>CM055899.1:84746055-85473555 GCA_029582155.1 Panopea generosa
GCGTTTATATGAAGTAAAGGGTTCACCTAATGAAATGGAAAAAGTAAAACTCGTTCTTACGTTGAATGCACATTTTCCGCATGTATTAGAAAACCATAAAGCAACTCTCAAGAGAAAACTGCATGACTCATTCAAATGTTTGACACCATTTATATCACTATTACTGAAGAAAACAAAAACTATGTCTTCAATTGTATTCATTCTAAGAAAGAAATATTCTGTTAAATCTTAAACAGGTCACAAAATCGCTATTGGAACCGAATATACAACCAAACCAAAACGTGTTGAGAGTACACACGTAATACGTCTGCTAAGTCTATAGATTGTAGAGGCAGCAACAACGTCTAATGAAGATTTCTTATGTTGAGGAATACCCTATAATAACGTAAATTCATCTAAATTTTATAAAATTACTTAGATCCGAGAGTGTAATTTCCCTTGAACAATGTTGCATCTAGTTCATTGCCAGTTTACTCAACCATTTAATTACATCAGGGAACAAATTGAATGCAACATCGTCCAAGGAAATTTCATCTCTTGATACTAGCCGTAAGAATGTCTTCAGACGTTTGAGTTTAACTAGTACATCATTCAACAGTTCATGTTCTCATCTTCTATATATATTTATTTCTCATTTGGCAATTCAGATAAAATTTCTATATCATAATCAATGACTTAATAATAGGTCACTGTCATAGTCTATAGCCTCAACCTACAAAAAGGTATCTTGAAAAGCCAAGTTAGTCAACCTACCATTTAGCGGCATTTCAATATGTGGATACATACCTGCTATGGAAAAAATATTTAAAAAATCTATGTGGAATTTCTTTTAACCGTGGAAATCCTAGACCTTATTTTGTATAGAACAAAGAACAAAATTCAACTGTGTGGTGAGACCTATACATGTTATTATAAATATTCGACCAGTCACGATTGGTTACCTTTTTCAAGATTATAATTGTAGACAATGTTTTGTTTTTGTTTTTGCTTAGATCGTAGGCGGACTGCTTTATGGTTTATTTTTATTACACTTGTCAGAGTTTTTCTCCATAGAGAGACAAAGGACTTCAATGCAGCCGAACCATAACATTCCTCACAGAACCATCACACACATTCCCGAACTATAACATTGTGTACAAAATCTATTTACTCTTGAAATTGAAGTGCGTGTGGTATTATTCAATTCAAGACCTTCTTTGGCATATACAATAAGCAATTTTAAGCCAATTGAAGTTAAATCCCTCGGGCAAATGGTAATACAATCACTTGGTAATAACACGTCATGCCGAAAATTGACAGAATTCGCTACGGCCATTTCGTTTCCAGAAGTGTTTACAGACAAACAAAGCATCGTATCTGAAAAGAACCTGTATACGTGATCAGGGTATTTATAAATAGCAGTAGTTTAGTACGCAGTTATATACAAGTACATAGTAATTACAGTGTCTACAATGTCAATGATAATACACAATATACATGAAAATGCAATTGAAACATAATTCATGATATAGATAATTTAAACACCCCCTTGTATACATGTAGATACAATTAAAGATATATATACACAATTGGTGAATAAAGCAACTTATTTGAATGATCCACGCTCACTCAAAGCAAAATATAAAACATTGCAAGATTTCTAACATCATTTCTTCTTTTTGAGGACATCAGTATATTAAATTTATTCCATGCTGGTAGAATATAATACTTTTTGTACGAATGTCTGTCGAAGAGAATGATATTTCGGACAAAGGTATATTCTGACTCTATCGTATTGATACAGTATGGACACAATCTTTGTTCATAAGGAATGCCTAAATGTCGTCCTCTCTCTATCATAAGCTTATGTGCAGACAGTCTCAAACTGGCAATAGCTCTTCGAAATTTTATAATATCTACCACATAAAGGTTGTATTCTGTTTGAAAATAAGTTTTAAGACATCTATAGCTAGTTTACTGCTTGCTCTACATTGATCAGATCACTGTTGTATATATTGATCCTTTAGTCACTGAACATATAATTTTATAACATATTGTGATTTAAAACAAATTGTTGCTCCCATACATAACCAAATCCATTATGGAATAAATTATTTCTTACAACAGACGCCCAATTATGATACCCTATTTCAATATTTCATCGTAATATTATAGCATATTATAACATTTTCTAGCCAGTCTGTTATCAGGTAAAGAAAGTAGTTTCAGTCAGTATTTAACAAATCTTGTTGCAGATAATATGTATAACGGAAACCTGCCACAATCACCCAGTACAGTTACATTTGAAGAGGTACACACATACAACGCTCACAAGCGTACACATGTACTGTTTCAGTTTCATACATGTAATTTAAACCCAAAAGTTCAGAGCCATATAAAAGTATAGGTGATATCTTTGTATAAAAAATACATTTAAGGGCATAGGTATATAATGGTTAAGAGATGATAACATCGATATAAATATTCTTGTAGCTTTCACTGCCATAGTCTCTGACATTTTGTACAATGATAATCTGTTTGTAAAATATACACCAACATAGGAAAAACCATTAACAACCTCTATTGGCTGCTCATTGTAAGTCCACCTTTCATGGCGAGTCAATGTACCACCATTTTTAAATACAAATATCTTTGTTTTTGCAGTATTAACAGTTAACCTGCAGTCCTTGCAATACTGATGTAATGTATTTAGTTGTTTCTGTAAGTTATTAACAGTGTCCGCTGCTATGGCTATATCATTAGCAAACATTAAAATAAATATATTGTACAACATTCCCCGATTTTTCACATTCTTTCTGAAATACCGAAACATTGAAGACGACTCACCTTTGTTGTCAATATTTCTTATGACCGGACCATCACCGGAAATGCTACCGAACATTTTATTGCATTACATTTATATGATGGTTTGGGGGATTACCAGGCGTGTCAAAGAGAAATGGATATATATTTTGACTAAGGGAAAATGTTTGTAAATGGAGAAATTTTAACTAAACAACACTCCCTGTAAATAAGGTATATTCATGAGGGATATGTGAAGCTGGTGTACATGGTACACATGTGATTGTTTTGGATTACAATGTGTGTTTTTGTCATTCAGCTTTGAGTTCATAGATCGACATTTAACCCAGGTCAACAATGACATCGTGGCGTAAATCGATATTAAACCCTGGTCAACAATGACTTCCTGACGTAGATTTACATTCAACCCAGGTCAACAATGACATCGTGGCGTATATCGACATTAAACCCTGGTCAACAATGACTTCGTGGCGTATATCGAAATTAAACCCTAGTCAACAATGACTTTCTGGCGTAGATCGACATTAAACCTTGGTCAACAATGACTTCGGGCGTAGATCGACATTAAACCCTGGTCAACAATGACTTCGTGGCGTATATCGACATTAAACCAAGACTAACAATGACTTCGTGGCGTATATCGACATTAAACCCTGGTCAACAATGACTTCCTGGCGTAGATCGATATTAAACCCAGGTCAACAATAACATTGGGACGTAGATTGACATTAAACCCTGGTCAACAATGACATCGTGGTGTAGATCGACATGAATCCCAGGTCAACAATGGCATTGTGGCGTAGATCGATATTTAACCCAGGTCATCAATGGCATCGTGGCGGGCGTAGATCGATATTTAACCCAGGTTAACAATGACATCGTGGCGTAGATCGATATTAACACAGGTTAACAATGACATAGTGGCGTAGATCGACATTTAACCCTGGTCAACAATGGCTTTCTGACGAAGATCGACATTAAACCCAGGTCAACAATAACATCGTGGTGTAGATCGACATTAAACCGTGGTTAACAATGACTTCCTGACGTAGATCGACATTTAACTCAGGTCAATAATGACTTCGTGGCGTAGATCGATATTAAACCCAGGTCAACAATGGCATCGTGGCGGGCGTAGATCGATATTTAACCCAGGTTAACAATGACATCGTGGCGTAGATCGATATTAACACAGGTTAACAATGACATAGTGGCGTAGATCGACATTTAACCCTGGTCAACAATGGCTTTCTGACGAAGATCGACATTAAACCCAGGTCAACAATAACATCGTGGTGTAGATCGACATTAAACCGTGGTTAACAATGACTTCCTGACGTAGATCGACATTTAACTCAGGTCAATAATGACTTCGTGGCGTAGATAGATATTAAACCCAGGTCAACAATGACTTCCTGACGTAGATCGCATTAAACCGTGGTCAACAATGACTTCGTGACGTAGATGGACATTTTACCCAGGTCAACAATGACTTCAAGGCGTAGATCGACATTAAAACCTGGTCAACAATGACTTTGTGGCGAAGATCGACATTAAACACAGGTCAACAATGACTTCCTGACGTAGATCGACATTTAACCCAGGTTAACAATGACTTCGTGACGTATATCGACATTAAACCCTGGTCAACAATGACTTCCTGGCGTAGATCTACATGAAACCCAGGTCAACAATGGCATCGTGGCATAGATCGATATTTAACCCAGATCAACAATGGCTTCGTGGCGTAGATCGCTATTTAACCAAGGTTAACAATGACATCGTGGCGTAGATCTATATTTAACCTTGCTTAACAATGACATCGTGGCGTAGATCGACAGTAAACCCTTGTCAACAATGGCTTTCTGACGAAGATCGACATTAAACCCAGGTCAACAATGATATCGTGGTATAGATCGACATTAAACCCTGGTCAACAATGACTTCGTGACGTAGATCGACATTTAACTCAGGTCAACAATGACTTCGTGGCGTAGATCGACATTAAACCCAGGTCAACAATGACTTCCTGATGTAGATCGACATTTAACCCTGGTCAACAATGACTTCCTGACGTAGATGGACATTTAACCCAGGTCAACAATGACTTTGTGGCGTAGATCGACATTAAACCCTGATCAACAATGACTTCCTGACGTAGATTGACAATTAAACTGAGGTCAACAATGACTTCTTGGCGTAGATCGATATTAAACCCAGGTCAACAATGACTTCCTGACGTAGATCGACATTAAACCCAGGTCAACAATGACTTCCTGACGTAGATCGACATTAAACACAGGTCAACAATGACTTCGTGGTGTAGATCGACATTAAACCGTGATCAACAATGACTTCCTTATGTAGATCGACAATTAAACTGAGGTCAACAATGACTTCGTGGCGTAGATTGATATTAAATCCAGGTCAACAATGACTTCCTGACGTAGATCGACATTAAACCCAGGTCAACAATGACTTCCTGACGTAGATCGACATTTAACCCAGGTCAACTATGACTTCGTGGCGTAGATCGACATTTAACCCTGATCAACAATGACTTCGTGACGTAGATCGACAATAAAAATCCAGGTTAGCAATCACTTCCTGACGTTGATCGACATTAAACCCAGGTCAACATTGACTTCCTGACGTAGATCGACATTTAACCCTGGTCAACAATGATTTCGTGGCATAGATCGACATTAAACCCAGGTCAACAATGACTTTGTGGCGTAGATCGACACTAAACCCTGGTCAACAATGACTTCGTGACGTAGATCGACAATAAAAAACAAGGTCATCAATGACTTCCTGATGTAGATCGACATTTAACCCAGGTCAACAATGACTTCCTGACGTAGATGGACATTTAACCCAAGTCAACAATGACTTTGTGGCGTAGATCGACATTAAACCCTGATCAACAATGACTTCCTGACGTAGATTGACGATTAAACTGAGGTCAACAATGACTTCGTGGCGTAGAGCGATATTAAACCCAGGTCAACAATGACTTCCTGACGTAGATCGACATTAAACCCAGGTCAACAATGACTTCCTGACGTAGATCGACATTAAACACAGGTCAACAATGACTTCGTGGTGCAGATCGACATTAAACCGTGGTCAACAATGACTTCCTTATGTAGATCGACAATTAAACTGAGGTCAACAATGACTTCGTGGCGTAGATTGATATTAAATCCAGGTCAACAATGACTTCCTGACGTAGATCGACATTAAACTGAGGTCAACAATGACTTCCTGACGTAGATCGACATTTAACCCAGGTCAACTATGACTTCGTGGCGTAGATCGACATTAAACCCTGATCAACAATGACTTCGTGACGTAGATCGACAATAAAAATCCAGGTCAGCAATCACTTCCTGACGTTGATCGACATTAAACCCAGGTCAACATTGACTTCCTGACGTAGATCGACATTTAACCAAGGTCAACAATGACTTCCTGACGTAGATCGACAATTAAACTGAGGTCAACAATGACTTTGTGGCGTAGATCGATATTAAACCCAGGTCAACAATGACTTTCTGACATAGATCGACATTAAACCCAGGTCAACAATGACTTCCTGACGTAGATCGACATTTAACCCAGGTCAACAATGACTTCGTGGCGAAGATCGACATTAAACCCTGGTAAACAATGACTTCCTGACGTAGATCGACAATTAAACTGAGGTTAACAATGACTTCGTGACGTAGATCGACATTAAACCCTGGTCAACAGTGGCTTTCTGACGAAGATCGACATTAAACCCAGGTCAACAATGACATCATGGTGTAGATCGACATTAAACCGTGGTCAACAATGACTTCCTGACGTAGAACGACATTCAACTCAGGTCAACAATGACTTCCTGGCGTAGATCGATATTAAATCCAGGTCAACAATGACTTCCTGACGTAGATCGACATTAAACCCAGGTCAATAATGACTTCGTGACGTTGATCGACATTAAACCCAGGTCAACAATCACTTCCTGTCGTAGATAGACAATTAAACTGAGGTCAACAATGACGTCGTGGCGTATATCGACAATAAAAATCCAGGTCAGCAATGACTTCCTGACGTAGATCGACATTAAACCGGGGTCAACATTGACTTCGTAACATAGATCGACATAAACCCAGGTCAACAATGACTTTGTGGCGTAGATCGATATCAAACCCAGGTCAACAATGACTTCGTGGCGTAGATCGATATTAAACCCAGGTCAACAATGACCTCTGATGTAGATCGATATTAAACCCAGGTCAACAATGACTTCCTGACGTAGATCGACATTTAACCGAAGTCAACAATTACTTCCTGACGTAGATCGACATTTAACCCAGGTCAACAATGACTTCAATGATTTCAATATGTGGATACATACCTGCTATGGCAAAAATATTTAAAAATTCTATGTGGAATTTCTTTTAACCGTGGAAATTTTAGACCTTATTTTGTATAGAACAAAGAACAAAATTCAACTGTGTGGTGAGACCTATACATGATATAAATATTCGACCAGTCACGATTGGTTACCTTTTTAAAGATTATAATTGTAGACAATGTTTTGTTTTTGTTTTTGCTTAGATCGTAGGCGGACTGCTTTATGGTTTATTTTTATTACACTTGTTAGAGTTCGTCTCCATAGAGAGACAAAGGGCTTCAATGCAGCCGAACCATAACATTCCACACAGAACCATCACACACATTCCCGAACTATAACATTGTGTACAAAATCCATTTACTCTTGAAATTGAAGTGCGTGTGGTATTATTCAATTCAAGACCTTCTTGGGCATATGTAATCAGCAATTTAAAGCCAATTGAAGTTAAATCCCTGCGGCAAATGGTAATAAAGTCACTTGGTAATAACACGTCATGCCGAAAATTTACAAAATTCGCTACGGCCATTTCATTTCCAGAAGTGTTTACAGACAAACACACCATCGTATCTGAAAAGACCTGTATACGTGAACACGGTATTTATAAATAGTAGTAGCTAAGTACGCAGTTATATACAAGTGCATAGTAATTACAGTGTCTACAATGTCAATGATAATACACAATACACATGAAAATGCAATTGAAACATAATTCATGATATAGACCATTTAAACACCCATCCCTGTATACATGTAGATACAATTAAAGATATATACACAAATGGTGAATAAAGCAACTTATTTGAATGATCCACGCTTACTCATAGCAAAATATAAATACATTGCAAGATTTCTAACATCATTTCTGCTTTTTGAGGACATCAGTATATTAAATTTATTCCATGCTGGTAGAATATAATACTTTTTGTACGAATGTCTGTCGAAGAGAATGATATTTCGGACTAAGGTATATTCTGACTCTATCGTATTGACACAGTATGAACACAATCTTTGTTCATAAGGAATGCCTAAATGTCGTCCTTTCTCTATCATAAGCTTATGTGCAGACAGTCTAAAATGGCAATAGCTCTTCGAAATTTTATAATATCTACCACATTAAGGTTGTATTCTGTTTGAAAATAAGTATTAAGACATCTATAGCTAGTTTACTGCTTGCTCTACATTGATCAGATCACTGTTGTATATATTGATCCTTAAGTCACTGAACATATAATTTTATAACATATTGTGATTTAAAACAAATAAACGTTGCTCCCATACATAACCAAATCCATTATGGAATAAATTATTTCTTACAACAGACGCCCAATTATGATACCCTATTTCAATATTTCATCGTAATATTATAGCATATTATAACATTTTCTAGCCAGTCTGTTATCAGGTAAAGAAAGTAGTTTCAGTCAGTATTTAACACATCTTGTTGCAGATAATATGTATAACGGAAACCTGCCACAATCACCCAGTACAGTTACATTTGAAGAGGTATACACATACAACGCTCACAAGCGTACACATGTACTGTTTCAGTTTCATACATGTAATTTAAACCCCAAATTTCAGAGCCATATAAAAGTATAGGTGATATCTTTGTATAAAAAGTACATTTAAGGGCATAGACATATAATGGTTAAGAGATGATAACATCGAAATAAATATTCTAATAGCTTTCACAGTCATAGTCCCTGACATTTTGTACAATGATAATCTGTTTGTAAAATATAAACCAACATAGTAAAAACCATTAACAACCTCTATTGGCTGTTCATTGTAAGTCAACCTTTCATGGCGAGACAATGTACCACCATTTTTAAATACAAATATCTTTGTTTTTGCAGTATTAACAGTTAACTTGCAGTCCTTGCAATACTGATGTTTGGTTTTTAGTTGTTTCTGTAAGTTATTAACAGTTTCCGATGCTATGGCTATATCATTAGTAAACATTAAAATAAATATATTGTACAACATTCCCCGATTTTTCAATTTCTTTCTGAAATACCGAAACATTGAAGACGACTCACCTTTGTTGTCAATATTTCTTATGACCGGACCATCACCGGAAATGCTACCGAACATTGTATTGTATTACATTTATATGATGGTTTGGGGGATTACCAGGCGTGTCAAAGAGAAATGGATATATATTTTGACTAAGACAAAAATGTTTGTAAATGGAGAAATTTTAACTAAACAACACTCCCTGTAAATAAGGTATATTCATGAGGGATATGTGAAGCTGGTGTACATGGTACACATGTGATTGTTTTGGATTAAAATGTGTGCTTGTGTCATTCAGCTTTGAGTTCATAGATCGACATTTAACCCAGGTTAACAATGACATCGTGGCGTAGATCGATAGTAAACCCTGGTCAACAATGACTTCCTGACGTAGATCTACATTTAACCCAGGTCAACAATGACATCGTGGCGTATATCGACATTAAACCCTGGTCAACTATGACTTCGTGGCGTATATCGACATTAAACCCTGTTCAACAATGACTTCGTGGCGTATATCGACAGTAAACCCTGGTCAACAATGACTTCGTGGCGTATATCGACATTAAACCCAGGTCAACAATGACTTCCTGACGTAGATCGACATTTGACCCAGACTAACAATGACTTCGTTGCGTATATCGACATTAAACCCTGGTCAACAATGACTTCCTGGCGTAGATCGACATTAAACCCAGGTCAACAATGACATCGTGACGTAGATCGACATTAAACCCAGGTCAACAATGACATCGTGGCGTAGATCGACATGAAACCCAGGTCAACAATGGCATCGTGGCGTAGATCGATATTTAACCCAGGTCAACAATGGCATCGTGGCGTAGATCGATATTTAACCCAGGTTAACAATGACATTGTGGCGTAGATCGATATTTAACCCAGGTTAACAATGACATAGTGGCGTAGATCAACATTTAACCCTGGTCAACAATGGCTTTCTGACGAAGATCGACATTAAACCCAGGTCAACAATAACATCGTGGTGTAGATCGACATTGAACCGTGGTCAACAATGACTTCCTGACGTAGATCGACATTTAACTCAGGTCAACAATGACTTCGTGGCGTAGATCGATATTAAACCCAGGTCAACAATGACTTCCTGACGTAGATCGACATTCAACCCAGGTCAACAATGACTTCCTGACGTAGATCGACATTTAACCAAGGTCAACAATGACTTCGTGGCGTAGATCGACATTAAACCCTGGTCAACAATGACTTCGTGGCGAATAGCGACATTAAACCCTGGTCAACAATGACTTTCTGACGTAGATCGACATGAAACCCAGGTCAACAATGGCATCGTGGCGTAGATCAATATTTAACCCAGGTCAACAATGGCATCGTGGCGTAGATCAATATTTAACCCAGGTTAACAATGACATTGTGGCGTAGATCGATATTTTACCTAGGTTAACAATGACATCGTGGCGTAGATCGACATTAAACCCTGGTCAACAATGGCTTTCTGACGAAGATCGACATTAAACCCAGGTCAACAATGACATCGTGGTAGAGATCGACATTAAACCCAGGTCAACAATGACTTCCTGACGTAGATCGACATTTAACTCAGGTCAACAATGACTTCGTGGCGTAGATCGATATTAAACCCAGGTCAACAATGACTTCCTGACGTAGATCGACATTAAACCCAGGTCAACAATGACTTTGTGGCGTACGTCGACATCAAACCCAGGTCAACAATGACTTCGTGGCGTAGATCGATATTAAACCCAGGTCAACAATGACCCTCTGACGTAGATCGACATTAAACCCAGGTCATCAATGACTTCCTGACGTAGATCGACATTAAACCCTGGTCAACAATGACTTCGTGGCGTAGATCGACATTAAACCCAGGTCAACAATGACTTCCTGACGTAGATCGATATTAAACCCAGGTCAACAATGACACTCTGACGTAGATCGACATTAAACCAAGGTCAACAATGACTTCCTGACGTAGATCGACATTAAACCCAGGTCAACAATGACTTCCTGACGTAGATCGACATTAAACCCTGGTCAACAATGAATTCGTGGCGTAGATCGACATTAAACCCAGGTCAACAATGACTTCCTGACGTAGATCGACATTAAACCCTGGTCAACAATGACTTCGTGGCGTAGATCGACATTAAACCCAGGTCAACAATGACTTCCTGACGTAGATCGACATTTAACCAAGGTCAACAATGACTTCCTGACGTAGATCGACATTTAACCAAGGTCAACAATGACTTCGTGGCGTATATCGACATTAAACCCAGGTCAACAATGACCCTCTGACGTAGATCGACATTAAACCCAGGTCATCAATGACTTCCTAACGTAGATCGACATTAAACCCAGGTCAACAATGACTTCCTGACGTAGATCGACATTAAACCCTGGTCAACAATAACTTCGTGGCGTAGATCGACATTAAACCCTAAAAAACATTGACTTCGTGGCGTATATCGACATTAAACCCTGGTCAACAATGACTTCCTGACGTAGATCGACATTAAACCCAGGTCAACAATGACTTCGTGGCGTAGATCGACATTAAACCCTAAAAAACATTGACTTCGTGGCGTATATCGACAATCAACCCAGGTCAACAATGACCCTCTGACGTAGATCGGCATTAAACCCAGGTCAACAATGACTTCCTAACGTAGATCGACATTAAACCCAGGTCAACAATGACTTCCTGACGTAGATCGACATTAAACCCTGGTCAACAATGACTTCGTGGCGTAGATCGACATTAAACCCAGGTCAACAATGACTTCCTGACGTAGATCGACATTAAACCCTGGTCAACAATGACTTCGTGGCGTAGATCGACATTAAACCCAGGTCAACAATGACTTCCTGACGTAGATCGACATTTAACCAAGGTCAACAATCACTTCCTGACGTAGATCGACATTAAACCCTGGTCAACAATGACTTCGTGGCGTAGATCGACATTAAACCCAGGTCAACAATGACTTCCTGACGTAGATCGACATTTAACCCAGGTCAACAATGACTTCCTGACGTAGATCGACATTTAACCAAGGTCAACAATGACTTCGTGGCGTATATCGACATTAAACCCAGGTCAACAATGACCCTCTGACGTAGATCGACATTAAACCCAGGTCATCAATGACTTCCTAACGTAGATCGACATTAAACCCAGGTCAACAATGACTTCCTGACGTAGATCGACATTAAACCCTGGTCAACAATGACTTCGTGGCGTAGATCGACATTAAACCCTAAAAAACATTGACTTCGTGGCGTATATCGACATTAAACCCTGGTCAACAATGACCCTCTGACGTAGATCGGCATTAAACCCAGGTCAACAATGACTTCCTGACGTAGATCGACATTTAACCAAGGTCAACAATGACTTCCTGACGTAGATCGACATTTAACCAAGGTCAACAATGACTTCGTGGCGTATATCGACATTAAACCCAGGTCAACAATGACCCTCTGACGTAGATCGACATTAAACCCAGGTCATCAATGACTTCCTAACGTAGATCGACATTAAACCCAGGTCAACAATGACTTCCTGACGTAGATCGACATTAAACCCTGGTCAACAATGACTTCGTGGCGTAGATCGACATTAAACCCTAAAAAACATTGACTTCGTGGCGTATATCGACATTAAACCCTGGTCAACAATGACCCTCTGACGTAGATCGGCATTAAACCCAGGTCAACAATGACTTCCTAACGTAGATCGACATTAAACCCTGGTCAACAATGACTTCCTGACGTAGATCGACATTAAACCCTGGTCAACAATAACTTCGTGGCGTAGATCGACATTAAACCATGGTCAACAATGACCCTCTGACGTAGATCGACATTAAACCATGGTCAACAATGACTTCGTGGCGTAGATCGACATTAAACCCAGGTCAACAATGACTTCGTGGCGTAGATCGACATTAAACCCTAAAAAACATTGACTTCGTGGCGTATATCGACATTAAACCCTGGTCAACAATGACTTCGTGGCGTAGATCGACATTAAACCCTGGTCAACAATGACTTCGTGGCGTAGATCGACATTAAACCCTGGTCAACAATGACTTCGTGGCGTAGATCGACATTAAACCCTGGTCAACAATGACTTCCTAACGTAGATCGACATTAAACCCTGGTCAACAATGACTTCCTGACGTAGATCGACATTAAACCCTGGTCAACAATGACTTCGTGGCGTAGATCGACATTAAACCCTGGTCAACAATGACTTCGTGGCGTAGATCGACATTAAACCCTAAAAAACATTGACTTCGTGGCGTATATCGACATTAAACCCTGGTCAACAATGACTTCGTGGCGTAGATCGACATTAAACCCTGGTCAACAATGACTTCGTGGCGTAGATCGACATTAAACCCTGGTCAACAATGACTTCGTGGCGTAGATCGACATTAAACCCTAAAAAACATTGACTTCGTGGCGTATATCGACGTTAAACCCTGGTCAACAATGACTTCGTGGCGTATATCGACATTAAACCCTGGTCAACAATGACTTCGTGGCGTATATCGACATTAAACCCTGGTCAACAATGACTTCCTGACGTAGATCGACATTAAACCCTGGTCAACAATGACTTCCTGACGTAGATCGGCTTTAAACCCAGGTCAACAATGACTTCTTGACGTAGATCGACATTAAACCCTGGTCAACAATGACTTCCTGACGTAGATCGACATTAAACCCTGGTCAACAATGACTTCCTGACGTAGATCGACATTAAACCCAGGTCAACAATGACTTCCTGACGTAGATCGACATTAAACCCTGGTCAACAATGACTTCCTGACGTAGATCGACATTAAACCCTGGTCAACAATGACTTCCTGACGTAGATCGACATTAAACCCTGGTCAACAATGACTTCCTGACGTAGATCGACATTAAACCCTGGTCAACAATGACTTCCTAACGTAGATCGACATTAAACCCTGGTCAACAATGACTTCCTGACGTAGATCGACATTAAACCCTGGTCAACAATGACTTCCTGACGTAGATCGGCATTAAACCCAGGTCAACAATGACTTCGTGGCGTAGATCGACATTAAACCATGGTCAACAATGACTTCGTGGCGTAGATCGACATTAAACCCTAAAAAACATTGACTTCGTGGCGTATATCGACATTAAACCCTGGTCAACAATGACTTCGTGGCGTAGATCGACATTAAACCCTAAAAAACATTGACTTCGTGGCGTAGATCGACATTAAACCCTGGTCAACAATGACTTCGTGGCGTAGATCGACATTAAACCCTAAAAAACATTGACTTCGTGGCGTATATCGACATTAAACCCAGGTCAACAATGACCCTCTGACGTAGATCGACATTAAACCCAGGTCATCAATGACTTCCTAATGTAGATCGACATTAAACCTAGGTCAACAATGACTTCCTGACGTAGATCGACATTAAACCCTGGTCAACAATGACTTCGTGGCGTAGATCGACATTAAACCCTAAAAAACATTGACTTCGTGGCGTATATCGACATTAAACCCAGGTCAACAATGACCCTCTGACGTAGATCGACATTAAACCCAGGTCAACAATGACCCTCTGACGTAGATCGACATTAAACCCAGGTCAACAATGACCCTCTGACGTAGATCGACATTAAACCCAGGTCAACAATGACCCTCTGACGTAGATCGGCATTAAACCCAGGTCAACAATGACTTCGTGGCGTAGATCGACATTAAACCCTAAAAAACATTGACTTCGTGGCGTATATCGACATTAAACCCAGGTCAACAATGACCCTCTGACGTAGATCGACATTAAACCCAGGTCATCAATGACTTCCTAACGTAGATCGACATTAAACCCAGGTCAACAATGACTTCCTGACGTAGATCGACATTAAACCCTGGTCAACAATGACTTCGTGGCGTAGATCGACATTAAACCCTAAAAAACATTGACTTCGTGGCGTATATCGACATTAAACCCAGGTCAACAATGACCCTCTGACGTAGATCGACATTAAACCCAGGTCATCAATGACTTCCTAACGTAGATCGACATTAAACCCAGGTCAACAATGACTTCCTGACGTAGATCGACATTAAACCCTGGTCAACAATGACTTCGTGGCGTAGATCGACATTAAACCCTAAAAAACATTGACTTCGTGGCGTAGATCGACATTAAACCCTGGTCAACAATGATTTCGTGGCGTAGATCGACATTAAACCCTAAAAAACATTGACTTCGTGGCGTATATCGACATTAAACCCAGGTCAACAATGACCCTCTGACGTAGATCGACATTAAACCCAGGTCATCAATGACTTCCTAACGTAGATCGACATTAAACCCAGGTCAACAATGACTTCCTGACGTAGATCGACATTAAACCCTGGTCAACAATGACTTCGTGGCGTAGATCGACATTAAACCCTAAAAAACATTGACTTCGTGGCGTATATCGACATTAAACCCTGGTCAACAATGACCCTCTGACGTAGATCGGCATTAAATCCAGGTCAACAATGACTTCGTGGCGTAGATCGACATAAAAACCAGGTCAACAATGACTTCGCGACGTAGATCGACAATAAACCCAGTTCAACTATGACTTCATGACGTAGATCGACATAAAACCGGGGTCAAAAATGACTTCGCGACGTACATCGATATAAACCAAGATCAACAATGACTTTGCGACGTAGATCGACAATCAACCCAGGTCAACAATGACTTCGTGACGTAGACTGACATTAAACCGTGGTCAACAATGACTTCCTGACGTAGATCGACATTTAACCAAGGTCAACAATGACTTCGTGGCGTAGATCGACATTTAACCCAGATCAACAATGACTTCGTGGCGTAGATCGACATTGAACCCTAAAAAACATTGACTTCGTGGCGTACACCGACATTAAAAATCCAGGTCAGCAATGACTTCGTGACGTAGATCGACATTAAACCGTGGTAAACAATGACTTCGTAACATAGATTGACATAAACACAGGTCAACAATGACTTTGTGATGTAGATCCACATTAAACCAAGGTCAGCAATGACTTCGTGGCGTAGATCGACATTAAACCCAGGTCAACAATGACTTCGCGACGAAGATCGACAATAAACCCTGGTCAACAATGACTTCGTGACGTAGATCGACATAAAAACCAGGTCAACAATGACTTCGCGACGTAGATCGACAATAAACCCAGTTCAACTATGACTTCGTGACGTAGATCGACATAAAACCGGGGTCAAAAATGACTTCGCGACGTACATCGATATAAACCAAGATCAACACTGACTTTGCGACGTAGATCGACAATCAACCCAGGTCAACAATGACTTCGTGACGTAGACTGACATTAAACCGTGGTCAACAATGACTTCGTGACTTAGATCGACATTCATCCGAGGTCAGCAATGACTTCGTGAATTAGATCGACATTAAACCGAGGTCAACAATGACTCAGTGACGTAGATCGACATAAACCCAGGTCAACAATGATTTTACGACGTAGGTCGACAATCAACCGAGGTCAACAATGACTTCGTGACATAGATCGACATTGAACCGCGGTCAACAATGACTTCGTGACGTAGATCGATATAAACCCAGGTCAGCAATGACATCGTGACGTAAATCGATATAA
This sequence comes from Panopea generosa, assembly GCA_029582155.1. Classification (NCBI taxonomy): domain Eukaryota; kingdom Metazoa; phylum Mollusca; class Bivalvia; order Adapedonta; family Hiatellidae; genus Panopea; species Panopea generosa. The sequence goes on from CM055899.1 coordinate 84,762,978, forward strand.
ACCCAGGTCAGCAATGACTTCGTGACGTAAATCGACATTAAACCCTGGCAAACAATGACTTCGAGACATATATCGACATTAAACCGAGGTCAGCAATGACTTCGTGACGTAGATCGACATTAAACCGAGGTCAACAATGACTTCGTGACGTAGGTAGACATAAACCTAGGTCAACAATGACTTCGTGACAAGATTTACATTACCAATCAAGGAACCAGAACTTAGGTCGATTTCAAAAGCGGACCATTAAACAAAAAATTGAATACAAACCAACGTTGACATTGAATACAGACCCAGGCTAGAGTTGTTCAGATCTGCATTCAATAAGATATTGCTTCAGACCAGATGGTCGACATTGAACGTAGAATTGGCCGAACTTATATTGTGTAAATACTAATTTATTTTAGCTCTATTGCGAACAAAGCTCAGTTCCTATATGTACCGTTTTCGAGTCCACTAATACTGAATGTTAATTTTTGAGAGGCATTTGGTCAAGCTGGGGTCGTAGCGTTTGGCGTACAATCTACTACGCTACCGCCCCACTTAGGTTATATATTTAAAGGCAGTGTAACAGTAAACTTGCTATAAATTCTTTGATAAGTAAGATTTTGTTAAAATAAATATCGTAAAGCATAAACTTATAATGTATTACTAAAATACGAATACTTTGGAATCTTAAATCAATCCAAAACGTGACGAAATGATTTTGGTCGAACTTGTGAAATGAAAACAGAATTAAAATTCTGAAAATAAACATTAAACTACAACACACTACTTGAGGACCTCCATCTTGTCATTTGGATTAAGTTTAAAGTCATCCAAATTCACAAATACGTAACAAATATGATAAATCCAACCGAAATCCCAGTATTAACAAGAATACTTGGTCGTCAATATTTTCATTATATGTTCTTAAACTTGATAATATGAAAGTACACAAAGTGATGAAGGTAGGGTTGCTGTTAAACGCTTTGAGTTGTACAGTGCAAAGCGTCGCTTTCATCAATTTTTCAGTTTTATTGCCATGGTGACTACAGTTTTCTAACCGCTGTCACACTGGAGTATCATGCCGCAGACACATGACACATGATATGATACCCCATACTGACGCTGAATATCGAATGTATGTAGGATACCATTAATGTAGTTAGTGTTGTAGATTAATTATGATGTCTTAATTCTATATATCTATAATGTCCACATTGTATTTAGATACACGTATACATGCTGGTTTTATCAGTTTCATTTCAAAGATACCAAATGCATTTATATCCGTTTTCAGTCAGTTTAGGTATTCACGTTTAAGAGTACTTTGGCCTTAAGAATATATGATATATCCAATTTTATTGATTAAAGAAGACCCCAGACTGAAACCTGATTAGAACCATCGTCCTTTCGCAGGTAACAGATAGACTTTCAATCAGAAAGTTTATTTGGTCCGGGATAGTCTCGAACCCACGACCTCAGCATTGAGCGTTTTGTGATCATTAGAGGATACTGCCACTGGGCACCGAAAGACCCAATGTTGGAGTGTAAATCGACTTCCGTCAAAGAAATCATCGTTACTATATGATTATTTTAATGTTTAACCTCATTTGACAACCAATGGAATCGCTTCAATTTTCAAAATTGTATTGCTCTTATTTGTTAAGCCTACAAAATAATTTAATTATTAAGTTAGTTATCAATTATTACCTAGTGAATGACATTGCACGGACTCTGTGTTATTGTCAGTCACTTCAATTATTAATTATTATATTCTATTTTGTTTGATAATGTAGAACTTGGACCCAAAATAACACTGATATGTAGGGCACGATATAGATGCAAGCATTTAGATTGAGATTGAAGATACTAATTAGTTTTGAACTTTTGATAGATGGCACTGTCATAGATTCGCATACAGCAGGCTAAACATAGAATTGTTTACATATTTATGGGCATTTAGCGACATCTATGCAGGAAGTATATTGATAAATAATGACGATTGGCGGAAGTAATTCTCAAGATACAAGTTTTTAAGGAGTGGGCAGTTTTATTTTGGAAGGCCAGATGGACGGTCATGTAAAATTAAGAGTTAACATGGGGAAGACGGGTTGTTCAGATGGGTTTTAGATGGTTGGGTGATGATAGAGATGATGGGTAATATTTAATTAGGAACTAATACAAAAATGGGGACATATTTTGAACTATATTTTAGAAACTGCACATGTGTTGAATAGAATTCATTAAAGTTTAAAATAACAGTTGTAACAATGTAAGAAATAAATGTATATAGAAAAACGTGTGTTATGTGTTAATGATGTGCGATGGTGAAACAACTCCGCCCTTGATTTAATTATAAACGAGTCATATACAAACTACAAAGCCGCGCGAGCTATGCTTAGAAACGACTTTAGCAAACATCAACTTTCAAGCGTCGTTCGTCACAGATTTCATCGTAGTTCTGCCCAGAGTCAGTCAAATGACGTCAAACTGTCAGTCAAATGACGTTCTAAATGACGTTCAACACTAAGCCAGTTAGTGTTAAATGTTTACTTAATGGACACTTACTATTAATTAAAAGAGAAAAAATGAGTGGGTATATTTATATATACTTTTAAGTAACACATATGAGAATATTTAATAGTAATTGTATTTGTATATTATGTTTTAATTGAGGGTTAACGTCATTTAGAACAATGCCAGGTTATATATGACTGGCATATACAGTTTAATTGGCAAATTTGAAAAAATCTGAGTGGAACCACCGTACTTCCGCAAACATATTAACTTGGGCGGGGCAAGAACCCAAGACCTCAGATATGAGAGGTAAAGGGTCATTATATGACAGTACATTATACCACTCTGCCACGGAAGATCCTGACGGCTTATATAACAGTTTTATAATGTGTCATGGCATTTTTACATACCTTCCCACATTGGATACCATAAAATTGCCATATATTTTGATTTTCTTATTTATTTTTGCATTATTTTCTATTGCTTTGGGCAATGCAGATGTCAGATACGTGTCAGTTATCAATATCGAATTGAGTATGCATTCAAGTATGTGTTTGAAATATTGACATGCAACTCATTCCTAAACCGGTCGTATACTAAGTTCTGCAGCTGAAAATTGATAATGTTATTTACATATATTTTGGTTTATAATTGATAATTTTCCGCATTTTGAAAAAAAAAACCAAAAAAAAAGAATATCAGCAGAGTGATTGGTAATGTATAGTTTCGTCCGTGGAATGAAATTGTTGTGAAAAATGAATAGGATTCGTACTTTGACCTGTGTTGAAGAAAACAAAGTATATGGGTGGTATCGAAACTGTCAAAGTACATCATAGTATCATATAAAAAGTTACCTTAAAAGCAAACAAAAAGAATAGCAAATTATATTGGTGAGTAACAAATACAGCATTCTGCCCACGACAAAGGTTGTAAGTTTGATCCAAGTTTCGAACCAATTTCCACTCAAGAACAAAAACGTTCTGAGCTTAAATTTTACTCGAATTAGACCGTTACTTTAATCCATGTAGTATAATAAAATAATATAAGTTGAACACGTTATCAAAGATATGTACACTTTTCATTGATTAGCAATATCATTCCATGCAACTTATACACGAGTCACGCTTTACTTTAGGCTTAGCCTAGCTATTTGCGACGTAGCTGATACAAGCTCAATATTTAAGTTTGTGTATTTAAACGAAAGATAACTCTACCAGTGTTACAGAAGAGTCATAAGTGAACAAAGCTACAAAACTGTACAACAACAACCCGTATCTTCAAAGTCATACTTCAGCAGTGGCTGAACTCCAAAGTTAACTCGGATCACCTCTGTACAGAAATCAGAAAGTTCTACAAAGTCTGCTACCACGATATTCATCTTTCCATCTCTTACATCAGCATCTCTAATCCAGTTCACTATAGCACGTGTAGCCGGTGTTGACAATTTTTCTTTCAAAGTTCCATTCAGATTTGCCGCCAAATAATCATCGTCTGGTTTCATAATTCCTTGCCATACACAAAACGTGTTAGCAGTCCTCTCACTTTCATAACTTGAATCTAGCGCCTGAATCATCGTTCTTGTTGAATGTGCGTTTGGATCTACGTACACAAAATGTTCGCTCGACCAGACTGTTGTGTACCCGTAGGTAAACTGAAATTGTTATGTAATTTAAATATTTAATCAGAATTGACAATGAAACATCGTCAGAGCTTATAGAATTTACTATCGATAGTTGAATTTGAGACAATAGTGAAGTTATTAGGCTATCATAGAACCTGATTATTCCTCAATCGGGAGAGTTAGGTTCGTTCTACAGACTTAGAACGCATTGTTTACGAGAAAACCAAAATCCCGGACAAAAGTCACATGTCAGGCATCTGTACTTTCTCACGTAATCCTGGACAAAGGTCACACGTCAGGCAGCTATACTTTCTCACGTATTCAAGGACAAAGGTCACACGTCAGGCAGCTATACTTTCTCACGTAATCCCGGACAATGGTCACACGTCAGGCAGCTATACTCTCTCACATATTCAAGGACAAATATCACACGTCAGGCGGCTATACTTTCTCACGTGTTTCTGGAGAGAGGTCACACATCAGGCAGCTATACTTTCTCACGTATTCCAGGACAAAGGTCACACATCAGGCAGCTATACTTTTCTCATGTATTCCAGGACAAAATTCACACGTCAGGCAGCTATACTTTCTCACGTATTCCCGAACAAAGGTCACACGCCAGGCAGCTATACTTTCTCACGTATTCCAGGACAAAAATCACACGTCAGGCAGCTATACTTTCTCACGTACTCCAGGACAAAAGTTACACGTCAGGCAACTATACTTTCTCACGTATTCCTGAACGAAGGTCACACGTCAGGCAACTATATTTTCTCACGTATTCCTGAACAAAGGTCACACGCCGGGCAGCTATACTTTCTCACGTATTCCAGGACAAAAATCACACGTCAGGCAGCTATACTTTCTTGCGTATTCCCGAACAAAGGTCACACATCAGGCACTTATACTGTCTCACGTACTCCAGGACAAAAGTTACACGTCAGGCAACTATACTTTCTCACGTATTCCTGAACGAAGGTCACACGTCAGGCAGCTATACTCACGTATTCCCGGACAAAGACCACACGTCAGACAGCTTTACTTTCTCACTGGCGTTGCTTTTGGAAGTATTCGACACCTTGATTCTGTTTTGCCATTTTCTTAATGTTTTCTTAAATACTTTAAACCGTTACTCAATCTCGACGGATAATTTATCTATTGTACTCTCTTAAATTACAATGGCGTTCTTATTCAGAGACGATCTCTTACAATGTTTAGGCGTTCTCATTTAGAGACAATCTTTTCATTGTGTTGGCGTTCTTCTTTAGAGACGATCTATTCGTTGTATTGGCATTCTCATTAAGATGCTATGTCTTACATTATATTGCGGTTTCTATTTATTTGCGATATCTAATATTGACGTTCCTAGTTAGATGCAATATCTTACATTGTATTGCCGTACCTAGTTAGATGCGATATCTTACATTGTATTGCCGTTCCTAGCTAGATGTGATATCTTACATTGTATTGCCGTTCCTAGTTAGATGCGATATCTTACATTGTACTGCCGTTCCTTGTTAGATGCGATATCTAACATTGTATTGCCGTTCCCAGTTAAATGCGATATCTTACATTGTATTGGTGTTCCTAGTTAGATGCGATGTCTTACATTGTATTGGTGTTCCTAGTTAGATGGGATATCTTACATTGTACTGCCGTTCCTAGTTAGAAGCGATATCTAACATTGTACTGCCGTTCCTAGTTAGATACGATATCTTACATTGTATTGGTGTTCCTATTTACATGCGATATCTTACATTGTATTGGTGTTCCTAGTTAGATGCGATATCTTACATTGTACTGCCGTTCCAAGTGAGATGCGATATCTTACATTGTATTGGTGTTCCTAATTAGATGCGATATCTAACATTGTATTGCCGTTCTCAGTTACATGCGATATCTTACATTGTATTGGTGTTCCTAGTTAGATGCGATATCTTACATTGTATTGCCGCTTAGTTAGATGCGATATCTAACATTGTATTTCCTTTCCTAATTAGATGCGATATCTTACATTGTATTGCCGCCTAGTTAGATACGATATCTAACATTGTATTGAAGTTCCTAGTTACATGCGATATCTTACATTGTATTGCGTATCCTAATTAGATGTCATATCTATCATTATATTGACGTTCCTAGTTACATGCGATATCCTACATTGTATTGACGTTCCTAGTTAGATGCGATATCTTACATTGTATTGCCGTTCCTAGTTAGATGCGATATCTTACATTGTACTGCCGTTCCAAGTTAGATGCGATATCTAACATTGTATTGGTGTTCCTAATTAGATGCGATATCTAAGATTGTATTGCCGTTCTTAGTTTCATGCGATATCTTACATTGTATTGGTGTTCCTAGTTAGATGCGATATCTTACATTGTATTGCCGCTTAGATAGATACGATATCTAACATTGTATTGACGTTCCTAGGTACATGCGATATCTTACATTGTATCGCATATCCTAATTAGATGTGATATCTATCATTATATTGACGTTCCTAGTTACATGCGATATCCTACATTGTATTGACGTTCCTAGTTAGATGCAATATCTTACATTGTATTTCCGTTCCTAGTTAGATGCGATATCTTACATTGTACTGCCGTTCCTAGTTAGATGCGATATCTAACATTGTATTGCCGTTCCTAGTTAGATGCGATATCTTACATTGTATTGGTGTTCCTAGTTAGATGCGATATCTTACATTGTATTGGTGTTCCTAGTTTGATGTGATATCTTACATTGTACTGCCGTTCCTAGTTAGAAGCGATATTTAACATTGTATTGCCGTTCCTAGTTAGATGCGATATCTAACATTGTATTGCCGTTCCTAGTTAGATGCGTTATCTTACATTGTATTGGTGTTCCTAGTTAGATGCGATATCTTACATTGTATTGGTGTTCCTAGTTAGATGCGATATCTTACATTGTATTGGTGTTCCTAGTTAGATGCGATATTTTACATTGTATTGCCGCTTAGTTAGATACGATATCTAACATTGTATTGCCGTTCCTAGTTAGATGCGATATCTTACATTGTATTGCCGCTTAGTTAGATACGATATCTAACATTGTATTGCCGTCCCTAATTAGATGCGATATCTAACATTGTATTGACGTTCCTAGTTACATGCAATATCTTACATTGTATTGCATATCCTAATTAGATGTGATATCTATCATTGTATTGACGTTCCTAGTTACATGCGATATCTTACATTGTATTGACGTTCCTATTTACATGCAATATCTTGCATTGTATTGACGTTTCTATTTAAATGCGTAGGTGTCCTTGGAGTTAAAATGACCCCGCCCGATGGTTCATTTAGTGGACACGACATTATAATAAAGATTAATACTTTTTTTAAAAATGGAACTGAATTTGCCTATATTTTCATAGAATCACTGTTTGGTAAAAAATGACTGGGTTCCGCTGTGTTAAGGAGTCAGGAGGGCCACAAAAGTGCAAATAAATGGGAATTACAAAAATCATTTTCTTATGAACCGGTCAGTCAATTTTGTTATTTTTTGGCATGAATCATCCCTTTGTGTAGGTGTTTGAATGAAGATAGAATCAATGGGCTAATATTTATAGAGGCCCTGTAGAGATACTATGTGAAAAAAGAAAATACGTATTTTTTATCCATTTGGGCAAAACTATTATTCAATTTGAGTTTTGAAGCATCATCTTGTCATAGAAAATAAGATTTGGTTTAATAAAAAGGATTGACTTTCCAAAACGGACAAAGTCGGGATCACAAAATGGTTAAAATTGAACATTTTCAAAAACCTTCTTCTCAACAACTGGTCAGTAAAATTTGTTTATATTTGATACAAGTTATCCCTATGAGTAGGAGTTTGAGGTTTTACAAATCAAGGGGTTTGTATTTAAAGGGTCATGTAAGGGGACTTTAAGTTTTACATAGGTATACTAGAGAAAACGGAAAAAGTTCCATCCAATTGTGCAGAATTGTAACTCAGTTTGAGATCTGAAGCATTTGCTAGTCATAATAAATGAGATTTAGTTCAACAAGCAGGATTGAATTTTTAGGGGCCAGGTAGGGTCACAAAAGAGTTAACATTGAAATTTATCAAATTTCTAATTCTAAGCAACCGGTCAGTCACATTTGTTCATATTTGATATAGATTATCCCTATGATCAAGAGTTTTAAGTTTGTACAAATCCACGGATACTGGGATGTATAGAAGCCCCGTACGGCATGTGAATACTATGAGAAACGGAAAATTCTTCTTATTTCGTCCATTTGTGTTAATATGTTATTCAATTTTAGATCCAAAACATTGTCGAATAACAGTAAAATTTGATTTCGTTACAAAAGGAAGATTAAATTTCCGTTAGGAAACGAAAATCTCTATGAGTGGGTATAGGGTTAGGGTTAAGATTAGGGTTACGGTTTGAAGTTTTAAAGTCAAGGGACTGGGATTTATAAGGGTCATGAACGGATTTTTTACTGATGAATTGTATGGGCATTTTAAGTATTTCCTTTTGATAGTAATTTTGTTCAGATTGATTGATTGGTTGACTTTTTAGCGTCATTTTTATGCCATCGAGGGCTAAAAGACGATCAGTTAACCTAACCACTGTTTCCTGGGATTAACCAGTACTCGAGCACACCCCATCTCTGCAAGTTACTGATAACTTTCCCACTTAAATAAGTGGTGAGAGACGAATGATAATGAGACACAATGTCGTGTATTAATCATCAGACTGTTGCCGAGCGGGGGATTCGAACTCACGGCCCCTGGATTGATAGTCAGGCGCGTAACCGACTGAGATAATCGAGCCCGGCAATTTTGTTCAGTAAGGGTGTGTGTGTGTGTGTGTGTGTGTGTGGGTGGGTGGGGACGGGTAGGGGTGGGGTGGTGGGGTGAGGTTATTTATCCATAAGGGGTTAAGGCGAACCCAGAAGAGGGTTAATATTGTGGAATTTTAAACGTGCTATGGCCACAATGAGCTAGTAAAGCGTCACCAAGCCCTCTTGCTTTATACCTAATATTGTATGAACTATCTATTTCTCCACGGAATATTCGTAAAGGTTAATGCTTCTACATTATAACTCAAGATCATCTCGAAGAACGAACTGTAATAACTGAATAGGAATGGTCAGAGATGTTTTTTGCAGAAACTTATGTCATGCATTACCTGTTTAGGATAAATGAGTATGATTTGTGCATTCACTCCCCACATGTTCCTCAGTGTGATATTGCCGATATTGCCCGTATACTCCAGTAACCTGTCAGTAAAGATCTCCCGCGTAATTGTGGCCAGCAGGCGTTTGTGTTGGGCTTCAGACATCTGGTATGCTTCTCGAATATCTAAAAATAGCACTTCCTTCGGGTGCCTTTTCATCCAGTCGCTGATCTCCTTTAGTGCATGCAGAACGTCCGGACCATCACGATAGTATATGTGTGTGTCCCCGCTCCGGGCTCCGACACGGAGGTCAATGTATCGTATGCCGAGATCCAGCTGTTTTGTCAGGCTCCGACTCTGTGTGGTTGACCATCTACAAAAAAAACACACGAATATAGTATATGTAAAGTAAAGAAGAGAGAGAGAGAGAGAGAGAGAGAGAGAGAGAGAGAGAGAGAGAGAGAGAGAGAGAGAGAATTTGTACCATGTGATTGTATATAATAAATCTTGAGTGTGCAATTTCGTATTTGACGTTAAGGAACGGCGACGCTAACGATATAAATACTCCGCATATCTCAGATAAAAAATGTAAGAGAAATCACTAAGTCTCTCCCAGTGAATATTTTGTCGTTTTGGACAACAACAACAAGCAACATTTATATAAGAACTTTTTTTTATGATATCCTTAATTCAAATTAATGCCGTTTTACTATTTAGTCACTATTTTGCGATATCTTAGAATCAGTTTACGATATCCGTAATTCATTTCACGATATCCTTAATTCATTTTACGATATCTTTGATTCATTTATGAATATCATAAAACATTTTATGATATCGTTAATTGTTTTTGGAAATCATAAAATGCATTTAAAAATATCACAAATTTATTTAGAAATAATATTCGATTGTTTGATATCTTAATTTCAATTTGTGATATTAATTTTATTTAATGCCGATATCTTAAATTCTATCTTATGGAATCAATTAAAGATTTTTGATGTCACAAATTAAGTTTAATATCTCATAAAATAGAATAATGGATATCATAAAAAGATCGATTTTGTTATGTCACTAAATTTATTTTATGGTGTCATTAAAGAAATTATAGATATCTTAAATTCTGGTATCTCAAATAGAGACTATTTCCGGACTCACGAGACACATTGATGATGTACACATTTACTTCATGGAAGCTGTCCTTGCCAGTCATCAGATTGGTAGAAATTCGGTATCCCCTCAATTTAACTAGCACCAAGTGCATTCACCGGTATTCGAACCTGCGACATTCCGCTTCCTTAGGCGGACGCCTTAACAACCACTTGGCCACGGAAGACGGTAATAACTCTTGATATCAAAACATGTAGATAGATCTATTTAATTTCTTAGGTATCATTTCAATATTCAACTACTATTCATAGAAAATATTTGTCGGAACGGAACAAAGTTTCTTACCGACTTATATCGAGCCCCCTTACCTTAGTCGCTAGCTCGTCTGACTATCAATTTAGGGATCGTGAGTTCGAATCATCCCCCAGCTGCAGTGTTAGTGACGACTGCTGTACGACATTGCGTTTTATTGTTATTCGTCTCTCACCGCTTATTAGATAAGAAACGTTTCAGTTACTTGCGGAGATGTGGATGCTCGAATACTCGTTAACCTTCCAGGATCCCAGACAAAAAGTGGTTAGAGTAATTGCTCGTCTGGTAGCCATAGATGACATAAAAATGGCGGTAAATATTCAAACAAAATAAACCGTCTGCGAGTAGTGGACAGACACATGCGTCCCTTTATCTGCCTTTGAAAGCTATTCCTGTTTCATACACATTCAGAAGCGATCTACAAACTGAAATCGAAACAATATAAGCCCTGATCAAACCGCGAAATTGTCACACACTGGTCTGGTTTAAAGTTTTGCCAGACTGCGAGATTGTCGCACACTGGTTGGGTTTTAAGTTTTGCCAGACTGCGAGACTGTCGCACACTAGTCTGGTTTTAAGTTTTGCCAGACTGCGAGATTGTCACACACTGGTCGGGTTTTAAGTTTTGCCAGACTGCGAGATTGTCACACACTGGTCAGGTTTTAAGTTTTGCCAGACTGCGAGATTGTCACACACTGGTCTGGTTTTAAGTTTTGCCAGACTGCGAGATTGTCGCACACTGGTCTGGTTTTAAGTTTTGCCAAACTGCGATATTGTCGCACACTGATCGGGTTTTAAGTTTTGCCAGACTGCGAGATTGTCACACACTGGTCTGGTTTTAAGTTTTGCCAGACTGCGAGATTGTCACACACTGGTCGGGTTTTAAGTTTTGCCAGACTGCGAGATTGTCGCACACTGGTCTGGTTTTAAGTTTTGCCAGACTGCGATATTGTCGCACACTGATCGGGTTTTAAGTTTTGCCAGACTGCGAGATTGTCACACACTAGTCGGGTTTTAAGTTTTGCCAGACTGCGAGATTGTCACACACTGGTCTGGTTTTAAATTTTGCCAGACTGCGATATTGTCGCACACTGATCGGGTTTTAAGTTTTGCCAGACTGCGAGATTGTCACACACTGGTCGGGTTTTAAGTTTTGCCAGACTGCGATATTGTCGCACACTGATCTGGTTTTAAGTTTTGCCAGACTGCGAGATTGTCACACACTGGTCTGGTTTTAAGTTTTGCCAGACTGCAAGATTGTCACACACTGGTCGGGTTTTAAGTTTTGCCATTTAACTGCATTGCTATTCCTCTAACTTAATCGATTTTGAAATTACAAAAAAGCACCATTTTATTATTACAATTATATAACAACAGCCATTAAATGGTATCTTAACTTACAATGAGCACATAGAGACAGTGGGTGCTGACATACCGGTAAGATATAGTAGCGGCCAGTTCTTTGAAGTCGTCTACAAATTTTCTATATATGGGATCTATACTTCGGTCTACCTCGGAATCTTTATCGCGGGCGGAACTATAAGAGTCATGGCTTCCTAAAATAATAAAATAAACAGCTCGGAAGACAAATCAACCTAAACAGTTATAAAGGAGTGCGTACTTCTGAGAACATAAACAATCATCAAGGAGTGCGTACTTCTAAGAACCTAAACAATCATCAAGGAGTGCGTTCTTCTGAGAACCTAAACAATCAAAAAGGAGTGCGTATGTCTGAGAACCTAAACAATCATAAAGGAGTGCGTACTTCTGAGAACCTAAACAATCATAAAGGAGTGCGTACTTCTGAGAATCTAAATAATTTTAATGAAGTGCGTACTTCTGGGAACCTAAACAGTCATAAAGGAGTGCTTACTTTTAAGGGTCTAAACAATCATAAAGAGTGCGTACTTCTGGGAACCTAAACAATCATAAAGAGTGCGTACTTCTGAGAACCTAAACAATCATAAAGAGTGCGTACTTCTGAGAACCTAAACAATCATAAAGAGTGCGTACTTCTGGGAACCTAAACAATCATAAAGAGTGCGTACTTCTGAGAACCTAAACAATCATAAAGAGTGCGTACTTCTGAGAACCTCAACAATCATAAACAAGAGCGAACTTCTGAGAACCTAAACAATCATAAAGAGTGCGTACTTCTGGGAACCTAAACAATCATAAAGGAGTGCGTACTTCTGAGAAACTTAACAATCATAAATAAGTGCGTAATTGTGTTAGTCATAACATGCAGTAAAATATATTATATCAACTGTTTACTTGTGTGTTTACGTTAGGGATGTGTGAATACCAATGATGATGAATGACATTTAATGCCCTAGGCCACATGTATAATTATGTTGTCTTATAGGTTGTGTTGTCTTATGCGTTGCGTTGCATTGCTTTGCGCTGCGCTGCGTTGCGTTGCGTTGCGTTGCGTCGCGTCGCGTCGCATCGCGTCGCGTTGCGTTGTGTTACATTGTGCTGTGTTGTGTTGTGTTATGTTGTGTTGGTGTTGTGTTGTGTTGTGTTGTGTTGTGTTGTGTTGTGTTGTGTTGTGTTGTGTTGTGTTGTGGTGTGGTATGGTGTGGTGCGCCGCGTTGCGCTGCGTTGCGTTGTGGTGCGAAGTGGTGCGTTGCGTTGCATTGCGTTACGTTATGTGCTCTTTGTTATTATGACTGTTTTAATAATAAATCATTTTCATTATTGTTAAATTTTCCATTATTTTTCATCTCAATGAACAGTTAGTTGAATGAAGTTAATAAAATGTTAAATAATTTCTAATTTAAATGATTAAAAACCCCAGAAAAACAAACATTTCAAACTATTTAACATGGACTTGAAAATCTTAAAGTTTAATCCAAATAATTATCAAACACAACTAACCCGGTATTGCCAAACAATTTAGAGGGACGTCGCATAGATATTCCGGAAGTTTAGACATCCAGTCCGGGCCTCCTTTCACGGCAAATTTATCTGCTTTCTTTGGCATGATGATACACCCCTTTACCCTAGTAATCCAAAAACATGTGCTTAAGTTTATTATAAATACCTGAAGTTAAAAATCAAGTACAGCATAGCACAGTACACGCAGTGTGTATACGAATACTAGTTATGTTTAATCGATAGTTTTACTCAATCAGACATTGTTATACGTTAACAATAATAATAAGCGGTATTATTTAAAGTCATTCACCGTTTCACCTTTTATTTAACGAGGTAGATTGTCTATACTTTAAATATGTCTTCTTTTTAATTAACTGTGTTTACTTTGGGGAACAAGTGATCTTTCATATAACGTAGGTTAATACTAATGTTTAGGAATCGGAGGTTAATTAGAATCGATTATCAAATCCAGTCAGCAGTGACTTTTCGATTCACAAATCATTAGTTATTCAAGCTCACAATTGTTTTTGCTTGTTTATTTATGCATACGTGGCATGGAGTGTATTTTCGATCAAATATTGATTTGCAGTCGATTATCAGCCCATCACTAGTTTACGCTTTTACGCTCACATACGTTGTACAAAATGTCTTATTTTATTTTATACTAATTCATTTTAGCTCTGTTGCAAAGAAATTTCGAAGCTCATATGAACCGCTCTCAAGCCCGCTTCCTGGGTACAACGAGTACTAAGTGTTGTATTTTGAGAGGACAGGACCGGACCGGACCGGACCGGACTGGACAGGACAGAACAAATCAGAACTGAACAGAACAGAACAGAACAGAACAGAACAGAACAGAACAGAACAGAACAGAACAGAACAGAACAGAACAGAACAGAACAGAACAGAGAACAGAGAACAGAACAGAGAACAGAACAGAACAGAACAGAACAGAACAGAACAGAACAGAACAGAACAGAACAGAACAGAACAGAACAGAACAGAACAATGTAGAGCAGAGCAGAGCAGAGCGAAGCAGAGCGAAGCGGAGCGGAGCGAAACGGAACGGAACGGAACGGAACGTAAAGGGAACAGAACAGAACAGAACAGAATGTTTATGTTCGACTTGTACAAAGAAACATCGCCATAATAAGTTGTTTACATCGTAAACATTGCATTAAGTAATTCATCATCAATACCGCCATATTTCATAATATTTATATAAAAAATGTACACGATACTAACTTATACACAAACACAAACACACATTCTCGCTTTGAGCATTTGTATAAAGAACATATCTATATTCAGTTATTCACTCCATTTGATCAATAAAACTATGAGCCAAGTCTAAAGCAGACATTGAAAATAAAATGACAAATGTGAATTCTGAGATATCCTGATCATCGCTGTTTTGTAAATACAGCTCCAAGTCTTCCACAAACATAGAGAAAAATATAGGCGAGATTACCCCCCCCCCCCCCCCCCCCTTGTCTCAATCTCACAGCATATTCAAAATAGTCAGAATAACTATTACAACTCTTTACACATGATTTAACCTTCTGATACATGTCCTTAATAATACGTAGAAGTTTTCCCCTAATACCAAGCTTATACAATTTTAACCAAAGTGCATTTCTATATATACTATCGAAACACTTCATCATGTCAACGAAAACAACATATAAACGTTTATTATCATATAAATAATTCTAGATAATTGACATTAACACAAATATAGCATCAACTGTTGACCGTCCCTTTCGAAATCCAAATTGCGCATCTGAAATGATATTATTATTATTACAAAATGTTTCAATCATTTTATTGAGTATGGTGGTAAACAGTTTAGATAAACAACTTGCCAAGGTTATGCCTCGGTAATTATTAATATCGCTCACACTACCTTTTTTGTGAATAGGGATAATCACCCACTCTGTCCACTTATCGGGAAAAAAGCCTGAGGTCAAAATAGCATTAAAAATATTACATAAATGTGAGCCTAAGATATCAATACTTTCAATAAAATACTCATTTAATACGAAATCGCTCCCAATCGATTTTCCAGCTTTCAAACATTTACTAGCGCTCAATATTTCAGAAACAGTAATTGGCTGGTTTATTTCATCAAATGAACAACACTTGTTATCAAAATCATTATCAGAACAAAAAGATTCCGCATCTTCATTTGCTGTCTGAAATATATCATTACTTAAACTAGCAAAATAATTTCAAAATTCCTCCAATGAGATGTCATTACTTCCGGCATGATTATTCTTTTTCTTAAAATATTTCCAAAATTCTTTAGGTTTACAATATTTTAAATTCTCTATATCTGATAATTTTTTTAATTCAAAACATCGCTTCTTTTTCTTAACGGTATCTTTATATTCTTTTTTACATTTGCAGAAATGCTCCCTATTTAAATCTGATTTACAACAGGTGTATATACGTAATGCTTCTAAATATTTGTTCTTGGCAATAACACAATCCTTATCAAACCATTCCGCATGTTTTACAAATGACTGGTCAGAAAATGTGACATTACTTTTATGTATATAACTTTATGAGAATAAAGGATCTGACACAGCACGAACTATATTGGTAAAATCATTCATAACATCGTTGACAGAATCTCTATTTGAATAATCAATATTCTTTGTCAATTTATTAAAATCAGACAATTTATTTATTAAACCTGAGCGAAAACGCTCTTGAAGCAAATTATCCCATTTATACTTTACGTCGCGGACATCTACAGGTAAAGCTAAAGGTCTATTACAACACAAAGAAAATTTAATGGGTGAATGGTCACTCCATTCATTAATAGGGTCAATTGTAAAAGTACTGATATGTGAAAAATTACACTCATTTGTAAGTAAATAGTCAATCACGGATTCTCCGTGCTGTGACACAAAGGTACACACATAGGAGAGAAAAATATGCAGCCAGTCCGGGACTCGAACCCGGGACCCTTCGCTTACAAGGCGAATGTTCTACCGTCTGAGCTAACCGAACCGCTTATATAAGTTCTTCTCCTAGTAGGTTACGTACACACTGTGACATATTCCCTCACAAATTTGGAATTCGTCCCGAATTTCCATAGAGACCAGAGAATCATGTAATATGTTTATCGGAATATTTATCAGTCACAGCCCCACGTTGGGCGCCAATGTTACAGGACGAGAAAAATATGCAGCCAGTCCGGGACTCGAACCCGGGACCCTTCGCTTACAGGGCGAATGCTCTACCGTCTGAGCTAACCGAACCGCTTACATAAGTTCCTCTCCTAGTAGGTTACGTACACACTGTGACACATATACACTTATACATATATATGCTTACACAAATTATATACCTATACGTTAACATATAGATACATATACACATACACATAGTACATCCATATATATTGAATTAATTATACAATTAAGATAAATAAATGCAATAATTTCATGCGATTAAATAGTAATATTTTTCTAAATAGTATACATTCACTCACACTTGTAATGTGATAAAACTAAACAAGTGGTCGTCTGCTATGTTAAAAAATCAGGTTAGATAGGTAATAATTTACTAAAACAAAGAGGTGCATAAATAACTTAGTATTTAATATTAAATTCTATCTTAAATAAGTCCTATATAATTTGCTAAAACACCAATAAAACACTAATAATCACCTCTATTTTGATTAGATTTAAAACAACGAGATACATTCTAAAAGGAAAAAATCATTCAAAAACGAAAAAGTTAAAATGTACAATTAAATAGCTAAAAATCTTCTTCTATACATTTTAAAAAAAGTTATTTGCTTAATTGTATTGATATAAATTACATTTCATTAAAAACATCAATTTTTCGGTTGGTGTTAAAAGCAAAAAGCTATCGTTCATATCACGAGCTTTCTTAAATAGTGAATATCTGAGGTCAGAATAAAAGGCACAATCGAGTAGAAAATGAGTTTCATCTTCAACTTCTGACATAGAACAAAATTTGCAGAGTCTTTCGTTGATAAGTGTTTTCGGTCAAGTATATATCCCAGTTTCTACATCTAGAAGAAGATTGTCGCTTCGAAATTTTGCTAGAACGCGAAGATGGCCCATGCTCATGTTACAGTTAACATAGTATTCAGTCTTAATTCAGTTTTATACAAAAGGTATGCTCGCAATTTATTACCATTTTGACCATTTCTTGTGTCATCCATTAATTGTCAAACCACGAATTTTTATATTTTGTAACACCTAGAAAATATCTCGATGCTTTATTCAAAACAGTTTCTATTTCACTGTATTAAGTGTGAACCTAAATGCCAGAACAATAAAATAATACAGGCTCGATAACAGATGCAACCATTTTGGTAAAAACGGTAAAAGTCATTCCACCGGTGCAAACATATCTAGTATACATTGCACCCAAAGCCGTACTTGCTGATTTTGAAACCTCTTTTATTGACATTTCTTATTAAGATGTTCAATGAACCAAAAAGATATTTATAATTACATTCAAAATCTACATGTTTTGTTCCGCATTTAAATGCAAAGTCTGACCTATTTATACGTTTTGGCCTTAAATGTAATACATTAGTTTTTAATTCGTTGATACACATTCGCCATTTATTACACCATTCATTAAGATTATCTAGCATTCTCGGCATGTCCGCTTCATTTTCAGCGAGAAGGATAATATCATCAGCATACAACAAGATAGCCAAACCTAATTCTTCTGTTAATGTTACACCACAATTCAGATCATTGATTTCTTTTGCTAGATCGTTTACATATATTGAGAATAATGTTGGTGATAGAACACATCCATGTTTCACCCTTTGTTTCACATTAAACCAGTCTTTTTTCATATTTATTTACTCTAACAGAACAAGTTACTACAGTATAGAGTGATTGTATTGCATGCAACATTTTACCATGCATACCCAGAGTCATTAACTTAAACCAAAGACAATATTTTGGAATAGTATCAAATGCTTTTTTAGCATCGTTGAAACAGACAAAGGTTTCTTTATTTGCCATTTTTCTATTATTTACAACGGTATACAGAGTATATATGTGGTCAATACAGCTTCTGTTTCTTCTGAAACCGTTTTGCCCATCACTCAATAAATTATTTTCTTCTAGCCAATCTGTATTCATTTTGTTCAAAATATTAGCATATATTTTACATGGGACAGACAGCAGTGTTATTGGTTTATAATTAAGGGGGTTGTTAGGATTTTCTCCCTTATATATAGGACTTATTATACCCTTCCCAAAGGCATATCTAATAATCTTGAACAAAAGGTCTACACATGTTTTATTTCGTAATACCTCTGGAAAAACTTGATCAAAACCTGCTGATTTACGTAATTTGGCTTTATATATATAGAGTTTCTGACCTCTTCTCTAGCAATAGGCATATTTAAAGACACAATCTGTACTTACAATGTTTATACAATTTCTTATGTAATCTAAATCTGTTTCATCAAAGTTAAAACTTCAGGAAAATTATTGAACAAATTATCCTAATCTGATCTCCATTTATTAGTATACTTTGTTTATCAGTTTTGATGTCATCATGTTCATTTTTTATTTCCCATGGGATGTTCATTATCTGTCATTCGCAATACCGCGTTTTCCCCATTTAAGTCAAGAAATCTCTGGTGCCTTTAATGTTTTTTCAAATCATCGTCAAGGTTTCTCTGTTCATCCAGTTGTTATTTGCGTTTGTAATTTCTGTTATGTTTATAAAAATGTTTCCGTGCTTGACAATACTCTTCTTTTAGTTTTCTTTTAATGGCATTTCAGTTTTTCATCGACAACAATTGTTTCTCACGTTTACATTATCCGTCCCACAGCTCTTGTAGCTGTGTTTCAATATGGTTTTTGTTTTTGACTTGTACGGTTTTAAAATTATATTAGAACACTTCTTTTGTTTCAACTTTGATATCATTTGTTTATTTATTAGGTATAAAAACTCAGAATAAGCCAATGTGATATCATTTTCGGCATGTAGGTCACTTTCTATACGTTTCATTGTTTCAGATATTTCAACTAGAGAATCACTACAATTTAAAAATGAAGCTGGTATATCATTTAATATTAATTTATTTTTAACTGTAGGTTTAGGTTCAACAATATCATTTTCATTACAAACGCTATGGTATCGTTTGTTTTTAAACTCAAAATAGAATGTTCTGAAGATTTTGAGTGACCTTGAATGTTTTACTCATTTATAATATTTGGCATCGGATGGATTTTTAAAAGATTAATAATGTTGTAGCTGTTCGTGTGGCACAATGAAATAATCGAAAACTGTGTTTCCTTGTTCTCAAATATAAGTAAAGTTATTTTCTCCTAATCTGCCATTTATAACACATAATATATAGTGGTTTAGTTGTCAGAAAACTACTTTCTAAACTACATACTGCTGTGTTACTATTATCATAAATTATATACCTAGAAGCATAAAAAGAGGTGTAAGTATCACACATTTAAAAGGTGGTAACAAACAGAGAAACGACCCCGACAGTTACCGGGGTCCGGTTATGTCGGACATTTTCAGTGTGAAACGCTCAACTCAATTTTAGTAATTTAATGTGTAATAATGGACCTACAGTGTATTAAAGTATAAGAAAACCAAGGTAAGTTATTTCTTCACATTTCTGTGTAAATTACGTGACTTATAAACATTTCTTTTAGTAGATATAAACAGGACAATGTCCATTTCTTTGTTTCATTGTGTATAAAAATTTAAATTGTTGAAGTCAAAACATATCAAACATTGCAAAGTGGAAGGTTCACGTTCAGCTTATGCGTAAATGCCCTTGGGGTATAACGGTCAGAACCACTTATACAATTGAGAAGCTAGTTAATTACAATAGCCAGCAATTATATTGCCGGACAGAGACTAAGTGTACAGCCAAATATCGGCAACAGTATTTATAACAGTGTAGTATTGTCAATATATAATTTAGGTGTGTCGTAAACACTGACCCATATTCGTCAAAATGAATGAGTACAAAGACAATATAATGGTTTAATTCGAACCAATTAGTATAAATGACAACATTGAACTGAAAGTTCTAATATCTCCACATATAGACACTCATGGCAATAAGTGTAATGCTGTCAATGATCTGAAGGAGTATCAAACATTAGAAGCTCTATTTCGAGAATTGCCTGGTGTTTTATTTATTGATCGAGTACTTGAGGATTACTCATCAAGTGAAACTGATCTCGAGCGCATCCGCGCCATGCTGTTCGATAAAATACGTGAGGACGATGACTTTCCTTTCAGTCTGCAATCTGAACTTAAAAGACGCGTATCTACACGTAAGGGACAGGCAGTTCCGGTGAAATTAGCCAATGATATTCATGTACTGTTACGAGTCAATGAAAGCGGTGACGACGTCTCCCTTGTCAAGGAAATGTTAAGTTCCAGTCGTGGTAGACCCACTCAAGAACTCTGTGTCCGAGTCATAGTTCGACTCCCAGCGGTGCTGTTCGTGGAAGTAATTTTTCATCTAGAATGCGATCTCTGTAGGCATCCGCAACCGCGCAAATCCAATGGCAATAAGTGTATCCGTGTGCCTGATATATCATGTTGTATTAACATTCCCAGTTCATCAATCGTCAGTGGTGGTACTTATACGTCCGTACTGCAAAACCATGAATGTACGTGTAAAGCCGATACAAGTGTCTTAAATAAAACTGTGTCTCTGTTACAAGCTAATATGCTTCTGATGAAACAACGACAGGCAGCATTGGAAGTGTCCAGGTCTGCTCAGATGAGTGAACTTAAGAACTCATTGATGTGCATACATAGTGATGTTTCAAATCTTAAGTCAAACACAGATAAACACATTGTAGAATTGAAAAGTAGTGTTGATAAGTCTAATTGTTTGTCAGGTCAAGATATTTTTAAATGATGACGGTAGTAATCAAGATTCGTGTGTAAAAACAGCACCCAGTGTGTCTGTTCCGTGTAGTCAAACGTTTCCTTGAGTAGACATGGAAGACATATGTATATTGCCTCAGTATAAAGCTACACCACTACCACTGACTAATGAAAATGAACAGGGCCAGGGGTGGAGAATGAGTATGAGTTTGGTAATGTGCCAATTCCCAGAGGTGACACTCCTGATAAAAATGTTAATAGTAAGACTAGTGCACCTAGCCCACATCCTATTCCGACGATTCATATCAGTTACAGAAATGTTGTAAAAATGGGTAAAAGTAAAGGTCGTAACAACATGAATCATGTTAAAATTTAACAGAGTAGTAAAGTCACATTTGATGACATATATAAGACATTTGGAAAACCGTCTGACCATATGGGTCCGAATCTCTGATCGTCAGCACGACGCAAGCATTAATGATGGTGTTAACTATGAAGAGAGCTACGATTCAGAGTTGTTTGAATGTGTGAGGAAACGTACAAAGAGGTATTGTTTAGATGGTTTTCTCCCAACAGTTACTGAAAACATGATTGCCACTTATGTTAATAGGCGAGGTCCAAAGGTCATCAAAGTATCAATATTTCGTAACCATAAGTACAACTCTGTTACTGTTAGGTTAAATATTGAAGATAACGAAAATGCAGTCTTTGTTGAAGAGCCGTACTTCTTGCATAGAAACATTATATGTAGACCGTGGGTTACCCATTACGGCCATCAAGCTAGAGGACAGTATAAAGGCAAAATATCCGATCACTATAAAAATAGTTGTAAACATTTAAATCAGTTATATGAACAAGGCGGGGTCTTACAGACGCGTTCACGGGTGTTCAATGAATATAACCCGTTTGAGCATCTTGATGCGTTAGTTGATTAAAATATTTATTGTAACTTTTACACTTAATCATGTTTACTTTAAACCAAATTAATCTATTGACTTGGAATGCTACAGGCATTATGTCAAGTGCGTCATGTCTAGTAGATACCATTAATTACAAGGCTATAGATGTCTGTGGTATTTCAGAACACTGGCTTTATAAAAAGAATTTACATTTCTTAAACTGTTTATATACTAAATATAAAAGCCATTCGATTTCAGACTATAGTCTACAATTAGATAGTAACCTTAAAGTTGGCAAAGGTGGTGTGGCAATTTTTCTTGGTATTTTATTTAATAAATTTAATAATTTAAGTTATACTATAAACGAAGCATGTTCAAAGTTTAGATCTACATTTTTAAGCATAATAAACTGCGGTATTTACTCTGGTGGAATACATCCAGCATCCTCTAAAACAATATATAAGACAGTTGTACTGCCAAAAGCGTTGTATGGTTGTGAGCTTTGGGGACCTATCAACAAAAGCAATATGTTAAAACTAGAGGGTTCTCACAGATTTTGTATAAAGTTTATGCAATCTATCTCTAAATATACAAGAACTGATATAGCATTAGTTTATTAGATTGTTTATCAGTAGAAGCAGAAAAAGACAAAAGAAAATTAACATTTCTTGGGCAGTTATGTAGATTGCACCCAAAATTTCATGCAACACAATTGTTTACATATAGACTGTTTGATTTTCAAAACAATCCGTTAAAAGTAAAAGGTTTTATTAGTGATATATATTCGGTATGTAGAAAGTATGAATTATCATTTTATCTTAAAAAGTATACAAAATCAGGCCAATTTCCATCTAAGCTAATGTGGAAAAGAATAATAAATAAATATATTGTTGAGTTTGAAATTAAAAGAATATTTACTAACTGTCATATTGATGAAACTTTATATGGTTTTAATATATTGCATAATAACTTGTGTGACATTTGGAAATTATCCCAAGAAGATAGAAAATGTTCGTCACAATGTACCATAGCAATAAAGTTGATATGCAAATTATTCAGTAAACCATATGAGCAAACATGCCCTAAGTGCTATATTGTAAATGTTAATAATGTTGAACATGTTCTACTATACTGTATAAAGAGTAACAGTGTAAGAAATATGTTATACTGCAAGTTATTTGAGAAATTCGGTTTTGTTCTATATCGCTGTTTGATATGCATGCCACCTCGTCTGCAATTGATCCACATGTTTAGTGGAATGTCACGTTTTCTAAATAAAATAGAAAGTTTTTATTGTTTGAAAATTTGCTAAGATACATTTTGTAGAATTTGGTTAAAATGCAATATAGTTAGAACTTAAAAGGTTCAGTTTTAATTTGTATAATAATAGATTTCATTATAACAAATCTAAATTGGTTGATAATAATGTACGTATGTTGTACTAGTATAGTTTCCTTCAAGATAAATCTTATATTTCATTTCGATAAGGTTTCTTATTTTGGATAATCATGCATGTTTAAAAAGCTATATTGAAATATTGTATAACATGTGTTGTTATGTTGTGTTGTTATGTTGTGTACATTTATTTTTAGTATTGTTTTGTCATTGTAAATTTGTAATATGTATACGTTTGTTCGTTGTTTTGTATGTGTTTATGTATGCTCTCCTTGTATGGCGGAATAAAAGATAAAATCAAAACTTTTCAATTCGCACCTTCAAGTTACCTTCAAGTCCTTCTATCAGTACACGAGTACTAGTATTAAGTGGGATAACTCCAAACGCGATGATTTTCGCAGCGGTATAATTGCCAGGCTTGCAGATTTCAATTCGATTGTAAATAACATAGATATAAATGATATTAATTCTATCGACTCAAGTATTATAAAATTTTCAAATATTTTAAAAGATGTTGTAAACCCATTGTTTGTTAAAAAGATAAATGTACGTTTATAAATGTGTAAGAAAGCGGATTGGTTTGACGATGAATGCACTGCTGCGCAGACAGTATATAAGAATGTTGTGAGAACTTTTAATAGTTATAAATCGGACGAGAATAGAATTTATATATGTCACGTTAAATCTACATGACAAGGAAGAAAAAAAGGAGTTTTGAGTATAAAAAAATAAAACAAATAGAGAAATTAAGACACTCGTAACCTAAGGAATTATGGAAACTGTTTTCTAAAAAGAGGAAATCTAATGGTAATGCTCAGATTATGATTTTGTTCCATCTGATTGTAATTTTGATGAATTAGACCATCCTTTTTGTATTACAGAGGTCGAAAAGGTCATTCGTTCTTTGAAAAGAAACAAATCGTCCCATTGGTGCAAAAAGGTACCAAGTGCCTTCTTATTTTATATACACTTGGTACCTTATTGCACCAATGGGAGTATTTTATAGAATCTATGGATATTTTATCTGCTCATATTGTAGATTTTTTAATGGTTTTTTAAATTCCGGACACTTTCCGATCACATGGTCTGAGGGTATAATGATTCCACTATTTAAGAAAAATAATCCGAATGATGTTAACAATTATAGGGGCATAACTTTGGTTAGCTGCTTTTCCAAGATTTTCACTGGGGTTTTGAACAACAGAATAAATAATTGGTCCGAAAATAACTATATAGTGAGTGACGCGCAATTTGGATTGAGAAAAGGCCGTTGTACAACAGATGCAATATTGATATTAAATGCTATTATTCAAAAGATATTAATCGAAAAGGGGAGGTTATTTTGTGCGTTGGTTGATCTATAAAAAGCCTTTGATAGCATATATCTCAACGGACTTTGGTACAAAATGTATTATCTGGGAATTAATGGCAAAATGTTAAGAATAATAAAAGATATGTACAGCAATGTTAAATCGTGTGTTAAGGGATGTAACTCATATACTGACTTTTTTGAGTGCGCAGTTGGGTTAAAACAAGGGGAGATAATGTCGCCGGTTTTATTTTCTCTTTTTTGGAAGACTTGGAGCTATTTTTGCAAGGTGATCAACGTTGCGGGCACACTCTTGATGATATAACTTTTATTTTGATGCTTTTTGCAGAAGACATGGTAATTCTGGGTAAGAGTGTGAGTGAATTACAAACAGTATTGATCTTTTAAAATCTTATTGTGACACGTGGGGCCTAGAAGTCAATACTGAAAAAACAAAAATAATAGTCTTTAGAAAACGTGGCAATATGCTTCCTGATGGGAAGTGTACATATGGTAATGTTTCTTTAGAGACGGTTAATGATTTTAATTATCTCGGAACAGTTTTTAACCACACTGGAAATTTCACTCTCAACCAAAAACCGCTAGTGGGTAAAGGTCTTAAAGCATTAAATTAGCTGTTATATAATACAAAGAGATATACAATAAAAAAAAAAGTTACGTGTCAACTGTTGGATGCTTTTGTAGGCTCAATTCTTAACTACTCAAGCGAAATATAAGGTTTCGGTAAATCGAAGGCTATAGAGAGAATTCATCTTAAATTTTGCAAATCATTATTAAATGTTAAATCTTCTACTTGTAATGTTTTATTTGCAGGGAACTTAGAAGATATCCTTTATTTGTTATACGATATACACGGATCATAAAGTTTTGGAGTAAAATAATTTGTTCTAGTAATATATTAATTGTTCACTTATATAATTCCTTGTTAGAGGATTGCAAAACAGGTAATCAAAATTGGGCTCACGGTGTCAAATCACTCTTAGATAACTACGGATTTTCTTATGTATGGATTAATCCAGCAACGGTTGAATTAAAACGTTTTCACTTAATGTTTAAGCAAAGAGTTATTGATGTATTCAAGCAAAGCTGGTGTAATGACACATCTACCAGCGGTAAAATTATTTTATACAAACATTTTAAACAGGCGTTTAAATTCGAAATTTACCTTAACGTATTACCTTCTAAATTTAAAATACCTTTATCAAGGTTAAGATTGTCCTCACATCAGCTGCGCATCGAAACGGGACGCTACATGCCAAATAGGGTCGACAGAGATATGAAATAATGTACTTTATGTAATTGTTCAGATATTGAATGATGAATATCATTTTGTACTGGTTTGTCCTGTATATAGGCAAATCCGTAAAAAATACGTTAGTTCATTTTTCTTTAAGAAACCAAGTGCTTATAAATATATTATATGGATGCAAACAAATAAAGTCTGTCTGCCTGCCGGCCGGCCGGTCAATCTTTCAGTCGGTCGGTCGGTCGGTCTCTTTCTCTCTTTGATATTCATCATAAATTTCATGTTATATGTATGATATGTTTATATATGGAGATAATTATTTGTAAATAACCAAGACATAAATATGCAGACCAGACTACGGCGAAAGCGCCAACCTACAATTCAAACCATAGACACAATATCAAGGCCTCTGCCAAACCAATAAATTTGGTGTCAACCATGACATATATACTATAGAATTGCATGCAACACATCTGGACAGGGCGGACAAATTTACATACATGAACTGATAGCTTTATATGAGTAGGATCTAGTTAAGGATTCATGACTACTCACATGCTATATAAAGGACATATTTATAAACCCATTGGATCATATAGATATAATATTGTTTATATTCCCTGTTAACATATATACTTGTTCACATTTATACTGTATAATTTGCACATTTCATATTTTTTGTCTATTTATTGAACAGTGCTACAGGTCATGGAAAATGAGTTTCTCAAATTTATGAGGAAAAAAATGGAAATTTCGATACAAAAAGGATTACATTTCGATTAAACTTGTGTGATTTAACTTTATACGACATTACCCATGCCTGGTGGAAAAAATAAAACAGGAATGGAAATTGGAAAAGACGAAAAAACACCAAAACGGAAAGTTATATCACCGCTCAGCTTGGACATTCCACGCGATAACGGACAGGGCGGTGAAACCGGTTTTACCAGCAGAAGTCAGACCAATACACGGGCAAAACAAACACAAGAGACTAACATGAATGCGAGTGGTACTATGGCTGGAATGAATTTCCCGCAACTAAATTATGGTGGTTAATTCATGCAAATCTCCGCCATTTACACAGCAGTTTACACCACAGTTCAATTCAAATGTTGCATCCGCACCTGCTTGGGCAACAGAAATTATAGAGGATATCAAAATGATAAAACAATCAGTGTCCAAAATTGACATTTTTGAGAATACAGTTAATAAAATAAATCAGAAAGTTGATAATCTCGAATCCAAAGTAAAACAGAAGTTGAATCGCCATGTTCTTTCACTTCACTTGAAATGGATTCTACCAAGAAAAATATGAACGCTACTAAAACTGATATAGGCCAAATTAAAGAAAATTGTACAAAAGTTGATGAAAATATGAAAAATGTCGAAATGCAAAGCCAAAAACTCGACGCCAAGCTAAATGATCTCGAAGCCCGCAGTATGAGAGAGAATCTATTATTTTATGGTATAAAAGAAAATAACGTTGAAAATATCGAAGATCTAATCTTAGACCTTATCAAAACAAATCTCGACATAAGTAACAACATCAGCCTTGACCGAGTTCACAGAATCGGAGCACGGACGAACAGAGGGACAAGGCCTATATTTGCCAAATTTCACAACTATAAAGATAGAGAGCTAGGAGAACTACTTCTTTTAATAAATAAACAGTACTAAAAGCACTCAACTAGGGAATAGGCATCCAGCAAACCAAATCTGCTTTGGAAAAACGACACACATTATATCCAATAATAAACCGGGAAAAAGCAGCCGGAGACACCGTTAAATGGGCAGGAGCAAAACTTCTTGTCCGCAGTAGCAATGGGGGCAACTTTCAGGAAATTGTGAACTAAGACGGGCAGGAGGAGCTTCAAATAGTAGCTTGGAACATAAACGGGTTAATACGAAAAATAACGGATGATGATTTTATAACATTTATCAATGCGTACAACAACTTATTACTTTGTGAAACACAAATTTGATCTTAATATTAAAAGCTATGACTGTTTTCATTTGTATGGAAACAAATCTCATGGAATTAAAAAAGGACGTTTTAGAGGAGGAATTTCCGTTCATTTTCGTAGTAAACTTAAAGGTAAAATTTCACTTGTTGAAAAAATGAAAATGGTATAATTTGGTTAAAAATTTATCATGATATTTTTTCTTTTTAATGAAGATTCCACAGAATAACTCAAAAGTTTTAATTGATAAAGATTTTGATTTTTTCGAAGAAATTGAAAAATATAGTGAAATGGGTAAAACATACGTCACAGGAGATGTAAATAGCAGATCTGGGCAATTATTAGATTATTTAAATTTGATAAGTATCTTGATAATGATGAGGATTTTTTTTCAAGCGAAGACAACCTTACACAACAAAGTAATATTGATCACGTGGTTGACAACAACAATGGGCGTAAACTTATTTCCATGTGTAAATCCAATGGTCACATAATTGCAAATGGTTAATTACATAAAGATAGAAAGAAGGATAAGAATGTGGGCAACCATACGTTTTGTTCATCACACGGTCTAACTGTAACGGACAATCAACTATTCGACCCTCTAAATATAAATACTATTCATAACTTTGAAATAATTGATTGGTCATCTTCATCCGACCATTTAAAAAATGTTATCGTGACAAACATGAGCAGAGCTCAATGATATTGATAAACAACAAAAACTTGTTTGGGATGAAACTAAATTTCAAAATTTCAAATAGCATCTAGAAATTAAAATTAATTATCTAAACAAGGAGGACGTAAATGACGCGAACTTTTCAATAGATACTCACACTTGCAATTTAACTTTCTTCAAACATGAAAATGCAATGAACATTGTTGGTGAAAAAATATTTATAAAAAATAAAGACTGTTATGCAAAAAATAAAACACAATGGTTTGATGAAAATTGTTTTAAAGCAAAACAAGATGAAAATAGAATAAAGTTGTGTAAATCGCGAACAAAATATAATAGAATTCGAAAAGGGGAAAAGTTTAAATATAAGAAGGCTTCACAGGCATAATCGGGCAGCTGCGCGTCGTGTCTTATATTAATAGTGTTACAGGACGAAAAAATGTGCAGCCAGTCCGGGACTCGAACCCGGGACCCTTCGCTTACAGGGCGAATGCTCTACATAAATTACTCTCCAAGTAGGTTACGTACAAACTGTGACAATAGAAAAAGAAAAAAAGAAACATAATAAGGAAAAGGGTAATTATATCGCCTCATTTTGTATTATTATTTAACAGATTATTTCAGAATGCAGATATCCTTATAACTGGGGCATAGGTTATATTGTTCTTATCTTTAAAGGTGGTGATCATGGGCAATCAACGAATCATCGTGTTATAATTTTAAATACTAATTTTGCAAAAAAAATATTCACAAATTCTTCAAAATCGCTTTGACAGTTTGGAATGAAAAATATGAAAAGATATCAAAATGTCAATTCGGATTCCAAAAAGGAAAAAGCACTATTGATTGTGTTATCATTTTTCACGCCATAATTACCAACATTTTAAATACAGGCAAGAAAATATAGCGTGTTTTTCGACTACTAGAAGTGATTTGATAAAATAAAAAGATCATTTTAAAGATCATCAAATTATTGATAGAAGGAGTGAGCACAATGATTAAAAGTATAGCCAACCAGAGTAATTATCACCACTTAATCTATTGTTATATCTCCACTCCTTTTTCCATTTTAAACAATAGAGGTTGGGAAAGTGAGAACATACCTTACCTTGCTATTTCCTTATTCGCCGTTTGTGTTCGACTGTATGAAAATATACTTCTTAATTGAATATGAATATTACTTAGATTATATTTCAGATGAAACAAACCGTAAAAAAATAACAAGATTTCGACTGAGTGCGCATAATTTAGAAATTGAAACTTGGAGATACACAATGTACAAAGTCGTTTTTGCAGAGTATGTAATGGGGGGTTGGTTGAATCGGAGTATCATTTTCTCTTATGGTGTCCTACATATAGAACAAATACAAATAAATATATTAAACATAGTGCTTTTCCAAATATTAATAGTTTTAAAAAACATTATGCCATCAAGGAATAACAAAAGTATTTGTAATCTAGCAAAATGTGTGACCGAAGCTCAAAAGCTAAGGCAAGAAACGTTAAACAATTTGATTGATTCATGATATGATTATAAATGATTTTGTAATTATAGATGTATAAATACTATGACTGCTTCAGTTTGAATATGTGATATGTATGTATTTGTTTGTATTTTATTGTATGTCTATGCCATATTTAAATTAATTTGAAAGCGTAATTGGCCATAGGCCATGATTTGCTGATATGCCAATAAACTTGTTAACTTGTAATAAAATTGCCAATTGATAACCTACAGTTACACAACTGCAAGTATTAACGTGTATATTGCATGGTACTAAGGGAACATGTTAACTAATTATATAGTAATGTAAATATTTAATGTTTTCTTCAAAAGGGAAAATTACTTGTATTACGTCAACTGTGACAAAATGGATTATATCTCAGCAGGTGCTTATTTTCGACATTGATTTGGGAGATATTTATCAGACTTTGAAATAATTTTTAAAACTCATGTTGATTAATAAGAAATATCCAAAATATAATAGTTTCTAAATTTTATTTATGGGTTTCAAGGGATATAAGTAACTCGCAAACATTCTCACATAAAGTTTTTGGAGGAGCGGGACTTACACCTACGACCTAATCGGAGTGGTAAGTGATCTTGAGACGACACCTTAGACCACTTGGCCACGGATGACCAGGCAGTGAGCATTCATTTCAAATGCTTTATATATACATACACATTTTTTCAGCTCATTTATGTTTGTAATATTGATTAAGTGTAAACATTTAAAGGGGCTCGGATGATTCCAAAAATATGACTTTTGTCTCAAGTATATGTGCGATTTAAATAGTGAAATTATTCTGCTAGGACTCCGCATTGTTTGCACAATCTGTCATTAAAAGGTATAATATTCTGTTTGGCCAAACGGGTCAGCTTTAACATCCATGATAAGAGAAGATTTAAGTAATTGAGTAAAGGCTTCGTGGAATTAGGATATATTACTAACGTAAAAATAAACTTTAAAATAAAACAAGAAGCAAAAGTTTTTTTAAATGGAACAATTAGTGAGTTTTTTAATCGATTTGCGAATGAAATTGTTAAAAAGTCTTCGTTTAAATATTTCTAGATACATTTATCATCCCCTACCTGTTTGTTTAAGCAAACATCGTAGACTCGAACTATTGGCGGTTACCATTTAACATGTAAAGCCTAATTTATTGCCTTCATGTCTCTTTCACTTTATATTCTTTGAATTGTTTATAAAAAATAGTTTTAACTAAACATTTATAATCAAGAAGTTACGTTTATTGATACAATCTAAACTTCCTTTTAATCATATAAATAAAAATAGTTAACGTGGATGATTTACAACTAATACATTTTTAACAAGTAAAATAGGAGCATCTCTAGCTCAATTTAATAAATGGGAAATCAATGTATCAACAATATCTCATAGATGTTCCGGAGATAGTGCTGTCAATGTGTCTAAAATTTAAAACTGAAACGCTTTAAGTAATTGTCCCGACAACAAATTTTCCGTTCCATTAAAAAAGCCACCCGGGGTGAACAAAATATCAGTAGTATGATACTTGCCTTTTTGAGTAACGAAGCGTAATCATACGTATTTTGTAGGTAAACGATACTTTAATGGGCGAAAGAACACTTCAATTATTGGGGAGAGGCAACCTGGTTGTAGTGTGTAGGAAGAGTGTCCTTCTCCCGCTGGTGGTTGTAATTCTACTCTACTCTCGCTATTGGGGTACGGTGAACCGCTTTGAAAAATGTTTAATATCTTAAACACTAACTGCTGAATTCTTCTCATTTCTTAGAAAAAATATTGTCGTTATTCATGCATATTTTTTTTAACTTTTATGTGTTATTATTTAAACACGCACGCACACTTTGATGTATTTAAAAGCGAATCGCCAACGAATATCAAACGGTGGAGGGTATGAATAATATTTACTCCAATAGTTTGTGACTTTAAAATGCATTTATTAAAGAAACACAAACATACAAGAGACTTAAGACTAAACCATAAGATGTATTAAAATTGAATCGAAATCGACTTTCACTCTCAGTATCACGAGCCAAGACTTAGCAGAGAGTGTCCCATCCCCTCCTGCAAATGTGAGTAGGTGGTGTATGTATAGCAGGGGCCAAGCTTGGTCAAAGTAAACTTGCATCCTAGAAATTGTGATGGGGGCTCTGAGGAACTCCTACATATCTTATTTTTAAATGTAAATGGCCAATGGCCTACGTGTAGCTATGCCGGTGTGTCACTGTCATAAAACAAGCACTAGATTCGCTGCCACCAGGAATAATTAGTGTGCCATGTAGTGTTTTATGTATCTTGCAGCTACAAAGTAAAGTTTTTTGACAAAAAAAACAAAACATGTTGGGACAGTGTTTATGTTGACCCTGTTCACCTCATCCAACCTGTACATTGTGGTAGGGGGTCATCCCGCCCCGACTGCTACGCTTCTGTTCTCATGTGTGCAGAAAAAAGCTATTTATTAATGATGTGACCCATGTTAATCGGAGATAAATCAATATTATATTGACTTGTTCTAATATCATTTCAACTATAACCTATATACTAAATATCAATGTATCTTTTAAACGATTTACCCCAAAAATATTGAATAAGACCAAGGAAATCAGTACCAATTAAATAAAAGTGGAGTAACGGTATTTAACACACACACACACACACACATATATATATATATTAGATAAATTGGCAGTTTGGCGGGAAAATAGCAAGGCGAATTCATAAAGGAAGGGGATTTAATTTCCACCGGTAATGTCATATTAAATTGTGTTTGAAATAAATAACAAAAGTAGCGTCGGCATGTATAAATCGAACAAAAAGGGAAAAATCAGGCTATATCAGATTTGCCTATATCTATTTACATGGAATATCGTTTTACTCGTAGAACGTTGTTAACCTGTGTATTAAAATAGACTAGTCCGTTTATCTTTCGTAGTCTTGATCATCTCTGACACTAGATTTTCTATAAGGTAAATGTCCTCTCACGATCGTTCCATAGCGCCAACTGATATCGCTGTAATGTTTAGAGACAGTATACTAGTCTATTTATAAAACCAAGTTTAATGATTTGATAAACTGAGACAATCAGACCTTTTAGAAAAGAAATCGTAGGAGTTGGTCAAGACTATACCATATTATAAAATAAAGCGTAAAATACCGAATATATCCGATATTGATTGTACCCTGTGCCATATTGCGTTGTATTTGGAAGAGAGGAAAACAGGAAATCAAAACCTATCTAAATACTTAGGCTGGTCTCCGTAGAGGCAATCCAAAAATGCAAATTATTTGGCAGTCTTCCACCTTTTCTAGAAATACATATTTTTAGTAATTACATAGTAGTTGACCTTTCTGTGCTTTCTCGTGATAATTGTCAATACAGGATCCGCCTGTCGGAACACTGGGCCCATCATGTAGAGGTGCTTTACTGGATTAGTACCTTTGCTTCTCTTCTGATATTCCAAATCCCGTTATCACGTAAAGTCTGGATAGGTTTAAACATATTTCACTGGCAATATAAGTATACATGTGTACACCAAAGGGGTCAGATCATTTTAATACAGGACTTAAACCCCTGCAGAATGTGTCCAATGAGAAGCATATAGAAGCAAGAGGTACAGAAATGTTTCAATTTGGAATATAAATTGTTGTTTGAAAGTGTCAAACTAATGTTACGCAAAAGCTGATAAAATGCAGAAATTGTATCATGTTACTATTATAATGGTCAATGAGACATTAAAGACGATGTCTAGAGTCTTTCATGCGCACCAATTCCGCGCACAAAGTGAAGCAACTTTATCGAGACCAGCCGGGTGTCACTACATACTACAACTGATCCTATTTGGATGTCACACTCATTAATGGATACGCCTGAAATTTGTCTCTTATAGTGTGTTCAATATATGAAATATGCATACTTTTCAACTGCATTTTATTTAACGATGGCATATTTTAAGAGCTATTTGTTCTCCAATTACGCGGTAAAGTGTATTTTTTTATTTTGATTGTCATTAGAATGGGTATCAAGGAGTATTTTGTGAGGTTTAAAGAAACATTGATCTATGCACTTTATCAAAATATAAAAAATACGCTATATTTTTATTGCAAAACTGAGAAAATATTGACACTCTGCCGAAATTATTTGTTTTTAAAAAACCTTAACAATGAATAAAGCTTACATTACACTTTCAATGACAATTAATGTTATATGCATGCATGTATTCAATAGTGTTGATTAAGTGCTACATTTAAACAATTTTGAATATTTTTTTCGCAGTGCTTGTAAAAATAATTTCGCGAAATTTCAAGGACGAGTTTGTTTTTGAGAAGGTAATAACAAAACATCTCTAGGGTGTGCTTTATTTCTGATATTGCATAAACATACTTTAAACTTAAATACTGGGATGTTTCATAAAATTCTATCCTTAGGAAAATAATGACAAAAACTATAGAAATTTAAATGAAAAGTAGAACTAAATACACAGAAAATACTTTCAAAACATAAACAATTACGTATAGTAAACATCAGATGTTTGTTCTATCCGGTATCGATCCTCTAGTGACTTAATATCACACGTCACCACCTTGCACCCTAAGCCAGCAAACGATATTCTCTCATTACCTCTCCCACGTAGAACCACCGCAGCGTTGGTTACAAAATACATTGACCAACGCAAAAGTCGGCAAAACAGAAACAAATGCTAAACAATAATATGCTAAATGTTGCTAAAATCACTCCAGGATTGAGGAAGTGGGTCAGCATCTGAGCCGGTTCGGTGTTACTAGCAAACTATTTTGTTATCTTGAAATTATTATCGAAATATGGTGACGTTCTAGATCTACCCTGTTAGCTCGTCTTTTTGAAAAAATAGAGCTATTGTTATGATCCTGACATCGTTGACGGCTTTGTCGTCGGTGTCGGTTAAAGTTTTTTGTTTAGCACAGCATTTTCACTGTTTCTGAACAAACTACCTGTTATATATAAGAAAATTAAAATATGAGTGCGAGTTATACTAATATGGTAAAATGAACCTTAACAAAATCTTGTATTACATGACTACACTCCCTTCCCATTGCAATCGAGTTAGGTCGGTATATTAGTTTACAAAGAGACCATCGATCTTGTAATTTCAACGATCAGTGTATTTCAAATATTGTTGAGAATGAAATACATTTCATATTTTGTTGTCCCAAATTTAATAATTTATGTGAACATTTGAACGCAAAAAATGATGAATTATGTGATACAAATAATTCCTTAATAGGTAAAATTGAATCACAATTACAAAATAAAAATGCAGTAATATCTCTCGCAAAGTTTATAGAAAGCGCGCTTAAAACAAGTCAAATTCAAACACTTTTTTCTTTTTGTCATTGTATTGATGGGTAGATGTTATAATCATTTTATTTTGTTCTTGTTGTTTTGTTAAATAATGCTATCTAAGTCTTTCTATATTTGTGTTGAAATAATTCCAACTGTGATAAAATAGTGACTGATAAGCTTTATTAGGCTGGGTATTTCAAAACATTTATCAACATTATGTTAATGTTGTAAATCATAACATGTATTGTACCTGTTACTTTAAAACATAATATATACATATATGTTATAGTGACTAAACTTTATTTATACATCCATATTATGTTTTAGAAACAATGTTTTTAACTAACGTGCCTAAATTTCCATGCTTTGGGCTCCAAAACCTTAGGTTAAAGTTTTTAGTTTAGTTTTTGTTTGATATTTTTTAATTTTCAAATATATAAGTATGACGTCACATATGAATGTATGACGTCACATACATATTATTATGTATAAGACTAAAATAGTATAATCTAATCTATATAAGTATGTCTGTCTGTCTGTCTGTCTGTCTGTCTGTCTGTCTGTCTGTTTAGATTTTGAAAACTTATTAAATACACTGGATTTGGTTTGCAAAACAGAAATAACGAACTATTCATGCTGAACTATATTTAAAATAATTCGCCATATAAGATTGCCAAATGTATATGAAAAACGCACTTTTTGCATTTATGGCATAAAAATATATACATATAATGGAATTCATTTGATTTGAATATATTTATTCGTTCAAATTTACATACATACAAATCAATTGCTGCTGCTGCTACTGCTGCTGCTGCTGCTGCTACTACAACAACTACTACTACTACTACTACTACTACTAATAATAATAATAATACTTCTGATTATATTTCTACTACTACTACTTCTACTACAACTACTACTATCACTACTAGTACTGCTAGTATTACTACTACTGCTAATATTACTGCAACTACTTCTATTACTGCTGCTACCACCACTACTACTACTAATGCTACTGCTTCTATTACTGCAACTACTACTACTACTACAACTACTACTACTACTACTACTAGTACTACTACTACTACTACTATCACTACTACTACGGCTAGTATTACTACTTCTGCTAATATTACTGCAACTACTACTATTACTGCTAATACTACTACTACTAATGCTGCTGCTACTACTACTATTATTACTACTACTTCTACTACTACTACTATTACTGATATTACTACTACTATTACTACTACTACTACTACTACTACTACTACTACTACTATTACTGATATTACTACTACTACTACTACTACTACTACTACTACTACTACTACTATACTACTACTACTACTACTACTACTACTTAAGGTTAACAACTGTATAAAGTAAACAAGTGACGTGCCATTAATTAATTATATTTACCAGACAGATACGCAGTAAACATCATACGTTATATCAAAATATTAAAGCTATTTAATAATCTAATGTGTACATTAGCCAGTGGAAGATTGAGCACTGCCATAAAATGTGCAATATGATGTTAAACGCCTCATCTGTAGTCATGCTCAGATGGTTTCGAACCGCCTAGACAAATGCTCGTTCACAAGGACCATTGATAAAGCCCGCTGCTGTTGTGTGCGTTTTATCTATTTTCAGGTTAAGTAGTGTGTCCTATTGTTTTAATACGAATATAGATATCTGATTGAAATCAAAACGTACGTTTTGTACCTTATTACTGTACGATACATTTCCTTTATTAAACATGCCTCGACTATTAATAAAAATACAATGAACGTCCTTTATGATATTATCCACTTTGAAATAGTGTTCCTTTGATTAATTAAACATGGTTGTGCCAGTAACTACTGTACAATCCAGCTCCTTTATGATATAAAGCAACTTTGAAATATGTTTACTTTATTAAATATGTCTATGATATCAGCTATTGTACAATACTGTTCCTTTATCAAACATGTCTATGATATCAGCTACTGTACAATACTTTTCCTTTATCAAACATGTCTATGATATCAACTACTGTACAATACTTTTCCTTTATTAAACATGTCTATGATATCAACTACTGTACAATACTTTTCCTTTATCAAACATGTCTATGATATCATCTACTGTAAAATACTTTTCCTTTATTAAACATGTCTATGATATCAACAACTGTACAATACTTTTCCTTTATCAAACATGTCTATGATATCAGCTACTGTACAATTCTTTTCCTTTATTAAACATGTCTATGATATCAACTACTGTACAATACTTTTCCTTTATCAAACATGTCTATGATATCAGCTACTGTACAATACTTTTCCTTTATTAAACATGTCTACGATATCAACTACTGTACAATACTTTTCCTTTATCAAACATGTCTATGATATCAGCTACTGTACAATACTTTTCCTTTATTAAACATGTCTATGATATCAGCTACTGTACAATACTTTTCCTTTATCAAACATGTCTATGATATCAGCTACTGTACAATACTTTTCCTTTATTAAACATGTCTATGATATCAGCTACTGTACAATACTTTTCCTTTATTAAACACGTCTATGATATCAGCTATTGTATAATACATTTCCTGTATGATATTAGCCACTATGATATGTGTGTTCTTTATTTATCATGTCAATGATATTACCTGCTGTACTATAATTAACAGGTCTATGATATCTATGATATATCCGTTATGATATTACCTACTGTACTATAATTAACATGTTTATGATATCTATGCTATATCCGTTATGATATTACCTACTGTACTATAGTTAACATGTCTATGATTAATGCTATATCCGTTATGATATTACCTACTGTCCTATAATTACCATGTCTATGATATCTATGCTATATCCGTTATGATATTACCTACTGTACTATAATCAACATGTCTATGATATCTATGATTTATCCATTATGATATTAGTCACTGTGCAATATAAATCCTGTATCAAACTTGCCTATGGCATTAAGTTCTGTACAATTAATTCCGTTTATGATACGTGCAATGGTGAAAAACGTTCCCTTAGTAACCATGTCTATAACCCCAGCTTCTGTACACTATCTTTCCTCTATGATATACTGAACGGAACAGCTAACACTCAACCTAACATTTTATGTAGCTAACATTTTATGTATTTACTCAAAATGTATCAAAATGTATCATATCAATTTCCTTGAAATTTCAACTTGACTAAGAAAGGACACTGCTATGTAAAAACAGTACATTAATATATGTTTATGTTTCATACAGATTTTGAAAACACTACAATCTTTTTGACGACGATATCAGAAATAATAAAGTGGCGACTAAGCTGTGAACATTCAATATACAAACAACTGTTAAATGATAAGCATGCATATAATATTGATATCTACTTTACAATATGTTTCTGTTATGATATTGGCAACTGTACAATCCGTTTCCTCTGTTATATATGTATATGGTAGTATAAACTGTACAATATGTTTCTGTTATGATATTGGCTATTGTACAATCCTTATCCTCTATTATACATGTATATGGTAGTATAAACTGTTCAATATTTTTCTGTTATTATATTAACAACAGTACAATCCGTTTCCTCTGTTATACATGTATATGGTAGTATAAACTGTACAATATGTTTCTGTTATGATATTAGCTACTGTACAATCCTTTTCCTCTATTATACATGTATATGGTAGTATAAACTGTACAATATGTTTCTATTGTGATATTAGCTACTGTACAATCCGTTTCCTCTGTTATACATGTATATGGTAGTATAAACTGTACAATATGTTTCTGTTATGATATTAACTACTGTACAATCCGTTTCCTCTGTTATACATGTATATGGTAGTATAAACTGTACAATATGTTTCTGTTATGATATTGGCTACTGTACAATCCGTCTCCTCTATTATACATGTATATGGTAGTATCAACTGTACAATATGTTTCTGTTATGATATTAGCTACTGTACAATCCGTTTTCTCTGTTATACATGTATATGGTAGTATAAACTGTACAATATGTTTCTGTTATGATATTGGCTACTGTACAATCCGTTCCCTCTGTTATACATGTATATGGTAGTATAAACTGTACAATATGTTTCTGTTATGATATTAGCTACTGTACAATCCGTTTCCTCTGTTATACATGTATATGGTAGTATAAACTGTACAATATGTTTCTGTTATGATATTGGCTATTGTACAATCCGTCTCCTCTATTATACATGTATATGGTAGTATAAACTGTACAATATGTTTCTGTTATGATATTAGCTACTGTACAATCCGTTTCCTTTGTTATACATGTATATGGTAGTATGAACTGTACAATATGTTTCTGTTATGATATTGGCTACTGTACAATCCGTTCCCTCTGTTATACATGTATATGGTAGTATAAACTGTACAATATGTTTCTGTTATGATATTAGCTACTGTACAATCCGTTTCCTCTGTTATACATGTATATGGTAGTATAAACTGTACAATATGTTTCTGTTATGATATTGGCTATTGTACAATCCGTTTCCTCTATTATACATGTATATGGTAGTATAAACTGTTCAATATGTTTCTGTTATGATATTAACTACTGTACAATCCGTTTCCTCTGTTATACATGTATATGGTAGTATAAACTGTACAATATGTTTCTGTTATGATATTGGCTATTGTACAATCCTTTTCCTCTATTATACATGTATATAGTAGTATAAACTGTTCAATATTTTTCTGTTATTATATTAACTACTGTACAATCCGTTTCCTCTGTTATACATGTATATGGTAGTATAAACTGTACAATATGTTTCTGTTATGATATTGGCTACTGTACAATCCGTCTCCTCTATTATACATGTATATGGTAGTATAAACTGTACAATATGTTTCTGTTATGATATTAACTACTGTACAATACGTTCCCTCTGTTATACATGTATATGGTAGTATAAACTGTCCAATATGTTTCTGTTATGATATTAACTATCGTACACTCCTTTTCCTCTATTATACATGTATATGGTAGTATAAACTGTACAATATGTTTCTGTTATGATATTAGCTACTGTACAGTCCGTTTTCTCTGTTATACATGTATATGGTAGTATAAACTGTACAATATGTTTCTATTATGATATTAACTACTGTACAATACGTTCCCTCTGTTATACATGTATATGGTAGTATAAACTGTACAATATGTTTCTATTATGATATTAACTACTGTACAATACGTTCCCTCTGTTACACATGTATATGGTAGTATAAACTGTACAATATGTTTCTGTTATGATATTAGCTACTGTACAATCCGTTTCCTTTGTTATACATGTATATGGTAGTATAAACTATACAATACATTTTCCCTATGACATGAACCACTGTGAATATTGTTTTCCTTTATTAACCATGTCTGTGATGTTGACTTATGTACAAAAATTATTTCGTTACACGAGTATTGTATGTTATAGTGTAATGGCACCAGCTACTTGACCGTGTTGAACTGTCCAGCACTATGTTGTCGGAAGTGTGTCCTTTGAGTTCTATGTCTCATGTTCATGATGCATTTCATAAAAGTTATCATTTTTATGTAATTAAGTGTTATTATCTAAGTTGAGAACGTACACTGATACAGTTCTACGCTCCCTAGTCAGCGGACAATTACCTCTTTACGTTGAAAAGGAAGCGATCGAACTATTCAACCGATACCTCGGGAGAGTAATACAGTTGTTACAGTCTTATATTAAATCATCTTTACCAAACAAAGCTGATCAGAAGGATATAAAAAAAACAGCATATGATTTGATTCTCACCGGTTAACAATTTTAAAGAATAAGATATCCTTTTTTTCATAAGATAATCATATAAAAGCGGTAGTTTATTTACAGACTTCAATGCCCCGCAGTTTTAAAACTGTTCTATGCTCAGCTCTATTATTGCTGGTTAGAGGTAGAAAGATACACGTGTTTACATCATATTGTTAAAATTGGTCCATTCGTTTGCTTTTTAGCTCGCCGGGACGAATTCCAAGGTGAGCTGTTGTCATGATCCCGGCGTCATCGTCGTCGGCGTCGTCGTCTGAAGACACCCAGGTTAAACTTTTTGCGTTAATTCAACCACTCATTGGATGTGAATGAAACCTCGCATGTGTGTTCACCATCATCAATGGAACACACAGAGACAAGAACCTAACTCTGGATTGCATTTTGGCACAGTTATGGCCCTTTTTGGACATACACACCCACAGGCGAGCTTTGTTGTCTTCTAACAACTCTTGTTAAGTTTAGCGTAATTCTATATTTGAGTTTTATAGGGACCCTGGTTAAACATATTGTGTTAGAAAGAAACAGTAATCGTCCGACACAGTGTTAGCAGTAATATTTTACTTTATGTATATATCTATATCCTGGTAGATGAAAGCAAACGTTGCCTTTTAAAATAATATTACCAGAAACCAGTTAGTAAGCCTAACCAAAAATCAGAGAAAAAACATCTAAATTGTTTTATGCACGAATCCATTATTGTATCAGCCATGCACACTAGTTGTGTTCTGAGTTTTAATGAACAATATGAATTGCCCTTCTGAATGTCTACATCATTTTATGTTGTTGCTATAATTGTCAGTGATGTGAAGTGAAATTACGATTTTACGCATATCACTGAAAGTGTTAGGATTATAATAAACTGTTGTCTGTTTTATCTTATTAATAAATCATAATTACAATGGCGCGTATATACTGTGGGATGTTTACGTTGTTTTTAGCAATATGCATGACTTCTTCTCAGATGATTATTCCGAAAAAGCCGTTCGGGTATGTATATGCCAACGGTAGTAACGACGCGCCGTTGCATTTGGACGTTCACATGTCCCTGATTTGCGAAGACAGCCGCAATGCTATGCCGATAGTAAAGGCAGTTGCTGACCATTACGGGGCATCAAAGTTGAAGCTGACGATACACGTGTTTCCACTCCCATTCCACCAGCAGTCGTTTATCACAGCAGTGGTAAGTTGTCGCTATTATCTTTATTTATAATTTCGACTGGGCTGCGTCCAGCACAATTAAACAGCAAACACGTGGTTGCTGCCTTGTTTTCTAAAGTATCGCGTACGGCCGGTTTTTATTTGAGGTTGAGCAAGTGTCAATAAAAATAAGTTAGTAAACGTTTAACCGAACTGAACGCAGTGATTGAACACCCGGCTTTTGTAAGTGAAGCACCAATCTTAGCACATCTAAGCCGGTACAACTTCTACCCTATACTTCATAGTATGATACGAGTTGTAGATAAGGAGATATAGTTTAGAAGCTCTTCCTTTGGCTAAGAATGTAGGAAAACATCTCAAAATATTTTTTCGTCAGGTCTTGTAAGAAAAATGTCAGGTGACATGGGTTTGAGGTTCGGAAAATTCCGTCCAGAGGGATAACTGTATTGTCGGAACGAAGCCCTGCCGAGTTCCCGCGAAAACGGTTATCACAAGGGACGTTTTTTTGTATCCTAACCATAAAAGCTATGAATGATTCTTGGTCTTGAATACCAAACACATTGCATTGAATAATATATTTATTCAAACACATTTAATAATATATTTAAGTCAATTCATCGTTATAGATCTACTTTACCAATATCACTTTCAAATCTAATTATAAAATTTACGCCATATTGTTTTGTGACGTCACGACCCAGATGGTAATAATGTTATTGTGCGAGAATTTTATCTCGATCCTAGGGTGAGAATATAAGAATCTTCCATTGGTTTGAGGTTCGGGTA
This sequence comes from Panopea generosa, assembly GCA_029582155.1. Taxonomy (NCBI): domain Eukaryota; kingdom Metazoa; phylum Mollusca; class Bivalvia; order Adapedonta; family Hiatellidae; genus Panopea; species Panopea generosa. The sequence continues at coordinate 84,806,595 of CM055899.1, forward strand.
GACAATTCCGTCCTGAGGGAAAACTGTTCTTGGCGTGAACGAGGCTTTGTCGAGTTCCCTCGAAAACAATTAGCGCAAGGGATGGAATTGTTTATCCGAACCAGAAAAAATATGAATGATTCTTTTTCTTGCATACCAAACATATTCATAGTTCATTTAATTTTTAATTTTTACAACGGTCACTTTTAAGATGTTAAATTATATGATTTACGTAATATATGTTATATACGTTACGTCATGAATGAGTCTAACGTCATAGCGGAGCGCCGTAACTAATGTTGCTTGAACTTGTAACCCAACTTATTTACATATAATGTGTAGTATGCAACAACATATGTTTAAACGAGGCTATTTTATCTCAGCCCTAGGGTGAGAGTATTAGAATCTTACATGGGTCTGAGGTTCGGATTGACTGTGATCCCAAGGGATGAAATTTCTAGCTGAACCGAAAAAGACATGTAAGATTATTTTTCTTGCATTCCAAACGCATTAAGTATTTATTTTAATTTAACGTTTAAAAAAAAATAAAAATTTTACAACGATAACTTTTTAAGACGTCAAATCAAACATAAATTACGTCATATGTTTTACAAAATAAATTGTTCCAACGTCACAGCAGGGTAAGATGAGCGCGTGGTGCGGGTGTAGGGTGTACCCCTTACCGGAAATCCAAAACATAAACCGAAATAAAAATCTTTAAAAATCACACAGTTACAGTTTTATAGCCTACAAGAAAAAAATATCATGTACTTTTCGGTGCAGATTGAAAATTCCTCGTTATCTCGACCAGTTACTCAACAGTTTAAAATCAAAAAACTACTCTGCCACTCCCGTTTAAACCCCCATAACAGAGTGTTTGTCCGTTTGTCCCAACAGTTCAACATCAGAAAAACTACACTGCCACTCCCGTTTATACCCCCACAATGGAGTGTTTGTCCCAACAGTTCAACATCAGAAAATTACACTGCCACTCCCGTTCATACCCTCACAATGGAGTATTTGTCCAAACAGTTTAACATCAGAAAACTACACTGTCATTCCCGTTCATATCCCCACAATGCAGTATTTGTCCAAACAGTTTAACATCAGAAAACTACACTGTCATTCCCGTTCATACCCCCACAATTGAGTGTTTGTTCCAACAGTTCAACATCAGAAAACTACACTGCCACTCCCGTTCATACCCTCACAATGGAGTGCTTGTGCCAACAGTTTAACATCAGAAAACTACACTGCCACTCCCGTTTATATCCTCACAATGGAGTGTTTGTCCCAACAGTTCAACATCAGAAAACTACACTGTCATTCCCGTTTATATTCCCACAATGGAGTGTTTGTCCCAACAGTTCAACATCAGGAAACTACACTGCCACTCCCGTTCATACCCTCACAATGGAGTGTTTGTCCCAACAGTTCAACATCAGAAAACTACGCTGCCACTCCCGTTCATACCCTCACAATGGAGTGTTTGTCCCAACAGTTCAACATCAGGAAACTACACTGCCACTCCCGTTCATACCCTCACAATGGAGTGTTTGTCCCAACAGTTCAACATCAGAAAACTACGCTGCCACTCCCGTTCATACCCCCACAATAGAGTGTTTGTCCCAACAGTTCAACATCAGAAAACTACACTGTCATTCCCGTTGATATCCCCACAATGGAGCGTTTGTCCCAACAGTTCACCATCAGAAAACTACACTGCCACTCCCGTTCATACCCTCACAATGGAGTGTTTGTCCTAACAGTTCAACATCAGAAAACTACACTGCCATTCCCGTTCATACCCCCACAATGGAGTGTTTGTCCCAACAGTTCACCATCAGAAAACTACACTGCCACTCCCGTTCATACCCCCACAATGGAGTGTTTGTCCCAACAGTTCACCATCAGAAAACTACACTGCCACTCCCGTTCATACCCCCACAATGGAGTGTTTGTCCCAACAGTTCAACATCAGAAAACTACACTGCCACTCCCGTTCATACCCTCACAATGGAGTGTTTGTCCCAACAGTTCACCATCAAAAAACTACACTGCCACTCCCGTTCATACCCTCACAATGGAGTGTTTGTCCCAACAGTTCAACATCAGAAAACTACACTGCCACTCCCGTTCATACCCTCACAATGGAGTGTTTGTCCCAACAGTTCAACATCAGGAAACTACACTGCAACTCCCGTTCATACCCTCACAATGGAGTGTTTGTCCCAACAGTTCAACATCAGAAAACTACACTGCCACTCCCGTTCATACCCTCACAATGGAGTGTTTGTCCTAACAGTTCAACATCAGAAAACTACACTGCCACTCCCGTTCATACCCTTACAATGGAGTGTTTGTCCCAACAGTTCACCATCAGAAAACTACACTGTCATTCCCGTTCATACCCTCACAATGGAGTGTTTGTCCCAACAGTTCAACATCAGAAAACTACACTGCCACTCCCGTTCATACCCTCACAATAGAGTGTTTGTCCCAACAGTTCAACATCAGAAAACTACACTGCCACTCCCGTTCATACCCTCACAATGAAGTGTTTGTCCCAACAGTTCAACATCAGAAAACTACACTGCCACTCCCGTTCATACCCTCACAATGGAGTGTTTGTCCCAACAGTTCAACATCAGGAAACTACACTGCCACTCCCGTTCATACCCTCACAATGGAGTGTTTGTCCTTTGTTCCAACAGTTTAACATAAGAAAACTACACTGCCACTCCCGTTCATACCCTCACAATGGAGTGTTTGTCCTTTGTTCCAACAGTTTAACATAAGAAAACTACACTGCCACTCCCGTTCATACCCTCACAATGGAGTGTTTGTCCAAACAGTTCAACATCAGAAAACTATACTGCAACTCCCGTTCATACCCTCACAATGGAGTGTTTGTCCCAACAGTTCAACATCAGGAAACTACACTGCCACTCCCGTTCATACCCTCACAATGGAGTGTTTGTCCTTTGTTCCAACAGTTTAACATAAGAAAACTACACTGCCACTCCCGTTCATACCCTGACAATGGAGTGTTTGTCCTTTGTTCCAACAGTTCAACATCAGAAAACTACACTGCCACTCCCGTTCATACCCTCACAATGGAGTGTTTGTCCAAACAGTTCAACATCAGAAAACTATACTGCAACTCCCGTTCATACCCTCACAATGGAGTGTTTGTCCCAACAGTTCAACATCAGGAAACTACACTGCCACTCCCGTGCATACCCTCACAATGGAGTGTTTGTCCTTTGTTCCAACAGTTTAACATAAGAAAACTACACTGTCACTCCCGTTTATACCCCCACAATGGAGTGTTTGTCCCAACAGTTCAACATCATATAACTACACTGCCACTCCCGTTCATACCCTCACAATGGAGTGTTTGTCCTTTGTTCCAACAGTTTAACATAAGAAAACTATACTGTCACTCCCGTTTATACCCTCCACAATGGAGTGTATGTCCCAACAGTTTTGTTCCAATTGTTTAGCAACAGTCAAAATATTTTTAAAGAAAATAAAGACATAGCTTAAGATGATATTGATATATTGCTATATTATTGTAAATATATGGAGTTGAAATTTAATATGTTTGAAACTAATTTATTTTACCTCGATTGTGAAACAAGTTCTTACAACTGAGACAAATAACACTGGATGTCTTACTTGGTAGAACCAGTACTACTCTGATAAACCAGTACTACTCTGATAAACCACTAGACCATGCTCGGAGCACACACAGTTGGTGTCATGTTTCAGATCCATGATCATCTTGAAGCAAGTCGGTGAGCTCTCTCCATCTGCTCCTTATAATGATCCATCACTTTGATCATACACGGCCTTGGGCAACACCACTGTTTGATAGATTGTCTTGGTTGTAAGTGGTTGTAGCTTTCACAAGATGGATACAGCCTATAATTAATAACATTTCTACAAATTACTTCTAGCGTGAATATGTTTTTGATATTTTGCACACATGTACTTTGAAGTAAGACCAGTTTAAAATTCTAAAGAATATAGATCACCATGTTTATTGTTTTGCTACGACTATGTTTTAAACAACACAATCTTTCATTTTTTAAAGAAAATGCAGTAAAGGGGTGTAAGTTATTCATAATATTTTATTTACTAAAGAAGTGATATATCTAAATAAGCCAGGACCGATTAAAGCAGTCGGTAACGCGCCTAACTATCAATCCAGGCGTCGTGAGTTCGAATCCGGCAACACAGTGTATTAGTTACTCGCGGTGATGGTTGACTTCAGTACTGATAAGTCTTCTATGACCCCAGGAAAAACGAGTCATATGATAGCACTCGATGGTAAAACGACGCTAAATATTCAAATAAACAAAATAACACATGATTGGTGTCCGTGTGTGTTGGTTCCCGCCGAATGTCTTGATATAATACAATTTACACTCTCTTATGCATGTCTAAGTTAAAACATCAACTTCAGTCGATATCTTTGACGTTATAATTAAACCGGGCACCGTAAAATCGTAAACATGATGAATGAGATATGGCGGATTATATTAAAAGAATTCAATTTCTGATTTTCGCATGAAAACCCTATTGGCAAACATACCTGATTCCAATATATGAATATCAGTTTAGTTTATGTGTATTTATTTTAGCTGATTGCGATAAAAGATCATTGTTCATATGAACCGCTCTCAAGTCCGGTTTCTGCGCAGAAACAGTACTGAGTGCTGTTTGTTTACATACATCGGGCCGAAATCGGGATCGAACCCCCAAACTCTAGCTTAGACACTATCCATTGCACTACCGTCTCGCTTGTGAGATTAATCTCAGTTTTATTAAAATAATATAAATCCAAAATGCTTAATCCGTAAACTTAATTATGGGCCTAAACGACATGTGAAATATAATGATTATATAGATGTACGTGTAAATGAGGGAATGACGTGTGAGAGATCGGCTAGGAAGACCCACAGTAATCTGTATGTATATAAACCATCATGACTAAACGACATGTAATGTTATATAGAAATACTTGTGTATGAGGGAATGACATGTGGGATGTCGGCTAGGAAGACCTGCAGGAATATGTATGTATATAAAACATCATGACTGAACGACATGTTGATTCTGTGAAATATAATGTTGTATAGATGTACGTGTGTATGAGGGAATGACATGTGGGATGTCGGCTAGGAAGACCTGCAGGAATATGTATGTATATAAAACATCATGACTGAACGACATGTTGATTCTGTGAAATATAATGTTGTATAGATGTACGTGTGTATGAGGGAATGACGTCTGGGATGTCGGCTAGGAAGACCTGCAGGAATATGTATGTATATAAAACATCATGACTGAACGACATGTTGATTCTGTGAAATATAATGTTGTATAGATGTACGTGTGTATGAGGGAATGACATGTGGGATGTCGGCTAGGAAGACCTGCAGGAATATGTATGTATATAAAACATCATGACTGAACGACATGTTGATTCTGTGAAATATAATGTTGTATAGATGTACGTGTGTATGAGGGAATGACGTCTGGGATGTCGGCTAGGAAGACCTGCAGGAATATGTATGTATATAAAACATCATGACTGAACGACATGTTGATTCTGTGAAATATAATGTTATATAGATATACGTGTGTATGAGGGAATGACGTGTTAGATGTCGGCTAGGAAGACCCGCCGGAATATATATGTAAATAAAACATCATTACTAAACGACTTGTGGACTCTGTTGTGAAATATAATGTTGTATAGATGTACGTGTGTATGACGGAATGACGTGTGGGATGTCGGCTAGGAAGACCTGCAGGAATATGTATGTATATAAAACATCATGATTGAACGACATGTTGATTCTGTGAAATATAATGTTATATAGATATACGTGTGTATGAGGGAATGACGTGTTAGATGTCGGCTAGGAAGTCCCCGCCGGAATATATATGTAAATAAAACATCATTACTAAACGACTTGTGGACTCTGTTGTGAAATATAATGTTGTATAGATGTACGTGTGTATGAGGGAATGACTTGTGGGATGTCGGATAGGAAGACCCGCAGGAATATGTATGTATATAAAACATCATGACTAAACGACATGTGGACTCTGTGAAATATAATGTTGTATAGATGTACGTGTGTATGAGGGAATGACGTGTGGGATGTCGGCTAGGAAGACCTGCAGGAATATGTATGTATATAAAACATCATGATTGAACGACATGTTGATTCTGTGAAATATAATGTTATATAGATATACGTGTGTATGAGGGAATGACGTGTTAGATGTCGGCTAGGAAGTCCCCGCCGGAATATATATGTAAATAAAACATCATTACTAAACGACTTGTGGACTCTGTTGTGAAATATAATGTTGTATAGATGTACGTGTGTATGAGGGAATGACTTGTGGGATGTCGGATAGGAAGACCCGCAGGAATATGTATGTATATAAAACATCATGACTAAACGACATGTGGACTCTGTGAAATATAATGTTGTATAGATGTACGTGTGTATGAGGGAATGACGTGTGGGATGTCGGCTAGGAAAACCCGCAGGAATATGTATGTATATAAAACATCATGACTAAACGACATGTGGATTCTGTGAAATATAATGTTATATAAATGTACGTGTGTATGAGGGAATGACGTGTGGGATGTCGGCTAGGAAGACCTGCAAGAATATATATGTATATAAAACATCATGACTAAACGACTTGTGGACTCTGTTGTGAAATATAATGTTGTATAGATAGACGTGTGTATGAGGGAATGACGTGTGGGATGTCAGCTAGGAAGACCCGCAGGAATATATATGTATATAAAACATCATGACTGAACGACATGTGGATTCTGTGAAATATAATGTTGTATAGATATACGTGTGTATGAGGGAATGACGTGTGGGATGTCGGATAGGAAGACCCACAGGAATATATATGTATATAAAACATCATGACTGAACGACATGTGTGCTCTGTTGTGAAATATAATGTTGTATGGATGTACGTGTGTATGAGGGAATGACGTGTGGGATGTCAGCTAGGAAGACCTGCAGGTATATATATGTATATAAAACATCATGACTAAACGACTTGTGGATTCTGTTGTGAAATATAATGTTGTATAGATGTACGTGTGTATGAGCAAATGACGTGTGAGATGTCGGCTAGGAAGACCCGCAGGAATATATATGTATATAAAACATCATGACTGAACGACATGTGGGCTCTGTTGTGAAATATAATGTTGTATGGATGTACGTGTGTATGAGCGAATGACGTGTGAGATGTTGGCTAGGTAGACCCACAGTTATCTGTATGTATATAAAACATCCTGACTAAACGCCTTGTGGATTCTGTGAAATATAACATTGTATAGATGTACGTGTGTATGAGGGAATGACGTGTGGGATGTCGGCTAGGAAGACCCCCAGGAATATATATGTATATAAAACATCATGACTGAACGACATGTGGATTCTGTGAAATATAATGTTGTATAGATGTGCGTGTGTATGAGGGAATATCGGCTAGGAAGACCCGCAGGAATATATATGTATATAAAACTTCATGACTATATGACATGTGGACTGGGTGAAATATAATGTTATATAGATGTACGTGTGTATGAGGGAATGACGTGTGGGATGTCGGCTAGGAAGACCCACAGGAATATGTATGTATATAAAACATCATGACTGAACGACATGTGGATTCTGTGAAATATAATGTTGTATAGATGTGCGTGTGTATGAGGGAATATCGGCTAGGAAGACCCGCAGGAATATATATGTATATAAAACTTCATGACTATATGACATGTGGACTGGGTGAAATATAATGTTATATAGATGTACGTGTGTATGAGGGAATGACGTTAGAGATGTCGGCTAGGAAGACCCGCTGCAATATGTATGTACATAAAACATCATGACTAAACGACATGTGGACTGGGTGAAATATAATGTTATATAGATGTACGTGTGTATGAGGGAATGACGTGTGGGATGTCGGATAGGAAGACCCACAGGAATACGTATGTATATAAAACATCATGACTGAACGACATGTAGATTCTGTGAAATATATTGTTGTATAGATGTACGTGTGTATGAGGGAATGACGTGTGGGATGTCGGCTAGGAAGACCCGCAGGAATATTTATGTATATAAAACATCATGACTAAACGACATGTGGTCTGGGTGAAATATAATGTTGTATAGATGTACGTGTGTATGAGGGAATGACGTGTGGGATGTCGGCTAGGAAGACCCACAGTTATCTGTATGTATGTAAACGATGTGTAAATACTTTATGTATAAGATACTTGTTTACCTGACTGCAATTCTATATTTGTAACTTTAATTGTGTGCTATGACGGTTTTTTTGTTTTTGTTTGTGGTTTCTCCTTTGATAGATTTAATCTGTTTTTGTAAATAACAATCACCCTCATAATAACAAGCCGTCGCGTAGTGAATGTTTCTCCTAAAAGTCCCATCCATTAGAGATTAAATGTTTATAGAGTTTAACTTTTAGATTTATATTTTTTTAGATTTCTTTTAATCATTTTAATATTATTCATTCTTTCACACATATATTTCTTTATACATCGTATGTTGAAGAAATGTGATGTTGCTTTTGTCGTGGGGTGTCAGGCAGGTTTGTGGTAGCAGTGGGGTTGTCGGGCAGAATTATGGTAAGAGTGGGGATGTCGGGCATGTTTGTAATAGGAGTGTGGATGTCGGCCAGGTTTGTGGTAGCACTGGGGATGTCGGGCAGGATTGTAGTAAGAGTGGGGATGTTGGGTATGTTTGTAATAGGAGTGGGGATGTCGGACACATTTGTAATACGAGTGTGGATGTCGGCCAGGTTTGTGGTAGCAGTGGGGATGTCGGGCAGGATTGCGGTAAGAGTGGGGATGTTGGGCATGTTTGTAATAGGAGTGTGGATGTCGGACAGTACTTGTAATAGAAGTGGGGATGTCGGGCAGGTTTGTGGTAGGAGTGGGGGTGTCGGGCAGGGTTGTGGTAAGGATGGGGGTGTCGGGCATATTTGTAATAGGAGTGTGGATGTCGGCCAGGTTTGTGGTAGCAGTGGGGATGTCGGGCAGGATTGTGGTAGCAGTGGGGATGTCGGGCAGGGTTGTGGTAAGGATGGGGGTGTCGGGCATATTTGTAATAGGAGTGTGGATGTCGGCCAGGTTTGTGGTAGCAGTGGGGATGTCGGGCAGGATTGTGGTAAGAGTGGGGATGTTGGGCATGTTTGTAATAGGAGTGTGGATGTTGGACAGTACTTGTAATAGAAGTGGGGATGTCGGGCAGGTTTGTGGTAGGAGTGGGGGTGTCGGGCATGTTTGTAATAGGAGTGGGGATGTCTGACGGTACTTGTAATAGGAGTGGGGATGTCGGGCAGGTTTGTGGTAGGTAGGGGATGTCGGGCAGGTTTGTGGTAGGAGTAGGGATGTCGGGCAAGTTTTTGGTAGGAGTGGGGATGTCGGCAGGTTTGTAATAGGAGTGGGGATGTCGGGCAGGTTTGTAATAGGAGTGGGGATGTCGGAGCAGGTTTGTGGTAGGAGTAGGGATGTCGGGCAAGTTTGTGGTAGGAGTGGGGATGTCAGGCAGGGAGTGAGGATGTCGGGCAGGTTTATGGTAGGGGTGGGGATGTCGGCCAGGTTTGTGGTAGCAGTGGGGATGTCTGGCAGGTTTGTAATGGGAGTGGGGATGTCGGGCAGGTTAGTGGTAGGAGTGGGGATGTCGGGCAGGTTTGTAATAGGAGTGGGGATGTCGTGCAGGTTTGTAATAGGAGTTGGGATGTCGGGCAGGTTTATGATGTCGGGCAGTTTTGTGGTAGGTAGGGGATGTCGGGCAGGTTTGTGGTAGGAGTGGGGATGTCGGGTAGGTTTGTAATAGGAGTGGGGATGTCGTGCACGTTTGTAATAGGAGTGGGGATGTCGGGCAGGTTTGTGATGTCGGGTAGGTTTGTGGTAGGAGTGGAAATGTCGGGCAGGTTTGTAATAGGAGTGGGAATGACGGGCAGGTTTGTGATGTCGGGTAGGTTTGTGGTAGAAGTGGGGATGTCGGGCAGGTTGTGGTAGGATTGGGAATGTCGTACAGGTTTGTAATTGGAGTGGGAACGTCGGGCAGGTTTGTGGTAGAAGTGAGTATGTCGGGCACGGACCGGGGATGTCGGTCAAGTTTACACACAACAGCACTGAATAAACCCCTGGTTACACACAACAATACTGAATAATCTTCCTGGTTACACACAACAACAATGAATAATCCCCCTGGTTACACACAACAACACTGAATAATCCACCTGGTTACACACAACAACACTGAATAAACCCCCTGGTTACACACAACAATACTGAATAATCCTCCTGGTTACACACAACAACACTGAATAATCCCCCTGGTTACACACAACAACACTGAATAAACCCCCTGGTTACACACAACAATACTGAATAATCCACCTGGTTACACACAACAATACTGAATAATCCTGGTTACACACAACAACACTGAATAATCTTCCTGATTACACACAACAACACTGAATAAACCCTCTGGTTACACACAACAATACTGAGTCAAAGTACGGGGCGACAGTGTACGAGAGCCACACATCACATAAGACCGCTGATGTTTTATAGTCTACAAAATGAAATAAAGGACGTATTTGCACACATTGCAAATACACATTTTTATGTATTTTATGTTTTGCCATTGTTACACCAGAAAACATATGATATTGAGAGTCTATGTAGTTGATGTTTAATCATTGTCACTCCAGGGGGCACATGTTATTGAGAGTCTAGGGTCATTGGACGATGTGTTTAAATGGTTCCAGACCATCTTTCTGATGATGGAAAGACTGTCAAACGCAGCAACCTCACATATGGCCCCACAAAATATCATACAGTAAGTTAGCTTTTAACCCCCCTCCCAAAATATGTTACTTTTTCTGTAATGATCGCCCATTTTTCTTCCTGAAAAACATCATGTGCTTTTTTTTAGAGATACAACAGTATTTGTGTAGTTTTATATTTAAACTTTGCTACCGGTTTGGTCAAACATGGTAGGGAACTTTCGTAAAACGTTCAGATATATTTTGCCGATTTCAGTTGAGTTACACATATTTGATAGGTCAATTTTGCCAGTACTACTTTCCTTGAACTTCTCAACTGATTTTGACCAAACTGATTAGGTAGATTAACATGTATGACGTCCTGTTTATTTTACCAATATCCATCGTTGAATAAACGACCCTGTAATTATGTTTAAGGTGTACTTGTTTTTGTCAGCATTACTCCTTCTGAACTTGTAAACGGGTCATGGTCAAACATGATAGGAAGTATTAGTACGAAGTTCAGTTGTGCATATTGACATTTCTGTGGTAGTACTATTTTCAATGTCGAATAAAGTTGCAATACGGCTTTAGGCTTGGCTGGGACATATTCATGTTGACGTGTATAGGTTTATCAATGTTTATAATTTCCATGGCCATACTACACGAACGACGTGTAACTACTGACTTCTTAAAGTCATATACTTCTTGTAAATAGTAACGTAAAGTATATTTGATATTGAATTACTGTATATACCTTGCTCAATCTTGTACTACAACTACAGTCAAAACTGTGTTAGTGGTAACCTCTATTAAGCAACCACTTGTAAAAAACATTCACATTTTCAATTTAAACTTTTTTATAATTTTAGTTTTCATCAACTTATATTAAGCAGCCACCTGCCTTTAAAGGTCACTTTGTATTTCATAGAATGAAAAAAGTGTATAATATATAAATACCAATAATAAAAAAAATATTGACAAGATTTGAATACATCAGTTCTTTCGCGAGGTCCACAAAACATTTAAAAAATGCATTAGCAATGTTAGCATATACCTATAAACAAATAAAAACTGACGTACTTAGTGTTATTTTCTATCTCAGACAATTAGAGAGATTTGCAATCCAGTGCTGTTCGGTGAAACCTGCGGCTTTCGTAGCCGGTGTGAGGAGTATGGCAATGGAAACCAAAGCAAAAGCAGCCTGGAAATATTCGTGCTCCCGTAAGCTGTTAATGATACCTTCATAAAGCAATATCAATAACTGATTTGGCTTTTACATTCCAAAATAATCTGCAGAATCGTACAGTTGTACTTTAAATTTGTCCGCAAAACCGATATATTTTATCGAAACGCGTTCAATAAAATATGTAATCATTATTATATATACATCAATAGATAACAATTGGCCAGTATGAACGCCAGAGTTGTATATAAATTCAATACTATATTGGCGTTGTTTGTGGTATTTTCTTGTTGTTTATAATTATTATCAACACATATTTACGTGTACTTGATAATAGAGACAATAAGAAAACATTGAACAGGTTATTGTGTATTAACGATCCGTGTCTGGTATCACTGATTTACAGTTTCACTCCTAACGCCAACACTAATTATTGTTTATTAATGTGTTTATTCGATAGGAGGGGTTACGAGTACGCCAACGTATTTTCTTAATGATGTTCTAATTGCTGCAGACCCATCCTGGACGAGCAATGAGTGGAAGGAAATCATCGATCCTTTACTGTTATAGGATTCCCATTCCGGGGACCTGTCTTGTGTAATGACAGTATGAAGCTGACTACGAGCAGTACCACAATACACATGATTCAAACTTAACACGCTTTTGTCGTTATTGTTTTAAGTTGTACAATCAGTTTATATATGACGATAATCCCACGGCAGCAACTTCTAGCCCTCTTTATAAATAATGGACTGGTACACGTTATCGATACTTATAGGAGTGTTGAAGGGTTTCTATAAATATGTTTTGCACGTATTATCTTTAACCACTCGGATCACCTTGGCTATTACTACGTAATAACCTCGGAAATAATACGGGGGCCGCCATATTGCTGTGACCCGGCCTTTCTGCCGAGTACCAGACTAACACATGGCGTATCAATTAAACTGAAGATATTCTGCAACGCTTCAAGCTGCTCTTTTTTAAAAGAATGTTTAATTTCCATTATGTCCAAAGAATACTGAATGCACGTCGAAAAGTCAGCCATTTTTGTTTACGATAATAACTGGAAGTAACTAGCCGGGGCAAATTACCAATTGGTGTATTCCTACAATTATTTACGAGGTTATTATCCGAGCATGCCGGAGATCGCCGAGTAGTTACGAACGATCTTTAACTTTACCGTACCGCATCAGTGATCACTCGATAAGGTAAAAATTATATTTCACTGAGTCCAACAATAACCTTCCATGTATAATCCTCAAGTGATAGTGCTGTTGTCCATGGGCTTCCGCAAGTAAACGTTTTGAAAAATAAACAATAACAACTGTATGATGACTAAAACTTATGCTTCTCTGTGAGAAAATATGTGTTGGTACTGTTGAAAACTGTTTCTTAACACAAACTCCAACATAATATATGTAAACCCCTCATGTTGTTAATGTATAAACACTTTGGCTAATACTAGGTTTTAGTTAAGTTGATACTACGACAATGCCGCCGTTACTAAGTTCTAACTACGTGCTGATTCGACCACGTCCACACTCCGTTTTTTAAACACTGCTTCCACCCACTTTTTTGATGACGTAGTGGGAACGTGGCTGGGTGTGAGGGGGTTTTAAGCAATACCTTGCAAATACATAAGATAGCGGAACTCTTGTTTAATTCTACAAATCAAGCTATGCTGCATAAATTGTATAATGCATTCTATTTATGCGACAAGTCATTATCATCAATACCATCGGCAGTTTATCATTGCAATTTTTGTATTGGTGCCCAACTGAACTCTCTCACAGATGATCTACATAGGTATATATATGTAGCGGGCTGGGTTCAAGGGGAAACCAAAATGCCCAAATAAACCAGGTTTCTATCTGAGTCTGATTCACAATTCAATCTTAATTATGAAAAGGAAAGTCGAAACAAACACATTTTTCATGAGTGTAAAGTTAGTAGGTAGTTCGCAGTTGGTAGTTGGGGATCCGAATAACCAACTACCGACCAGTTGCAAGTTCGGATTCGTTATTATAATCACTATTTCATTTACATATTTTACTCGTGTTAATATGTTTAAAAATATAATCAATACAAATGGAAATAAATTAATATAAAATCTGAATCCCCAACTAGCAGCTGGTCGGTAGATGGCGATTTGCGGCGAATCCCCAACTGGACATTTTGAATCGCCGTCTGGTGAGTATACTCGTTATATGTGTAAACAACGCGGTTGTGGTGTGGGTTTTCTTTAAATCGCCGTCAGAATCGCCAACTGTACTACTACTACTTCTACTTCTACAACAACTACTATTATAATTATTATTAATATTGTTACTACTGCTACTGCTACTGCTACTGCTGCTGCTGCTGCTACTACTACTACTACTACTACTACTACTACTACTACTACTACTACTACTACTACACTACTACTACTACTACTACTACTACTACTACTACTACTACTACTATTATTATCATTACTACTGCTATTACTACTTCTAATAATGCTAATTATAATAATGGTGATACTACTAATAATAAAATAATTATAATAATAAAAAGAATGAAATGATTAAATCGATCAAAATGGAGATTAATTTTGAAGATATGCAGAGCAATAATTGTCCATAGTCGTTAAAATCTGACAAATTTGACACCAATCAGTGATCGACCCTTGTTAAAAGTGACATCAATCATTGACAGACCCTTGTTAAAGTAGACACCAATCATTGACCGACCCTTGTTAAAAATTACACCAATCATTGATCGACCCTTGTTAAAAGTGATGTCAATCATTGACAGACCCTTGTTAAAGTTGACAGCAATCATTGACCGACCCTTGTTAAAAATTACACCAATCATTGATCGACCCTTGTTAAAAGTGATGTCAATCATTGACAGACCCTTGTTAAAGTTGACACCAATCATTGATTGACCCTTGTTAAATGTTGACACCAATCATTGACAGACCTTTGTTAAAGTTGACACCAATCATTGACCGAAACCTTTTTAAAGGCGACACCAATCATTGACCGACCCTTGTTAAAAATGACACCAATCATTGACCGACCCTTGTTAAAGTTGACACAAATCATTGACTGACCCTTTTTAAAGGTGACACCAATCATTGACCGACCCTTGTTAAAAATGACACCAATCATTGACCGACCCTTGTTAAAAATGACACCAATCATTGACCGACCCTTGTTAAAGTTGACACCAATAATTGACTCTTTCCTTTTTAAAGGTGACACAAATCATTGACCGACCCTTGTTAAAGTTGACACCAATCATTGACCGACCCTTTTTAAAGTTGACAACAATCATTGATCGACCCTTTTTAAACTTGTCACCAGTCATTGACCGACCCTTGTTTAAGAAGAAGGCCGACTGTAAATTTAAGTAAGAACAATGTTAATATTAAATTCAGGTCACTGATAACGATATTGACAAATATAATGTGAACTTTGATTAACAATGCGATAGCGATGGCTGTCCATTTTATATCACATGTATTTTAAAGGGATACTTTTACGAAAAGTCTAGTACGGCTGACTCCGACGTTGACGTGTCCTAATTCATTTGGAAGTGACTTCAAATCCCCCACCGACAAACCCGCCTCAGTATTTACGGTGATTGGCCATCAGCCTTGAGTTCGTCCTTGGTAGAACAATTATAAAGCATATATGCTTAGTTCTTGAGTCATAAACATAACATAACGTGTGTTGCTCATAGCCCTGGTGGAGAATCGAAGCTTCGTCAACGTGCAAATAACATGTAAACTGAAACCCAGCTGTATAGTGTACCAAACCCAGCTGTATAGTGTAACAAACCCAGCTGTATAGTGTACCAAACCCAGCTGTGTAGTGTACCAAACCCAGCTGTATAGTGTACCAAACCCAGCTGTATAGTGTACCAAACCAAGCTGTATAGTTTACCAAACCCAGCTGTGTAGTGTACCAAACCCAGCTGTATAGTGTACCAAAATAAAACGAAAACAACGTACAAGAATCGAGATCAATCATACATTGAAATTGATTATGTTTTTTATTGGATATGGACATAAATGCAGACTTTGCTGGACAGACTGAGGCTATGTCTGAGATACGTGATTCGTATTTCGATATCCAACATTAACCTCGACCTTGACGTAGAAATATCGAATTACGAATAGAGAATACGAATAGAGGATCTTACATGAGTGCTTATTTATTATTGAATTTATTAAACGAGTTTAAAATATATTATTTTCGTATATATATCATTTTTCCCAACGGGTTTAATAAATTCAATAATAAATAAGTACGAATGTAGGATTCGTTTAATCATATAACAAAATTTACATTTATCTAAAAGATCAATAAGTAACGAGAAAAACATCGGGCTTATTTGTTTTCATGGGTCATCATATGACGTAACGTCTCAAAATAGCGTGACAAATCAACGTCATTTATAACTTCGAGCAACTCGGAAAGTAATTCGGCAATTTACGTCCGAGAGCCGAGTAATACGAAAACACCGAGCGATGAATCGGAAGTGATATTACACGTGGTTAATAAAAAGAATTATGCAATGGGTTTTATTTCACTCCTGCACCATAAACTATGTGATAAAAAGCGAATATGACGCCCTAAATTCCTACTGCCACTTGATAAATAATGTACTATGGGTCTGTCTTTAATACCACTCTAAATACACACATAGGACTATACTGACGCCGATCGACCTGGATTTGAAAAAAACAAAAAACACCGTCTTAATGATGGTATGAATTTGAAACAGTAAAACTGGTTCTATATCTAACTTCCATCTACATGTATATGCCGACTTGGAATTTCACCGAAGTTGTGCTAGTCAAGTTGTTCATCTTGCATCCAAGTTGGATTCTAATACAGGCACGTTCTGTGCACAGACAAGGTGAACAAATAAAACATGAGATATTCAAAACAAATAAAACATGAGATGTTCAAAACAAATAAAACATGAGACGTTCAACTCCCGCCTAAGAGACATTTAGAAGGGTCCCCCGTGGCCGGGTGGTCTAAGGCGTCGTGTCAATACCACTTACCTCCGAAAGTCACCGCTAAGGTCGTAGGTTCGAGTCCCGCTCGTTGCTCGAAAAAAACTGTATGTGAGAAAGTTTGCCAGTTACTCGCGAAAGGACGGCGGTTCTATTCATATTCATTCTGAAGTCTTCCTCCACCAATAAAGCTGGAAATGCCATATCTAATATATGAAATGTGTTAAAAATTGCGTTAAACCCTTCTTCTTCGAAAAATAAAATAAAAAAATGAGAATAGAACACTTGATAATAAACCCATTTAAATGTTTGTTTATTTCTGTGTTGCTTGTACCTACATAAACCATGGTAACGTTTACATATTTAGATGGACATCCAAATAAAATAGTTTATTCAAATATATGAACACATGAAAAATTGGTAAGGTGCATCTTTCTAGATTCAAGTCAGTGTCTTATTTCTCATGAATCGAAAAGTAAACATGTAACTTGTTAAGTAAATTTATTGTGGAATATTTTGCTGTTGGACAAAGCAATACTAAAACTATAAACATATAATAAAACAGATATATTTTTTCCAGAAACAAGGAAATACTCGAGAAACTGTAACAGCTTAAGTTAATAATATACGTTTATTTCTTCATGTAAACAATAAGTGGAATTTTCTATACATTTGATAATGAAGCGATGCTTAAAGTTTAAAACCTTACAGCTGACGGTAAAATACTGTTATATAATTATGTTCTGAACAATTATAATGGCAGCTATATAGTCCATTATAATGACAGCTAGATAGTCCATTATATTGGCAGCTATATAGTACATTACAATGACAGCTATATAGTCGCTTTATAGTCCATTATAATGGCAGCTATATAGTTGCTTTATAGTCCATTATAATGTCAGCTATATAGTTGCTTTATAGTCCATTATAATGGCAGCTATATAGTACATTATAATGACAGCCATATAGTAGCTTTATAGTCCATTTTAATGGCAGCTATATAGTCGCTTTATAGTCCATTATAATGCTAACTATATTTTCCATTATAATGGTAGCTATATATTCATTTATAATGGCAGCTTTATAGTCTATTATAAAGGTAGCTTTATAGTCCATTATAATGGCAGCTGTATAGTACATTATAATGACAGCTATATAGTACATTATAATAACAGCTATATAGTCCATGATACTATGATAGAGCTACTGGAATGGTTACGTTTTATTGCATATTTTGTGTTCGTTGATAGTAAGAATGACTAGTAAGTTGTATTAAGGTGTTACCGTGTTAACTGTCGGTGTTAACTTGTCATAGGCATTCCAGCATTGCGAGTAGTTGTTTAAAATCACGACCAGAGGACGTGGTCTAATACCATGCCTTACATACGGATTTATCGCCGAACCGCTGCGGAACAAATCGAGTTTGAGCCGAAATAATCTTATTATGAGTAAATGATGTATACGTTATGTCCCTTTAAAACAATGTTTCAGTGAGATTAAATATACCCCGACGTATTTCCCAAACACTGTGTATATGTTATAATTGTGTCGGCAACGCTTCAACAAAAATGTTTCGCTTGTTCACGTTACTTATACTTTCTGTAACGGCAATGCCCTGGACTGCTTCACAAATGATAATTCCTAAAAAGCCGTTCGGATTTGTATACAATAATGGCAGTAACGATGCGCCGATAAACCTAAATATACACATGTGCCTTCTTTGTGGTGACAGTCGACACGTTGCGCCAATGCTAAAGGAAGTGGCCAATGTTTACGGAGCGTCGGTGCTGAAGATGACATTTCACATATTTCCGCTTCCGTATCATCAGCAGGCGTTTCTTACAGCAGTGGTAAGCATAATATTTTAAAGATATATGTGTTTGTTGATTTATGGGTTTTCATTGTAAAGAGGCACGCTCGCCGCAGTCTGGTCTGTAGAATTATATATAGACACCATACATCTTGAGCGCGCATCTAAATGCATCCATAATTGGAAATACCGTTGTTGTGATTTCAACTATCCCCCTTTATGAAATAAAATTGCTATTATTCCACTGTATGTCTGCCTGTGAGTTGTTATGAATCCATAACTGGAGCCTACTCATATAAATCTATTAGGTCATGTATGTAAATCGTCCGTTCAGTCCAGATGTGTTGCATGTAAAACCATTGCATTAATCATTGATGATACCAATTCTATTGAGTTGGCTGCTTCTATAATCGTGTGTCCGTGGTTTGCATTGTTGTTAGGCATGCTCGCCGTAGTCTGTATTCCGAGTATAGTATGTGTATTCCGAGCTTGAACATATGTCATTTCTTACCGGAAAGAGAATACTTTACACAATGTATGTTATTTTAGGGAGCCTATGCAGTTACAAGTCTTCAATCCGTGGACTCGGCCTACAAATGGTTCGACACAATCTACAGTCACATGGAGAGCCTATCTGACAGTGCCACGGAAAATATGACACACCACGACGTTATAAGGTCAGCATAACAGCTTGAACACATGACTTAGACTGAATCATTATCAGACCAGGCTTTCTCACCAGGACGGTTATTTTTTATTTCCACCAGTCTTGTAAGGTTGCACTTTGTCACCACAATGGTTATTTCCAACAGTCTTATAATGTTGCATTTTGTCACCACAATGGTTATTTCCAACTGTCTTATAATGTTGCATTTTGTCACCACAATGGTTATTTCCAACTGTCTTATAATGTTGCATTTTGTCACCACAATGGTTATTTCCACCAGTCTTGTAAGGTTGCATTTTGTCACCACAATGGTTATTTCCAACTGTCTTATAATGTTGCATTTTGTCACCACAATGGTTATTTCCAACTGTCTTATAATGTTGCATTTTGTCACCACAATGGTTATTTCCAACAGTCTTATAATGTTGCATTTTGTCACCACAATGGTTATTTCCAACTGTCTTATAATGTTGCATTTTGTCACCACAATGGTTATTTCCAACTGTCTTATAATGTTGCATTTTGTCACCACAATGGTTATTTCCAACTTTCTATAATGTTGCATTTTGTCACCACAATGGTTATTTCCAACTGTCTTATAAGGTCCTCTTTGTCACCAGAGCGGTTATTACTAACATTCGTATAAGGTTGCACTTTGCCATCAGAATGGTTATTTTCAACGGTCTTATAAGGTTGCATTATGTACCAGATCGGTTATTTCCAACGGTCTTATAAGGTTGTCACCATAATGGTTATATTGTATTATAAACAGTCCTTCAAGGTTGCACTTTGTCACTATAATGGTTACATTGTATTTACAACAGTCTTATAATGTTGCACTTTTTCACCAGAACGGTTATTTCCAGCAAACTTATAAGGTTGCACTTTGTCACCAGAACGGTTATTTCCAACAGTCGTATAAGGTAGCACTTTGTCATCAGAACGGTTATTTCAAACGGTCTTATAAGGTTGCACTTTGTCACCAGAACAGTTGTTTCAAACGGTCGTATGAGACTGCTCTTTGTCACCGAAACGGTTATTTCCAATAATATTATAAGGTTGCACTTTGTCACCAGAACGATTTCTTCCAACGGTCTTATAAGGCGGCACTTTGTCACCAGAACGGTTATTTCAAATGGTCTTATGAGATTGCTCTTTGTCACCAAAATGTTTTTTAACAGTCTTATAAGGTGGCATTTTGTCACCAGAACGTTTATTTCCAACAGTCTTATAAAGTTGCAGATTGTCACCATAACGGTTATTTGCAACAGTCGTATAAGGTTTCAGGTGTAACCCCACAATTGATTTTTGTTCTTTATTCTATAGTAAATAATAAAAGTTTGAAGGCTTGTCATTCATAGAGGGTCCCAAATGAAAGAAGTGAAACCTACATTTTACTGTTTGTCAACCTCTGCACTATCAAAATATGATGAGAAAAGTAGGGGTCATGTGTCATATAAGAGATTTTTTTTCTGCTCAGTGTGTACACTGGTGACAAAGTGAAAGTAGACTTCAGAAATCATGAATTCATACCCCAATTTTCAAGCATCATTTTTTTTTCTAAATTCACAATTCAAACATGACAATGCTATCAAAATGTTCAAAATACATCAATAATGCCATTCAAATAAAAAAATGAGCATTAAAAATAGGAAAATGCATTTTTAAAGAAGAAGAATTGAGGATTATTTACAACCGCCATTATGCGACTACCCCACGGAAGCACTTCCTTTTTGCAATGGTGGCACTATGCCTTCACTTTGTCACCAGAACGGTTATTACAAACGGTTTTATAAGATTGATCTTTGTCACCAGAACGGTTATTTCCAACATTCGTATCAGATTGCACTTTGTCATCAGAACGTTTATTTCCAATAGTCTTATAAGATTGCAGTTTGTCACCATAACGGTTATTTACAACAGTAGTATAAGATTGCAGTTTGTCACCATAACGGTTATTTGCAACAGTCGTATAAGATTGCAGTTTGTCACCATAACGGTTTTTTGCAACAGTCGTATAAGATTGCACTTTGTCATCATAATGGTTATTTCAAACGGTCTTATAAGATTGCTCTTTGTCACCAGAACGGTTATTTTCGACGGTCTTATAAGGTCGCACTTTGTTATCAGAATGGTTATCTCCAACGGTCTTATCAGGTTGCACTTTGTCACCAGAACGGTTATTTTCAACAGTCGTATAAGGTTGCACTTTGTCTCCAGAACGGTTATTTCAAACTGTCTTATAAGGTTGCACTTTGTCACCAGAACGGTTATTTCCAACAGTCATATAAGGTTGTACATTGTCACCGGACATTTTATTTTCAACAGTCGTACATGAATAAGGTTGCAATTTGTCACCGAAACGGTTATTTCCAACAATCGTATAAGGTTCTACTTTGTCTCCAGAACGGTTATTTTCAACAGTTCTATAAGGTTGCACTTTGTCACCGGAACGGTTATTTCCAACAGTCGTTTAAGGTTGCAGTTTGCCACCTATATGGTTATTTCAACAGTCGTATAAGGTAGCACTTTGTCATCAGAACGGTTATTTCAAACGGTCTTATAAGGTTGCACTTTGTCACCAGAACAGTTGTTTCAAACGGTCTTATAAGATTGCTCTTTGTCACCGGAACGGTTATTTCCAATAATATTATAAGGTTGCACTTTGTAACCAGAACGTTTATTTTCAGCGGTCTTATAAAGTTGCACTTGCTACCAGAATGGTTACTTCAAATTGTCTTAAAAAGTTGCACTTTGTCACCAGAACGGTCATTTCAAACTGTCCTATAAGATTGTTCTTGGTCACCAGAACGGTTATTTCCAACAGTCGTATAAGGTAGCATTTTGTAATCAGAACAGTTATTTCGAACAGTCTTATAGGGTTGCACTTTGTCACCAAAACAGTTATTTCAAACGGTCATAAATATTGCTCTTTGTCACCGGAACGGTTATTTCCAATAGTATTATAAGGTTGCACTTTGTCACCAGAACGATTTTTTCTAACAGTCGTATAAGGTTGCACTTTGTCACCAGAACGGTTATTTCAAACGGTCTTATAAGACTGCTCTTTGTCATGGGAACGGTTATTTCCAATAGTATTATAAGGTTGCACTTTGTCACCAGAACGATTTTTTCCAACGGTCTTATAAGGCGGCACTTTGTCACCAGAACGGTTATTTCAAATGGTCTTATGAGATTGCTTTTTGTCACCAAAATGTTTTTTAACAGTCTTATAAGGTTGCTCTTTGTCACCAGAACGTTTATTTCCAACAGTCTGATAAGGTTGCAATTTGTCACCATAACGGTTATTTGCAACAGTCGTATAAGGTTGTACTTTGTCATTAGGACCAGTATTCCCAACGGTCTTATAATGTTGCCCTTTGTCACCAGAACGAGTATTTTTAACGGTCTTATAAGGTTGCACTTTGTCACCAGAACGAGTATTTCCTACGGTCTTATAAGGTTGCACTTTGTCACCAATACGAGTATTTCCAACTGTCTTATAAGGTTGTACTTTGTCACCAAAACGGTTATTTCCAAAAGTCTTATAAGGTTGCACTTTGTCACCAGAACGTGTTTTTCCAACAGTCGTATAAGGTTGTACATTGTCACTAGAACGGATATTTCCAACAGTCGTAGAAGGTTGTATTTTGTCACCAGAGCGGTTATTTCCAACGGTCTTATAATGTTGCTCTTTGTCACCAGAACGGTTATTTCCAGCGGTCTGATAAGGTTGCACTTTGTCACCAGAACAGTTGTTTCAAACGGTCTTATAAGATTGCTCTTTGTCACCAGAACGGTTATTTCCAGCGGTCTTATAAGGCTGCACTTTGTCACCAGAACGGTTATTTTCAACGGTCTCATAAGGTTGCACTTTGTCACCAGAACGGTTATTTCATACTGTTTTATTAGGTTACACTGTGTCACCAGAACGGTTATTTCCAACAATCGTATAAGGTTGCACTTTGTTTCCAGAACGGTTATTTCCAACAGTCGTATAAGGTTGCACTTTTTTTCACCAGAACGTTTATTCCAACAGTCTTATAAGTTTGTACTTTGTCACCAGAACGTTTTTTTCCAACAGTCTTATAAGGTTGCACTTTGTCACCAGAACGTTTTTTTACAACAGTCTTATAAGGTTGCACTTTGTCACCAGAACGGTGAAGATTAGGGAAGCGTTATAATGTTAGTATGCGTCATTAGAACGTTTGTTTTAACAAAAGTTGCTGTAATTTATTCTATTATAATTATGACCTGATATGTTTACAAGCCTTTGATGGTCGTTTATTAATATATGTCTTCAACGATTGCCGATGTACAAGCTGGCCGGGTGGTTATATGGTCACAATGGGTCTAAATCAGTTACATTTCCTTCAGGTATTTTAATTGTGAGTTACTTAGTTATGTTTATTGATCAATGAATATACATTACCGTGCTTTATCAATAATCGAAATAATACTACTTCAGCATCTTGGCAGGTTATGCTGATGAATGCTGTGCAATTAAAGAACAGGATTTTGTTGAGGTTATGGCGTTAAAGGCTCTCAAGACTAAGGCAAAAGCTGCTTGGAAATACTCGTGTTCCAGTACGTATATTTACATCTCAGTTGTTCATTATTGTCGTGTACAGGCGACTGATGTTTTAACCATCCAAGTGTTTATCAAACATCGTTTTCAGAATGTTTGATTGTATTGCTCGGTGTTTTCAAAATATTGCAAATAAGGACCGCATCGCAGTATATGCTGAAATATTGAATGTAAACAGTAAACAACTAGCGTTCAAGATTTTAAGATTTTCGTTTTAAAACTATTTTAACGTTCAACATAACAAACTTATTGTATGCATTACTCAATAACAATGAGTATTTAGATCTTATCTCTATTTAGCCAAGCGCGTTGTACATTGGTAGAGTATCTGAACTAGGATCGATAATTTTTGGTTCATTGCTGCATGTAGTGTCCAAGTGAGCAAGACAGTTTATCCATATGTGCTTTGTATTGGTTGTACCCAGAAATACTTAAACATGATTTGCCTTAGATATAAAAACTTCAAATCGATATAAAGTATATATTGAACTGAACGGCTAACCTGCCACCTGACATTTTATTTACTTGATATTTTTAGTATTTTCTCAAAAAGTATCAAAGCAATTTCCTTGAGCTTTGACTTGAATAGAAAAGAACATTTAGGCCATATAAAAATACCTAACTGTCTGTTAATGTCATATACAACTTCTGTTAGAACTATTCCATATTCTGACGAGGATAATGGAAATAAAAAAGTGGCGGGTTAGATGTTTCGATCAATCTATAAATTTTAAAAAACCTATGCAGTATGAATAATATGATTTGATTTGACATCTTTATTAACGAAAGCTACCATAATTTTAATCTTTTAAAGGAACAGTAGCTAGCACTCCTACTTATTTTCTCAACGACGTGCAACTAACGGCTGATCCATCATGGACACTTGAAGACTGGAAACATGTTATAGATCAGCTTCTTGTAAACGATGACAATAACAACGAAATCAATACAAACGACAAGAACAACAACGACGACAATACAGGCAACAAGAATAACAACGACGTCAATACAGACGACAAGAACAGCAACGACGTCAATACAGGCGACAAGAACAACAACGATGTCAATACAGACGACAAGAACAACAACGACGTCAAGTTTTTTTATGAGGACGTGGAAGATTTTCCGTTTGGTTATGACGGGGAAGAGTTTAAGTTTCATGAACTTGATTTTGAAGATATTGACTACCCGGATGAAGACGAAAGCACAGACTGATGTATTGATATATACTATATTAATTAATTGTAATTGAAAAATGCCTTAAATATTATAAGTTTTAGCTCAATGTATCTCCTTTATTTTCAAAATGCCTTGTATCCTAAATCTCTGTTACAAATATTGATCAAATGAAACTACTAGCTTGAATCGGTTAATTTTCGTCGGGGAATATACTCTACTCGACATTTCGTCGGGGAATATACTCTACTCGACATTTCAAGGGCAATTTTGATGTTTTTGACTGTGAAAGATAAATGAATTTGAACATCCTGGATGTATTGATATAATAGTTTGGAATATATTGATTACACAGATAAGTATAAGTAGGATAGATTAAATCAAAATGATATTCAATGGGAATCTATCCATATTTAGTATAAAGATAAACTATGTGTATACATTTTTACAGACATTTCTATGCATCCTCTCCAACTTTTCTGATTTATCCACCCCGCCCCCATATTTCACAACCATAATTTAAGACAGATTAAAAATATGAGTCAAACAGTATGTTCAAAGGTATTTTATATAACAAAGTACTCATTGGACGCAGGGCTTTACAAGAAAAGGTATTTGTCTTTTCATAAATTATCTGGCGCTAGACAATACAATACATGGATAATTAAAACTATTTTTATTTCTGTCCCGGCATATTATAGGATTAAATTATTTTTTTCTGTTTTTTCTTTCATGCATGTGTAAAGAATGTCGAATCATGCACAAATCAAATAAAGTCCGAATACAGACATTCAACATCACATGATAATACATATCTGTATATAACATACGCAAATGGATTGAACCACAAGTTATAACATTATTAGTTACAGTTCTCTCAATATCATCAACATCAATGTATTATGTATACCGGAATGAAACAATATTTTGGTGTCGTTGCCAGGATTTATTTCGGTTTTTCGAAAGTCTATAAATATGTAAAAAGTAGATTTTTAAGCCTTTTCTAGATATCTGTTAATGGTTATAAGACATGAAACTTTATCTGTTGTACTACGTTATTTTTGAAGCCCATTCTGTTCTTGGACAAGCTTACTACAATCTGCATACCATGCATCAGACGAGAATCAGAATAGCACTACAAAGTTTCTACATAGATTCTGCAAGTGCCAGACCTCGATATGAAAGATGATATCTTACATTATCCGAACCTGACTTAGGAATAGGATTTACGATATTATTCTAAGATCATATGCAACTAATATCAAAACATATGTAAAAAATATATGTAAAACAAGTAGACGTATGTTTTTTTAAAACATCAATTGGTATGTTTTCTCCACTAGTCGTTTTATCCTTCTTTGCCATGTGTTGAAAATGTAACTCGATTCGAAAAAAGAAGTAAAATTTGTAAAACACAAAATAGTATTCTGCCAACACTACCACCAAATTCGCCGTCCGATTCACCAACACGTGCAGACCCTAATTCCACAGCATCACGATTCACCAACACGTGCAGACCCTCATTCAACAGCACCACGATTCACCAACACGTGCAGACCCTCATTCAACAGCACCACGATTCACCAACACGTGCAGACCCTCATTCCACAGCACCACGATTCACCAACACGTGCAGACCCTCATTCCACAGCACCACGATTCACCAACACGTGCACACCCTCATTCAACAGCACCACGATTCACCAACACGTGCAGACCCTCATTCAACAGCACCACGGTTCACCAAAACGTGCAGACCCTCATTCCACAGCACCACGATTCACCAACACGTGCAGACCCTCATTCCACAGCACCACGATTCACCAACACGTGCACACCCTCATTCAACAGCACCACGATTCACCAACACGTGCACATCCTCATTACACAGCACCACGATTCACCAACACGTGCAGACCCTCATTCAACAGCACCACGATTCACCAACACGTGCACACCCTCATTCCACAGCACCACGATTCACCAACACGTGCAGACCCTCATTCCACAGCACCACGAATCACCAACACGTGCAGACCCTAATTCAACAGTACCACGATTCACCAACACGTGCAGACCCTCATTCCTTAGCACCACGATTCACCAACACGTGCAGACCCTCATTCCACAGCACCACGATTCACCAACACGTGCAGACCCTCATTCCACAGCACCACGATTCACCAACACGTGCAGACCCTCATTCCACAGCACCACGATTCACCAACACGTGCACACCCTTATTCAACAGCACCACGATTCACCAACACGTGCAGACCCTCATTCCACAGCACCACGATTCACCAACACGTGCAGACCCTCATTCAACAGCACCACGATTCACCAACACGTGCAGACCCTCATTCAACAGCACCACGGTTCACCAAAACGTGCAGACCCTCATTCAACAGCACCACGGTTCACCAACACGTGCAGACCCTCATTCCACAGCACCACGATTCACCAACACGTGCACACCCTCATTCCACAGCACCACGATTCACCAACACGTGCTGACCCTCATTCCACAGCACCACGATTCACCAACACGTGCACACACTCATTCCACAGCACCACGATTCACCAACACGTGCATCACGTCTAACCCATTCAGAGAATACATAGAGTAATATTTTACAGTTTCAAAAAAATTATCCTGACTTGACAAGACAACTTTACAATCATACCAGAAATGTGTCTCTTATCGAGAAACGTTGACGTGCTGAAGGAAGATTCAGGAAGTCGCCCGACGTCAGTGTCAGTATCGCGCTTCCCCGCTCCGGCGTTATGTACCTGGTGTAAAACTGAATAAGATCATCAATTTCAACATAAATGATTTAATATTTGGTGATGTTGCTGAATATAGATTAAGCTTCATTTTTCTATGTTTCAGTTTGATGTTCCAAATACCCTTTCCGTACTAGAATCAGTCTCATTAGTTTAGATCACCCCTCGTATATGTGATCTGAACAACAAGAGGCCTATATGTGGTGGCCATTTTTAATACATATATTTATTCGTACAAGCGTGTTCTTAGTTTAAAATTGTCATTATTATTACCATTATCATTAGTATTATCATTATCATTATTTTTATTATTATAAATGTTATTATTTATTTTTTTCTGCACAATAATTAAATTTTTCTTACTTTTGTAAAAGAAAGACTATAATGGAAAATAACTCCTTTGGAAAAATGTACACATGGTCTAGGGATTTATCTCCCTTATTTATAAAATCTCCAAGACAAACAATTTTCGGAGTTCATGGATAATCGTTTAGGTCCACATCACTCGCATTATAATCAGATTAACATTAGCTCCCATACTTTCCGCATGAATTACTGTTACGACATTTCAGACTATTATTCGTACTATCAACCACGTGACACACTGGAACAACACGGACAACATCAACCCCAAACAACTGATGTCACCAGCTTGGGGCAACCTGTCCTTTAATCCCGGGACAAGCTCGAGGAGGTGGAGCGATGGTGTTGGCCAAACACTTCCAATCAGTGGTGGGCTTCCAGCTACTTACGTCTCTTCTTATCTCAGCCATAGCCCGCTGGAGCTTTGGAGATTTTTCCGACTGCCAGCTTCTTTGGAAGTCCTGACATTCCGATGTCTTGAAGTAATTTCTATAGGGACTAAGCTGGGAATCCGCGCGTCCCTACTTCTATGGGATAGCTCCACACTTTGCAACCCTCTTCTCTGCACTGCTGAGCAAAATCGTCATAATTGGTCGTCTTCTTCTCATTAACCTGGTTGCATATGACAACCGAATGCACCGTCAGAGTTTCTTGCAAGTTGTTCAGAGCAGAACAATGTATGTCCGTAGTGCTGTATGGACAATGTATGTCCGTAGTGTTGTATGGACAATGTATGTCCGTAGTGCTGTATGGACAATGTATGTCCGTAGTGCTGTATGGACAATGTATGTCCGTAGTGTTGTATGGACAATATATGTCCGTAGTGTTGTATGGACAATATATGTCCGTAGTGTTGTATGGACAATACATGTCCGTAGTGCTGTATGGACAATGTATGTCCGTAGTGTTGTATGGACAATACATGTCCGTAGTGTTGTATGGACAATACATGTCCGTAGTGCTGTATGAACAATGTATGTCCGTAGTGCCGTATGGACAATATATGTCCGTAGTGTTGTATGGACAATACATGTCCGTAGTGTTGTATGGACAATACATGTCCGTAGTGTTGTATGGACAATACATGTCCGTAGTGTTGTATGGACAATACATGTCCGTATACATGTCCGTAGTGTTGTATGGACAATACATGTCCGTAGTGTTGTATGAACAATATATGTCCGTAGTGTTGTATGAACAATGTATGTCCGTAGTGTTGTATGGACAATGTATGTCCGTAGTGCTGTATGGACAATATATGTCCGTAGTGCTGTATGGACAATATATGTCCGTAGTGCTGTATGGACAATGGTTTGGAACTGCAGCTTCTTGTCAAAGTCCACCCTCAGTTCCAAGTCACTGGTACCATCCAATATGCTAGCTTGCTGCTATGACTGTGTTGCTTTCTTGTCCTGGCCTTCTTTGTATTGTTTTGCTGCTCTTGTTTTCTATTCAATCATAGGTACACATGTCGTGTTGTAATTTTGGTTATTTCTGACTGTACCTGAATATGTGTGTGTGTGTGTGTGTGTGTGTGTGTGTGTGTGTGTGTGTGTGTGTGCGCACACACGTGTGTATGGGTGCGTGCATGTGTGTGTTTGTGCGTGTTTGTGAGTGTGAACCTTTCACGCGTTATAATGAACTTGTATATGTATATGTTTATGTTACGGCGAGATACTGTATGTATAAGTCAAAACAGAATATATGTTCTGTTCTGTTCTGACAAGTCAATTTGTTATAATCGCGTATTATTCCGGTATATCTCCATATATGATGTGTGTTTGTTTGTTTGTTTTAATGTTAAGTGAAATGTTTATGTCACTGACGTCTAACAGACTGATCTTGTTAACCTAGCCGCTTTTTCATGGGATCTTGGAAAGTTAACTAGTATTTGAACGCATCAAATCTCCGCAAGCAATGGATAACATTCTCACTTGAATCGGCGGTGACAGCCAAATTGCAATGAGGCGCAATGCCGTATATCAATCATCACGGAGAGTGTGGCCTGTGGGATTCGAACACATCAGCCCTAAATTGATAACCAGACGCTCTACCGAGTCTGACTCTCTGCACATGAAACAGAATTGTTTAAACTCAATCATACTTGTAGAATTACTATGACAGAGGCGACATGGTTAAGCACGTGTTATATGTAAACAGTTTTAACATTTAAAATACTCAATCATCTGCTGATATTTCTTTATTTGTAAATAAATGGGGTTGAACGCCATTTTCAACACATTTCAGGTTATATATGGCATATCAAGTTTTATTGGCGGAGGAAGACCTCAGACTAGAACCACCGTCCTTCCGCATGTAGCTGGAAACTTTCTCACATAAAGTTTTTGGAGCGAGCGGGACTCTCGAACCTACGACATTAGCGAAGAGAGGT
Source organism: Panopea generosa (assembly GCA_029582155.1). Lineage (NCBI taxonomy): Eukaryota > Metazoa > Mollusca > Bivalvia > Adapedonta > Hiatellidae > Panopea > Panopea generosa. The sequence goes on from CM055899.1 coordinate 84,837,441, forward strand.
CAGTGACCTTGAGACGACGCCTTAGACCACTCGGCCATAAAGGACACCTACACCTGACTATGACTAAAGAGCAAAATAAACGAAAAAATAACAAATTAACGTATGATAATATATTTCATTAAATAATTATTACAACTCTAAATTGGGGTTTAAAGACAAAAGTCTCGAAAAAAAATATATATTACTCTAAACATTGATCAACATTTGAAAACATATAAAAAATTTACCAATTCATTCTTACTTTCAAAAAATATATAAAACAGATATATTGTCATTCTTATGTTCAAACAATATCTAAATCACATACATTTCATTCGTACATTCGAACAACCTTTAAAACAAATACTTGTACGTTATACGTTCAAACAGTATACACAAATGTATAACAGACCATCTACCATTCTTAAGAAACATACAGTTTTCATTCTAACGTTCAAACAAAATAAAAAACAAACTCAAACCTTTCAATTTTGCTTTAAACCAAAAAAAGGTTATCAAACCATATATCAAACATATATCTTTAATTTTTCATTCAATCAATATAAAAAGCATATCTTTCATTCTTACGTTCAACGTTCAAACAAAATATACATGTATGTGAATTCTACTGCGATACACTTTTTAAACCTATGAATTATATTGTGACGAATATATTGTTTAACTTAAACTGTCACGGTGGTAATGTTTTGTAAGAGTAGACTGTCAAATTACAACGCTACACTAGATTGCTGATGGCGAGTTAACCCTTTACTTCATATAGACGCCTTTTGACACCTCTAATATAGACGCCTTTGGACACCTAATATAGAAGGCTTCTGAATTATTGGGTGAATTATGTTTATATTAACTGACAGAGTGGAAAACAGTGCAGGAAGTGTTCAGATTGCTCCTGCACTGTTTTCAAAGGCCTTCTGTGATTGGTGCGGGAAAACACGTATCTATGGAGTAAAGGGTTAACACAGTCTCCCTTGTATTTCAAATTGTTGGCACTTTTTTCTAAATTATTGTTTAGGCCAATAAGACGTGTTAACAATAATCTAGTAGTATGCAACATTATAGCAAAAACAATGTATTGATGACTGGGATATTTTGAAAAAGGGTACTTTGATTTGTATTATTGTATAAAACCTGCCCTCTTGCGGTTTTTATATGGCTGTTGGGTTTTAATTTAAATTCATGATCAACAAATATATACAAACATAAAAAAAATTACAAAATGCCTTTTTTTCTACGAGGCTTCTTTAGTTAGCAAACCCGCCTTTGTAAATATTGTACTGATATGCAGTCGTTATTAGAGCACAACTGTTTCCATGATGGACGTCTTGTATAATTATTGAATGTTCACCACAAATTATATTAAACCTTTTTTTTTATTAAATATATAATATTCTTTCTAGGTATACAGCATATTAAACTAGCGCAGTGTAACACGTAGTGCAATGTTTCTTCTCTAAATGACACTCCTGCTCCCGTACCAATGTGTATAATACAAATCTTTGTAGAATAAATAATAGTACTTCAGACTGTACGTCACAGGCAGTACATTGACATACATATATTTGCAGGTATCGCTGGCACATGATATAGGAATGAGACGTCTCTCTAATACTTCAAGAAAACATCTTAACATCTCTTTAAAGGCAGCCTTTCAATTTTAGCCCAAAAAACGGTTTTGGGTGTTTTTCTATGAATATAATTATTGCTGATCCCTGATTACAGGATATCAGGATATGCGGCGTCTTGTATGGTGTACGAAACGAGTCATCTGACTAATGTCGGCGTGTTACATTCTTGTGATCACAATACTGTAACTGTTAAGTTTGATAATTTGAGAGAGGTCCCAGTATCGCGGTAAAAGGCCGTCAAGCAAGTCGAAGGTGACAGTTAGTTTTAGAATTTAGATTCCGTTTCGATTTCACACGCCGATTAAAGTACAGCATTGTATCAGATTTTTAATTGTTTAAAATTCCAAACCATTCCTATTCTAATTATCATGGCAATATATTAGGTTTTCTTTCATTTTAAATGTATTTTTATGTCATTAACAGCGATTTTATCTGACCCAGTAAATTAAAAAGCACATGTGACCGATGTTTCTTCGACTAAGATTATTAGTTTATACTAATTTATTTGAGCTCGATTGTGGTGAAAGCTTATATGAACCGCTCTCGAGTCCGCTTCCTGGGTAGAACCAGTACTGAGTGTTGTTTTATGAGAGGCATCGGGTCGAGCCGGGGATTAAACCCGCAACCTCCGGGATGAACGGCCAACTCTCTATCCATTAAACTACCGCCACGCTTGAGATTTTTATAGTATAGGATATAATGTCGTCTATACTTTACGACTTCCTTCTATATGCTAGGGCTTCCGTCTGCAGTTTAGGACTTCCGCCAATAGTTAAGGACTTCAATCAATAGTTCAAGACTTCCACCAATAGTTCAGGACTTCCACCAATAGCTTAGGACTTTTGTAACTGTTTAGGACTTCGGTCTATAGTTTAGGACTTCCGTCTATAGTTTGCTGTTTTGAATTTCCATCATTCTCAATACAAGCACCTGATCCTTCATATTTAATCTCGTATTCGTCTTAGTCCTTTAATTGCGTATCTAAATACCAAATATAGTAAAAATCCACCCATATACATTCTTCATTAAGTTATTCCAAATCTGAAAATATAAAGAGTATATGAATATGCAATAAAACAAAGTCTATATATTGCAAAATCCATGTAAAAAAATCTATGTAATACATGATCTATATACTACATGGTGTATTATACAGAATCTATGTGATTATATATATAACATACCAGTGATGTATGTCATTCTTCCAGATAGAACATATTATACATGGTGTATTATACAGAATCTATGGAATTATATATATAACATACCAGTGATGTATGTAATACGTCCAGATAGAACATGTTATGTATGGTGCATTATACAGAATCTATGGGATTATATATAAAACATACCAGTGATATATGTAAAAGGTCCAGATAGAAAAATTATATATGGTATATTATACAGAATCTATTGAAGTATATATGTAACGTACAAGTAATATGTGTAATACGTCCAGATAGAACATGTTATATATGATATACTATACAGAATCTATGGAAGTAAATATGAAACACCTGTGATGTATGTAATACGTCCAGATAGAACATGTTATATTTGGTATATTATACAGAATCTATGAGATTATAAATATAACATACAGTGATATATGTAATACGTCCAGATAGAACATGTTATATATGGTATATTATACAGAATCTATGAGATTATAAATATAACATACAGTGATATATGTAATACGTCCAGATAGAACATGTTATATATGGTATATCATACAGATTCTATGGTATTATATATATAACACACCAGTGATATATGTAATACGTTCAGATAGAACATGTTATATATGGTATAGTATACAGATTCTATGGTATTAAATATATAACATACCAGTGATATATGTAATACGTCCAGATAAAACATGTTATATATGGTATATTATACAGATTATATCGTATTATATATATATATAACACACCAGTGATATATGTAATACGTCCAGATAGAACATGTTATATATGGTATAGTATACAGATTCTGTGGTATTATATATATAACATACCAGTGATATATGTAATACGTCCAGACAGAACATGTAACATATGGTATATTATACAGATTATATGGTATTATATATATAACACATCAGTGATATATGTAATACGTCCAGATAGAACATGGTATATATGGTATATTATACAGATTCTATGGTATTATATATATAACATACCAGTGATCTATGTAATACGTCCATATAGAACATGTTATATATGGTATATTATACAGATTCTATGGTATTATATATATAACATACCAGTGATGTATGTAATACGTCCAGATAGAACATGTAACATATGGTATATTATACAGATTCTATGGTATTATATATATAACATACCAGTGATCTACGTAATACGTCCAGATAGAACATGGTATATATGGTATATTATACAGATTCTATGGTATTATATATATAACATACCAGTGATCTATGTAATACGTCCATATAGAACATGTTATATATGGTATATTATACAGATTCTATGGTATTATATATATAACATACCAGTGATCTATGTAATACGTCCAGATAGAACATGTTATATATGGTATATTATACAGATTCTATGGTATTATATATATGACACACCAGTGATCTATGTAATTCGTCCATATAGAACATGTTATATATGGTATATTATACAGATTCTATGGTATTATTAATATGGTATTATTAATATAACATACCAGTGATCTATGTAATACGTCAAGATAGAACATGGTATATATGGTATATTATACAGATTATATGGTATTATATATATAACATACTGGTGATGTATGTAATACGTCCAGATAGAACATGTAACATATGGTATATTATACAGATTTTATGGTATTATATATATATAAAACATACCAGTGATGTATGTAATACGTCCAAATAGAACATGTTATATATGGTATATTATACAGATTCTATGGTATTATATATATATATATAAAATACCAGTGATATATGTAATACGTCCAGATAGAACATGTAACATATGGTATATCATACAGATTCTATGGTATTATAAATATAACACACCAGTGATATATGTAATACATCCAGATAGAACATGTTTTATATGGTATAGTATACAGATTCTATGGTATTATATATATAACATACCAGTGATGTATGTAATACGTCCAGATAGAACATGGTATATATGGTATATTATACAGGTTCTATGGTATTATATATATAACATACCAGTGATGTATGTAATACGTCCAGATAGAACATGTAACATATGGTATATTATACAGATTCTATTGTATTTTATATATAACATACCATTGGTATATGTAATACGTCCAGATAGAACATGTAACATATGGTATATTATACAGATTTTATGGTATTATATATATATTACATACCAGTGATATATGTAATACCTCCAGATAGAACATATAACATATGGTATATTATACAAATTCTATGGTATTATATATATAACATACCAGTGATGTATGTAATACGTCCAGATATAACATGATATATATGGTATATTATACAGTTTCTATGGTATTATATATATAACATACCACTGATGTATGTAATACGTCCAGATATAACATGATATATATGGTATATTATACAGAGTATATGGTATTATATATATAACATACCAGTGATGTATGTAATACGTCCAGATAGAACATGATATATCTGGTATATTATACAGATTCTATGCTATTATATATATAACATACCAGTGATATATGTAATACGTCGAGATATAACATGATATATATGGTATATTATACAGATTATATGGTATTATATATATAACGTACCAGTGATGTATGTAATACGTCCAGATAGAACATGATATATCTGATATATTATACAGATTCTATGCTATTATATATATAACATAACAGTGATATATGTAATACGTCCAGATAGAACATATAACATATGGTATATTATACAAATTCTATGGTATTATATATTTATATAACATACCAGTGATGTATGTAATACGTCCAGATGTAACATATGATATATTATACAGATTCTATGGTATTATATATATATATATATATATATATCATACCAGTGATGTATGCAATACGTCCAGATATAACATGATATATATGTTATATTATACAGATTCTATGGTATTGTATATATAACATACCAGTGATGTATGAAATACGTCAAGATAGAACATGTTATATATGGTATATTATACAGATTCTATGGTATTATATATATAACATACCAGTGATGTATGTAAAACGTCAAGATAGAACATGTTATATATGGTATATTATACAGTTTCTATGGTATTATATATATAACATACCAGTGATATATGTAATACGTTCAGATAGAACGTGTTATATATGATATATTATACAGATTCTATGGTATTATATATAACACACCAGTGATATATGTAATACCTCCAGATAGAACATATAATATATGGTATATTATACAGATTATATGGTATTATATATATAAATATCAGTGATATATGTAATACGTCCAGATAGAACATGTAACATATGGTATATTACATAGATTCTATGGTATTATATATATATATATATATATATAACACAATTGATGTATGTAATACGTCCAGATAGAACATTTTATATATGGTATATTATACAGATTCTATGGTATTATATATATAACATACCAGTGATATATGTAATACGTCCAAATAGAACATGTAACATATGGTATATTATACAGATTATATGGTATTATATATATAACACACCAGTGATGTATGTAATACGCCCAGATAGAACATGAAACATATGGTATATTATACAGATTATATGGTATTATATATATAACACACCAGCGATGTATGTAATACGTCCAGATAGAACATGTAACATATGGTATATTATACAGATTATATGGTATTATATATATATATAACACACCAGCGATGTATGTAATACGTTCAAACAGAACATGTAACATATGGTATATTATACAGATTATATGGTATTATATATATATATATAACACCAGTGATGTATGTAATACGTCAAGATAGAACATGTAACATATGGTATATTATACAGATTATATGGTATTATATATATATATATAACACCAGCGATGTATGTAATACGTCCAGATAGAACATGTAACATACGGTATATTATACAGATTCTATGGTATTTTATATATAACATACTAGTGATATATGTAATACATCCAGATAGAACATGCAACATATGGTATATTATACAGATTCTATGGTATTATATATATAACACACCAGCGATGTATGTAATACGTCCAGAAAGAACATGTAACATATGGTATATTATACAGATTATATGGTATTATATATATAACACACCAGTGACATATGTAATACGTCCAGATAGAACATGTTATATATGGTATGTTATACAGATTCTATGGTATTATATATACATACCAGTGATATATGTAATACGTCCAAATAGAACATGTAACATATGGTATATTATACAGATTATATTGTATTATATATATAACACACCAGCGATGTATGTAATACGTCCAGAAAGAACATGTAACATATGGTGTATTATACAGATTATATGGTATTATATATATAACACACCAGTGACATATGTAATACGTCCAGATAGAACATGTTATATATGGTATGTTATACAGATTCTATGGTATTATATATACATACCAGTGATATATGTAATACGTCCAAATAGAACATGTAACATATGGTATATTATACAGATTATATTGTATTATATATATAACACACCAGCGATGTATGTAATACGTCCAGAAAGAACATGTAACATATGGTATATTATACAGATTATATGGTTTTATATATATATAACACACCAGCGATGTATGTAATACGTCCAAACAGAACATGTAACATATGGAATATTATACAGATTATATCATATTATATATATATCACACACCAGTGATGTATGTAATACGTCCAGATAGAACATGTAACATATGGTATATTATACAGAATCTATGGTATTATATATATAACACACCAGTGATGTATGTAATATGTCCAGATAGAACATGTTATATATGGTATGTTATACAGATTCTATGGTAATATATATATAACACACCAGTGATGTATGTAATACGTCCAGATAGAACATGTTATATATTGTATGTTATACAGATTCTATGGTAATATATATATAACATACCAGTGATGTATGTATTACATCCAGATAGAATACGTAATATAAGGTATATTATACAGATCATATGGTATTATATATATAACACACCAGTGATGTATGTAATACATCCAGAAAGAACATGTAACATATGGTATATTATACAGATTCTATGGTATTATATATATAACACATCAGTGATGTATGTAATACGTCCAGATAGAACATGTTTAATATGCTATATTATACAGATTATATGGTATTATATATATAACACACCAGCGATGTATGTAATACGTCCAAATAGAACATGTAACATATATATGGTATATTATACAGATTATATGGTATTTTATATATAACATACCAGTGGTATATGTAATACATCCAGATAGAACATGTAACATATGGTATATTATACAGATTCTATCGTATTATATATATAACATACCAGTGATATATGTAATATCTCCAGATAGAACATGTTATATATTGTATATTATACAGATTATATGGTATTATATATATAACACACCATTGATGTATGTAATACGTCCAAATAGAAAATTTTATATATGGTATATTATACAGATTCTATGGTACTATATATAGAACATACCAGTGATATATGTATTACGTCCAAATAGAACATGTAACATATGGTATATTATACAGATTATATGGTATTATATATATAACACACCATTGATGTATGTAATACGTCCAGATAGAACATGTAACATATGGTATATTATACAGATTATATGATATTATATATAAAAATACCAGTGATGTATGTAATACGTCCAGATAGAACAAGTAACATATGGTATATTATACAGGTTATATTGTATTATATATATAACACACCAGTGATGTATGCAATACGTCAAGATGGAACATGTAACATATAGTATGTTATACAGATTATATGGTATTATATATATAACACACCAGTGATGTATGTAATACGTCCAGATAGAACATTTTATATATGGTATATTATACAGATTATATGGTATTATATATATATAACACACCAGTGATGTATGTAATACGTCCAGATAGAACATGTAACATATGGTATGTTATACAGATTATATGGTATTATATATATATATATATAACACCAGCGATGTATGTAATACGTCAAGATGGAAATGTAACATATGGTATGTTATACAGATTATATGGTATTATATATATAACATACCAGTGATGTATGTAATACGTCAAGATAGAACATTTTATATATGGTATATTATACAGAGTATATGGTATTATATATATAACACACCAGTGATGTATGTAATACGTCCAGATAGAACATGTAACATATGGTATATTATACAGATTATATGGTATTATATATAAAAATACCAGTGATGTATGTAATACGTCAAGATGGAACATGTAACATATGGTATGTTATACAGATTATATGGTATTATATATATAACACACCAGTGATGTATGTAATACGTCCAGATAGAACATTTTATATATGGTATATTATACAGATTATATGGTATTATATATATAACACACCAGTGATGTATGTAATACGTCAAGATGGAACATGTAACATATGGAATGTTATACAGATTATATGGTATTATATATATATAACACCAGTGATGTATGTAATATGTCCAGATAGAACATGTAACATATGGTATGTTATACAGATTATATGGTTTTATATATATATAACACACCAGTGATGTATGTAATACGTCCAGATAGAACAAGTAACATATGGTATACTATACAGTATCTATGGTATTATATATATATATCACACACCAGTGATGTATGTAATACGTCCAGATAGAACATGTAACATATGGTATATTATACAGAATCTATGGTATTATATATATAACATACCAGTGATATATGTAATACCTCCAGATAGAACATGTAACATATGGTATATTATACAGATTATATGGTATTATATATTTAACACACCAGTGATGTATGTAACAAGTCCAGATAGAACATGTAACATATGTTATATTATACAGAATCTATGGTATTATATAAAGAACATACCAGTGATATATGTAGTTCGTCCAAATAGAACATGTAACATATGGTATATTATACAGATTATATGGTATTATATATATAACACACCATTGATGTATGTAATACGTCCAGATAGAACATGTAACATATGCTATATTATACAGATTATATGGTATAATATATAAAAATACCAGTGATGTATGTAATACGTCCAGATAGAACAAGTAACATATGGTATATTATACAGATTATATGGTATTATATATATAACATACCAGTAATGTATGTAATACGTCCAGATAGAACATGTTATATATGGTATATTATACAGATTATATGGTATTATATATATAACACACCAGTGATGTATGTAATACGTCCAGATAGAACATTTTATATATGGTATATTATACAGATTATATGGTATTATATATATAACATACCAGTGATGTATGTAATACGTCCAGATAGAACATGTAACATATGCTTTATTATACAGATTATATGGTATTATATATATATATATATAACACCAGCGATGTATGTGATACGTCCAGATAGAACATGTAACATATGGTATATTATATAGATTATATGGTATTATATATATAACATACCAGTGATGTATGTAATACGTCCAGATAGAACATGTAACATATGGTATGTTATACAGATTATATGGTATTATATATATAACACACCAGTGATGTATGTAATACGTCCAGATAGAACATTTTATAGATGGTATGTTATACAGATTATATGGTATTATATATATAACACACCAGTGATGTATGTAATACGACCAGACAGAACATGTTATATATGGTATATTATATAGATTATATGGTATTATATATATAACATACCAGTGATGTATGTAATACGTCCAGATAGAACATGTAACATATGGTATGTTATACAGATAATATGGTATTATATATATAACACACCAGTGATGTATGTAATACGTCCAGATAGAACATGTAACCTATGGTATAGTATACAGATTATAGATTATATGGTATTATATATATATAACACACCAGTGATGTATGTAATACGTCCAGATAGAACATGTAACATATGGTATATTATACAGATTAAATGGTATTATGTATATAACACACCAGTCGTATGTAATACGTCCAGATAGAACAAGTAACATATGGTATATTATACAGATTATATGGTATTATATATATAACACACCAGTGATGTATGTAATACGACCAGATAGAACATGTTATATATGGTATATTATACAAATTATATGGTATTATATATATAACACAACATTGATGTATGTAATACATCCAGATAGAACATGTAACATATGGTATATTATACAGATTCTATGGTATTATATATATAACACACCAGTGATGTATGTAATACGTCCAGATAGAACATGTAACATATGGTATATTATACAGAATCTATGGTATTATATATATATAACATACCAGTGATATATGTAATACCTCCAGATAGAACATGTAACATATGGTATATTATACAGATTATATGGTATTATATATTTAACACACCAGTGATGTATGTAACACGTCCAGATAGAACATGTAACATATGTTATATTATACAGAATCTATGGTATTATATAAAGAACATACCAGTGATATATGTAATTCGTCCAAATAGAACATGTAACATATGGTATATTATACAGATTATATGGTATTATATATATAACACACCATTGATGTATGTAATACGTCCAGATAGAACATGTAACATATGCTATATTATACAGATTATATGGTATAATATATAAAAATACCAGTGATGTATGTAATACGTCCAGATAGAACAAGTAACATATGGTATATTATACAGATTATATGGTATTATATATATAACATACCAGTAATGTATGTAATACGTCCAGATAGAACATGTTATATATGGTATATTATACAGATTATATGGTATTATATATATAACACACCAGTGATGTATGTAATACGTCCAGATAGAACATTTTATATATGGTATATTATACAGATTATATGGTATTATATATATAACATACCAGTGATGTATGTAATACGTCCAGATAGAACATGTAACATATGCTTTATTATACAGATTATATGGTATTATATATATATATATAACACCAGCGATGTATGTGATACGTCCAGATAGAACATGTAACATATGGTATATTATATAGATTATATGGTATTATATATATAACATACCAGTGATGTATGTAATACGTCCAGATAGAACATGTAACATATGGTATGTTATACAGATTATATGGTATTATATATATAACACACCAGTGATGTATGTAATACGTCCAGATAGAACATTTTATAGATGGTATGTTATACAGATTATATGGTATTATATATATAACACACCAGTGATGTATGTAATACGACCAGACAGAACATGTTATATATGGTATATTATATAGATTATATGGTATTATATATATAACATACCAGTGATGTATGTAATACGTCCAGATAGAACATGTAACATATGGTATGTTATACAGATTATATGGTATTATATATATATCACACCAGTGATGTATGTAATACGTCCAGATAGAACATGTAACATATGGTATAGTATACAGATTATAGATTATATGGTATTATATATATAACACACCAGTGATGTATGTAATACGTCCAGATAGAACATGTTACATATGGTATATTATACAGATTAAATGGTATTATGTATATAACACACCAGTTGTATGTAATACGTCCAGATAGAACAAGTAACATATGGTATATTATACAGATTATATGGTATTATATATATAACACACCAGTGATGTATGTAATACGACCAGATAGAACATGTTATATATGGTATATTATACAGATTATATGGTATTATATATATAACACAACATTGATGTATGTAATACATCCAGATAGAACATGTAACATATGGTATATTATACAGATTCTATGGTATTATATATATAACACACCAGTGATGTATGTATTACGTCCAGATAGAACATGTAACATATGGTATATTATACAGAATCTATGGTATGATATATATAACATACCAGTGATATATGTAATACCTCCAGATAGAACATGTAACATATGGTATATTATACATTATCTATGGTATTATATATAAAACACACCAGTGATGTATGTAACACGTCCAGATAGAACATGTAACATATGTTATATTATACAGAATCTAAGGTATTATATATATAACACACCAGTGATGTATGTAACACGTCCAGATAGAACATGTAACATATGGTATGTTATACAGATTCCATGGTATTATATATATAACACACCAGTTATGTATGTAACACGTCCAGATAGAACATGTAACATATGGTATATTATACAGATTCCATGTTATTATATATATAACACACCAGTGATGTATGTAACACGTCCAGATAGAACATGTAACATATGGTATATTATACAGATTCTATGGTATTATATATATAACACACCGGTGATGTATGTAATACGTCCAGATAGAACATGTAACATATGGTATATTATACAGATTCTATGGTATTATATATATAACACACCAGTGATGTATGTAATACGTCCAGATAGAACATGTAACATATGGTATGTTATACAGATTCTATGGTATTATATATATAACACACCAGTGATGTATGTAACACGTCCAGATAGAACATGTAACATATGGTATGTTATACAGATTCTATGGTATTATATATATAACACACCAGTGATGTATGTAACACGTCCAGATAGAACATGTAACATATGGTATGTTATACAGATTCTATGGTATTATATATATAACACACCAGTGATGTATGTAACACGTCCAGATAGAACATGTAACATATGGTTTGTTATACAGAATCTATGGTATTATATATATAACACACCAGTGATGTATGTAACACGTCCAGATAGAACATGTAACATATGGTATGTTATACAGATTCTATGGTATTATATATATAACACACCAGTGATGTATGTAACACGTCCAGATAGAACATGTAACATATGGTATATTATACAGATTCTATGGTATTATATATATAACACACCAGTGATGTATGTAACACGTCCAGATAGAACATGTAGCATATGGTATATTATACAGATTCTATGGTATTATATATATAACACACCAGTGATGTATGTAACACGTCCAGATAGAACATGTAACATATGGTATATTATACAGATTCTATGGTATTATATATATAACACACCAGTGATGTATGTAATACGTCCAGATAGAACATGTAACATATGGTATATTATACAGATTCTATGGTATTATATATATAACACACCAGTGATGTATGTAACACGTCCAGATAGAACATGTAACATATGGTATGTTATACAGATTCTATGGTATTATATATATAACACACCAGTGATGTATGTAACACGTCCAGATAGAACATGTAACATATGGTATGTTATACAGATTCTATGGTATTATATATATAACACACCAGTGATGTATGTAACACGTCCAGATAGAACATGTAACATATGGTATGTTATACAGATTCTATGGTATTATATATATAACATACTGGTGATAAATGGATGCCATCATAATAGCTCATGCATGTTCAGCCCAGTGGGAGAGCAAACAAAGCTCAGCTGCGGTTTCTGTAAATGAGTAAAATTCATATGCGTTCGTTCTAATTGCGTTTCTATTTTCCAGAAGTAAGCTATAATACCTGATATGTATAGGTATATCGTGCTATTATAATGCTAAATAATTGGTTAGATGGTGACATGTTTGTGAAACATTCCGAGAGAGAGAGAGAGAGAGAGAGAGAGAGAGAGAGAAAGAGAAGAGAGAAGAGAGAGAGAGAGAGCAATACTATCATTGGGTAAAACTAAGTCAATCTTTTTAAACTGGAAATAAATTCATGTATTTAAATTAAATATGAGTTCATTTGTGAACATTGGAAGAGACTGATCAGCATTATATTGAAACAGCATTATATCAATAGTGTGAAGAGTGTACAATGGACATTGTAAAAGACAATGTTTTGTATCTTCTGTACTTCCACATGTACATAAAGGCCTATCTATTATACATTTTAATACAGGTGTTCCTTGAAGTTGTTGTATTTTGACCGAGGACGTGTGTGGAGCACTTGTAATTTTCTATCACCTGTATAGATAAAAAAGTATTCTGCTATTTTAACCATATCACTGTTTTGTTTTTAAATATAGTTAGAGATTCTGAATGCTTTATTTCTGAAGTAAGTAGATTCAATTTCATAGTTGAATAATATAATAGTATACGTATTATAATTAATGATTTAAAGAAGCACATATATTTTTAAAAAGTGAAATAACTACAATGTACATTGTATTGTGCTGCCGACCGATTCGTTTTATCTTTACACACGTTGCACTTTAGCCCGAAGGCTTGGTCCATCAGCCAAACTATTGACCGGGTTACATCACAATGAACAACAAAGGTAATATGAAAAGGAGGTATACTATTAATGTCTAACGCGTTTCAATTGCTGTATATAGTTATGAAGGCCATTTGTAGTATTTTATTTTTGTTTGAGAGGACATCAGGGAAGATTGGACTTTGTTCAATCGAGCATTTTGCAAATTATACTATCGTCATCATTATTATCAATTTCTCATTAGTATTATTATTACTATAATTTTATTAACATTATTATAATTATATTATCATCAGTGTTATCAATATTATTATTATCGCTATTATTGATTTTATTATTATATTCATTTTAATTATTATCATTGTTATAATAATAATTATTATAATTATTATCATTAATTATTATTATCATTACGATTAATGCTTTTATTATTATCATTATTTTTATTATCATTATTTTATCATTTTCATTATTTGTATTATCATTATTTTTATTACCATTAACATTATTATCATGTTTATTATTATCATGTTTTTTATCATTATTATTTATCATTATTATTTATCATTATAACAATAATATTTGAATTAAAATAAAATAAATCAGATGCTACAAACCCCAACTTTTTCACACATGTCATTTCGCACCCAGGCATCAAAATCTGTGTATATCTGGGCTGGACGGTTCTCGTCATGCAATGCTTGGCATAACATGCACGTATTGCACGTGGTAGAACGGTCTGTGTAATATTTCTTATATTCAAAGTAACTGTTATACAACGTTTCATTTTCGTTGACTTTCTTGATGTATTTCACAGCACTTTCCACACTGTCAAAGTCATATATATTTATGTACGTGTTGGGTATGACTAGACTGAGATCAAGCCCCTTCCAGTTAACGATGGGGATCTGGTCTCGTTTTAAAGTATACCAGTATTTTTCGGTCACATAGTCCACACACTGGTCATTCTCCAACGCCAGATAAAATCTGTATTCCTCCAGTAGGATCGCACATGTCTTATCTTCCGAATTTTTCGGATCTCCACACGGATTATTGTAACACAGTCCATATTTATCAACTTTTATATGTTTGTTTATTTCTTCAATCACGCGATATCGTTGCCCTGGATCGAAACAATTACTTATTCTCGCCACAATTCCTTTCGTTTTCTCTTTATGGTAGTTTCTGTTCCTATTCTTTGCTATCGCGTATTTTTGTTCCGTGTTGTTCAGTGTGTACTTGACACCATATGGCCAGCTGATATCGGCATCCTGTCGGTACCACTTTGTCATGTTGAACAATCCGTTAAAGACGGCAAGATCTCCCCACAGATGTGCCGGCGGTTCCATATTCGACACGACCCATACCTGATCCGGGCGCCGATATTCAGGAAACTTGATCACTGATTTAGTCCCGATACTCCACACCTTCACCCACAAGTCAGACAGGTGAAATTCAACAGCATCTACGTTTTTCAAATCCGTTTTGTCACTTGTTATTTCACACTTTGCTTTACAATTTTGTAAACATTCTTTTGCGCCATTTAAAGCACCATCTGACGATAAAAACTGTGTCCATGAAAGAATTCGTTTCACATTTTTCTTCCTAAAATTAAAGTTCGGATGTGTCGTTTTCGTGTTTTCAATGTTTATATTTGTTTGTGCCGAACTTCCGATATATCTGAGCAGACAATAAATACATATCACAGAGAAAACAATAATGAATAGCAGATTCTTCCTCTTCCACCTCATGTTTAGCACCCATCTAAATATTAACCCATGTACGTACTATTATAACTGTCCTGTATCAGCTCACTTACATAGCGAGTGTGTAGTGACACAGCGAGTGTGTAGTGTTTTAGTCGATGTCACTATGTAAACACACAAGCGCAATATTGAAATATCGGGTATACACACACTGGGTATATGTTGTTGTTGTTGTTGTTTTTGTTGTATGGTGTTTAGCGTTGCTTTCAAAAAAATTTCAGTTATATCGCGACGGTGTCCACTTGAGACAGTATTCTGATCGCTGTCACACTTGATTATCATGCTGCAGACACAAGGTATGATACCCCACTCAGTCACATTATACTGACACCGGGCCGACCAGACCTAGAACTTTCCTCTTAAAACTGAGTGTCAAGCGAGGAAGCTTCTAGTACCATTTTTAAATTCTTTGGTATGACCCGGTCGGGCATCGAACCCACGATTTTCCGCATGCGAGGCGGACGCTTTACCACTAGATCTCGCTGCGGTCCCTTGGGTATATACAGGTTGTTCGCTTGTTTTCTTGTAACCGCACATTTATTTATAAATATGGGATAATTACAAAATAACGACATATTTACGCTTATCTGAAATTATTCCATTCAAGTTATATGGTATGAATTATTTATACAAAAATGGAAATCAATAGTAATGTGTTACTGCAAATAGAATGATAAGCGTTACAGTGGATTAGTGGTTCAGTGGTTAATGTCTTGAATTGCGAACCCTGTAGCCGCATGTTCGATCTTCCGCTCCTCAAACTCAGAAAATAGTCTTTTGGATGGGACTTTAACAGTAATCGAGATCACATGTGCTTTAAAAACACCGGGCATGTAAAAGAACCAGGGCCGTTACAAAAGACTCTTCTATATATTTGCACTATCCTCCACAAATCTAAAATAACTAATACTTTTCTGGAGGCGTCGCCCATATGGGAAACCGGCGGCGACAATAAATACATTTATCAACACGCACAGATAAGCGTATGTTGTGTTTATAGTGTCCGATAACGGACAGGTGTAGAACATGACGGCAGTATTTTATATAGTGTTTTTTTTTAGAAAGTGTAGCTGGCGGTGCATACTGACTTACCTGGCGGTACCTCTTAAAATCTTTTTTCATTGTTTCATTTTCTTTACATGATTGGAATGCTGCAGTTTTGTAGTTTTATGTGACATAAAATTAAAATCGGCTCAGAAATAAAGAAGTTATGAAATATGAACTTGAGCAATTAATTTTACCTACAAGTTGTGCCTATCGGCAGATAGTGGTAAACGGGTTCCTTGTCAAAGTAAGGGAGAGAAAAAGGTGCGAAACCCAAGGAAATTTAGAAGAATTATATTAATTGAGTTAAATATCAGCTTTCAAATTCCCTCGATAAAAAAATAAAGCTATACTCTAGCCGTGTCTATCATTTCTTTTGTTTTTCATATATATGTTGAGCTATATTTCTATATTCATAATTTACTTTCGCTGATTACACTTACGTTACCATTTCATCTAAAAACAAGTTGGCTGCTTTTAAAAAGCATCCAATGGTTAGGTCTTATAAGTCTAGGCAGCGCCCAGAGTCAATTTCTTAACTGGCCCTTATTTAGGGTTTAACCAAAAAATTTCTATAGCTTCTCGCTGAAATTAATAAACAAGTTCGATCAAATGTATTTACAATTCATATGAATTTCTCGTAATGTATATCTTATCTTATTTTAATATATATTTCTTTATTCGTGGTATTATTCTACATATTCCTATTTATTGTTTTATTTATTTTAATTTCATAAAGTAAAAAAAAATTACCGGAGACTGTCGATATGTTACGAAAGAATCGGTGAGTATCGCTCGTTAATTTCCGGCAAATCCCGAGAGTGATTACCTGTAGCATACGAAATATTGACTTTTTAGCAGACGATCCGCGCAAAGAGTAATGGGTAAATATGCATTTGTTTATATACGACGAGATACTGTATAAACCGAATACACTATTGTCGAACTACGTCATTCTATTTATAGTTAGACTCGACTTATACAATTGAATTTATTGCATTGCATAACTTGTGTAACAGATAAATGTACTGTTATCCCCAATACGGTATGTTTCATCTAAAAATAGAATGACGTAGTTTCAAAACAGCGTATTCGGTTTAATATGTATACACCTTACACAGTGTATACACGAACTGTACAGTCACTTGGGTATTTTGAGTTTGTACGGTCATTTGTGAAGATTCTTGTCTTGTCGTCCATCAGCTCTCCTGAGCTGGTAAGTTAAATCATTCTTACACGTTATCGCTGTACAATATTCCTGCACAGTTTGTTTTGTGTTGTATATTAGTGTTATATCTAACAATACTCTATTCTGAAATATCAAATATAGCCATTTTGCATAAATATGTGATTAAAACTCGTCTAAACTCACAACCCAAACTAGACGCATACTGATCAAATCATCAGATTTTCAAACTAATGACCACCCTAAAATGTTATAAATAGACTCGAAAAGTCGATAACAGGGTTCTGGAAATAATGAGACATCAATAAATCCGAAAATAGTCTTAGAATACAGTAAAATCATCGATTATAAATGCGTAAATACAACGAAAATCTGTACAGTCACTTGTATGCATTCTATACGATCGCTTGCCCAATTTCCCGAGTTTCTTTGTACAGTCACTTGTAGAACTGTCCGTTTCAGATACTCTGGATGGCATATACAGAAAAAGTCTGTTACTAAATAACGAACCTTTGAAGAGGATCAACTTGTGACCAATTAGTTAATTTGAAATCGGTTTATCACTAAATCTGTAACTGGACGGTTACCCGATTAATCGTTTCAGCACTATCCTGCACCGACACTGTCGTGTGTGATTTAATTTCCGTTTTAAAATGAAACTTTAGAAATAATAGTTTTCAAGTAATTATTTACTGTTTAATTTGATAAGGAATACACCATGTTGCTTATGACAAATTAATTTAAATCTTTTATTTTTAAAATTCCATTGCTATTAAAATATTTGTATCACACTAAACAAGAACATTCATCTCAATCACAAATTATCTGCAATTATGTAGGTAATTAACCCTCACATGTAACTTATATAATGAACAGTCTCAAATTAATAGATGTACGAGATCTCGTACATTATTATACATCACGGTAAGGCCATATCTAACTTGCTTATTTTTAATGAACAAAACAACCTAAAATGAAAAAAAAAAAAAATAGAAAATCAAAAGAAAATGAATGCTCAGATACGTGTATAACCAATACAATGAACGGCCTAAACTTAATATATGTCCGAAATAATTATGAAGACAAGCTATTTGCTTGTTTTGCCGAACGAGTAAACTATGTACAAAACAACATCACAGACTTGCTCAGTCTAGATCCTTTTTAACTCTAACTGTAACATTTGTGGTGATGGATACTCTATGCATCAGACCCATTTCTTCAAGTGGTATGCAAGGCTGGATCGCCAAATCGATACCTTGCCACAGTTTTTACAAAAGTTTTCCTTCTGGTCGTGAACATCCCTGGTATGTTCCTGTAATATGTCTTTGGTCACAAAGTCGATGGGGGTACACAGGGCATTGAACTCTTTCAGCAGTAACCCTACACATATTTTGATGTTTAAGAAGACTTTTCCTAAAGGCGAATGTTGCTTTCCATGTCTTGCATCTTTCTTTTAGTGCCGGATCATGCGATGGCATATGCCCTTTATAATTCCATAGAGTGTTATATCCTTTCTGACACAAAATGCAGGTGAATCGAAAGATCCTTTTATGACCTGTCCTGGTATGTTGTCTTAACCCTTCTGCAGAAATAAGCATCTTCCCACAATCATTATATATTACAATCAGTCTATATTCAGTGCCCACTTCAATGAAACACTCATCTATGCCTTTAAATTCAAATGAATTGTCTATTTTGCGGTGATCTGCATTAAACTACAACGTATGAAACAGTAATTTAATTGTCAGGGCTCATAAGCGATCATACAGTGAGCTCACAAGTGACACTACAGTAGTATTTTCCTTTTAAAAAAGACAAGACAAATGACTGTACAGAGTTTCTTTGACCCTGCATGGAAATAAATGGATATAACTTCCAAAATAGAACGTTGGTTTTAATATCATTTGTAGATATTGGTCTAGTAATATCAGCACCATTAACCTGTAAAATTAAAATTGTCATAGAAAGAGTTTTTTAAAATAAAAATGGCTGTTTTACACCATCAAATGGAATTATTGAAGGTGAGTAAACGGTATGACGGGTTCGGAAAAGTATCGATATCGGCAAGAAATCCTATACATTCATTGATAGGAAACACAGGCAATGATAACTGGTTCATTGGAAGGCTTGTATTACAATTTAAGTCAATTATTACAAGTGGATGTCTTTGAAAACGTTGAAAACATACCTACACATCTGCCGAAACTTTCGAACGCTGTCGCTTCATTACTCACAAAGCCTGTACTAAACTCAATATGACCAAGTGACTGTACAATTCGTTTATACACTGTGGTATAAGTCAAAATAAAATATATGTTCTGTTCAGTATGTAAACTTGTGTTGTTTAAAGAATGCGACAGTGATTTTCGCGTTGGTAATCAGCAGTAATTTACAACGTAAACATACAACGTAAACATAGCCGCTATTACGAAAATGTGCGTGAAGTACAAAATGGAACAATGAAAAGAATCTTTTATTTTGTAATAAGATAATTGGTAAATTGCCGCATTTCAATAGTCTCTTACATAATGTTGACAATGATAGTATAGATAACCTTATTGTAGACTTTTCAGATACAAAGAATAGATATAAAGAATTGTTGCATAATTTTAATATATTGAAATCGTATGATAATAGGGAATTACTTGCCAATCGGAAATCAACATATAAATACTTGCTAGGAAAGAAGCGTTCTTATAAAATTAAACAAATGGAAGAAATAGAAAAAATGCGTCATGTGAAGCCTCGCGAATTTTGGAAGTGTTTTTTTTTTAAACGAAAAAATATCAATCCTGATTTTTCTTTGAATGAGTTTAATGCCTATTTTACAGACTTATACACGGAGATCAATTTGAATATTTTGGAAGATGAGGAATACTTCAATAGCAATTATGACTTTAATCAAAATGATCCAGTATCCAAAGAATAACATACCTGTTTAACAGTTAACGAGGTTGAATCTGAAATTAGCACAATTAGCACAAACTAAGTGTCCAGTTTTTCCGTTTCGCCCTACGATATATTATCTGGTCATATACATGATCGATAGCTTCAATCTCAGTTTTTCAAGTTGTTGTTACAGGTTGTTTCACTGAAGAATGGACAAACAATGTTTTACGAGCGTATTAAATGCACGTATTAACAAATGGCGTGAGGCAAACAGTATTATATCTGACGCACAGTTGGCTCTAGAAAGGGTAGGTCTACAACGGATGCTATAATATCATATTATTGACAACTTGAAATTTAAATAATCGAAAAAATTTAAATGAAAAAAAAAACGACTTTACTGTGCTTTTATCGATTTATAAAAAGCGTTTGATTCGGTCTATAGAAATGCGCTGTGGATTAAACTCTTTAAATTGGGTAATAACGGTAAAATAAGCACTGTTCATAATTATGCGTGCGAGGTATGGGGATTTACGAAGTCAAAAGAATTACAGCATATTCACTTAAAATTTTGCAAAACTATACCGAGCGTAAAGAAACTACCTCCAATTCTGGTACTTACGGCCAACTAGGACGTTACCCAATGTTTATTTCTCGATACTTTAAAACTGTTATAACATCTTTTATTGCAGAGATCAATTTAAAGTAAATAGCATGCCTGTCATGTAATGAAATATTTGTTTATTTATATATATGTAGATGACGACGAGAAACTGTATATAGTTTAAGTCAATAAAATGTCTTACGTCTTAAATGTTTATCGGTGTTCAATATTTATTACAAAGTCATAAAAGCATATCGGTACAGAACAGAACTTGTATATATAAGGACGGCTGTTACATAAAAAAATAATTTTAACCATTAGCCATATAATCTATATAAGCCAATCACGACTTCTCACTTTATTAATGACAATGCAACATTGTACACACCATACACACGTGTCACAGGTAAAACGAAAATAACGTGAAATCCTGCCCGGTATCGTTTCGTATCAATCTAATCTTTCCACAACCAAGTATGTGGTTAATATTTCAGTGAACATTTTATATTGTATTCATTATTATTACAATAACATGCCATTAGGAATTATGAACTATGTTCTTTCTGTGCCGCCATTCGTTTAGACGAATCAATCGGGGACAGCTGTGTATAAGTTATTACTCAGATTTTGACATTTTCGCAATTGCATTTGTAACCAAACTGTATCCACTAATTATGAATTTGTAATAAGTCATTGTCGTTTTGATATAAGTCAGTGCTGTTTTGGTGTAAGTCAGTGTTGGTTTGATATAAGTCATTGTCGTTTTGATATAAGTCAGTGCTGTTATGGTGTAAGTTATTGTTGTTTTGTTATAAGTCAGTGTTGTTTTGATATAAGTCAGTGCTGTTTTGATATAAGTCAGTGCTGTTTTGATATAAGTCATTGTCGTTTTGATATAAGTCAGTGCTGTTTTGCTATAAGTCATTGTCGTTTTGATATAAGTCAGTGATGTTTTGATATAAGTCATTGTCGTTTTGATATAAGTCAGTGATGTTTTGATATAAATCATTGTCGTTTTGATATAAGTCAGTGCTGTTTTGATATAAGTAAGTGTTGGTTTGATATAAGTCAGTGTTGTTTTGATATAAGTCAGTGTTGTTTTGATATAATTTAGTGCTGTTTTGATATAAGTCATTGTCGTTTTGATATAAGTCAGTGCTGTTTTGGTGTAAGTCAGTGATGTTTTGCTATAAGTCATTGTCGTTTTGATATAAGTCAGTGCTGTTTTGGTGTAAGTCATTGTTGATTTGTTATAATTCAGTGTTGTTTTGATATAAGTCAGGGCTGTTTTGATATCAGTCAGTGCTGTTTTGATATAAGTCATTGTCGTTTTGATATAAGTCAGTGCTGTTTTGCTATAAGTCATTGTCGTTTTGATGTAAGTCAGTGATGTTTTGATATAAGTCATTGTCGTTTTGATATAAGTCAGTGATGTTTTGATATAAATCATTGTCGTTTTGATATAAGTCAGTGATGTTTTGATATAAATCATTGTCGTTTTGATATAAGTCAGTGCTGTTTTGATATAAGTCAGTGCTGTTTTGATATAAGTCAGTCTTGTTTTGATATAAGTCAGTGCTGTTTTGATATAAGTCATTGTCGTTTTGATATAAGTCAGTGCTGTTTTGATATAAGTCAGTCTTGTTTTGATATAAGTTAGTGCTGTTTTGATATAAGTCATTGTCGTTTTGATATAAGTCAGTGATATTTTGATATAAGTCATTGTCGTTTTGATATAAGTCAGTGATGTTTTGATATAAATCATTGTCGTTTTGATATAAGTCAGTGCTGTTTTGATATAAGTCAGTGCTGTTTTGATATAAGTCAGTCTTGTTTTGATATAAGTCAGTGCTGTTTTGATATAAGTCATTGTCGTTTTGATATAAGTCAGTGATGTTTTGATATAAATCATTGTCGTTTTGATATAAGTCAGTGCTGTTTTGATATAAGTCAGTCTTGTTTTGATATAAGTCAGTGCTGTTTTGATATAAGTCATTGTCGTTTTGATATAAGTCAGTGCTGTTTTGATATAAGTCAGTCTTGTTTTGATATAAGTCAGTGCTGTTTTGATATCAGTCATTGTCGTTTTGATATAAGTCAGTGATATTTTGATATAAGTCATTGTCGTTTTGATATAAGTCAGTGATGTTTTGATATAAGTCATTGTCGTTTTGATATAAGTCAGTGATGTTTTGATATAAATCATTGTCGTTTTGATATAAGTCAGTGCTGTTTTGATATAAGTCAGTGCTGTTTTGATATAAGTCAGTCTTGTTTTGATATAAGTCAGTGCTGTTTTGATATAAGTCATTGTCGTTTTGATATAAGTCAGTGCTGTTTTGATATAAGTCAGTCTTGTTTTGATATAAGTCAGTGCTGTTTTGATATAAGTCATTGTCGTTTTGATATAAGTCAGTGATATTTTGATATAAGTCATTGTCGTTTTGATATAAGTCAGTGATGTTTTGATATAAATCATTGTCGTTTTGATATAAGTCAGTGTTGGTTTGATATAAGTCAGTGCTGTTTTGATATAAGTCAGTGTTGGTTTGATATGAGTCAGTGCTGTTTTGTTATCAGTCAGTGCTGTTTTGATATAAGTCAGTGCTGTTTTGATATAAGTCATTGTCGTTTTGATATAAGTCAGCGCTGTTTGTTATAAGTCAGTTTTGTTTTGATTTAAATCAGGGCTGTTGTGGTATAAGTCATTGTCGTTTAGATATAAGTCAGTGTTGTTTTGATATAAATCATTGTCGTTTTGATATAAGTCAGTGCTGTTTTGATATAAGTCAGTGTTGGTTTGATATAAGTCAGTGCTGTTTTGATATAAGTCAGTGTTGGTTTGATATAAGTCAGTGCTGTTTTGTTATCAGTCAGTGCTGTTTTGATATCAGTCATTGTCGTTTTGATATAAGTCAGCGCTATTTGTTATAAGTCAGTTTTGTTTTTATATAAATCAGGGCTGTTTTGATATACGTTATTGTCGTTTTGATATAAGTCAGTGCTGTTTTGATATAAGTCAGTGCTGATTTGCTATAAGTCATTGTCGTTTTGATATAAGTCATTGTCGTTTTGATATAAGTCAGTGTTTGTTTGATATAAGTCAGTGTTGCTTTGATATAAGTCAGTGTCGTTTTGATATAAATCAGGGTTGTTTTGATATAAGTCAGTGCTGTTTTGATATAAGTCATTGTCGTTTAGATATAAGTCAGTGATGTTTTGATATAAGTCATTGTCGTTTTGATATAAGTCAGTGATGTTTTGATATAAATCATTGTCGTTTTGATATAAGTCAGTGCTGTTTTGATATAAGTCAGTGCTGGTTTGATATAAGTCAGTGTTGTTTTGATATAAGTCAGTGTTGGTTTGATATAAGTCAGTGCTGTTTGTAATCAGTCAGTTTTGTTTTGATTTAAATCAGGGCTGTTTTGATATAAGTCATTGTTGTTTTGATATAAGTCAGTGTTGTTTTGATATAAATCATTGTCGTTTTGATATAAGTCAGTGCTGTTTTGATATAAGTCAGTGTTGGTTTGATATAAGTCAGTGCTGTTTTGATATAAGTCAGTGTTGGTTTGATATAAGTCAGTGCTGTTTTGTTATCAGTCAGTGCTGTTTTGATATAAGTCAGTGCTGTTTCGATATAAGTCATTGTCGTTTTGATATAAGTCAGCGCTGTTTGTTATAAGTCAGTGATATAAATCAAGGCTGTTTTGATATAAGTCATTGTCGTTTTGATATAAGTCAGTGCTGTTTTGATATAAGTCAGTGCTGATTTGCTATAAGTCATTGTCGTTTTGATATCAGTCTGTGTTTGTTTGATATAAGTCAGTGTTGGTTTGATATAAGTCAGTGTCGTTTTGATATAAATCAGGGTTGTTTTGATATAAGTCAGTGCTGTTTTGCTGTAAGTCATTGTCGTTTTGATATAAGTCAGTGATGTTTTGATATAAGTCACTGTCGTTTTGTTATAAGTCAGTGTTGCTTTGATATAAGTCAGTGCTGTTTGTTATAAGTGAGGGCTGTTTTGCTATAAGTCATTGTCGTTTTGATATTAGTCAGTGTTGATATGCTATAAGTCATTGTCGTTTTACTATAACTCATTATCGTTTTGATATAAGTCAGTGCTGTTTTGATATTAGTCAGTGTTGGTTTGATATAAGTCAGTGCTGTTTTGTTATCAGTCAGTGCTGTTTTGATATAAGTCAGGGCTGTTTTGATATAAGTCATTGTCGTTTTGATAATAGTCAGTGCTGTTTTGATATAAGTCATTGTCGTTTTGATATAAGTGAGGGCTGTTTTGCTATAAGTCATTGTCGTTTTGATATTAGTCAGTGTTGTTATGCTATAAGTCATTGTCGTTTTACTATAACTCATTGTCGTTTTGATATAAGTCAGTGCTGTTTTGCTATAAGTCATTGTCGTTTTGATATAAGTCAGTGCTGTTTTGCTATAAGTCATTGTCGTTTTGTTATAAGTCAGTGTTGCTTTGATATAAGTCAGCGCTATTTTGATATAAGTCAGTGTTGGTTTGATATAAATCATTGTCGTTTTGATATAAGTAAGTGTTGTTTTTATATAAGTCAGTGCTGTTTTGATATAAGTCAGTGTCGTTTTGATATAAGTCAGTGCTGTTTTGATATAAGTCAGTGCTGATTTGCTATAAGTCATTGTCGTTTTGATATAAGTCATTGTCGATTTGATATAAGTCAGTGTTGGTTTGATATAAATCATTGTCGTTTTGTTATAAGTCAGTGTTGCTTTGATATAAGTCAGCGCTGTTTTGATATAAGTCAGTGTTGGTTAGATATAAATCATTGCCGTTTTGATATAAGTAAGTGTTGTTTTTATATAAGGCAGTGCTGTTTTGATATAAGTCATTGTCGTTTTGATATAAGTCAGTGCTGTTTGTTATAAGTCAGGGCTGTTTTGCTATAAGTCATTGTCATTTTTATATTAGTCAGTGTTGTTATGCTATAAGTCATTGTCGTTTTACTATAACTCATTGTTGTTTTGATATAAGTCAGTGCTATTTTGATATAAGTCAATGTTGGTTTGATATAAGTCAGTGCTGTTTTGTTATCAGTCAGTGCTGTTTTGATATAAGTCAGGGCTGTTTTGATATAAGTCATTGTCGTTTTGATAATAGTCAGTGCTGTTTTGATATAAGTCATTGTCGTTTTGATATAAGTCAGCGCTGTTTGTTATAAGTCAGTTTTGTTTTGATATAAATCAGGGCTGTTTTGATATAAGTCATTGTCGTTTTGATATAAGTCAGTGCTGTTTTGATATAAGTCAGTGCTGATTTGCTATAAGTCATTGTCGTTGTGATTTAAGTCATTGTCGTTTTGATATAAGTCAGTGTTTGTTTGATATAAGTCAATGTTGGTTTGATATAAGTCAGTGTCGTTTTGATATAAATCAGGGTTGTTTTGATAGAAGTCAGTGCTGTTTTTATATAAGTAATTGTCGTTTTGATATAAGTCAGTGCTGTTTTTCTATAAGTCATTGTCGTTTTGATATAAGTCAGTGCTGTTTTGCTATAAGTCATTGTCGTTTTGATATAAGTCAGTGATGTTTTGATATAAGTCATTGTCGTTTTGTTATAAGTCAGTGTTGATTTGATATAAGTCAGCGCTGTTTTGATAGAAGTCAGTGTTGGTTTGATATAAATCATTGTCGTTTTGATATAAGTAAGTGTTTTTTTTATATAAGTCAGTGCTGTTTTGATATAAGTCATTGTTGTTTTGATATAAGTCAGTGCTGTTTGCTATAGATCAGTGCTGTTTTGCTATAAGTCATTGTCGTTTTGATATTAGTCAGTGTTGTTATGCTATAAGTCATTGTCGTTTTTATATAAGTCAGTGCTGTTTTGCTATAAGTCATTGTCGTTTTTATATAAGTCAGTGCTGTTTTGCTATAAGTCATTGTCGTTTTGATATTAGTCAGTGTTGTTATGCTATAAGTCATTGTCGTTTTACTATAACTCATTGTCGTTTTGATATAAGTCAGTGCTGTTTTGCTATAAGTCATTGTCGTTTTGATATAAGTCAGTGCGGTTTTGCTATAAGTCATTGTCGTTTTGATATAAGTCAGTGATGTTTTGATATTAGTCATTGTCGTTTTGTTATAAGTCAGTGTTGCTTTGATATAAGTCAGCGCTGTTTTGATATAAGTCAGTGTTGGTTTGATATTAGTCAGTGCTGTTTTGATATAAGTAAGTGTCGTTTTGATATAAGTCAGGGCTGTTTTGCTATAACTCATTGTCGTTTTGATATAAGTCAGTGTTGCTCTAAGTCAGTGCTGTTTGTTATAAGTCAGTTTTGTTTTGATATAAGTCAGTTTTGTTTTGATATAAGTCATTGTCGTTTTGCTGTAAGTCAGTGCTGTTTGCTATAAGTCATTGTCGTTTTGATATAAGTAAGTGCTGTTTTGCTATAAGTCATTGTCGTTTTGATATTAGCCAGTACTGTTATGCTATAAGTCATTGTCGTTTTGATAAAAGTCAGTATTGCTTGGATATAAGTCAGTGCTGTTTTGATATAAGTCAGTGTTGGTTTGATATAAGTAAGTGTTGTTTTGTTATAAGTCAGTGTTGTTTTTATATAAGTCAGTGCTGTTTCGATATAAATCATTGACGTTTTGATAATAGTCAGTGCTGTTTTGATATAAGTCATTGTCGTTTTGATATAAGTCAGTGTTGTTTTGCTATAAGTCATTGTCGTTTTGCTGTAAGTCAGTGCTGTTTGCTATACGTCATTGTCGTTTTGATATAAGTAAGTGCTGTTTTGCTATAAGTCATTGTCGTTTTGATAAAAGTCAGTATTGCTTGGATATAAGTCAGTGCTGTTTTGATATAAGTCAGTGTTGGTTTGATATAAGTAAGTGTTGTTTTGTTATAAGTCAGTGTTGTTTTTATATAAGTCAGTGCTGTTTCGATATAAATCATTGACGTTTTGATAATAGTCAGTGCTGTTTTGATATAAGTCATTGTCGTTTTGATATAAGTCAGTGTTGTTTTGCTATAAGTCATTGTCGTTTTGCTATAAGTCAGTGCTGTTTGCTATAAGTCATTGTCGTTTTGCTATAAGTCAGTGCTGTTTGCTATAAGTCTTAGTCGTTTTGCTATAAGTCAGTGCTGTTTTGCTACAAGTCAGTGCTGTTTTGCTACAAGTCATTGTCGTTTTGCTACAAGTCAGTGCTGTTTTGCTATAAGTCATTGTCGTTTTGCTTTCAGTCAGTGCTGTTTTGCTATAAGTCATTGTTGTTTTGATATATGTCAGTGTTGTTTTGATATAAGTCATTGTCGTTTTGATATAAGTCATGGTCGTTTCGATATAAGTCAGTGCTGTTTGGCTATAAGTCATTGTCGTTTTGATATAAGTTAGTGTTGTTTGGCTATAAGTCAGTGCTGTTTGTTATAAGTCAGTTTTGTTTTAAATCAGGGCTGTTTGTTATTAGTCAGTGTCGTTTTGATATAAGTCAGTGCTGTTTGCTATAAGTCATTGTCGTTTTGATATTAGTCAGTGCTATTATGCTATAAGGCATTGTCGTTTTGATATAAGTCAGCGCTGTTTTGCTTTAAGTCATTGTCGTTTTGATATAATTCAGTGCTGTTTGCTATAAGTCATTGTCGTTTTGATATTAGTCAGTGCTGTTATGCTATAAGTCATTGTCGTTTTTATATAAGTCAGTGCTGTTTTGCTTTAAGTCATTGTCGTTTTGATATAAGTCATTGTCGTTTTGCTATAAGTCAGTGCTGTTTGCTATAAGTCATTGTCGTTTTGCTATAAGTCAGTGCTGTTTGCTATAAGTCATTGTCGTTTTGCTATAAGTCATTGTCGTTTTGATATAAGTCATTGTTGTTTTGATATAAGTCAGTTTTGTTTTGATATAAGTCTATGTTGTTTTGTTATAAGTCAGTGCTGTTTTGATATAAGTCAGTGTTGTTTTGTTATAAGTCTTTGTCGTTTTGTTATAAGTCATTGTCGTTTTGATATAAATCGGTGCTGTTTTGCTATAAGTCATTGTTGTTTTGATATAAGTCAGTGTTGGTTTGATATAGGTCATTGTCGTTTTTATATAAGTCAGTGATGTTTTGCTAAAAGTCATTGTTATTTAGATATAAGTCAGTGCTGTTTTGATATAAGTCATTGTCGTTTTGATATTAGTCAGTGCTGTTTGTTATAAGTCATTGTCGTTTTGATATAAGTCATTGTCGTTTTGCTATAAGTCATTGTCGTTTTGATATTAGTCAGTGCTGTTTGTTATAAGTCATTGTCGTTTTGATATAAGTCATTGTCGTTTTGATATAAGTCATTGTCGTTTTGCTATAAGTCATTGTCGTTTTGATATAAGTCAGTGCTTTTATGCTATAAGTCATTGTCGTTTTGATATAAGTCAGTGCTGTTTTGTTATAAGTCAGTGCTGTTTTGATGTAAGTCATTGTCGTTTTGATATAAGTCAGTGTTGTTTTGATATAAGTCATTGTCGTTTTTATATAAGTCATTACTGTTTTGTTATAAGTCAGTGCTGTTTTGCTATAAGTCAGTTGCGTTTTTATATAAGTCAGTGTCGTTTTGATATAAGTCAGTGCTGTTTTGTTATAAGTCAGTGCTGTTTTGCTATAAGTCAGTGCTGTTTTGCTATAAGTCAGTGTAATTTTGATATAAGTCAGTGTTGTTTTTATATAAGTCATTGTCGTTTTGTTGAAAGTCATTGTTGTTTTGATATAAGTCAGTGCTGTTTTGATATAAGTCATTGTCGTTTTGTTAAAAGTCATTGTTGTTTTTATATAAGTCAGTATCATTTTGATATAAATAATTGTTGTTTTGATATAAATCAGTGCTGTTTTGATATAAGTCATTGTTGTTTTGATATAAGTCAGTGCTGTTTTGATATAAGTCATTGTTATTTGGATATAAGTCAGTATTGGTTTGTTATATGTCAGTGTTGTTTTGATATAAGTCAGTGTTGGTATTTTATATGTCAGTGTTGTTTTGATATAAGTCAAATGTTAATTGGATTTAAGTCAGTTTTGTTTTGTTATAAGTCAGTGTTGTTTTTTTATTAGTTAGTGTTTTTTTTTTAAATAAGTCAAATATTAATTGGATATAAGTCAGTATTGGTTTGTTTTAAGTCAGTGTTGTTTTGATATAAGTAATTGTCGTTTTTTTATAAGTCAGTTGCGTTTTTATATAAGTCAGTGTCGTTTTGATATAAGTAATTGTCGTTTTGTTAGAAGTCAGTGTTGTTTTGATGAAAGTCAGTGTTATTTGGATATAAGTCAGTCTTGTTTTGATATAAGTCAGTGTTGTTTTGATTTAAGTCAGTGTCGTTTTGCTATAAGTCAGTGTTGTTTTTATGTAAGTCAGTGTCGTTTTGCTATAAGTCAGTGATGTTTTGATATAAGTCAGTGTCGTTTTTATATAAGTCAGTGTCGTTTTTATATAAGTCAGTGTCGTTTTGTTAAAGGTCAGTGTCGTTTGTTATAAGTCAATAACACCCCAGTCACATGCCAGTCACATTCCCGTCTCACCCCAGTCGCATTCCAGTCAAATCCATATAACACCCCAGTCATATTCCCGTCTCACCATAGTCACATTCCATTCACATTCCAGTCATAGTCCAGTCATTCCCCAGTAACAACCCAGTCACATTCCAGTAACAACGTAGTGGCATTCCAGTTACATCCCAATAACACCAAGTCACATTCCAGTCACATTCCAGTCACACCCTTGTCGCATTCCAATCACATCCAAATAACGCCCCAGTCATATTCCCGTCTCACCATAGTCACATTCCATTCACATTCAAGTCATAGTGCAGTCATTCCCGAGTAACAACCCAGTCACATTCCAGTAACAACCCAGTGGCATTCCAGTTACATCCCAATAACACCCAGTCACATTCCAGTCACATTCCAGTCACACCCAGTCGCATTCCAATCACTTCCAAAAAACACCCCAGTCACATTCCAGTCACATTCCAGTCTCACCCCAGTCACATTTCACTCACATTCCAGTCATATTTCAGTCACACCCCAGTGACACTCCAGTCACATTCCAGTAATACCCTTGTCATATTCCAGTTACATCCCAATAACACCCGGTCACATTCCAGTAACACCTCTGTCACATTCCAGTCACAATCCAGTCATATTCCAGTCACAATCCAGTAACACCACTATCACATTCAAGTAATACCCCTGTCACATTTCAGTCACATTCCAGTAATACGCTTGTCATATTCTAATCACATTTCAGTAACACCCCAGTCACATTCAATTCATATTCCAGTAACACCCCTGTCATATTCCAGTCACATTCCAGTAACACCCTTTCATATTCTAGTCACATTCCAGTAACACCCCAGCCACATCCAGTCAATTTTCAGTCACATTTTAGTATCAATTCAGTAACACCTCAGTTACATTTCAGTCACACCCCAGTCACATTCCAGTGACATTCCAGTTACATCCGAGTCACATTTCAGTCACACCCAGAGACATTCCTGTCACATCCCAGTAACACCCAGTAACATTCCAGTGACATTCCAGTCACACCCCAGCCACATTCCAGTAACATTCCGGTATCATCCCAGTCATATTCCAGTCACACCCCAGTCACATTCCAGTGACATTCCAGTTACATCCCAGTCACATTTCAGTCACACCCAGAGACATTCCTGACACATCCCAGTAACACCCAGTAACATTCCAGTGACATTCCAGTCACACCCCAGTCACATTCCAGTCACACTCCTGTCATATTCCAGTCACACCCCAGTAACACCCCAGTCACATTCCAGTCACACTGTTGTCATATTCAAGTCACACCCAGTAACAACCCAGTCACACACATGTCATATTCAAGTCACATTCCAGTCACACATCTGTCATATTTTAGTCACAGCCCAGTAACAACCCAATCACATTCTAGTAACACCCCTGTCACATTCCAGTTACATTCCTGTCACATTCTAGTAACAGTCAAGTCACAGAGAATTTAAGAATTACCTTACTTTGTAACTAACTTTGTATATTATAATGATGAAGAAAAATGTCCTTATATTTAATACATGTATAGTGTATTATCATGGGTATATACTTATATAAATTATATGGATATAATTACTTTCCAAAATATGTACTTGTTCGTTTAGAAACGCGAAAAGGTTATTATTACAATATAATCAACAAAGTTTATAAAAAAGAAAGACAACACAAACAGATTTTTTCATTAAATATGTTATTGTTTTTTGTTTTGTAGTCATTTTGCATAGTTTTATCGAAAAACATTTACTTCATTCAACACGTATGAACATGAATTCCTGGCAGTTTTTGACCGGAGTAGATAACCCAACCTTTACCTAAGTATGTATTTTACCTTTTGTTACTCCCCTTTAATCAAGACTTTAGTTTGATTTAATTTTAATATGCCATCGAGGGCTAACACGATCAGTTAACATACCCGCTCTTTCCTGGGATCCTACAGCACACCCATCTCCGCAAGTAATTGACAACTTTTGTATTTTAATCAGCGGTGAGAGACAAATAACAATAAGACACAGAGTTGTATATCAGCCGCCACAGTGACTATGCCGGGGCAGGGATTCTCACTCATGATCCCTATATTGATAGTCAGACGTGCTACCACGCAGACATGTTGAGTTGTGTAGTTTTCCTTATAAATAATTATTATCTCCAAATAATGGTTAAATATATGTCATGGAACCATACCCGCGGCATTGTTGTCAGGGTTTAAACTGTTTATCTTCAAGATTATATATATATATATATATATATAGCTGTTCAAACAACAATACCGCAGTTACAAGTCTAATATTCGTTTTTCGTCTTTCGACACTTAAGTGTATGCCTCTCTAATGTCGGAGACTGACAGGGTCACCCCCCCCCCCCCCACACACCCACGCCCTAGCCACACACAGAGCTTTTAATGTGAGGGTAGTTAATATTTGTAAGAGAAGACTACCGGACTACAACGCTACACTAGGCTATCTGCTAATGGTGAATTAACACAGATCCGTGTGTATAGGGTGCAACTCACTCCAATTTTAAATTTTTGGCACTTTTTCTTTCAAACTGCATAAAACAAACTCTTTTTTGAAAATTATTTTTTTGCCAATTAAATGTATTAACAATAATCTAGTAGTATGCAACATTATAACAAAAAACAATGCATTGATGACTGTGGAATTTT
Organism: Panopea generosa; assembly: GCA_029582155.1. Lineage (NCBI taxonomy): Eukaryota > Metazoa > Mollusca > Bivalvia > Adapedonta > Hiatellidae > Panopea > Panopea generosa. Next base: position 84,872,403 of record CM055899.1, read on the forward strand.
GAAAAAGAATCCTCAGATTTGAATCTTGAACAATATAAAACCTGCCACAGAGTCATCTTGCGGCTTTTATATGGCAGTTGGAGCTTTAAATACCGGAAGACAATACTAACTTCAGTATACCCAAATCGTATATACACACATTTATATTGGATGCCTTTTAAATTTCCTTATTCCTCTTGCTCATGCTTAACAAACTTATGATAGATAGTAAGTGCTTTTATCTGTTTATGCATAAACATGCTGTTAAATGTGTATAATATAGTATGTTTTGGTGTTGTCTAACGCCATGTTTTGGTGTGGTCTAACGCCATGTTTTGGTGTAGTCTAACGCCATGTTTTGGTGTGGTCTAACGCCATGTTTTGGTGTGGTCTAACGCCATGTTTTGGTGTGGTCTAACGCCATGTTTTGGTGTGGTCTAAGCCATGTTTTGGTGTGGTCTAACGCCATGTTTTGGTGTGGTCTAACGCCATGTTTTGGTGTAGTCTAACGCCATGTTTTGGTGTTGTCTAACGCCATGTTTTGGTGTAGTCTAACGCCATGTTTTGGTGTTGTCTAACGCCATGTTTTGGTGTGGTCTAACGCCATGTTTTGGTGTAGTCTAACGCCATGTTTTGGTGTGGTCTAACGCCATGTTCAACACATTATATATGCTTGAAATTTGGGTCATTTTTATAAAATCGATGGCTGACTAACGATCAGTTAACCAAACAACTATTTCCTGGGATCCTGGAAGGTTAACCAGTAGTCAAGAACAGCCGTCTCCGCAAGTAACTGATTACTTTCCCATTTAAATCAGCGGTGAGAGACGAATGACAATGAGACACGATGTCGTATATAAATAATCACGAAGGCTGTGTGGCAAGACGGGGATTCGAACTCACGTCCCCTGGATTGATGGTGAGATGTGCTACCGACTTAGCTAACCGGACCCGTATCTAACAACACAAGGTATTTGTAGCATATCCAGTGTTATTAGTGAAGGAAGGCCTAACAATGAATCTGAATAGAACCACCGCCATTCCGAAAAAAAAAGTCAAACTTTCTCACATTTTTTTGACCGAGACGGGCTCCTTGACAGCGCCTCAGACCATTCGGCTGTCAAGGCGGCTCACTTGAACAGATGTAAATATACAAAAACAATTGAAACATACTGACATTTTAATACACATATCATGTATGTAATGTGAATAATGGCACATATCTATTTTAGTCATTTACATAATTTTATTTGTTTTCGTTTTTCAAACTTTCATTCAAGAATGTAGTTTTGTAATAAACTGTTCGAATAAGAGATATTTGGTTAGTTTTATAACAACAGTGTTTTATATTCAAGCATATTAATACGCACCAATAAACGTCGACACCACTTAGATTATGGCGTCTCTAGGAAAAGTTAAATAAAAGTATCTCTGAGACAGTCGACGCGTGCATTTTAATAGTATCTCTACATTTTCATTGCATTATTCTCTGTAGTCGCCTTGTATGGGCTAGTTTATACAGCTATAAATGAGAGCAATATTAGTTAAAAACTGTACTTACCCCAACTTTCTCGCATGTATCATTTCGAACCCAGGCATTGAAGTCTGAGTATATCTGTGCTGGTCGCTCCCTGTCATGCAAAGCGTGACATATAGCGCATGATTCGCACATGGCTCAGCGATCGGTGAAGGACATCTTATACTCAAAGTAACTGTTATACAGCGCTTCATTTTCGTTGACTTTCTTGATGTATTTCACAGCACTTTCCACACTGTCAAAGTCATAGATATTTATGTACGTGTTGGGTATGACTAGACTGAGATCAAGCCCCTTCCAGTTAACGATGGGGATCTGGTCTCGTCTTAACGAGAACCAATACTTTTCTGTGACATAGTCGGCACAGTTGTCATTTTCAAACGCAATATAAAACTTGTACTCTTTCAATATTACATCACAATCCTTATTTCCTGAATCTCTTGACTTTCCACATGGTTTGTTATAACACAACCCAAAGTTGTCTATCTCCAAATATTGATCCATCTTTCCTATAATTCTGTATCTCTGTCCTGGATCAAAACAATTACTTATTCGAGTAACGAATCCTTTTGATTTTTCTTTGAAATAATTTCTATCACTATATTTAGATTTTGCTTCAGTTTGTTCAATTTCATTTAGTTTATATTTAACACCATACGGCCAACTGATGTCTGCGTCTTGCCGGTACCATTTTGTCCAATTAAACAAACCGTTAAACACGTCCAGACTTCCGTATATATGAGGTGGTGGTTCCATGTTCGACACAATCCAAACTTGATCTGGACGACGGTATTTAGGAAAGTCTATGATAGATCGGGTACCAATCCTCCAAAATTTAGTCCAAAGGTCTGACAAATGGAATTCAATGGCATCAACATTTACAATGTCTGTTTTGTCGTCAGTTATCTCACATTTTACCGAGCACGTGCTGAGGCAGCGTCTCGGTCCATCCAAGGAGTTTATTAGATCATATTGTTACAACATCTTTAGTTGTTAGTAAACCCTCACACGTATACCAATGTCGTGTTTGTGCAAATGTAAACTTGGGTGACTAAGTTTATAATAGCTAGTGTACATACAGTTGGTTTGTTTATATTAAATTTTACATTGTATCACGGGTTAATACGTTTGACCAAAGGAAATCTATATTGTTTAAAAAAGACACACGGTAACTTTACGCACGTCCAAGCTTGCTTTTCCCCCGCTTTGCGAAACGACACCTTAGACCACTCGGCCACGGGGACCCTTGGAAAGATTACCTCTGTAGCTACACGTGTGCTCATGAGACAAAAAGTAATTTATCACAAGTTCATTAGCTCAGTCGGTAACGCGTCCGACTATCAATCGAGGGGTCGTGAGCTCGAATCCCCGCTTGACTACAGTCTCCATGATGATTGGTATGCGACATTGCGTCTCATTATCATTCGTCTCTTACCGCTGATTCAAATGGGAAAGTTTAAAGTTACTTGCGGAGATGGGGTGTGCTCGAGTACCGGTTAACCTTCCAGGATCCCTGGAAACAGTGGTTACGTTCACTGATCGTTTCGTGGGTTCCAGTTCATTAATACACTGAAGGGAATAAAGGGGGTGTTTTTAAAATCTATCTAACCGCAAGCGGTTATTACATTTTTAACTGCATCCCTTACAGTTCCCCTTACCGTATGTTTCTCTCTGAAGTTATTTGATCATATATTACCGACCGACGCGTTTCCGAACAACCTTCGTAACTCCCCGTTTTCTGCCGAAGGTGTTTATCGGAGAGAGACGAACACTAATTTGTAAACAAAACCCGTTCTTAATTATGTACTAATAATGTGCTTAATATTTGTTTTATTCGTTTGCAAAATCGTCAGTTATCAAATAAACATGTACACTATCATTTGGAAGAGTAAAACTGACTTAAATTAAAATTAAAAACGACTGTTTCGAAGGTTAAATGAGCATTTAAGAGAGCGATTAAACGCTCTGTTAGATTTCATTACACATGCAATGCCTTCTAATAGGGAATTTCCACTTTCTGCTGGTATAAAGTCGCAGTGCCTTTAACTAGGCGTGTCTCCTGATTTAAAGTTACAATACCACGTTACAGGTTGTGTCGTCGCTCTATTGTATAAGTATATGGTACCATGTAACATGGGATGTATCAATAGAGCGGCGACACGTTCTGTCATGTGACATTGCATTCTGTTTCCAAACGCTTAACATGGAATTGCATCCTTTTACAAGTAGAGCGATGGCAAACTCTGTTAGTCTTTATTGTATCCTTATACACCTTGCTATACCGCTCGCTTATACCAGTAGAGCTGTGACACGAACTGTTATTTGATAGCATTTTCAAAGGCGACACCCACTGTTGGCTTTTAGTGTTTGTACATAAGGATGTTAAAATTGGGTTTCTTATGTTAAGACGTTATCAGATCAGTATGTATTTTCGTACTTCTTTACTATAATGCTTCGCTTAATAAAAACATTTCCATGTATATACAAAAACGTGTTACTGATTGTTTTATTCAATAATAACGGTACAGTTAATAATAGTCACGTTATTGAAGAGTATACTCAATTTAAAAAAATAGTTTTTGCATCTGCGCAATATTTGAATAGTAGTCCAGTGGTAGAGCACCGCACCCATGATTGGAGGGTCGTGGGTTCGATCCTCCGTCACGGCTATGTGTGATGTTCTTGAGCAAAACACTGTTCCGCTTATTCTTAGTACCGGTTCTAACCGGGAAGACTCGAGCGTGATTTGCCTAAGTTGTAAGAGCTTTTTCACAATCGAAGTAAAACAAATAAGTTTAAACTACATATTCTCCAAAACGATTTAAGAGTGTTTGTTACTAAAATTAGAGTTTCTGCTCATACTCTCAGAATCTAAACTGGTCTTTCTTTATACAAGAAATGATACTCCAAGAAATAATATTCATGTTGTAACTCACCTGAGGTGGAAAATATTTACCACTTCATTTTTTTCCGTTCTTGTTAAAGTGATATAAGGATATATATATATATATATATATATATATATATATATATATATATTGTACATTTACAAGCTTGTAATTTTTAAATCAATTGACAAAACTATTTTAATCTGATTTGCTCAGTATATAAAACTTTCTCTGAATTTAAGAAATACTATTATGAATAAATAACGTGAAATGTATATACATATTTGACAATGAAAGAATAAAAGTCATTTAAATGTTTGAAACTGGTGATCCTCCTCTTCTTCTTCTTCTTCTTCTTCTTCTTCTTTAACATTAATAAATATTTAACATATATGACCTGGTAATACAGAGCTTTCTTCCCAATTATGTTACTATGTACCGCTGTGTAATGATGTGTTGATAATAAATAAATATTGTTTAAACCAAAATAGTAATGAAATATGATGGTATTAATGTTGTATTTATTAACGATAAGATTATGAGTTGTAAATATGTTACTATCTATATGTTCTATCTCTGTTGACATGTAATACGTTCTATACCTCTATATATAAGAACAACTTACGTCTTATTGCAATTTAAGTTGCTTTTTCAAACGCATTTAATCTATTGTTTTCGGACGCTTTCTGTTCACAAAGCGTTTAATAATCAACATAGTTCTTCAGTGAGCTGAAGACTGGAAAACAAAGGCAGAATGTAAGAGTGAACCTGTTAAAACGATTACAAGAAAACTATCCTGTAATAATTATCCGACGTTAACGCTATTGGGGTGTTAATAATCTCTATTCCATGCGTGACTCGAACATTAGCAGACGATCTACCTCCACCTGATGCCATGTGAATGCCCGAGCATTCCTCGCTCATAGCCGACAACAGGACGATAAATCACTTTAAAGGGAGGTGGTAGTGATGGGGATGTATATTCGGTGATTTTATGCACATGACGTATATTTTATATAGTTTTCATTTGTTCATATTTAAGAAAATTACTTCAACTCTTGTATGACTTCGGAAATTATTTCGGTTTTTACATGAGCAAGGGCCTAACTTGAACTATTGCATGAACCTACTGGACCAACTCAAGTGTTCCCCATACTGCCCAACCTGTCTAATATGTATTAAACTACTCAATAACGGTCATAAACATTACAAAATTATCAATATTCGCCATATAATCATGTTATCAGTAGTGATTATTTCGTTAATGTGTATGATTGTTATTTTAGTGGCTCCATACATATTCTGGGCAGGGCGGGTGGGTAGAAGGTTCGGAAAGGATGGGGTACCCTCGAGTAGGTCCAGACTACGCGCCGGACGACTGGGAATGAGGAAGTGACTTCCATTTGTTCATGTTTGAAAAGTTGGCTTTTCTGAAATTGTAGGAGTGAGGAAACGACGTCGAATATTGTATATCTGAGAATATGATGAAGAAATGACTACGAACATTTACGTTTGAAGAAATTTGTAATGGGTCAGAAAAATGACTTCGAATATTGTAATGAATCGATCACTTCGAATATTGTAATCAGTGAGAAAATGACTTCGAATTTTGAAATGGGTCAGAAAATGACTTCGAATATCGTAATGAGTGAGGAATTACTTCGAATATTGTAATGAGTGAGAAAATGACCTCGAATTTGTAATGCGTCAGAAAATGACTTCGAATTTTGCATGATAAGGTACTTACTTTATAAGAGCGGATAGTACTTGGAGGTTAGGGTTAGGTGACTTCATATATTGTAGTGAGCGACGAGATGACATTGCAAGGTAGTAGCTTGAGGAGAATTTAATGACTTCGAATATTGACCCCGAATGTTGTATAAGATAGGAAATGATAATAATAATAATAAAAGTAATGAAAAAAATAAATAAAATAATAATAATAATAATAGTAGTAATATTAATAATAATAATAATAATAATAATAATAATAATAATAATAATAATAATGATAATAATAATAATAATATTATTATTATTAATAATAATAATAATAATGATATTAATCGTAATAATAATAATAATAATAATATTTACAATAGTAATAATGATAATAATAATAATAATAATGATAATAATAATAATAATAATAATAATAGTGATAATTTTGAATAAATTCAATCCTTCATGAGGCCCTCAACATATTTACAAAGTACAACATTAATTCAACATATAATCACGATGTGTTAGTTAAATAACTGTAATTTAAAACGTTTAATTGACGCATTATTGGTAAACATACACAATCAACCCTCCCCCACCCCTTCCAAAAAACAAAAACAAAACAAAAACCCAAAAAACGCGGATATAATGGGAAAAGTGTTTTCGTCTGCGTCAAGCAATGGCTTATCATTACACACAACTGAGAATGACACAGTAGAAGTGTTCCAAACAGTGCGTGGTAAAGCTATCATCGGCACAATCTTGACAGAGAATAAATAACCGAGACATGTATCTACATCCTGCCTTGACAAGTTACAACATTGTTGTTGTTGCCGTTGTACGTTTTTTTGTCATTTACAATATATATTTTCATTTCGGAATTTTTAAATAATTCTTAGCAAATAAATTTATCTTTAACATTTTTAAATGAAAACATCAATCCTTATACATTTTGGCAAACATTCGATCAAGGTATGGTGTTCTACATGTTAAATCCATGTTAAACACCTCACCATTGCAGTGTTGAGAGAGAGAGAGAGAGAGAAAGAGAGAGGAGAGAGAGAGAGAGGAGAGAGAGAGAGAGAGAGAGAGAGAGAGAGAGAGAGAGAGAGATTATCTATCATTTTATAAAGGAATATTAGTTTAATGGATAATCTTTGAAATAAAAGCAATCTACTGAAACACCGCCAATTAACATCAAAAAGCAACAACATACAAACAGGGTAATACGCAGCTCATAATGAAAGACCTGATAACATTAGTAAGTCCATTATAATCTCTAGTTCTCTATGGATGCTGGCATAGATTGCACAAAGAAATAACGTAACATGTTAAATGCATGTCTCTTCTTTAACTGCAGCCTCCTCTGCAAATATTTAATTGGACATTAGTTCCTTCTTTACTTATATACAGTAAGCACTGATCAACATCCGGGTAACACACACTGCTCATACGTCACGATAGTAATCGTGTTTTAACAAGCCAGTGTGGCTATCAAATCAAAAACATTTCAAGTTTGATGTATTTATACACCCTATTATCACAATCGCCTGTCACGGCGGGTTGCCCGGTAGCACCATGGGGATGAAGGAGATAGGGCACGTTGTTTCGGGACAGCTCCACTTTGATGTATTCTTTATTACAACATGCAATCCTAAATTACTTTACAATGCGTGTATGTATATACGTGGTAATGTTGCTGAATGGTAAGGGTGAAGCCACACGTGTATATATTGTATATGTCAGTACTATTCCAACCTCACACTGGCTGTTCCAAACAATTCTGATATTCTGAGTTAGGTGGATAGGCAGACAAGAGACAATCTGACAAGCACGTATAGATTGCATTGTCTCTTACTGTTTTCCATCATAACAATTACAATGTACGTTTCTGCTCTACTGTTAGAGAAATAATGTATACCATTTCGACATGCTTGAAACATAAACATCACTGTGTCCAGATAATGCTAGCGGAACATACAAAGTAGAAATGCTATTAACTAATCAAACATTTACTTTTAAAACAGGTCACTAAATTATTATTAATGCTTTGAAAAGCGTATAACTTGATATTTTGATATTGGTCAGTTAGGCCTACTATTTATTATACTTTATAATATTAACCAATCAGCTCACTGCTTGTATAATGATTTTACTCTTTTTATGGTTGAATGAAAACGCCACTCTTATATTTGTTTACACTGTTATTAAAAATCATCAAATAGACAGACACGCCTGACTAGGCAAGGTTCATACACTCGTTATTGACGCCTGTGAATTTTCACTTTTATGGGTAGCTTCGAGAAACGGATAAAAATGCATCAACAATTCAAGTCTCAGTCATGAAATTTTAACAGTAGAAGACAGAGATGGCACTATTAACGTATATAAACTTTCATGGAATTCGAATGACAGTTTCTGTACTAAAATTTTCTGTATGTAAGTGGTGAGTTTTCAAAGTCCGTAAGTGTGCTCTCATTATGTCACGTAAACAAATAGATGATAAAGCACATATAGCCTACACTCGTCATACATTTACAATACAAATTACACCATGCATCTACAATATAATTACGTCATACATTTAAAATACAAATTACGCCATACATCTACAATACAAATTACGCCATACATTTACAATATAAATTACGCCATTCATCTACAATATAAATTACGTCATACATCTACAATACAAATTACGCCATACATCTACAATATAAATTACGTCATACATCTACAATACAAATTACGCCATACATCTACAACATAAATTACGCCATACATCTGCAATACAAATTACATGCAATGTGACAAATAAACATACTATCAATATAAATGACTTAAACCAAATTAAAAGTTTCGCTATTAAAAACTATATTTTTATATTAATAACGCAATGATAATATTATGTCAGTGTTAACGGTGTCGCCGGGGTCATCGCAGCATATTTGTTAAATTAAGTTGATAGAAACAACGAAACTACGATGGTGAAAACGCGAAACTACGATGGTGAAAAGACAAAACTACGATGATGAAAAGTCGAAACAATCTGGATATTTTGAATCGCCGTCTGGTGAGTATACTTGGTATATTGTGTAAACAACGCGGTTCTGGTGTGTGTTTTTTTATTAGTTTAAGCTGTTTTTCTATTGTATTGATTTGTTATGAAAATAAAACAGCAATTTAAAAAAATCCGAATCCCTAACTGGCAGTTGGTTGTAAGTTGGCAATTCACAGCGAATCCCCAACCGGAAAAGCTTCTTGATTAATATACTCATTGAACTGAAGGAACAACGCGGGAAAGGTGTTACGCTAATACTTATTAACTTTACACTTATAAAACTTACGATGATGAAAAATCGAAATAAAGAAACAACGATGGTGAAAAATCGAAATAAAGAAAAAACGATGGTGAAAAGTCAAACCATCGTTGTTTCGTTGTTTCGACTTTTCACCATTATAGTTTCGTTGTTGCGTTATTTCGACTTGGCTTAATTTAAAAAATATGCCGCGATGGCCCAATGGGACACCGTAAGTGTTAGCTGACCGTTTTATTTAGCAAAAGATCAAAAGTAAAATATAGATACATCTGCTCTGTCGTGGTACTGTACGTCTGTTTAAAAATGTCCACCATTGGTGAGTTTTACTGCGAACAACAAGTCTAGTGCGGACAACAAGCGCAATCTGGAAAAAAGGGCACAATCAAGAGGAGCGTGTTAAAGTACTTGTAGGTTAAAATATGCAGGAAATTCCTGGAACATGCACCTGTATAAAAATGATAAACAAACTGTATGTAAACATTTGGCTGGTGATGGTATCCAGATTGTGTCGGATTGGCACGTTTTGACGAAGCCTTCAAGTTTGGACATCCCTGTATGAAGTCTTGTTTGTAAATATAGCATAATTTTGCCTCATTTATCATCGTACAATGTCACCGTGCCAGCGTAGCGTAATGTCATATCACACACAAGTAACTCCCGGCATGCTCAACTCATTACAGACAGACCGGTCTAGTGGTATGAAGTAACAATCGTGAACATTCTATACACGTATACTTTTATCTTTTGATATTGTTCTACAAAAAGTCCTTCATGCTGATATGGTTTTTAAAATATGTTATTTTGTAGAGGTATTAATTTTAAAGTGAGCCGTTCTATTATAAGTCTGGAAACATACATTTTAACAGGTTCTTATTTCTAAATTTAAATCGTATGAAGTTAAAAAATACACACACACAAAGTATGGTACATAAATAAATACTTAATGTAAAACATGTTTAAACAACCATAAGCATGATATGATATAAAACGAATGTCTGACTGCATAAATGTGTATTAATTCTGTGTTTAAACGTGTTTACTAGATATGAGCGTTTTGCAGAGTTCTCTTTTAATCACGTATTTAACATCATCTTTATGTCATCGAGGACTGACAGACGATTTGTTAATCTGGCCGCTGTTTCTTGTGATTTTCGAAGTATGACCAGCGCTCATGCACAGCCATCTCTGTATGTAACTCTCGAATCAGCGCGGTGTTACACCGTATATAGCTTACGCCGGGTACAGCTTACGCGTGAGCTGTATACGTTGACTATAAAACCGTATACAGCTTACACACAATACAGCTCACCGTATGCTGTATACGTCAAGATACTGCATTTCGCCGTATATAGCTTACACCGTATACAGCTCACCGTAAGCTGTATACGTCAAGATACTGCATATCGCCGTATATAGCTCATTTCTGAAAGATGAAGAAGATGATGATGATCATCATCATTATCGTCATCGTCAGCAGCAGCATCATCGTCATCAACATAGTGTTGCGAATGCATGTAGTTGTTGTTGTTGTTGTTGCTATCATTGTTGCTGATGTTTGTAGTTGTTGCTGTTGCTGCTGCTGTCGGTCGGTCGGTCGGTCGGTCGGTCGGTCGGTCGGTCGGTCGGTCGGTCGGTCGGTCGGTCGGTCGGTCGGTCGGTCCGTCCGTCCGTCCGTCCGTCCGTCCGTCCGTCCGTCCGTCCGTCCGTCCGCCCACCCACCCGTCTGTCCGTCTATTCGTTCGTCCTTCAATTGCTGTAATTTTTCATTACAGGGGTCATAATTCTACCGTGGATCAAAATTCTTTGAGCGGGGGGTCTCTGTTTACTTCACGTGGGGGGTCATAATATTATGAGTCAAAATGCTATGACCGGGGAGTCACTTTTTTTTTCGAAATATAATGACGGGCTTGGGTTGGGGGGGGGGGGGGGGGGGGGGGGGGAAGGGGGTCATTTTTCTATGGGGGTCACTTTAATTCGTTATACATATTTTGAGCATAAACAAAATTCTGACAATCATTTTGTTTAGACTTGTATACATTTTTGGGCCGTTGCGCCGATTTTAGGCACAGGCAAGTGTTTGGTCATTCCTGACGGACACCCTTTTCAAACAGTGATCTATTTTCAGAAACAAGAGCTACGCCACAGAAGACTGGACGCGCGACTTTTATCGGTGTCTGCCTGTTGAAAAGGGCAAGGTTTACTTTCCTATGAAATTTGCCCCCAATTTAAATAAAAATAGGGAATTAAAAATCACTGCATGTTTTGTTTTGAGTATTGTCCTATATTATCAGAATGCAAAGCTAAAGTTTTTTGGCATACTGTTACCATGGAGAAATTTGAGGTCAAAATGTATGCCAGATGGCAAACACTGCTATTTAATGGTCATTTTTTCCACAAAAATTTACTCTTCGATGTAAATATTAAAATAAAGCACAGTTATCAACCACAAAGATATTTCAACTAAATGTAGCTTTATGTTATTCAAGCCCCTGTTAGAATATATTTGTGGTTGATGTCTGTGCTCTATCTTTTTTTTACATCAAAGACCGGTATACCATCGACCCATTCCACATCTAGAAAGCAACTTTCATTTAAAAAGAGTCTCTTTGGGTTAATTGCTGGAGGATACTGCTGCTGCTACTACTGTTGCTTTTTCTACTAGATTTGATAATGATTTCTGTTTTAACTATACTTAGGCCTATGTTTTGTTTATGTTTCATTGAAAGCCTCATGATTAGTTTTTATATGTTTGTATATGTAGTATTATGTACTAAATGAGTTACCTCCATTAAATAAAGATTTTATTACTACTACTACTACTTCTATTACTACTACTACTACCACTACTACTACTACTAATTCTACTACTACTACTACTCTACTTTTACTACTACTACTACTACTACTACTACTACTACTACTACTACTACTACTACTACTACTACTACTACTACTACTACTACTACTACTACTACTACCTACTACTACTACTGCTACTACTACTACTACTACAACAACTACTACTACTACTACTACTACTACTATTACTACTACTACTACTACTACTTCTACTACTACTACTACTACTACTACTACTACTACTACTACTGCTACTACCACTTCTACTACTGCTACAGTTACTGTTACTGCTACGAGATCTACTTCTACTACTGCTACGACGAAGATTATGATGGTGGTGATGACGATCAAGTAAAATCACAATTATGTTTAATACTGGTCACTCACCATGTGAGCTATATACGTTAAGACGAAAGACTATTTCAAAAGTATATGTAAACATCCAACTTATACAGTTAACGTAAGCTGTATACGTTGTCAACCAACGAATACAACTCACTGTAAGCTGTATACGTTGTCAACCAACGTATACAGCTCACACGTAAGCTATATACGACGTAAGTTATATACGGTGTAACAGCGCGGTCAGTGACAATTGACAATGCGATGCAATGTCGCATATCAACCACCACGAAGATTGTGGCCGGGTGGGGATTCGAATTCACGACCCTTGGATTGATGGTCAGACGCGTTTCCGACAGGATTAAGAGTGAAACATTAGAGCTAAACATTAATAGTGATAATAATAAAAATAATGAAGTCTTTACTAACGTGATTGAATACTAACTCATTTGAACAAGTCGATCTTCCATTAGGCCCTCAAATATAAACATTATTTACATCAATGTGCTGAATAACACAGTCACATAAAATTATAGAATATCCAGAATATATGTCTTAGTTAAACCATATTATATAACACTAATGGTAAATTTTAAATTCTTACAACTTAGACAAATCACGATCAATGAATTTCTGCTTGGCATGTGAGGTTAACATGTCTGGCTCAGAGCCACCACAATGCCGTGACGGGGGATCGAACCTGCAACAATCCGGTACTGGGTATGATGTTGTACCGCTGCACCAATCGCTGTATGATCGTTATGAATGTAAGCATGTCTTTTTGTTGAAAATATTAAAGTTGAACTGTGTGTTGTTCTCATGCGTAAGTTTTACCCTAATGTCGGTTTAAACTGCATTCACAAAGTTACAATATTTTTAAACAAGATATATTTACATATTAAGTTAATTTTTACCATCAATTTCTCGTTTTCCAATAGTACATAGATGCTATTATTTGTCCTTCAATTCTTAAGGTAGATAGTGTACATATCCATGATTCCTGCTTATGTTTCATCAACATTTTACTTCAAAGTTAACTTAAATTTTGACTGGTTATTTATATTTTATATAATCAACATCAACTTTTAATAGAAATAATCTTAAACCATTACCACCAGGCTGCTTTATTGCATTTAAGTATCTAAGTATTAAGGATATTATGTTAGTGAAACAGTGCCGGATATACTTCGAACGTAACAAATCTTGCACCCAATGTCACCTTTGCATAAAACGGCATAGTTTTAGTGTTGATGCCGTTAGTTAAGTGTTGATGCCGTCAATTAATTTAGTGTCGATGCCTTCAGTTTAGTGTTGATGCAGTCAATTTATTGTTGATGCCATCCGTTTAGTGGTGATGCCGTCAATTTAGTGATGATCCCGTCAGTTTATTGTTGATGCCATCCGTTTAGTGGTGATGCCGTCAATTATTTTAGTGTCGATGCCGTCAGCTTAGTGTTGGTGCCGTCAGTTAAGTGTTGATACCGTCAGTTTAGAGTTGAAACCGTCAGTTTAATGTTGATAAAGTCTATATAGTGTTAATGCCGTCTATATAGTGTTGATGTCGTCAATTTAGTGTTGATGCCGTCCATTTAGTGTTGATGCCGCCAGTTTAGTGTTGATGCCGTCAATTTAGAGTTAATGCCGTCAGTTTAGTGTTGATGCCATCAATTTAGTGTTAATGCCGTCAGTTTAGTGTTGATACCGTAAGTTAAATGTTGTTGCCGTCAGTTTAGTGTTGATGCCGTCAATTAATTTAGTGTCGATGCCGTCAGTTTATTGTTGATGCCGTCAATTTAATGTTGATGCCGTCTGTTTAATGTTAATGCCGTCAATTAATTTAGTGTCGATGCCGTCAGTTTAGTGTTGATGTCGTCAATTAAGTGCTGATACCGTCAGTTTACTGTTGATGTGGTCAATTAAGTGCTGATGGAGTCAGTTAAGTGTTGATGTTTTCAGTTTAGTGTTGAAGCTGTCAGTTAAATGTTGATACCGTCAATTTAGTGTTGATGCCGTCCATTTATTGTTGATGCCGCCAGTTTAGTGTTGATGCCTTAAGTTTAGTGTTGATGCCGTAAGTTTAATGTTGTTGCCGTCAATTTAGTGTTGATGCCGTCAATTAATTTAGTGCCGATGCTGTCAGTTTAGTGTTGATGCGGTCAATTTAGTGTTGATGCCGTCCGTTTAGTGTTGATGCCGTCCATTTAGTGTTAATGTCGTCAGTTTAGTGTCGATGCCGTCAATTTATTGTTGATGTCGTCCATTTAGTGTTGATACCGCCAGTTTAGTTTTAATGCCGTGAGTTTAGTGTTGATGCCATCAATTTAGTGTTAATGCCGTCGGTTTAGTGTTGATGCCGTCAATTCAGTGTTGATGTCGTTCATTTAGTGTTGATACCGCCAGTTTAGTGTTAATGCCGTCAGTTTAGTGTTGATGCCCTATGTTAAGTGATGGTGCCGTAAATTAAGTGTTGATGCCGTCAGTTTAATGTTGATGCCGTCTATATAGTGTTGATGTCGTCAATTAAGTGTTGATGCCGTCCATTTAGTGTTGATACCGCCAGTTTAGTGTTGATGCCCTCAGTTTTGTGTTGATGCCGTCAGTTTAGTGTTGATGCCGTTAGTCAGTTTAGTGTTGATGCCGTCAGTTTAATGTTGATGCCGTCTTTATAGTGTTGATGCCGGCAACTTAGTGTTAATGTCGTCAGTTTAGTGTTGATGCCGTCAATATAGTGTTAATGCCGTCAGTTTAGTGTTGATGCCGTCAGTTTAGTGCTGATGCCGTCAGGTTAGTGTTGATGCCTTCAATTTATTTAGTGTTGGTGCCGTCAGTTTAGTGATGAAGCAGTCAGTTTAATGTTGATACCGTCAATTTAGTGTTGATGTCGTCAATTTAGTGTTGATACGTCCATTTAGTGTTAGTGTTGATACGTCCTTTTAGTGTTCATGCCGTAAGTTTAGTGTTGAAGCAGGCAGTTTAATGTTGATACCGTCAATTTAGTGTTGATGTCGTCAAGTAAGTGTTGATACGTCCATTTAGTGTTGATGCCGTCAATTTAGTGTTGATACGTCCTTTTAGTGTTCATGCCGCCAGTTTAGTGTTGATGCCGTCAATTTAGTGTTAATGTCGTCAGTTTAGTGTTGATGCCATCAAATGAGTGTTATTGCTGTAAGTTTAGTGTTAATGCCGTCAGTTTAGTGTTAATGCCGTCAGTTTAATGTTGATACCGTCTGTATAGTGTTAATGCCGTCAGTTTAGTGTTGATGCCGTCCATTTAGTGTTGATGCCGACCAGTTAGTGTTGATACCGCCAGTTTAGTGTTGATGCTTTCAATTTAGTGTTGATACCCTCAGTTTAGTGCTGATGCCCTCAGTTAATGTGTTGATGCTGTCAGTTTAGTGTTGATGCTGTCAATTTAGTGTTGATGCCTTCAGTTTAATGCTGATGCCCTCAGTTTAGTGTTTATGCTGTCAATTTAATGTTGATTCGTTCAGTTTAGTGTTGATGCCGTTAGTTTAATGTTAATGCCGGCAATTTAATGTTAATTTCTTCAGTTTAATGTTGATGTCGTCAATTTAGTGTTAATGCCGTCAGTTTAGTGTTGATGCCGTCAGTTTAGTGTTGATGCCGTCTTTACAGTGTTGATGCTGTCTATAAAGTGTTGATGCCGTCAATGTAGTGTTGATGCTGTCAATTTAGTATTAAAGCCGTCCATTTAGTGTTAATGCCGGCAATTTAATGTTAATTTCTTCAGTTTAATGTTGATGTCGTCAATTTAGTGTTAATGCCGTCAGTTTAGTGTTGATGCCGTCAGTTTAGTGTTGATGCCGTCTTTACAGTGTTGATGCTGTCTATAAAGTGTTGATGCCGTCAATGTAGTGTTGATGCTGTCAATTTAGTATTAAAGCCGTCCATTTAGTGTTAATGCCGCCAGTTTAGTGTTGATGCTGTCAATTTAGTGTTAATGCCGTCAGTTGAGTATTGATGCCGTCAGTTTAGTGTTGATGCTGTAAGTTTAGTCTTGATGCCGTCAGTTTAGTGTTGATGCCGTCAATTTAGTGTAAATACCGTCAGTTTAGTGTTGATGCCGTCAATTTAGAATTAATGCCGTCAATTTAGTATTATTGCCGTAAGTTTAGTGTTGATGCCGTAAGTTTAGTGTTGATGCCGTCAATTTCATTTTTTGTATATAATCATCTCTTCACTTGCGTTGAAACTAATGATTGATACTTGGTACCTTTTTGCACTAGGTTGAGTGTTTTGTGAAATAATAAAATTATTCAAACACTTTTATATTATGTTTTGATAGACAAATAGCATATCCCCAAGTTTCACAAACGTTTGGCCTTAAAAACACTTAAATATATACGTTGCTTTATAATATTATATATTTTAAAATACACTTGAAAATATTTACCAAACAATATCGACGAAAATTATAATAAATCCGTTTGTATTAACTTTGAGGTCAAGCTATTTATTTATCGCCAGACGCGCACTGAAACAATAACAATTAGAGTGCATCAAAACAAAATCAGACATACCACATTTGACACGCACGAAACAAAAGGCGATATATTTCACATCGTGCCTACTGATGCCCCGCCTTACTGCTGGTGATTAATTACCCCTGCTGTTACTTAATCCAGCCTCCGGCGAGATAAGATCAGCCTCTGCAGCATTCTGACGCACCAATCAGAGACGTTCGGATTTCCAATAATCCAAAACCACGCCCCGAGCAATACACCTGTTACGAAGGGACGGGAAAACAAAAGTACGCACGAGCAGTTAGAATGGAATGGGGCGTGTAATTAATAATTATGGAATTACATGCTGCGATCGCAAAGGTGGTAAACGTCGTAACACTGGATATTTGAATAAAATAAATGAGTGAAAATGAAAATTTGTTGTAAATGGGCGTGTAAACGCGAATATTTAGAAAATGTTGGATATCTAAATAGCTTGTCAAGGTAGCAAAAATACGAGAAGTATCGCTTGTTCAAGTGTTTATCGCCTACGTTTCCAAGTTGCTGTTAGGAACCGTCAGCAAGTGAATTTGAAGCTATCAGGGGATCCGGACTATATCTCTCTTCACATGGATGTCAATGGAAATCTCTCAATGCGAGCTAATGCCTTCAGCATATCCAGTCTCATGTCTGGACCGCTGAGTGACCTGGGGCTAGGGGGATTCGGGTATTCTATTGTCCCTACGCAGCAGAGAAATAGTGGTGATTGCTGCTTTGACTGGGGACAAAATGTTCCGTATTCTGGAGGAATGAAGACTATGGAAGGTAGGAAATACTTTGATAATTATGTCACGGGTTTTTATGCGCGCGGATGTTTCACGTGCACACATGGCTACAGAATCATACACGGCGGAAGTTCTTTGAAATTACAAACTAAGAACATTTCAAAGCAGGATTACGATTTGAAACGAGTGTTTTGTTTAGAATATGCTTTAAGCTACAGTTGTTTGAAACGAACATGAACAGTTGTCGATTTCGTTTGAAAACACATATAATGTGATTTTTTGTTGTAAGAATTAGGCACTGGAAAGGGTACGCTTGGTATAAACACAAATTCAATTGAGAAACTCAAACCATAGCATGTTTATGTAGTTTCCTTTGAAACAACACAATTTTGGGATAAGACACGATTCTGGAATTTTTGGAATTATTACAACAAATGCCGGGTGATGTTTTGTTATTTTGTTTTGACATCTCTTGACGAGTCGTCTGTTGGCATCTTCAGTAGATACGAATTGTTTTTTTAAGAAAACAATATTCTCTTTTTTGTTACAATAGAAATTCTAAACAACATTTGCAAGAGACATTACTGTGATAGTTATCTCTGCACGTTCTGTAACTGTTTTGCAGTTTCATGGGCTTTCTCGTTTTATGTTAAGATCGTACACCAACACTTAATACCCCAGATGTTATTTGTATATTTCAGTGACAATAACCACATTGTACAATCAACCAGAGTTGCCGTATTTGGCCTTTAGTTTTAGTCACGAGTGCATTATATGCAATACAAACATTGATAGAATAAACAATCATAACTTGTGTGAAAATGATACTGAATTAACCGTAAATATTATAAAAAATACTGCCAGATAATATATATTAAATGATACAGAACTAACCGTAAAGATTATATAAAATACTGTCAGATAGCATAATTTAAATAATACAGAACTAACCGGTAAGATTATATAAAATACTGTCAGATAGCATAATTTAAATGATACAGAACTAACCGTAAAGTTTATATAAAATACTGCCAGATAATATATATTAAATAAGAGGTGTTGCGTGCTTATTTATATCATTAATGTTTCTATGCTACCATTCCGTTGGTTTCTTCTAGTTTAAGGAAAACTTAATAAAAATATTGAAAAAGTGATGGTTTTCATGTACCACATTGTCCACGCCGCCAATCTCTGTATGGTAGTTATGAATGTAAGCATGTCATTTTATTGAAGATATTATAGTTTAACTTGTATAGTTCTCATGCGTAAGTTTTACCCTAATGTCGGTTTAAACTTAACGCATTCACAAAGTTACAATATTTTTTAAACAATATATATTTACATATTTAGCTAATTTTTTACATCAATTTCTCGTTTTTCAATATTAAATAGATCTTCTCAAGCAAATGGTATATAGTTTATATGTTTCTGATTTCTTCGAATAGAATTATTTTCGAAGGACGTGATGTGGATAAATCTGTGAAATAGTTTTTGATTCGCCCCATGTGCACATTCATATCCGCGTTCGGCATGTATACATTTTGCTAAACGTGTTGTATAATTTGGAATTTTTTATCCCTGTTTCTTTATACGTGAAGTTACTACTAACTGTAATTAAAACTGTGTTATTATAAAATGTGGTAGATATTATAACTGCAGTATGCACCCATCATGCCGCGGTAAAGACAATAAAGCTGGGATAAAGCACCACCACCTAACTCCATTCTATGTTCATTGTTAACAAAATACGATATTGTTTTAGAATTTTTTTTATAAAGTTCCTTTTACAACAAAATACAACACATTTTCTTGATAATTAATACCGATTTTTTTCCTGTTGTTGTTCTTTTAATCATAATTAGTTAAGAATCTGAAAAAAAAAATCGCCGTTATTTTAAAACAATCAGATCAGGTTTTATCCGCCTTTACAACTCAATTTATAACATTCGTGATATCATACATAATGGAGGTGGATGTATACAGATACAGAAAGAAGAAGCAAATGCTGTATGACTGTTATTTACAAACCAATGTCGCAGTCAATTAATCACGTAGACATGTTGGCATGGCCTGTCCTTGATATGTATTCTATTTATTAAAATAATAACTTTTGAACAAAGGAGAATTCAATAATACAGAGCTAATACATTGACATACCTATGTAGAACTCATGATGGGTGACGTTTTCTGCATTATGTCATAAATGTTATTTCTACTTGTAACTAGGACTTTGGAAACTATGAAAATAAAAGTTGCATACATATTTAATTGTGGACTGTTGATTTATTTGTAATTCCTGTTTTATTTTGTATCTATACATATTCATCTTAACACTTATATATACGTGTGTGTGAATTAAACATTAAATAGATGAGACTAAACTTGGCATTTGTGGCTTAATAAGTAATTAAGGTCTATATAAAATAATATATATATATATATATATATATATATATATATATACGTATGTTGGTATTGAACAAGACAGGGCCCCATGGTGTAATAATACGCGTGTGGCCGTGCATCTACCATGGCGACAGTGTTTAAAGTTTTCTTTGATATATTTTTTTTTCAAATTTGTAAAAAGTGTTTCAAATTTAAACATATAAATGTAATATTCAAATGTATGAGCTTAAATTATGTCATGATTGCAAGGGAAGAAACATGCGTATTGTCCATTCTTTCACTGAAGACAACTGAAACCAGTTTGATCTTTATATCACTTACATAACTATGATGACTTATGTATTGCTATTTGTCTTCGGTCATAGTAGTGTCACATTATGGTGTTTAGTTTTCATTATTGAATTAACGATGTTTAAATTGTAACATTAAACATGCGTGGACTTTGCTTTTACTTTTTTCATATTACAAGAAGACATGGCAAATGTGTTTTCATATTCTATTATAGTTTTGATAATTCAAAAGATATTAAAACCTTTTTGTGAGTGTAATTATAACATAAACATAATATTAGTAAGCAGTTATGGCCCATGCCTGGCTAACTAGCGTAAATAATATTCACGTAAAACATTCAAATCATGTAAAACGGATTTCAAATTGTAACATAGCTTGAATAATGTAAAACGGATGTACAATTGTAACATAGCTTGGTTATTATAAAACGGATGTACAATTGTAACATAGCTTGGATTTCAAATTGTTACAAAGCTTCGATCATTTATAGCGGATGTGGAATTTTAAAATAGAATGGATTTCAAATTCTTACGTAGCTTATATATTATATATTGTGAAACTCATTTCAAATTGTTAAAAGTTTAGATAGTATAACAATATTAGAGACTGTGAAACCGATCTCAACTTCGATATTGTATCATAGCATAAACGGATACTAATAAAACACCGCATTGATGATGTAAATGTTAAGCATATTTCAAATTGTAACATAGCTTGGTCAGTAAAACATATTTCAAATTGTAACATAGCTTGATCAGTAAACCATATTTCATATTGTTACATAAGCTTGGTAAGTAAAACATATTTCAAATTGTAACATAGCGTGGTCAGTAAAACATATTTCATATTGTAGCATAGCTTGATCAGTAAACCATATTTCATATTGTTACATAAGCTTGGTAAGTAAAACATATTTCAAATTGTAACATAGCGTGGTCAGTAAAACATATTTCATATTGTAACATAAGCTTGATCAGTAAAACATATTTCATACTGTAACATAAGCTTGGTCATTAAAACATTATGAAATTGTAACATAAGCTTGGTCAGTAAAACATATTTCAAATTGTAACATAGCTTGGTCAGTAAAACATATTTCAAATTGTAATATAGCTTGGTCAGTAAAACATATTTCATACTGTAACATAAGCTTGGTCAGTAAAACATATTTCATACTGTAACATAAGCTTGGTCAGTAAAACATATTTCAAATTGTAACATAGCTTGGTCAGTAAAACATATTTCATATTGTAACATAAGCTTGGTCAGTAAAACATATTTCATATTATAACATAAGCTTGGTCAGTAAAACATATTTCATATTGTAACATAAGCTTGGTCATTAAAACATTATGAAATTGTAACATAAGCTTGGTCAGTAAAACATATTTCATATTGTAACATAAGCTTGGTCAGTAAAACATATTTCATATTGTATCATAAGCTTGGTCATTAAAACATTATGAAATTGTAACATAAGCTTGGTCAGTAAAACATATTTCAAATTGTAACATAGCTTGGTCAGTAAAGCATATTTCAAATTGTAATATAGCTTGGTCAGTAAAACATATTTCATACTGTAACATAGCTTGGGTCAGTAAAACATATTTCATATTGTAACATAAGCTTGGTCAGTAAAACATATTTTATATTGTAACATAAGCTTGGTCAGTAAAACATATTTCATATTGTAACATAAGCTTGGTCATTAAAACATTATGAAATTGTAACATAAGCCTGGTCAGTAAAACATATTTCATATTGTAACATAAGCTTGGTCAGTAAAACATATTTCATACTGTAACATAAGCTTGGTCAGTAAAACATATTTCAAATTGTAACATAAGCTTGGTCATTAAAACATTATGAAATTGTAACATAAGCTTGGTCAGTAAAACATATTTCAAATTGTAACATAGCTTGGTCAGTAAAGCATATTTCAAATTGTAATATAGCTTGGTCATTAAAACATATTTCATATTGTTACATAAGCTTGGTCAGTAAAACATATTTCATATTGTAACATAAGCTTGGTCAGTAAAACATATTTCAAATTGTAACAAAAGTTGGATAGCTGCCGTTGGAAAATTGAAAATGGAAGTCAAACATAGCTCGGATACCGAATTGGAACATGGATTTGATTTCATAATTTTGTTGCCGTTTATATAGATTCTATATCTAATCTGCTTTCATAATATTCGTTTCAGTTTATATAGATTCTATATCTGATCTGTTTTCATAATATTCGTTTCAGTTTATATAGATTCTATATCCGATCTGCTTTCATGATATTCGTTTCAGTTTATATAGATTCTATATCCGATCTGCTTTCATAATATTCGTTTCAGTTTATATAGATTCTATATCCGATCTGCTTTCATAATATTCGTTTTAGTTTATAGAGATTTTATAATCGATCTGCCTTCATAATTTTTGTTGTTTATATAGATTCTATATCCAATCTGTTTTTTGCTTCAGTTTATATAGATTCAGAAATCGTTTTGCTTTCATAATTTTCGCATTGAATTATTATACAGAGACTAGATCCCATCTGTTGTAATTATTTTTGCTTTAGTGTGTAATCACACTAGGTGCAATTTTAACTGTTATTTTTAACAATTAATTACCTTTTCACATATACTTGCAGCATGTCTAATGAACGCTGGGACTGGACGTCCATTATATGATCCTTTGAGACTTGAACATTTACCGGAAGCGACACCGAGGAACAATTTAACTGATTCTATATTGGAGAGCACAAAATCAGATACGGATATTAACCAAAATGACTCTAAATCGGTGGAAATGTCGATGTGTAGTGATTTCGATGGTCAAGAGGAAGGGAGCAAACCGCTTCACAGTAAGCTTGTGAACCTGAACTGTCATCTGGAGATGAAATCATTGTGGGACGAATTTGATGAACTTGGGACGGAGATGATTGTGACCAAGGCCGGCCGGTAAGTAAAGTAATACATGTATGTTCGTGAGAACTTTATAAAAATATTGTCTAAAAAAATTATATGATAAAATTGGTATTCAAATAATATTACGATATAGAAGTGAGACTAACCACCATTATGGTTATACAGTTTACTTCAACTTCTTAACACCAAAACTGTTGTTTTTGTTGTTAGTTTCATGTTATTTGTGTGTGTGTGTGTGTGTGTGTGTGTGTGTGTGTGTGTGTGTGTGTGTGTTTAATATCGTCATGTACATACTGTATTTATACTATAATACTATGAATTGTCAAATTGTATAAGCATTAGGTTCTGTCATTTAAAAATGTTTATGCTCTCCTATATCATTGGAGGAAACAAAATAACGTATCTTACCTTCATAAATTTTTAAGTTGTGTATTTGTTGTTGTTATTCAAGTTTTCGTGTTTTTTTAAGATTTGGGGGCTGATATTTGCAGTCTAGTATAATGTGTTGGTTGAAGGCATGAACAATAATAATAATAAAATATCTGAACTTGTTTCAACATAAATGTTGTTTTCATAATTAAGTATTTTATAAAGCCATGTATGGTATGTAGTCAGTAGGTGACAGAACGAATGAAGTACTAAACTGTAGGTAGTAAGTTATCAAACACTAAACAAATCGGACAAACATTTAAAGTTGTAATGGTCTTTATCTGATTATAGTATACGACATATTGTTGAAATAATTGATGTTGAAATCTGCCACTACAAATTATAGGACACGGGACAGATATATGGATTATCATCTCACTAAGTCAAATAAATACAAACATAATTAAATGGGATAACAAAACAATGCCCGAAACCATGACCAATATTCCATTAATAAACGTAAATTAAGCAGAAACCTCGAGCCATCATCTGCAGAATTAGAATTAATGTTTCGTTTCGATAAGTATAAACAATTTGGACATGAGGTTATTGCTTGTAACACAAATTAAAAAATTGTTCTCTTGTCCTTCTGAGAACAAGACATCTATTTTAAATAAATGTTATATATGTGACGTCTATGACCTGTATAAATTACATTCTATCCTAACAACTGTACCATTATTTTGCCTGCTATGTTCAAATATTCATAAAGTTTTATTTTTATTTGTTTTGTTTCACACTGTAAATTTGTAACATGTATCTCAGAAATCGGATGATAAACAATTGATTGATCACATTCATTTATCTTTGCGCGCACAAAATTACCTATTTGTGTGTCGAAGTTTTTTTTTTTCATCCATCCATCCATCCATCCATCCATCCATCCATCCATCCATCCATCCATCCATCCATCCATCCATTAATCCATCCATCCATCCATTAATCCAACCGTCCGTCCGTCCATCCGTCCATTCATCCATTCATTCATTCATTCATTCATTCATTCATTCATTCATTCATTCATTCATTCATTCATTCATTCATTCATTCATTCGTTCATTCGTTCATGAAAATCAAATATTTGGTTTAATCATTCAAATATATTTACTTCCGTTTATGTGACATGTCTCTTTTTCTTTTCGTGTAAGTATTTACTGCATATTCTGTATTATTATATTATTACTTGTAAAAAATAATCTTCTCTGCGGAGGAATTCTTTAATGTATGGAAAATCTACTCGTGTTTCGTCTGAACGTATATAAACGTTTCACGTGGTGTGTGGGTAGCACGTCAGTTTTATTCTGTATCAAACCAAGTTTAATTGGAATAAAATACGGTCCGAAATTATTCACGGAGTGCATAATTTTTCACGGAGACGCAATTTTTCACGGAGGAATTGTTCACGGAAACGGAATTGTTCACGGATACGGAATTGTTCACGGAGGAATTGTTAACGGAGAGGGAATAGTTCATGGAGACGGACTTGTTCACGGAGACGGAATTGTTCACGGATAATCTCATTTGCGGACATTGTTATTATCTTAATACTACACAATACAAATTTCGATTTCTTTCTCAACTTTTGATACAAATTTAACATTACGCATGCGTATTAAAATATGTTATTCCTTTATCAACCGGATTTACAACTAAGTCTGTGTCCTCCGTGACCGGCGCTTGTGTAAGTCGTTCAGCTCTCCCTGGGATGTGTTCCTACAGTAACATTTTTTATGAACAGAACAAAACAGAACACATATTTCATTAGGATTTGTACAGAGAACATCATCATAGTTTATACAATATTCAATCAATATAAACATATAGTCACCTAACAGCTATAACTGAATTCACTAGAGTATATAACAAAATATTTTATGAATGCTAATAAATGAAATGAGGATAAACACTATGCTTAAATAGTTAACACTGTTTTTCTGTTTATTTTACATATTTTGAAATATTATGTTTTATTATGTGAATTTAGTAACTCTAAAAGTTGAACGCAGAAGGTCTTTATGAAACGCAATCAAAACTGTAAGGAAATAATATAAAAATGCTCTTATAACGTTCCTGTCGATGGGGGATAAAAGTCGATATCTTAAAGTATGGGTATATAAGATAATTGTTTATCCTTTATTAGAAATCACATGAGAGATTTTAAAAATAAAGGTTTACAAAGTAGCCATGGATTCAATTTTAAGCGTCGAAGTTCTAGTATATTGTTACAACCCGGACTGTATCATGCACTAGTCTCTGTTAGATGCACGATAGTCCATAACATTTCGCTTTCAAAATAATATTATGTTCCAAACGCTATCATACACTTGCCATGTGTTGATTAATGAACTTCTCCCCCTGAAAATTAGCGTTCCAGGCATCATCCTACACCAATAGCCGGTCCCCCGGGGCCGAATAATCTGTTAGCGATGTCTCCCCAAATAGTGTTCGTTAATGAGCGTGAAAATGCGTAAACAAACTGTGAAATCGCGCGCACCCGGTGATCATCGGCCATTAATCAAGCGCACCCTGGCGGGATCAGCGGGGTTTGAAGATAAATGTTCATGGTTCAATAAAAATCTGGACACGGGCAATTTATTTTGGTGCTTTGTAGACATTTTATGTGATAATTTGTGTTTTATGAGGAATAAACAGCATAATGTAGAATGTATCTAGATATTTACTTTAACGGCCCGGCATTTAAATAAAATAATAATATTAAATAATATTAAATATTAAATGATATTAAATAATAATAATAATAAATAAGAATAATAGTAATAATAGCAATAATGATACAACAACAATAATAATGATAATAATAATAATAATAATAATAATAATAATAATAATAATATTTATAATTACAATGATACAATGATGATAATGATAACGGTACAATAAGAATAATAGTAATAATAGCAATAATGATACAACAACAATATTAATGATAATAATAATAATAATAATAATAATAATAATAATAATAATAATAATAATAATAATAATAATAACAATAATAATAATATTTATAATTACAATGATACAATGATGATAATGATAATGGTACAATAATAATAATAGTAATAATAACAAGCTTTAATAACTAGAAAACTAATTTGAATATTTCATAAGACCCCCATCGTTATACAAAGTTCATAGTTATATTATTATTTTAAATTACTAAAAATATAATAGTTGATTCGAGTTAAAGCATTAGCGAAATAGAATATATTTGTTGTCTTGTTGAAGGGAAATTAGAGGGGCTTTTTATCTTAAAATATTAAAATTATTAATTCTGACACCATGTTATGTACTTCTATTTTTGCAGTTTCACAATTCAGTTTCAATACTTCGACTCACTCAGTAGTACAAACACAATACCAATACATATTACTAGTTTTTGCCGGACTTCCTTGATAAACTGTCAAAAATCTATCTCCGATTTTTGTGTATACTCTCAACATAAATTAATCTGTTATAAAAATGTCCACAGTATGAAAAATAAAATATGAATGAAAAAGAAGTTAGCAGGTAAAATGTTTATATATTTGCTTGAACTAGTAATTTAGTTATTATTGTACTCTAATTTGCTATATTTAATTGACAAAACTATTACAACCACTGTTGAATGGGTAAACGGTGAAAAAATAAGAAAAGTATGTTAAATATTACAAACAATGTTTATGAAGTCAGTATTTTCTAGTTAGGTGTTGACTGTGTTGTATCGATCTCATTTCGTGTGAATGAAATCAGCAATTTCTCTTATTTTTTTTTGGATTTAAAATTATTGTCAGAATAATTAAAACAAAAAAAATAAATTTGAAATAAATGTCATATCAAAATAGACAAACAACAACAACAACATCAACAACAACAACAACAACAATGCAAAAGTTATATTTCACTAAAATCAAAAGAAGAAGAAAAATAATGGAAAGAAAATAGAATAATGATTATATTAAATCATACAGTAACAATACATATTTTTATAAAATTAACAGAATAAAATACAGGAAAATAAATTAAAGAAAATATACGTATTTGTTTCGTTTAATATCCATATTCTGTGCGTATATTCATGTACAGCAGATAATACAACACACGACGCAGTTTTGGCCATTCTAAAAACGTTAAAAGTATTATATCAGTTAAAATAAATTATATCTTGCATGTCTGACCGTATTGTGTTGATATGTTACAAATAAACGGAACGTTGGTGTCTACATTATTTTTAAAGATGGTCATATTTGTATTAACACACGATTGTCATATTTAACAGTTACTTTTGTTTTACTGTTAACGAGCCATTCAAATTCAAGGAAAATGTTGAGCTGTATAAAACATTGACGTTTTCTTACTTGCAAGTAACACATCTTTGGACATCATATAGGTTTTTGTTTCAACAATAAAATCAACAAAGATAAACGGTCTAGTCAACGAGCGATACCCCATTTGGAACACCTCGCTGATTACCGATTATTTATTAAAGACGTCCGGGAATAAACGACTAGTTACGACTGCAAGTGCCTGTGTTAGTAGGCGTGTTATTATCAATGGTACATTTTCAACAATATAAAAACTGGATGTAAATTTCTACTAATTTGCTATCAGGAGAATCTGGGGGTGTTGATGCCCAGATATGATACACAATCATACAGACGGGCTTGCCACCGGTGACATTTGTACAACCAGACTTGTATTATGGCACTACAGCTAATTAACGGTCGTTAATTAGAGTTAATTCAAGATAATGACTGTATTGGCCAGTCTCCCACCAGCACCCCGCGACACCCCGGGACACCGCTGGGAGGCGTGATTATATACAACAATTTCCATAGAGAAGGTTATGTTGTGTACAGTTATTTATTATTCAACATCCATAGATTGTGTGTTGCGTTTGTTTAACTTTTGTAGATATTATAAATGTCGTACTTTATTATTATATGCGTGTTGAGGGCCTCTGGGTTGACTGAATTTATTCAAGCATATTGTCTCATTAATAAAGAAATCGTCATAATTGTCATTGTTTTTGTTATTATTATTTTTTATTTATTATTATTACTATTATTATCATTATCATTATCATTATTATAATAATAATTATTATTATTATTATTATTATTATTATTATTATTATTATTATTATTACTATTATTATCATTATTATTATTATCATTATTATTATTATTATTATTATTATTATTATTATTATTATTATTATTATTATTATTATTATTATTATTAATTATTTTAATCATCATCATCATCATCATCATCATCATCATCATCATCATCATCATCATCATCATTTTTATTATCATTATTATTATTATAATTATTTTTATTATTATTATTATTATTATTATTATTATTATTATTATTATTATTATTATTATTATTATTATTATTATTAATACTATTAGTATCATTATTATCATTATTATTATTATTATTATTATTATTATTAATTATTTTAATCATCATCATCATCATCATCATCATCATCATCATCATCATCATTATTATTATTATTATTATTAACGTAAATATTTCACATTATTATTTTTATGTTATTATTATCATTAAGATAAGCAGTAGCACTCGACTACATCTACGCTTTCCTTTATGTTTGAGGCGGGCCTCGGTACCAATACAGCATTTAAACAATATCGCTGACCATTCAAAAATTGTCATGAACTTCTACATTTTTAAATTGGCCTCGGATGATAGTATATGTTTATTTGTTTAATAATGTAACGACAGAATATATCACTGCTGTAAGTTCCTCTAAATATTGTTTTAATTTATATTAATTTATTTTAGTCCAATTGCATAGAAAGCATAAATCTTATTTAAACCTATCCACGTTCTGGGTAGAACCGGTACTGGGTGTTTTTTGTTGGGAGCGGGGTGGTCGAGCCGAGCAACGCAACATCTGTCAAGATCGGTCAACATTCTATCCACTTCACTACCGCTCCGGTATGCATTGTGTTATATTGTATTGTATCGCTAAATAACAAAACATGGATCGTTTGAATGTACACTAGTGTCAGCCCCAGAAAGACTTGAGTTGCTTGTGAAGCGGGATCACCATACCGGTACCGTCAGTCGACACCTGCATTCGTTAGTCAGAGTGTAGACAACTTAGCACATAACTTCAATGAAAACCAGGGTTGCAGTGAAATAATTATAGACTCGGGCTACGATAACTTGTTTATAAATTAAGCAAATTAATATAAACGCAAACGTCCAAAAAACCTCGAAGAAGCGGAAAATCTGCCTCTCACAGGTGCTTTTGTTGATTTAATTTTGATGAAAGTACTGATGGAAATAGACTGAAATCTGTTATTAGCCAATTTAGAAAATTAGCAAAACAACGGAAAATGCGCACGACACAGAGAGAGAGAAAAAACACACTCTCATTTTTTTTTCGAACTTTGACTTTGCTGTACATACAGGGTGAGTAAATGCTTTTAAACAATTAACAAATAAATTGAAACATAGATGATTATAAAACCATTACCGAAAAGCAAAATGATAAACAACTCTCAAAAATCAAAAATATTTATCTCTTTTTTGCGAAACCTTTGTATAATTAAATATTTACTGACCTAACATAGCAGTAACACTGGAAATGTATGTACAGTTATAAAACATAGATAAATTGATTCAATTAGTGTATCACCAGATGTAGTGTCCGTAAGGATTAACACTTATGTGTTGTCATTGACTCCATCGCTGATATTAAAACGTAATAAAAAGTAAATTTATGTATTTTAGTACCTGTAATGTTGTTGAGGTTTTTTTTATTTCAAAAAAGGCAAACGGTATCGCATTGTTATGGTAAATATGAATGTATCAGGTGAAAGTAAATAAGAACGTAGCAGAACGTACCAGGTGAAAGTAAATAAGAACGTACCAGGTGAAAGTAAATATGAACGTACCAGGTGAAAGTAAATATGAACGTACCAGGTGAAAGTAAATATGAACGTAGCAGGTGAAAGTAAATATGAACGTAGCAGGTGAAAGTAAATATGAACGTAGCAGGTGAAAGTAAATAAGAACGTACCAGGTGAAAGTAAATATGAACGTAGCAGGTGAAAGTAAATATGAACGTACCAGGTGAAAGTAAATATGAACGTAGCAGGTGAAAGTAAATATGAACGTACCAGGAGAAAAAAATAAATATGAATGTACCAGGTGAAAGTAAATAAGAACGTACCAGGAGAAAGTAAATATGAACGTAGCAGGTGAAAGTAAATATGAACGTACCAGGAGAAAGTAAATATGAACGTACTAGGAGAAAGTAAATATGAACGTACCAGGAGAAAGTAAATATGAACGTAGCTGGTGAAAGGAAATATGAACGTACCAGGTGAAAGTAAATATGAGCGTACCAGGAGAAAGTAAATACGAACGTAAAGTAAACATGAACGTACCAGGAGAAAGTAAATATGACATACCAGGAGAAAGTAAATAATGGAAACTGTCTTATATGGGAATAAACGCCGTTGTATCAAAGTTTAAATTTGTACAGGTTACATTTTCATATTATCTTGTAGTTCTAGTGAGCATGTGTGGAGAGTTATAAACTGTAATATATACTGAGGGGAACAGCTAACCCAACAACAGATATTTTATGTTATTTCTCAATAAATTTCAAAGCAATTTCCTTGAATTTTGGACTTGGAGAAGAAGGAATATATAAGCAATCTTAAATCAACACATAATTGTATGTTAATGTCGCATGCAACATTTGATAATGCTACTCAATATTATATTGAATATACTAGAAATACAATAGTGGCGGATTAGCTATTCTCTTCAGTATATGTAAACGGATTGGTTGACTGTGTGTAATTTATGGTAATACTAACAATAAATGTCCATGGCTGATACCAAAGCGATTGTCGTACCTGATAAGCACGTATGAGTATTATTTTTAAGATCAATTACGATATCAGTTCAGAGTGTAAATGAACCATTTTTTGAGGTGCATCTGTCAGCCAAAGGTTAATGGCTTTTACAAATATAACTTCAGTTGCATATATATAAACAAGATATTAATGTTTTTTTAATGGTAAACAAATATGTTTTGCTGTCAAGTAAAACACATTTTACAGTTATTATAGACTTTAAAAGGGAAAAATTATAATAAATTTCGTGTTGGCAATATTAGTATTTAGATATATTGCAATAAATTCCGATATACATTAGTTATTGTGATAAAACTTTCAGCATTTCTTTACATTGGTATTAAATTAGATACATATTGAATAATATATTATCTTCTTTTTTTTCACGATGTTTATCCAATAAAATTTTCATCGAATTTTACTCACTCGAATTTGAAAAAAATGATACATCAACTGAAACTGAAGGTTCAATTAATACATAATGCTTTTCCTCCATAAATTTGTGTTCACAAAATACAAAAAAATGGACGTAAAACGGTAGATAAAATGTTTAATGCTAAATAAATGCACAAGCTTTGATCAATAAAACATGTGGAGCGAGAAGTAAACGTGTAATGCAACTGTCATGTTGTTTTATCCAGGCGTATGTTCCCGACATTTCAAGTTCGTCTATTTGGGATTGATGCCTCGGCAGACTTCATGGTCATGATGGACTTTGTCCCGTGTGATGATAAACGATACAGGTGAGACGCATAGATAGTTTGTTTCTTTAAATATTTTGCGTCATGTTTATGCAATCGCTAACAGACGATCAGTTAACCTAATCGCTCTTTCCTGAGATCCTGCAATTTACCAGTAATCGAGCAAATCCCATATCCACAAGTAACCGATAGCTTTCCCACTTAAATCAGACGTGAGGGAGGAATAACGAGGCGACGCAATGCCGTATATCATCACAGAGAATGTGGCCTGGCAACGATTCAAACTCACGATCCCTGGATTGATAGTTAGCATGCTACCGGCTGATCTAACCGGACCCGGGATTTGCCTGCTAAGACAACTGATATACCATTCTTTGATACAGATATCATACATATTAATATATAAAATAACATAGAATACATCTCTGTACTTTTGACAGGTTTTATCACGTTGAAAGAATGTTAAAGTTGTTTTAATTATTTTTTATTTACAACACAATACACATGGCAGCCTGTTTTATTTGTGGAGAAAGTCATCAGAATAAATCCTAACTGGCAAACTTTTACACATACAAGTATATTGACCAAGATCGACTCAAACCCATATCCTCCGCGGTCAGAGATTGGATGAGGCATTCGCTACATTGAAGTAGTTCCGTCAACGGCTTATTATGTCCCGTGTAGAACGGCTCATGTTACCACGGAAGTTTGTAATTGTCTCGGCGATTAGCAGACATATTCTTTAAACATGTAAAAGTACATAAGATCCATGCATGAGAAAAACGAACACACATATTTCCAACATTGTGTTGTCATAATTTAACGGACAATGTTTTTTCTAGTGTGTGTTTTAAATATATTTAACTGCTCAAATCAAATGATGATAACGTGTTCCGAAAAGGACATGAACAATTAAAATAACATAATTATTTCTAATAATTGAACATTATTTAAACAAAACTAAGCATGTCGGTACAATACAACTGATCTAGCAGAACACTTTTGAACTACATCGTTAACATATATAACGTACTGATACCGTCGATCGATGTAATAATTAACTCATTTTGCCGAAATAGAGAATACATTTATGTTTCGAGTATAAACACAATTCTGGTACAAAATGCTCACACTGATGTGTTGTTATGGTTACAGATATTCGTTTCACAGTTCGAGCTGGGTGGTGGCGGGCAAGGCTGACCCATACATGCCCGGTCGGATACATGTACATCCGGACTCTCCAGCGAAGGGGGCTCAATGGATGAAACAAATAATCTCTTTTGATAAACTGAAACTTACAAATAATCTGATGGACGACAATGGTCACGTGAGTATATATTTATATGTATGTCGTAGGCAGTTTCTCGCTTTGTCAGAATATTTACACAAACTATATAGACTGAACGGCACAGCTAACCCGCCACTTGACATTGTACGTATTTCTGAACTGAACGGCACAGCGTGTCCGCCACCTTACATTTTATGTACTTTCTATAAGGTATCAAAGCAATTCAGATCTAGATCTTCTTAAAATTTGGACTTGAATAAGAAAGGACATGTAGGATAACATTGACCAAGTTAGTATTATCAAATATGACAGTAATTGGAATAAATTCATAATTATTGTAATGGTAACGCTAGTCATTGTTTTGATGCATATATCGGTAATACAAAAGTGGCGTGTTAGCTGTTTCGGTCAGTATATATACTAAACAAATATTTACCTCCGTTCCGTACCCATAGCGCCTTTATGACAAAGGCTTGAGAAATATTTGACCTGTTTTCTATTATACATTACACAATTACATGTGTCAGCATTTTGTCTCCATTCTACTACTAGTATTATATCTAAAGAAAATACGATTGTTTTACCTCATTTTCTGTTTTACTTAAGACGAAATGAAAACAATGTAACCTCTAACGATATATAAGAATATTGCATGGGACTTTTCTATTTGAACCGAAAAAGTCATGTAAGATTATTTTTCTTACATACCGAATACATTTTTGTTAAATTTTACCATGATTGCTTTGAAGACGTCAATTTAAATATATTACGTCAACTGTTTTAATACGTCACGTCATAAATTGTTCCAACGTCACACCAGAGTATGCAGCGTTCATCATACCCTGTTGTGACGTTGGAACAATTAATGACGTGACGTTTTAAAACAGTTGACCTCTAAAAGCCATCATGGTAAATTTAATAATCATTGTGTTTGGTCATATTTCTACCATTCATCCATTACAAATTGCTTCAATAAGGTTAACGCACGCATTTTGTTTTCATGAGAGCTTTTAAATGGCTTCTTGTGTTACCCATCTTGGCTCTAGGTGTATGACAAGTGTGTACGTTTGCTTGTCTCAGTTATATGTAACACTTATCTGTTTAGACTAGGAACTTATCTTCATCTGACGATACGTGCTCTGCTAACAATCACATGCCGCTTCTGTCTTAGGTCTAAAGTCCCGCCTCTCGCGAGAATTCAACGTGAAATTATGTAATATTTGAGATTTTTTAAAAATATTTTATCACAATTCCAATTTTACTTTCATAAAGTATATCCGTTGGATAACGCCATTTTTTAAGACTTTTATCCCTTGAGCTTGATTTCTTTTGGCGTAAACAAAGATGGTGGATTAATGCTAACGAAGCCAGAAAATAAATACATCAACATTTGACGGTCGGTTATTATACGAACGAAAAATGACTACTTCATACATATTTTAATAATAAGATACAACAGAAATAGCTGTTAGTCATTTTGATTGTAACATTTAATAACATAATGTTAGACAAAAATCTGTATAGTTTACGTCTCAATGACATCTGTAGTCTATTCCATTTATTATCTTTATTGTTTTACGATTAGTTTCTCTGTTCAGCGATTTTAACTAACACAATGACATCATAACTTGTTTTTACACACCTTGATGTTGGTACATCGGTACAAGGTCGTGTAACATTGATCCTGGTTTAATGGATGTGAATACGTTTTATTGACATTTTTTTTATCATCAGACTAATTTAATGACAGAAAAAAATGAATAAAACAGGTAACAGAACTTAAAACAAATCTTGAAAAGTATATATGCTTACGTTATGATCAATCTAGATACACTTCAAACCTTTATCCCGTGACTGTAAACGGTTTTAGATGATTTGCCGATGATTTCAAACTTTGAGCTTGTTGTCTCAGGTGTTGTTGTCCCAGTTGTTGTTGTTGTTCCAGTTGTTGTTGTCCCACAGACCTGCAACTTTCACACGCCATTAAAGTTTTCTCTGATTTATTCATGTGAATTTTCCGAAACCAAATTTATGTGCAAATGCCTACGTTTGGTATTGCTTCCAACGTATCAGGAATGGATTCAACGTGTAGGGTACACATTCAGTTCATAGTGCAGGAAACACAAAACATTTCAAGAGCAAGAATTGTGGAGACCGAATATACATGTAGGCACTAGGTAAATACACAAAGTAAAACTTGAAATAAATTTTCATAATCTTCAGTGTGTATCGAATATCAAATATCTACATACATTGTCGTTGTTTCAATTCAATTAAAAAAAATAAACCATAAAATAAGATGTACGCGGAAGAATGCTGGAAATACGGTGTACGTGATCTACGTTTTGTTTGAAAAAAGACAAATCAAGCAAATTGAGATATCAAATACTTGAGATAATCCGCGTCTCGTATCGCCGGAGTTAAGGAACCATTATCGCTCCTGTAATTGTAGATACATGTTCCAGTCTGTCTTCTCCATTCCGCAATGTGAGGTCATGGTTAAAGCTGGCGTATATCAACGTCATTACAGGCTTCATGATTGACTCGTTATTTATTTCATAATAAATATACCAAGCTCTAGGCTGTACGCTGGGTTTTTTTTTAAATAAAACGTTTGTTGTAAACCACTTCCTTACTGGAACACCGAATATACGCTGATTTCGGGATTACAACAAACAGCTGTGGAAGCACAAACAGCAATGTTTTCAATGAATATAAAAATTAAATACGCCGTTTTTTTATTGTTGTTATTTTGACATATTAGTATAAAATATAAGGCCGAACTATTTTTGTCCGTTTCAGATAATCCTACATTCCCTGACCTGTTGATGATACGTTGAAGTTGTTTTGTCACGTTTGAAAAAAATGAAACTCATTGCAAAGCTGTGTTCGGTTATGAAACGCGTCGAAAATCATCTCTTCACTGCAATGTTGTTCACTTGGAACTTGTTCTGAAATAATTAATACATACCACGTCACTACATGTACATGATGAATGGTAAAACTGTTAACAAATAAAACGTTTAAGAATATAGTATTCAGTTAAATTCAACGCATGGACCATCCATACAATACCAATACATAGATTTTTTTGATTTTTTATTTAATTTAATTTACAACATACATATAGAATGTATTATATTACAAACCCTACTTTATAACTCAATTACAGACCGTTGTACCTGTAGAACTGTTATATGTTCATTCTGTATATAACAAATATATTATAAATCGTACTATGATATCAGTTTCTGCTCGAAATAAAAACAAACTCAAACATTCTTTAAGTCTTTACTCATAGTGGCAAAAAGCACATCTTTGATATAAATTACCAATAAAATTGACATTGTGCAGATGAGAGAAGCATATTGATAACAAAACAAGATTCAATATCAGCACTGCCAAGAGGCAAAATCTTTTTGTATCTTTCTTCATCTGCGTGAACTTCTAATTTACACTTTCAAATTTTAAATATTCTCTTCCAATGAGCCATTTACATGTAACATAAAGTGACAAAAACAACTGAAATCATTATATTTCTAAACAACAGCATGGTGCACGGAAGAGAATCATTTTGTCTACTGCCTATTACCAGTAATACTGTTGGGCAGAAAAGTCTCACAGCGTTTTTGTATACATGTTTCTATCGCCGTCTTGTCTGTATCTGTCAGCATCACATTAATGAATTCTGAGAAATGTGCATGTCGAACCCCCGTATCATTGGCGCACACCGATATAGCGGTCCATGTGATGACGGATTCACGGTCATATCGCAATTCCAACTTATAACCAGGCTTTCCAAACCTGATAAGTTTGATCAGAAATTGATCAAAATCTGTATAATTATTTTCTACAATGTGTTGAGGACGGTCTCACTTTCACGAGCACGGAAACCTTCAAGGCTGTAATCAAACCATTAACTAAATAGCGAACGCGCACAGTATATAAACAATGTTTATTGGTAGTTGAATATCAAGAAATAAAGTCAGTGTTAGTCATTTGATTCTCTTAAGACACTTAATGGCTATAAGAAATTTCTTTATACATATATAATTGTTATAAAATATTTATGTATCAACATATCAACATGTCTGATTTTGTACAACTAAGAAACAAAGTAATTTTTAGGTATAATATTACATTTCAATGAAGAACCCATCAGTTCTTTTATCAAAACGTTTTACGACTTGATAAAGACATTGAATGTTTGAAATTCATTCATGAATATTTATATTCTCGAGGTACTTATCCACTAGTATCAAACCGTTATTCGTAATTTATTTCGCAAATAAACTTAAAATAATTGTTGGTGAATAATACTGAGACAAAACTGATCCCAAAATAAACAAACACAAAGAAGACAAACATTATATAACTGACCCAGAAGAAGATACTTATCATTATTTTTTAGTTTTTTTCTTTATGATCCTGAAACTCAGTTCTACATTTTATTTAGAACCCGGTTGTTTGAGAGCGCATGTTTAAACCACATAGTTTTTTATGTTTTCGCAATACATCGTCAGTGCAGATAGAAATATACATCTGGAGATCAAATATATTGGGAAAGCAATGCAAGTTTAGTCCTGCCAAATCAGCAATACTTTAGACATTTTTCTTATACGCATAAACTATTGTGATAGAACATTCAGGATTTGAAATATATTAAATCAAGTTTTAAAATGAATTTCTGAGAACATTTTCATCATATTAAAATTGCATTGAAATTTTACCACTAATATATTATGTTTTGTGATACATGTGTTTCCAAATGTTTTCAAATGAATTTGAAAAATTAGTTTTATTTACCACTACAAACTTTACAACCGACACATAATATAATCTATAGTGCAAAAAATGTAAACTATGTATCCCTTCTAGATTACACACCAAGTTTGATTTAACTATTGGTAGATGACCGGTAGTTTCTGGTTGTTCCATTTACTCGCATTGTTTTAACAACTGTCCGAGGAGAGATAACAATTTATTTATTATTTTGTTTAAACTGTATATGGTTGTACATGCACTTGGTCACATGTCTTGCTTCTATCATTCGACCACCGGTGTTCGCATCAAACAGAGTGTACTATTCTTACAAAGAATTCCAAATTTAGAAAATTGTAAACTTTCAATAGATGTAAAAAAACTGTTAATATGTATATATACTTGTATTTCCAGATTATCCTGAACTCTATGCACAAATTCCAGCCTCGTTTTCACGTGGTATACGTTTATCCAAAATCAGAAGACTGCTCAAAGACTCAGAATTACAAGACATTCATGTTTCCAGAAACCAAATTTATGGCTGTCACTGCCTACCAAAACCATAGGGTAAGTATTGTCTACGGATGTGTACACGACAGTTGCCTGGCAAAGTGCACATAACAACATCGTAAAGTTAGTTTAAATAATACTGTATTCACATACTTTGTATATTTATCACAGCCTTTATTTAAAAAAGAACAGAGTTCATGATCTATCTATTACAGAGAGTATGATTAGGCGGGGATTCGAACGCATTTCCGTTTGTGACTCACTACTGACTGAGCTGTCAGACATACACATATAAAGTGTATATTCTGCTCTTATGTGGTTATTTGCGCATACATGTATCTACTATCTGGCTGATATCAACACTGTTCCGGATAGTTTGTTCACAAATCACTACCATACCGATCTATTTTGAAAAATTAGAGTCCGTCTCATCACTTACCAGTCACGTGAAATCGCAGCTAGCTGTATAAGCACACCGAAACCACAATGGAGTCACAATGGAGTCACACAATCATTATTATCATTTCTTTATTTTCTATTTGTATTGAGTGAAAAAATTTTTTTTATTATTTCAAAATATGTTTTAAAGAAAATTTGACAACAATATTGATTTTAAATTCTGGTGGATTCGTCATGAAATAACGAAAAATAAAACAACAATAAAAACAATATTTTCTCGGTCTTGTAATGATTCTTTTTACAGGGAGTATATAAGGGGGATTTTTAAAAAAAATAAAATAGGCTTAAATCATACATTGTTCCAGTATATCCTGCCTATATATATTATCTGACCCTGTATTTAAACATGCCAAAATAATATATTATAAAGGGATTTCCTTACTACACCTGACCTTAAACCCAACCCTGGGGATTTCTTAACTAAGTTACACTATAATATTTTATTTCCATTTGACCCATCATACTGGTTATCTTGTTGTAAAATGTGTTTCATCTTAGAAAGAGTCCGAATGAGTTGTGAAGGTCGCCAAGCTGTATTTATGTGCTGTCTTTTTTAGAATGGAGATTTCGTTTCAAGTTTACCGATTCTGATTAAAATTTCATTTTTGTCACGTGTTGGTGGAATTGATATAACAAACAATTCGGAATTTATTTATTTATGATAATGAGATGCTTGTATCCAGTTATTTCTGGAGACATTTGTAGCATTTTCCTCCTGGAATGGCCTTTACTGTAGCAGTAAATGAGTTAGCAACGCGCCTATGGTTGAAGATATTTTAAGACGGGTATTGTGTTTGTATATACTTCACCTTAAAAACACAAAATAACATAATTTTCGACCAACACTTAAAGCCCCAACTGCCATATAAAAGCCGCAAGTAGGCTCTGGGGCAGGTTTTATAGAATTTAGTACACGATTCAAATCAGAAAACCCCTTTTTCAAAATTTCACAGTCATCAATGCATTGTTTTTGTTGCAATGCTACTAGATTATTGCTAATACATTTAATTGGCAAAAAATAATTTTCAAAACAGTTTATTACATGCAGTTTGAAAAAGAAAGTTTAGCTCCAACTGGCAAAAAATCAGTAGAGATACACTCTATACACATGGATCTGTTAGTTCACCATCATCAGATAGTATAGAGTAGCTAGGTAATTTGATATCATCCTCTTACAAATACTACTACCCTGGCAGTTAAAGTTAGGGATTAAGAATATCCCATTTTACGAGGCTTCTTCCATTCAATAGTATAGATGAAGGTTTTTCATGTGATATTCAAGTCATTGACAGTTCATCGATTTCTTTGTATTCAATCACGACTGTTGAATTAATACGATCACCCCCTCCTTCCCTCTGTGTGAATAAATTCAATACATCTAGAGATGTCTTTCCAATTTATAAAGTATACAAATTGAATATAAAGTATATACATTTACTGTGTGAACGATCATCATGTGTAAGGCTTGTTCCTAAAATCGATAGTCTATGAAATAATCGCAAATATTGATCTGTAAAGCCAAGGTTACAATGTTACATTATCGTTATTCATAAACCGTGGACAAGAATCAACAAAGCCGTATTTTATCCCATAATATGTATTATGCATAATAAATATTAAAATGGCATACATTCAATTTTGCTAAACGCTGTGAAGAACATCTAAAACTGATGTTAATTTTATTTCAGATAACTCAGTTGAAGATAGCCAGTAACCCATTTGCTAAAGGATTCAGAGATGTAGATCCGAATGACTGGTGGGTTTTCAATATCTATAATATTTCTTACACGTGCATGTTTTGTAGTTAAATGTCACAGGCTACAATTGTAGACAAAATCACTTGCTAATATATGACACTTTCTTAACAGTGCATTCATTAATATATTTATACATGTATATCTCCTTGTTCATATGAGTTATCTCGTTAGAAAAATACTTTATTATTATTATTATCATTATTATTATCATTATTATTATTATCATTTTATTATCATCATTATCATTTTTATTAATATTTTCATTATCATTATTATTATTGTTTTTATTATATAATTATTGTTATAATTAATATTTTTATTATTGTTATTAAACAGAATCCGTTCAATAATACAGAGGTAAAAAGGTTGACAGGATATGTAAACAAGCTTGATATCTTATCTAAATTCATCTCCATGGAGATTTCAAAATATGGTTTTACTAGTCGTACATGCATTGGTTCATTTTTTTAATATAGTGAATAAAGATTAAAAAAAACATTAACGATATGATAGTGAGTATAAACGCGATAAGTGAGAAAACCAGTTAGAATACAACACTATAAGTTCATCTAATTAGATAAACGCATCCAAGCATCACCAAGTGCAAGTTTGCCAGGCATAATAAAAAATGCTTTAAATGCAAATCTCTGGGTAGATAATATGAATTCCTGGATATTTCTGAAAATATAATTTCGTTCTTGGAGATATTTTGT
Source organism: Panopea generosa (assembly GCA_029582155.1). NCBI lineage: Eukaryota > Metazoa > Mollusca > Bivalvia > Adapedonta > Hiatellidae > Panopea > Panopea generosa. Next base: position 84,914,453 of record CM055899.1, read on the forward strand.
TGGGAAAGTGGACATGGACTATTTTGAAACTAAGTTTATTTTTGCTGAGTATTTTAGTGTTACAAAATGAAACTGACTAGTTTTTTCTGGTATTCCACAGGCATTAATTAAATGTACTCTAGTTTGAGACGTGTTTGTCAGATTTAAGACTTTCATTTGCCGAAGTAGAACTCAAATATGGTGGTGGTTAGACAGTTTGTTGTAATTCTTCCAGTCGCGGATAACAGCGTGTAAAAAGGACTGGTGGAGCATGGATATTTTCAGTGTCGTGTCTGTTTCTTGTTTTATGTTGAACGCTCAATTACATGTAGAGGGAAGAGCTCAGATAAAAATCTGGGGATAAGTTAGTGTACATTTCATAGAATAATATTATATTGCGTTTCTTGTGTCGGTCTTCGGATTATCCCATTTTAAATCGACATATAATTGAGCAAACCTGCATGGTTTGGTAGCTCCAGTAATAATACGCGCTGCCTCGGTTTGTACAGCAACAGTAGAATTACTTTGCTCAACATCTCCGTGTCCCAGCTATATATACTGATGATGTATTAGTTAATTATCGTCGGTACTTGTGTAAAGGTGTAACCGTATATGTAGTCTACAGTCTTGGCATGAACCGTCGCAACATGCTAAAAGAGCAAGATTTGTTTTGAGAATTTATTATTTTCAACTATCATTTATTTTGAAAGTTAGTAAAATATACCCAAATTTATAGCGGCAATCATTACATTAATTGTTTCATCACACCATATTAAAGCCCCATCTACCATAGAAAAGATGACTCTTGGGCAGGTTTTATATTAATCAGTAAAAGATTAAAATCAGAGAACCCTTTTTTAAAATTTTCAAGTTATCAATGCATTGGTTTTGTTACAATGTTGCATACTACTACATTATTGTTAATACATTTAATTGGCAAAACAATTATTTCCAAAAATTGTTTCAATATGTGGTTTTTCACCATCAGCAGATAGCCAAGTGTAGCGTTGTAATTCACCATCAGCAGATAGCCAAGTGTAGCTTTGTAATTTGATAGTCTCCTGTTACAAATATTTACTCTCCTGGCAGTAAAAGTTAAGGTAGAATCTTGTAGATGGCGTAAACTGAGAAGTATCCCTTTTGACGATAAAAAATGCAATTCTTGTCAAACAATTAAAGATGGATATCATTTTATTTTGTATTGTCCATTATTATTTAGAATTATGTAGAAGATAAATAAATAAAAACGTTTGGTATAGACCAGGTATGTATGAACTGGTACAACGATTTGGCGGTATTATAAAAGATGAAAATGTAGTTAGAAATTTAAGATTTATGTTTTTTAATATTTTGAATAGAGGAACATTACCATGATTGTATTTGTGTTTACCGTGTCTCTGACTTAAACTGAATTTCATATATATGTAAAATATATGTGTGTGAATGGGTATATGTATATGGAATGTATATGTAAGTAAGTACTTGTGTTATGATGTGTGTTATTATATACAGTATTAAACATGTTCGTTTTTAATTACCTGAAATTAATATTTGTCTGCTTGTTAACATGTTGATTTTCGTTAACAACTTAATTTGCATGTTCTGGTGATGATTAAGAATACTTACTTGACGTTTATAAACATTATACACGTATGTTCACTTTTAAGAAAATTCCCTGTATTACCTGCGTTTGATTTGCTTTCCAATGTTTGCTGTTTGGATTCAATTAAACGTAACCTCGCAAATAAAACCAATTGATCAACATGTATCTAGTATTTATGTTTCGTATGTATATATGCATACACATGTCGTCATGTATACATGGATATTTCTCTTCATTTGCATGGTATTTATTTTCAAAATGCTGTTATATAAGATACAGTATGTGTTGTATGCAAATGCATTCCTATTTTTATATGTTCGCAAGGGCCTATGACAGATTGAATTTGCAAATAAAAAGTTTCTTTGTTGTCTTTAATCCGTTTGAATTACACTAAAGTTAAATGTTTTGACACCACCAATATAAAACAAGAATAAAACTAAATTATATTTTTTTATAAACTAAATACGGTATAATGAGTAGAATAAAAACTCAACAAACAAGCTTTGTTTCCATACCCATGCAAAAAAACCCAGAAACTATTCACATAGTAACGTGTATTTTAAACAATGACGGTCGGTCATTATCCGATTATTATGTTTGATAAACATTTACGCGTGCAGTATGGATTTACATTATCCAATTATTATCCGATAACATAACTTGTATAACTTTTTATTAACAAACATTTATTGGAAGGACTAAGGATCCATTGAGGACACAAACAAATTCACATCAAATGAAAATAATACTAGCTTCACATTTAATAAGAGTTAAAAAGTACTAACATCATAATACCTGTACTTGTTGACAAATAATTGTCTCTAAAGTTAGTACAATATACAGTATATAACAAATAAACTTGATAAGTAGCAATACTAATTCAATACATTGTGGTTCCAATCAATAAATATAATTTTAAATTGCATCATTAGTTTTGTATTATATGAATTATATACACTTGCAGTATTATTATACACAGTACGAACATTGTAATGATTATTGTTTATATACACTTATTGTATGGAAAAATATTATCAGATTGCTATATTGTTTATATACACTTACAGTATGGTTTATTATCAGATTGCTATATTGTTTATATACACTTACTGTAAGGTTTATTATCAGATTGCTATATTGTTTATATACACTTACAGTATGGTTTATTATCAGATTGCTATATTGTTTATATACACTTACTGTATGGTGTATTATCAGATTGCTATATTGTTTATATACACTTACTGTATGGTTTATTATCAGATTGCTATATTGTTTATATACACTTACAGTATGGTTTATTATCAGATTGCTATATTGTTTATATACACTCACTGTATGGTTTATTATCAGATTGTTGTATTGTTTATATACACTCACAGTATGGTTTATTATCAGATTGCTATATTGTTTATATACACTTACTGTATGGTGTATTATCAGATTGCTATATTGTTTATATACACTTACTGTATGGTTTATTAACACATTGTTATATTGTTTTTATACACTTACTGTATGGTTTATTATCAGATTGTTATATTGTTTATATACACTTACTGTATGGTTTGTTATCACATTGCTATATTGTTTATATACACTTACTGTATGGTTTGTTATCAGATTGTTATATTGTTTATATACACTTACTGTATGGTTTATTATCAGATTGCTATATTGTCTATATACACTTACTGTATGGTTTATTATCAGATTGCTATATTGTCTATATACACTTACTGTATGGTTTGTTATCAGATTGTTATATTGTTTATATACACTTACTGTATGGTTTGTTATCAGATTGTTATATTGTTTGTATACACTTACTGTATGGTTTGTTATCAGATTGTTATATTGTTTATATACACTTACTGTATGGTTTATTATCAGATTGCTATATTGTCTATATACACTTACTGTATGGTTTATTATCAGATTGCTATATTGTCTATATACACTTACTGTATGGTTTATTATCAGATTGCTATATTGTCTATATACACTTACTGTATGGTTTATTATCAGATTGTTATATTGTCTATATACACTTACTGTATGGTTTGTTATCACATTGCTATATTGTCTATATACACTTACTGTATGGATTGTTATCAGATTGCTATATTGTTTATATACACTTACTGTATGGTTTGTTATCAGATTGTTATATTGTTTATATACACTTACTGTATGGTTTGTTATCAGATTGTTATATTGTTTATATACACTTACTGTATGGTTTGTTATCAGATTGCAATATTGTTTATATACACTTACTGTATGGTTTGTTATCACATTGTTATATTGTTTATATACACTTACTGTATGGTTTGTTATCACATTGTTATATTGTTTATATACACTTACTGTATGGTTTATTATCAGATTGTTATATTGTTTATATACACTTACTGTATGGTTTGTTATCACATTGCTATATTGTTTATATACACTTACTGTATGGTTTATAATCAGATTGCTATATTGTTTATATACACTTACTGTATGGTTTGTTATCAGATTGTTATATTGTTTATATACACTTACTGTATGGTTTATTATCAGATTGTTATATTGTTTATATACACTTACTGTATGGTTTATAATCAGATTGCTATATTGTTTATATACACTTACTGTATGGTTTGTTATCAGATTGTTCTATTGTTTATATACACTTACTGTATGGTTTATTATCAGATTGTTATATTGTTTATATACACTTACTGTATGGTTTATTATCAGATTGCTATATTGTTTATATACACTTACTGTATGGTTTGTTATCAGATTGTTATATTGTTTATATACACTTACTGTATGGTTTATTATCAGATTGTTATATTGTTTTTATACACTTACTGTATGGTTTGTTATCACATTGTTATATTGTTTATATAAACTTACTGTATGGTTTGTTATCACATTGTTATATTGTTTATATACACTTACTGTATGGTTTATTATCAGATTGCCATATTGTTTATATACACTTACTGTATGGTTTGTTAACACATTGTTATATTGTTTTAATACACTTACTGTATGGTTTATTATCAGATTGCTATATTGTTTATATACACTTACTGTATGGTTTATTATCAGATTGTTATATTGTTTTTATACACTCACTGTATTGTTTATTATCAGATTGCTATATTGTCTATATACACTCACTGTATGGTTTATTATCAGATTGCTATATTGTTTATATACACTCACTGTATGGTTTATTATCAGATTGTTGTATTGTTTATATACACTTACTGTATGGTTTATTATCAGATTGTTATATTGTTTATATACACTTACAATATGGTTTATTATCAGATTACTCTATTGTCTATATACACTCACTGTATGGTTTATTATCAGATTGCTGTATTGTTTATATACACTCACTGTAGGGTTTATTATCAGATTGCTATATTGTTTCTATACACTCACTGTATGGTTTATTATCAGATTGCTATATTGTTTTTATACACTCACTGTATGGTTTATTATCTATATACACTTACTGTCTGGTTTATTATCAGATGGCTATATTGTTTATATACACTCACTGTATGGTTTATTATCTGATTGCTATATTGTTTATATACACTAACTGTATGGTTTATTATCAGATTGCTATATTGTCTATATACACTCACTGTATGGTTTATTATCAGATTGCTATATTGTTTTGATACACTGACTGTATGGTTTATTATCAGATTGCTATATTGTTTATATACACTTACTGTATGGTTTATTATCAGATTGTTATATTGTTTATATACACTTACTGTATGGTTTATTATCAGATTGTTATATTGTTTTTATACACTTACTGTATGGTTTGTTATCACATTGTTATATTGTTTATATAAACTTACTGTATGGTTTGTTATCACATTGTTATATTGTTTATATACACTTACTGTATGGTTTATTATCAGATTGCCATATTGTTTATATACACTTACTGTATGGTTTGTTAACACATTGTTATATTGTTTTAATACACTTACTGTATGGTTTATTATCAGATTGCTATATTGTTTATATACACTTACTGTATGGTTTATTATCAGATTGTTATATTGTTTTTATACACTCACTGTATGGTTTATTATCAGATTGCTATATTGTCTATATACACTCACTGTATGGTTTATTATCAGATTGCTATATTGTTTATATACACTCACTGTATGGTTTATTATCAGATTGTTGTATTGTTTATATACACTTACTGTATGGTTTATTATCAGATTGTTATATTGTTTATATACACTTACAATATGGTTTATTATCAGATTACTCTATTGTCTATATACACTCACTATATGGTTTATTATCAGATTGCTGTATTGTTTATATACACTCACTGTAGGGTTTATTATCAGATTGCTATATTGTTTCTATACACTCACTGTATGGTTTATTATCAGATTGCTATATTGTTTTTATACACTCACTGTATGGTTTATTATCTATATACACTTACTGTCTGGTTTATTATCAGATGGCTATATTGTTTATATACACTCACTGTATGGTTTATTATCTGATTGCTATATTGTTTATATACACTAACTGTATGATTTATTATCAGATTGCTATATTGTCTATATACACTCACTGTATGGTTTATTATCAGATTGCTATATTGTTTTGATACACTGACTGTATGGTTTATTATCAGATTGCTATATTGTTTATATACACTTACTGTATGGTTTATTATCAAATTGCTATATTGTTTATATACACTTACAGTATGGTTTAGTATCAGATTGTTATATTGTTTATATACACTAACTGTATGGTTTATTATCAGATTGCTATATTGTTTATATACACTCACTGTATGGTTTATTATCAGATTGCTTTATTGTTTATATACACTCACAGTATGGTTTATTATCAGATTGTTATATTGTTTTTATACACTCACTGTACGGTTTATTATCAGATTGCTATATTGTTTATATACACTCACTGTATGGTTTATTATCAGATTGCTATATATTTTATATACACTAACTGTATGGTTTATTATCAGATTGCTATATTGTCTATATACACTCACTGTATGGTTTATTATCAGATTGCTATATTGTTTTGATACACTGACTGTATGGTTTATTATCAGATTGCTATATTGTTTATATACACTTACTGTATGGTTTATTATCAGATTGCTATATTGTTTATATACACTTACAGTATGGTTTATTATCAGATTGTTATATTGTTTATATACACTAACTGTATGGTTTATTATCAGATTGCTATATTGTTTATATACACTCACTGTATGGTTTATTATCAGATTGCTATATTGTTTATATACACTTACTGTATGGTTTATTATCAGATTGTTATATTGTTTTTATACACTCACTGTACGGTTTATTATCAGATTGCTATATTGTTTATATACACTCACTGTACGGTTTATTATCAGATTGCTATATTGTCTATATACACTCACTGTATGGTTTATTATCAGATTGCTATATTGTCTATATACACTCACTGTATGGTTTATTATCAGATTGTTATATTGTTTATATACACTCACTGTATGGTTTATTATCAGATTGCTATATTGTCTATATACACTCACTGTATGGTTTATTGTCAGATTGCTATATTGTTTATATACACTTACTGTATGGTTTATTATCAGATTGTTATATTGTTTTTATACACTCACTGTATGGTTTATTATCAGATTGCTATATTGTTTATATACACTTACAGTATGGTTTATTATCAGATTGCTATATTGTTTATATACACTTACTGTATGGTTTATTATCAGATTGCTATATTGTTTATATACACTTACAGTATGGTTTATTATCAGATTGCTATATTGTCTATATACACTTACTGTATGGTTTGTTATCACATTGCTATATTGTTTATATACACTTACTGTATGGTTTGCTATCACATTGTTATATTGTTTATATACACTCACTGTATGGTTTATTATCACATTGCTATATTGTTTATATACACTAACTGTATGGTTTATTATCAGATTGTTATATTGTTTTTATACACTCACAGTATGGTTTATTATCAGATTTCTATATTGTTTATATACACTTACTGTATGGTTTATTATCAGATTGCTATATTGTTTATATACACTCACTGTATGGTTTATTATCAGATTGCTATATTGTCTATATACACTTACTGTATGGTTTATTATCAGATTGCTGTATTGTTTATATACACTCACTGTAGGGTTTATTATCAGATTGCTATATTGTTTATATACACTCACTGTATGGTTTATTATCAGATTGCTGTATTGTTTATATACACTCACTGTAGGGTTTATTATCAGATTGCTATATTGTTTATATTCACTTACAGTATGGTTTATTATCAGATTGCTATATTATTTATAAACACTTACAGTATGGTTTATTATCAGATTGCTATATTGTTTATATACACTTACAGTATGGTTTATTATCAGATTGCTATATTGTTTATATACACTTACAGTATGGTTTATTATCAGATTGCTATATTATTTATATACACTTACAGTATGGTTTATTATCAGATTGCTATAGTGTTTATATACACTCACTGTATGGTTTATTTTCAGATTGCTATAGTGTTTATATACACTCACTGTATGGTTTATTATCAAATTGCTATATTGTTTCTAAACACTCATTATATGGTTTATTATCAGATTGCTATATTGTTTATAAACACTTACTGTATGGTTTATTATCAGATTGCTATATTGTTTATATACACTTACTGTATTTTTGTATACCGGATTGCTATATTGTCCATATACACTTACTACATATGTTTGTATACCGGATTGCTATATTGTTCATATACACTTATATACCGGATTGCTATATTGTTTATATATACTTACAGTATGGTCGATGTTCTGTCACAAATGAATCCTTGTGGACAACCCCGTAACCACCACAGACCGAGTTCCATACAGATGATCAACAGCAATAGGAAGGACTCTCCAACGTCTAAAGGTAATCTTGGTCATATAAAGAAACAGTTCAACACTGTGATGTGTTCACAGCAAATCTTATTGTAATTGCCTAATATTAAAGTATATTTTCTATGACCTTCAGTTTCGAATTGTTACCATTTCAAGTTAGGAATCGATGTCATGTTGTAGGTATTGCCCATCTGGGGCTAAATGCCCGTGCTTGTTGGTGGGAGGATTTTTGTTTAGAAGGACGAGATTGTCTACTAATATCAGTTAGTCGAAGTGATTTATGATATATGTATAACTAATATAAAACATTTAATTGGTTTATATACATGTGTCTTTAATTGGTTTATATACATGTGTACTTAATTGGTTTATATACATGTGTATTTAATTGGTTTATATACATGTGTACTTATATGGTTTATATACGTGTGCTTAATTGGTTTATATACATGTGTTTTAATTGGTTTATATACATGTGTACATAACTGGTTTATATACATGTGCTTAATTGGTTTATAAACATGTGTATTTAATTGGTTTATATACATGTGTATTTAATTGGTTTATATACATGTGTACTTATATGGTTGATATACGTGTGCTTAATTGGTTTATATACACGTGTTTTTAATTGGTTTATATACATGTGTACTTAATTGGTTTATATACATGTGTACTTAATTGGTTTATATACATGTGCGTAATTGGTTTATATACATATGTTTTTAATTGGTTTATATATATATGTATTTAATTGTTTTATATACATGTGTTTAATTGGTTTATATACATGTGTATTCAATTCGTTTAAATACATGTGTTATGATTAGTTTATATACATGTGTTTTACAAGCAACTGTTCATAAGTTTGCAACATGTACAAACAAATCAGTTGTAAAGCTGTTATGGATTTGTATATATAAAGCATTCCAATTAAGAAAAATCACCAATTCTTATCAATAGAATGAGGATCACAAAATTAAGAAAGTATTCATTGAAACGTGCATTTACAGGTATTTTTACTAAACAATTGTATTGATAAAGTTTTATGACAGAAACGGAATCGATATATTTCTCCCAATAAATTCATAACGTTTTATAACATCACAGCAACCAAGATCTATTTAAAAGATGAACACATAAGCCAGTTTAATTATAAACATTAATACAGTTGTAGTTACTATTGCTGCATTTATAAAATGTCTGCCATCTATACATGTACTATTCATTTGTGCATTATTGTAGGAATGTTCTTGGGCCATATTTGGCTTAAATGAATATAAAAAACAATTGTTCATTGTTTACAATTTCGCCAGTGATACAGAACCATATATACTGGAGACCTTTGTAAGAAAGGAGACATTTCAATTCGTATACTTATTACATTTTAGAATAGATACAGCTTGTTATACTGCCTTAGCCAATCTTATATATTGTATAATAGCAAACACAACTTGTAATACATTTGATATATTCGAATATAAGGTAAAGATGTGATTGTATTTGACTGTTTTGGTTTTTACTACTTGCAGGAGCAGAAGAATTGAAAGAATCCTCACCTACAGATATATCTGTTTCTAACTTTGCGCCAAATTTCAACCCGAATATTCGATTACCTACGTCATATCCTACAGCAGAGACATTTGCATATGCTCAGTATGCGCATGACACTTACTTAATGGCGGCCAAAACGAGGCAGACACCGTACACACGTAATATGGACTACACCACAGCATACAGACATTCGCATATTAAAAGTGGATATGGACAAAATACGTCTGCAAGTTTTGGATATAATTTTGATTCCAGGTGAACATATTAATGTAGTTGACTTCATACCTGATTGTGATATGAGTACATTTGTACTTCTCGCGATAGTACGGTTGATGTTGTCTTTCCGACGCCATAACATCAGATGAATATGTAGCGCAAAGATATGAATTGAATAAAGCAACGTTATGTTTTTTTTCAGAAACTCGAATGATAGATAAGATGCGTTTATTCATGAGCAGGTTAATTCGAAGTGGTTTAAACGTGAGGTTCACTAGTTCCAGTATGTAGCTCTATTGCCACACATCTGTCTTTCGCTGCTACTGGCACTATTTGGAAAAGCTATTGATTGCGTCTTAATACACATCCTGATATGCTATCTTTCATTTTGCTTATTTGATAAATAAATTTCCCTACACTGCTACTTCTTATCAAGTTTAAATAATCGCAAGTGTTCACTGTAAGCGATCATCTAATCACTAGTGAGAGACTCCGCGATGGAGGTAAGAATGACAGCGCGGGATTGGGATGTAGCAAGTACAGATCTTTGTCAACAACACACGAAAGTAGAAGTCTCCTTTATACAGTTATTACAATAAAGTGTGCAAATTTACAGAAAAAACATGTTACATAAAAACAACCACTGCCCATTTCAATATATAAAATTCGACAAGTCTAGATACGCCACAGTATCTCCAGTACTCGAAACAAGTCTCGCTAACTGCTATATTGCGAGACGTGTGTTCAAATCAAAGAGACGCCACTCTAGTCAAGTGTTTTAATTGCATTGATTGTCTTGACCCATGCTATGATTTATGTAGTTTCATATTTCAGACACGTTTATATTTGTATGATATTGTTCTTTGTTAAATTAATATGAAAAAAAGTTGATAATTGACGATTAAAATATATAATGCTGAATTATTTGTTTTGAGTTTTGTGTTTTGTCAGATACAATTACTCGTAACCCTACATTTAATATTAAAAGCAACACAAATAGTATAACAATCCTGACAAACACTTAACCAAATTATGTTATTATATACAGCCACCACAACACAAACACAGACACAACAACACAGACACCACAACAACACAAACACAGTCACTACAACACAAACACAGCCACCATAACACAAACACAGATACAACAACACAAACACAGACACCACAACATAAACACAGCCACAATAACACAAACACAGAAACCATAACACAAACACAGCCATCACAACACAAACACAGCCACAATAACACAAACACAGCCACCATGACACAAACACAGACACAGCAACACAAACACAGACACCACAACAACACAAACACAGCCACAATAACACAAACACAACCACCATAACACAAACACAGCCACCACAACACAAACACAGTCACAAGAACACAAACACAGACACAACAACACAAACACAGACACCACAACACAAACACAACCATCATAACACAAACAAAGCCACGACAACACAAACACAACCACCATAACACAAATACAGCCACGACAACACAATCACAGCCACCATAACACAAACACAGCCACAATAACACAAACACAGCCACTATAACACAAACACAGCCACTATAACACAAACACAGCCATCACAACGCAAACACAGACACAACAACACAAACACAGCCCCCACCACAACACAAACACAGCCACCACAACACAAACACAGCCACAATAACACAAACACAGCCACCACAACACAAACACAGCCACCATAACACAAACACAGCCACTATAACACAAACAAAGCCATCACAACACAAACACAGACACAACAACACAAACACAGCCATCACAACACAAACATAGCCCCCACCACAACACAAACACAGCCACAATAACACAAACACAGCCATCACAACACAAACACAGCCCCCACCACAACACAAACACAGCCATCACAACACAAACAAAGCCACCACAACGCAAACACAGCCCCAACAACACAAACACAGCCACCAGAACACAAACACAGCCACTATAACACAAACACAGCCACCATAACACAAACACAGCCACTATAACACAAACACAGCCACCACAACACAAACACAGCCACCATAACACAAACACAGCCACCATAACACAAACACAGCCATTAGAACACAAACACAGCCACCACAACACAAACACAGCCACCATAACACAAACACAACCACTATAACACAAACACAGCCATCACAACACAAACACAGCCACAATAACACAAACAAAGCCACCACAACACAAACACAGCCCCCACCACAACACAAACACAGCCACCATAACACAAACACAGCCACCATAACAACACAAACACAGTCACGACATCACAAACACAGCTATCACAACATAAACACAGCCACCACAACACAAACACAGCTATCACAACATAAACACAGCCACCACAACACAAACACAGCCACCACAACACAAACACATCTACCATAACACAAACACAGCCACAACAACACAAATACAGCCACAATAACACAAACACAGCCACAATAACACAAACACAGCCCCCACCACAACACAAACACAGCCACCATAACACAAACACAGCCACCATAACAACACAAACACAGTCACGACATCACAAACACAGCTATCACAACATAAACACAGCCACCACAACACAAACACAGCTATCAAAACATAAACACAGCCACCACAACACAAAAACAGCCACCACAACACAAACACATCTACCATAACACAAACACAGCCACAACAACACAAACACAGCAACCACAACACAAACACAGCTTCCACAACACAAACACGACTGCCACAACACAAACACAGCACAGCCACCACAACACAAACACAGCCACCAGAACACAAACACAGCCACCAGAACACAAACACATCTACCATAACACAAACACAGCCACAACAACACAAATACAGCCACAATAACACAAACACAGCCACAATAACACAAACACAGCCCCCACCACAACACAAACACAGCCACCATAACACAAACACAGCCACCATAACAACACAAACACAGTCACGACATCACAAACACAGCTATCACAACATAAACACAGCCACCACAACACAAACACAGCTATCAAAACATAAACACAGCCACCACAACACAAAAACAGCCACCACAACACAAACACATCTACCATAACACAAACACAGCCACAACAACACAAACACAGCAACCACAACACAAACACAGCTTCCACAACACAAACACGACTGCCACAACACAAACACAGCACAGCCACCACAACACAAACACAGCCACCAGAACACAAACACAGCCACCAGAACACAAACACAGCCACCACAACACAAACACCAGCCACCACAACACAAACACAGCCACCACAACACAAACACAGCCACCACAACACAAACACAGCTACCACAACACAAACACAGCCACCAAAACACAAACACAGCCACCACAACACAAACACAGCCACCACAACAAAAACAAAGCCACCACAACACAAACACAGCTACCACAACACAAACACAGCACTGCCACCACAACACAAAGCCAACCACTTAAACACAAACACGGCATACACAATACAAACACAACTAACACAACACAAACACAGCCACCACAACACAAACACGACCACCACAACACAAACAAGACCACCACAACACAAACACGATCACCACAACACAAACACGATCACAACAACACACACACACACACACACACACACACACACACACACACACACACACACACACACACACACGGCCACCACAACACAAACACGACCACCACAACACAAACATAGCCACCACAACAAAAACGCGACCACAATAACACAAACACGACCACGACCACCACAACACACACACAGCCACCACAACACAAACACAGCCACCACAACACAAACACAGCCACTATAACACAAACACGATCACCACAACACAAACATAGCCACCACCACAACAGACACTTTTAGTTCATAGGTATGATTTGATTTTGAAATAGTTCAGATTAATATCGGTCAAATTATTGCGTTGCAGCCACTTTGAATATATATTTTTTCGTTGTTTTATATTCCAATTGGTCGGCTTTAAAATACTTTAAAAAAAAACGACAAGAATTATCGCATAATTAATTATCTCAAAAAGTGAAAACTATATGTCCAACGGCAGATGACCTAAGTAGAAACTCGTCAACACCGAGCCCCGTCGGTCAACCATCATACATGCAGTACACTGTGGAATCCAAGTATAATCGCGGTTTTGATATATTTTTGCAAATACGAATGTAAGATGATAGGCCTTGTATGCACCATATCAACACAAAGGTCAGGTAAAGACAAACATTGTCAAAGGAATGTTTATAAATCGATGTTGAGAGGAAAATCACGCTAGTAGAACAAATGTAAGTCCTTATATTGATAACAAATGGATAACATTTATTAAAATCACAACTGCATCCTCTAGCATTTAACGATTTAGACGAGAAATGTAAGGGTCATAGGTCACGTGTTGTTGTGTAAACTGTAGGTTTGGAACATTGTGTACGTGTTGAGATCGTAAACACGTTCCATCAACCATGGATGACTGATACAAAAAAACAATAGTTTACACAATAATTCTTACTTGCATAAAATGTTGCAGAAGATGAATTCTTGCACACCGGATAAGGATATCTGCATTTATACCGGGGTAAGATATTTCTAGGGTCGAGATAAAATTCTCGCGCTATGACGTTAAGATTCATTTATAACGTAATGTATAAAATATATGGCGTAAATCATATAATATACTGTCTTAAAAACGACCGTTGTAAAAATATAATTATAGATTAAGTTAAGATAATATCTAATATGGTTGGTATGCAAGAAAAACAATCATTCATGGCTTTTTCGGTTCAGATATGTTCAGATAGGAAGTGTTTACTCTGCAGAGCCTCGTTCCCGCCAAAACAGTTGTCCCTGGGACGGAATTTTCTATCCGAACATCAAACCCATGAAAGATTCTTATATTCCATTTTATCATTTAATGTAAAGCTAAAAGTACTTTAAGAGAGAACTATATTAAAATATACTATACAAACATAAGTTACATGTTTAAAATTTTCAACTTATTTAAATCAACAAAACAGAATATGTTAGATCTATGTAAATTTATCGCAGAGGCAACTAAAATTAGAAATGCAATACTGCTGAATTATGCATTTTGATTACATCCTCAAACTTAGTTTAAACATATTTATTCATAAATTATGTACAGCACATTCCAAAACATACATAGTAAAAGGATTGAAACGAAAGCAAATAATTCTTATATAGTTTCTCTCCTTAGTAACTTATATACAAATATTTGTTTAAGGTGGCGAAAATTCATTAGGTTAGTTTTGACATATCAACAAAGTACAGTTTTTTAAAAGAAATATATTTTACATCGATAGTTGTATGTCCTGTTAAATTTTAAAAGAAAAACACTTTTATAATAAATCATTTTATTTAGAATTTAAAAAAAAGCTAAACAGAATGAAAAGGCGGACGAGTTCAGGACTAAGGCGAGCGAGAGTAATATCAAACTTACAGTAAATATTACATTAGATATGTTTTTGCTTCAGTTCATATATGACTTTGATATAAAAAAAACTACTGTAACATAAAACATGATGTAAAGATTATATTATTTGAAACACCTATCACATGTAGCTGTGTAATTTTATGTATGTAACTTGTATTTGTATCTGTACTGTGTACAGTTTAAGTCAATAAAATTATGTTCTGTTCATTAAACTTGACATGAAAGAAAAATCATAGTGAACATTGTTACCTGTATAAATATTGACATAAAGACACGCATATAAGCCCAATAAATTGACATAAAAACTCAAGGAATAGTGTCTGTTGTATAAGAAATATACACAAAAGCAGTATTTCTGTTACCTTTAAATGTTAAAAAACCGCATACAGCTGTATAAGAAATTGACATAAAAGCAGTATTTATTTTACTTTTAAACGTTAAAAAATGGCATTCAGCTGTATAAGAAATAGACATAAAAGCAGTATTTGGGTTACCTTTAAATGTTAAAAAACCGCATACAGCTGTATAAGAAATTGACATAAAAGCAGTATTTGTGTTACCTTTAAATGTTAAAAAACGGCATACAGCTGTTTAAGAAATTGACATAAAAGCAGTATTTGGGTTACCTTTAAATGTTAAAAAATGGCATACAGCTGTATAAGAAATAGACATAAAAGCAGTATTTGTGTTACCTTTAAATGTTAAAAAATGGCATACGGCTGTATAAGAAATAGACATAAAAACAGTATTTGTGTTACCTTTAAATGTTAAAAAACGGCATACAGCTGTATAAGAAATTGACATAAAAGCAGTATTTATTTTACTTTTAAATGTTAAAAAATGGCATACAGCTGTATAAGAAATAGACATAAAAGCAGTATTTGTGTTACCTTTAAATGTTAAAAATCTGCTAAAAACAGGAAATGATCTTGCTTTTGACCTGTAAGTAAATGACAATGTCAATAATTAGATTATATGGAGAGAGATTAGATTATACACGTTGAACGTCGATCAAGTGTTGATCATTTCGCCTGTCCCAATATTGATAATGGACTGTATGTTGATGATGATAATTTAATTTTTTCCCACATGGGCGACGCCTCCAGAAGAGTTTTAGTAATTCTAGATTTTTGATGATAGTACAGAGATACAGGAGACCCCTTTGAAGCATCCCTGGTTCTTTTACATGCCCGGTGTTAAGCACCGATACATTGGACCCCGAGTTTTATTAAAGTCTCATCAGAAAGACTGATAAATACTTTTTAGTTAAAGGAGTGGGTGATCGAACCTGCAATACCTGGGTTCGCAGTCGAAAGCCTTAAACTTGACCAGGTATGGTTTGTCGTGGAGTATTATAAGTATTAACTTGTACACGTTGGCTCCAGTCTGACAGATATCAGTAGTGGGGGCATGTATCACACCTACCCTAGTTCTGACAGATACCAGTAGTGGGGGCATTAACACACCTACCCTAGTTCTGACAGATATCAGAAGTGGGGGCATTAATACACCTACCCTAGTTCTGACAGATACCAGTAGTGGGGGCATGTATCACACCTACCCTAGTTCTGACAGATACCAGTAGTGGGGGCATGTATCACACCTACCCTAGTTCTGACAGATACCAGTAGTGGGGGCATGTATCACACCTACCATAGTTCTGACAGATATCAGTAGTGGGGGCATGTATCACACCTACCATAGTTCTGACAGATACCAGTAGTGGGGACATGTATCACACCTACCCTAGTTCTGACAGATACCAGTAGTGGGGGCATGTATCACACCTACCCTAGTTCTGACAGATACAAGTAATGGGGGCATGTATCACACCTACCCTAGTTCTGACAGATACCAGTAGCGGGGGCATGTATCACACCTACCCTAGTTCTGACAGATACCAGTAGCGGGGGCATGTATCACACCTACCCTAGTTCTGACAGATACCAGTAGTGGGGACATGTATCACACCTACCCTAGTTCTGACAGATACCAGTAGTGGGGGCATGTATCACACCTACCCTAGTTCTGACAGATAACAGTAGCGGGGGCATGTATCACACTTACCCTAGTTCTGACAGATATCAGTAGTGGGGGCATGTATCACACCTACCCTAGTTCTGACAGATACCAGTAGTGGGGGCATGTATCACACCTACCCTAGTTCTGACAGATATCAGTAGTGGGGGCATGTATTACACCTACCCTAGTTCTGACAGATACCAGTAGTGGGGACATGTATCACACCTACCCTAGTTCTGACAGATACCAGTAGTGTGGGCATGTATCACACGTACACTAGTTCTGACAGATACCAGTAGTGGGGACATGTATCACACCTACTCTAACCGTAACGAAGGAAGTGTCAATGTAGGTCGGGATTAATGCACTGTGGCGTATAAATTAAGATAGTTTTATCAAAGTCGGTAGCCGCCACGACATGCGCTGCTGTCTTAATTACACCTTATCTGTGAATGTGTCTCGTCTGGTTTCTGTGCCATCGCATCGAGTAAAATGGACTGGAACAAACTCTCTACTAATCTTCAGTAAAACACGAAACGTGTTTGTTTATACAGGAATAATTGAAACGCATACATGTGAACTCTCATCTGAGAAAAATACTGCGGGAAATAAAGGTAAATGGAGAACTTGCAGTTGCATCTTGGGAATTCTTAAAAGTTGTATGAGTAACGTAGTCATAGAGTTAGACGTGAACCAGTGACTGTTGACTGGATTAATATATGACTTGGCAGTAGAATTAAAGTTGAAAAATGTGTCCAGAAAAGTTATAAAATAAGTATTACGATAAAAATTTTAAAATATTTAAATTTCTACGATTATTGTTAAATGTCGGTCGAATATATATTAAGTTTTTAAGACGTTCATAAAAATTACAGGTATGTTATATACATTTGTACGATGTGAAAGCGCAAACAAGGAAAATATATGAAAACGCAAACAAGGAAATATATAAAAAAGCAAACAAGACAAGGAAATATATGAAAACGTAAACAAGAAAATATATTAAAACGTAAACAAGGAAATATATGAAAACGCAAACAATGAAATATATGAAAATGAAAATAAGAAAATATATGAAAATGTAAACACGGCAATATATGAAAAAGCAAACAAGGAAATATATGAAATCGCAAACAAGGAAATATATATAAAAACGTAAACAAGGCAATATATGAAAACACAAACAAGGAAATATTTGAAAACGCAAACAAGGCAATATATGAAAACGCAAACAAGGAAATATATGAAAACGCAAACAAGGAAATATATAAAAACGTAAACAAGGCAATATATGAAAACGCAAACAAGGAAATATATGAAAACGCAAACAAGGCAATATATGAAAACGCAAACAAGGCAATATATGGAAACGCAAACAAGGAAATATATGAAAAACGTAAGCTATTTAGCACGAGTGTATATAGCCATCCTGCAGTAATTATGGCTGTTGATGACTTGACATGCTACTGAATAATTTGGTACCTCCTGTATAGCTGTCATTTTGTTTTTCCAAGCAATCACTATCTAAACCCTTTTTGGTGTTATATATCTCTTCCTGTTTTGCGTTTTCATATTTTTTTCTGTGTTGCGTTTTCACATCTCTTCCTGTGTTGCGTTTGAATATCTCGTCCTGTTTTGGGTTTTCATATCACTTCATGTCTCTCTTCTTGTGTTGCGTTTTTATATCTTTTCCTGTTTTGGATCTTCATATCTCTTCATATCTCTTCATGTGCTGCGTTTTTATATCTGTTCCTGTGTTGCGTTTATATATCTCTTGCTGTGTTGCGTTTTCATATTTCTTCCTGTGTTGCGTTTTTATATCTCTTCCTGTGTTGCATTTTCATACTGTGCTTGTGTTGGGTTTTTATATTTCTTCCTGTTTTGAATTTTCATATCTCTTCCTGTTTTGCTCTTGAGTGTAGTTTAATAATAAAATTGTCGGAAGTTGGAACTCTCCACAAGAAAGTACAAAACCAATATTTGAAATTAAAATGTATAACATTCTACTAGAGACGTAAAGTGAACACGTTGACTATGTCTGAATGTATAAATCAAGATGTAAATCGAATAGAAAAACAATCAAATATTTTTTTATATACAACATGAACTGTTTTGCAAAACATGATAACAAACCTGTGAGCATAGTCGGACAATAACTAGCCTATATAAAATCTGATGTCTTCCGAATTAGGTCTATTACCTCCAATAATAAAAGCAGGGAATTCCATACCTGTCCCAGAATCCATACCTGTCCCAGAATCCATACCTGTCCCAGAATTCATAGCTATTAAACGCTTAATAAACTGTAACGCCAGTCAAACTTTTAATGAAATAAAATACATATAGGACTATTTTGTAACGATATAAAATACACATAGGACTATTTTTGTAACGATATAAAATACATATAGGACTATTTTTGTAACGATATAAAACCTAACATCATTATTTTACTGTATTACTTGACCTACATCATTGTTCTGGTGACATGAACAAAATATTACGTAAATCAAATGAAGTTACTTTCTATCAACTAAACACTTTTTTAAAACTCAGTCCCTCGATTAATTCATTGTGTGTGTGTGTGGTGGAGTTGTGAATCGGTTTAATTGTGCTTTACAAAGAATGTCAAATGCTAAAAAATGTTCAGTATGAAAATACCAGATCATTGACATAACCTTATTTGACTGCTTCCCAAGTGTAAAATGTCGATGTACATAAATAACATGATTTGCACGTGTCGCGAAAAATCCCCAAACCTCACAACATGATTGTGGGTCACGACCTTACGCAACTATCGTAAATAACTCGCATTTTCAAATTGTGTTCGTCACCAAAATTTACAAAGCTTTCACCTGCAATTTATCAGAACACATCGAGAGGTTAGAAGGTTTCGTTCTGAGCATTATTCATTGCCAGTTTTTGTAACGTTCCATTTATCTATATCCGTTGGACGTGTTTGATTGTTTATATTAGGAAAATAGTGTTTATATAACGTGTTAATTTGTGAGGCTACGCGACCGAAGCACGTCTGTCAGTGCGCTATCTTTGATGGGGCGCGGAGTGATCTTTGAAATAATACATACGTGTAACGTACCGCGGGTTACTCGAGATATATCCGACAGAATGTAGTGTTAGTTTTACATGCACGTCTCATACGTATATAGCACCAGATTGAGATTTTATATTTGATATTTCAAAATCACAGCCATTCATTTATCAAAGCATTTTTTTTTTCACATGGGACACATACTTATCTTGGATACAGAAAGAAAAATATAAAAACTAGAACAATTGACATATATGAGAACAATCTACAAAACATGTTGAAATTTCTGTGAGAAAAGCCATATCAAAATGGGTATGGGTATACCTGAAGTATGTGGGTATCTACATGCAGTTCTGGTAGTCTTGAGCATTTATATAATTACATGTTTTTATTGAAATCTTGTGCAGCTTGCAATAACATATAATAATAAAACATAAAACCGTACACTATGTTTCTCTTAGAAGCGATGGAAAAGATTGAGAGGTATTGAGATATACAATATTTCTCATTGATACGCGTGTATTCAATATCGATACGCATATGTCTGTCTTTAAAACAAGTATCTGTCAGTTTTTTAGTGTTTTCTATTTTTCCTGGGTATGGCGAATAAATCTACTTTCATTAATACGTAAATGATTCTAAAATATAAGTAAAATGAAGCCTGTAGCACGTATATATATACAAATTGTGTTATCTCTGTAACGATGCTTTTAGCATTTTTAAACTCGACGTCACATCCTGTACTCGTTTACTTTCAGTTAGCATACCCTGCACGTGACCACTCATAGGTCATAGGTCATAATCAATGTAAAACGTTTTAATATATAATTTGCAAAAAAAGCAGTTTAACTCAGTGCCATTCAAGAGTACGGTGATTAGCAAGTAAATGACCTTAAATCC
Source organism: Panopea generosa (assembly GCA_029582155.1). Classification (NCBI taxonomy): domain Eukaryota; kingdom Metazoa; phylum Mollusca; class Bivalvia; order Adapedonta; family Hiatellidae; genus Panopea; species Panopea generosa. The sequence goes on from CM055899.1 coordinate 84,936,324, forward strand.
CATTTAAATTATCAAAGGCTTGAAGTCTTTGAAATTATGTACTGCAAAAATAGAATTATTTAAAAACTTTCTTTTCTTTCAAATGACTGAGAGGTAATGTCAGATGTCATTATAATTATCATATAATAAAAATTAAAAAAAAAAATCAGTTCGAGTCATCATGTTATGATTCATGTTGGTATTATACTGAACGGAGCAGCTAACCCGCCACCTGACGTTTTTTTATCTGACATTTTATGCATTTTCTCAAAAGGTATCAGCAATTTCCTTGAAATTTTTACTTAAATAAGAAAGAACATTGAGGTTATGTAACAGTACATAATTGTCTGTTAATGGCACGTACAACTTTTGATATCGCGACTTCATATTTAGACGAAGATGTTGGAAGAGGTGGATAAGCTTTTCCGTTCAGTATGAAAATCGGACAGCATATACATGTGGATTTGTTTACGTTAGCAGATATCACGAAGAAGGCCCATGCAGCCGGAATGTTGATGTAACTGAAAAGTGTGTGTATATTTATGTTAATATATGTCTACATTAACAAATACTTAACAATTAAGAAAATCAAATACCGTGAAACGCGTTTTTGTTCTTTTATGTTTGTGCTATCATCATTGTTATGAAGTTTATATATATATATATATTTATTTATATAATATATTGAAATTCTTCGATAATACATTTCAGTGAATCTCTTAAATTAATGCAAACAATCTGTTATAATACGTGTTTTATGGTTAATTATCATGATTGCCGACCAGTTTACTACATGAAACATGAAGACATAATGTTCGATTTTTTTTTTTATAAATTTCTAAGTTACTGATATCAAAGCTACCACAGAGTATAGTTTTGCCCCTAAAAGAAAATGTGAAAAAAGAAAATAATTTATTAAATTATAGATATTGAAGAATGTGCTGGCTGAAGTTTTTCTCTCATTTACAGTAATGGCAACATGACTCGGGTTATACAGTAGTTAACATAACTTCAGTAAAATTAAAGTAGATAGAAAATGCTGATATTTTTAATCACACACGCTGGCTATTCACCAAATTCATCTAAATTGTCAGTTCAGGCTCATTTAAATACTGCATTTTAGGCTCATTTAAATACTGCATTTTAGGCTCATTTAAATACTGCATTTTTAAGTTATTTGTATATTTTATATTGTACATTTTTAATAACATCTTTATAGTACACAAGTGTTGTGGTTTTATTATCAATTAAATTTGTGCTTCATAATTCATGTAAAAAAGACAATATAATTCGTGTAAATGTGTTTTTATTGTTAATAAAACCGTCAAGTATTGCGAAAAATAACACCTTAAACTAAAATCTACAACTTGTTGTGTTTTTATTTTATTTCTTGTCTCTGAGAACCATCGCCATAGTTACTAATTGACCTTTACGACCCATTTACACGGGGCTTATCATGACATTGCGGGAACATGTCGGCTTTAGTCATGTTTTTATTACAATTTAACAGATATATGTGGATTTCTACATCTCCATGGCTTAATTATTCTCTACTTTATGATGCAGTCAGGCAGTAGTAGTGACAAGGACAAATTGCGGGGATAAAATCTGAAATATAACCGCGATTAAGATGTTATCGGGGTGATGTATGTACCCTGCAATCATGACAAATCGTGAAATGTTGCCGGTCGGTGTAGCGCAATAGCAAACGCCTGTCTACGTTGTTTTGTTTCACGGTTTTAAAAATATGTTAATGTTTTATATTTAGTTTCACATGTGTCTTTACTTGCGTAAACATATTTTCACTCATTTTTTTAGTATAATCAATTGTACTGTAATCATTATCATTATCATAATAATAATCATCATCATCATCAGCAGCAGCAGCAGCAACAGCATCAGCATCAGCAGCATCAGCAGCAGCATCATTATCATCATCGTCATCATTATCATCATCTTCATCATCATTATCATTATCATTATCTTCTTCATTATCATTATCATTATCATTATTATTCTATAATTAGTTATCTTCACCATTTTATCTCTGTTTCTTAACAAAATCTCAAAATAAATACACGCACATTCTTTGGCTTAGCCAGACATTATCACTAAATGATATATCAACTTTAAAAATGAAACTATAAAATATATTACGGATGATCTTTCATTTTCTTTTCCAATTAAGACAAAAAAGAAATATAAATACGTTAAGTGGTAGTTAATTGGTGATTGCATTTGATAACCAGTAACTAAAGATGTTTATTTTATAAAGAAATAAACAAGTCATTTATTAATGACAAATATCGCCTTCCGAGCATTAATAACAGCTCTTACACGTAAATAACTCGTGTTTTATTATAAATTAGGTGATCACTAGTTCTAATATGCAAATTAACTGCTTCACTGACGGAAATTATTGTAAAATTTCATATTCAATCGTATATTTACGGTCCATTACGGCATACTTTGGTATTAAAACGGTCACTAGATATGTGCAAAGTTATTTAAATGCATACATTGACAAATATTTTTTTATCATTTTCTTCGAACCTCGTTTATTTGGAAAGAGAAACCATTTATGAATGAAAAAATGGTGTTGCTTAAAATAATCCTCATCATGGGATTCAAACTAAGATCGTCTGAGCAACAATTCAACAATGTAAGTACTGTGCTATGTAGGAATAATATCAAGGGAAACGGTATATATCAAATGTTCAATTAACCGCTTACTCGGGTTTAATCGACAATGCCCGGAAATTTCCGGATGTTTAAGGATATAACCGAGTTCAGATATACTAAATCATTGACGTTATTCTACTTGTCAAGTATCGACAATAAACAACGGTATTTACAGCATGTATGATCCATATAGCCACAATTTATGCTAGATATTATAATCGTGCCAGTTATTTATTGAATAATATATATACTATGGAGTGTGTATAATATAGAATGTGTATAATATGGAATATGTATAATATTGAATGGGTATAATATGGAATGGATATACTATGGAATATGTATAATATGGAATGTTTATAATATTGAATGGATATAATATGGAATGGGTATACTATTGAAAGTGTATAATATGGAATGGGTATAATATGAAATGGGTATACTATTGAATGTGAATAATACGGAATGTGTATACTATGGAATATGTATAATATATATAATATGGAATGGGTATACTATGGAATGTGTATACTATGGAATGTGTATACTATGGAATATGTATAATACATGTAATATGGAATATGTATAATATGGAATGTGTTTAATATGGAATGTGTATAATATGGAATGTGTTTAAAATGGAATATATATAATATGGCATGTGTATAATATAGCATGTGTATAATATGGAATGGGTATTATATGGAATGGGTATAATATGGAATGGGTATAATATGGAATGTATATATTATCGAATGGGTATACTATTGAATGTGTATAATATTGAATGTGTATAATATGGAATGTGTATACAATGGAATATGTATAATATATATAATATGGAATATGTATAATATGGAATACATATAATATATATAATATGGAACGTGTATAATATGGAAAGTGTATAACATGGAATGTGTTTAATATGAAATGTGTATAATATGGAATGTGTATAATATGGAATGTGTATAATATGGAATATGTATAAGGAAAACCTGAGATATGTTACATTGACAGCTGTTTAATGGATATTTCAAAACTACAACAAATATACCGTTTTCGGTGTAAATGGTGACCAGTATGCACTTCTGGTGTTATACAGTAATAGGTTTAAGATTGAATAAAGATAAGCAAAGCTCCATTTATCCAGTTGTCATGTGTCCTTTTAAATCGTGATGTCTTCCAGAACAGCAATCAATTGGTTATATTTATCACGTGACAGTTTCTGGTACAAGCCACGTGCTCCGTTATAACTGTTATATCGTCACGTGACTGACAGGAGCAATAACGATTGTAATAGATTACCTATAAATATAAACAAAACAACACATAATGTAAACATAATTACCGCTAACTGCCGGGTCGGACTATTCATAGTTATTAATTGTAGCTTTATATCGACCTGCCATGTTTTATGGAGACTGTTTATACATCGCGGCCCCATTTCCTGGTTTTGACACTACGGGGGACGCGGAAATGACGTCTCGTGAGACGAATAAAGAAACTGATAAATCTGGATTAACATGACTGGAATACAACTAATTAAATGATACATTAATAACCTTTAAATTTCCACCAAATCTTGCAGTTATGGTATTGATAAATGTATGAATTAGAAACATTGACGGCTAAATGTTAGATCAAACCCTTTACACCGTTCATAATAAGTGGAAATAAATTGTGTACTGGAATATATATCAAAATACATGCTGGAATATATTAGAAAATACGTACTGGAATATATCAGAGAATACGTACTTGAATATATTACAAACTACGTACTGGATCAATTACAAAATGCGTAGTAAAATATATTAGAAACTACGTACTGGAATAAATTAGAGAATACTTACTTGAATATATTACAAACTACGTACTGGATCAATTACACAATGCGTAGTAAAATATATTAGAAACTACGTACTGAAACATATTACAAAATACGTACTGGAATATATAAGAAAATACGTACTAGAATATACTACAAAATACGTACTGGAATATATTACAAAATGCGTACTAAATATATATTACAAAATACGTACTGAAATATATTACACATTATGTAAAGTAAGTGAATATATTGCAAAATACGTATTAGAAAATATTACAAAATACGTATTAGAATATATTACCAAATATGTACTGGAATATATTACAAAATACGTACTGGAATGTATTACAAAATGCGTACTAAAATATATTACAAAATACGTACATGAATATATCACAAAATACTTACGAGAATATATTACATAATACGTACTGGAATATATTACAAAATACGTACTTGAATATATGATAAAATGCGTACTAAAATATATTACAAAATATGTACTGGAATATATTTAAAAAAAAAACTGGAATATATTACAAAATAAATACTGAACTATATTACAAAATACGTACTGGAATATTTTACAAAAGATGTACTGGACTATATTGCAAATTCTGTACTAGTATATATATCACAAACTACGTACCGGAATATATCACAAAACACTTACTAGAATATATAACAAAATACGTACTGGTATATATTACAAACTACGTACTGTAATATAACACAAAATACTCACTAGAATATATTACATAATACGTACTGGAATATATTACAACATACGTACTGTAATATATTATGAAACACGTACTACAATATATTAAAAATACGTGCTGGAATATATCACAAAATAATTACTAGAATATATTACAAAAAAGTACTGGAATATTTTACAAAATACGCATTGGTTTATATTACAAACTACGTACTAGAATATATTACAAAATACGTACCGGGATATATTACAAAATACGTACGGGAATACATTACAAAATACGTACTTGAATATATTGCAAAATAAATACTGAACTATATTACAAAATACGTACCGGAATATATTGCAAATTATGCACTGATTTATATTACAAACTACGTACTGGAATATATTACAAAAAACGTACTGGAATATATTGCAAAATACGTACTGAAATACAAAAGTATGAACTGAAAAAGAACAGCCAGTGTGCATGGAGTTTTCTATCATAACTTAATCATTATTCAATTGTTTATATTTTTTACAAAGTAAATTTGTATCTATAAGTACTCGTACAATGGCATTTATAATGACTTAGGAATCATGTCGACATACAATGGCATTTACAAATGCTGAGGACTCATGTCGACATACAATGGCATTTACAAATGCTGAGGACTCATGTCGACATAAAATGGCATTTACAAATGCTGAAGAGTCATGTCGACATACATTGGTATTTATAAAGACTGAGGAACAACTTCGACATACAATGGCATTTTAAAAGTAGTAGTGATGACATAGTTTATATACTTGTAGAGGCTTTACATGTTTTATATATGTATATGGAGAAAAAGAAGAAAATGAAGAAGAAGAAGAAGAAGAAGAAGAAGAAGAAGAAGAAGGAGGAGGAGGAGGAGGAGGAGGAGGAGGAGGAGGAGGAGGAGAAGAAGAAGAAGAAGAAGAAGAAGATGATGAAGAAGAAGAAGAAGAAGAAGAAGAAGAAGAAGGAGGAGGAGGAGGAGGAGGAGGAGGAAGAGGAGGAGAAGAAGAAGAAGAAGAAGAAGAAGAAGAAGAAGAAGAAGAAGTAAAGAGAAGAAGACGACCTTTTTATTGATTTAAACTATAAATATAGTTTCTAATCAAAATACAAATAACATGTAAATAATTAAACACATAAGTTGAGTAACTAACATGCATTTATTTCACATACACACACACATACATACACGCTATGTAAATTTATGATTCCTGATAAAAGCAAACAGACATGATTATATGAGTCCTAAAGCAAACAGACATGATTATATGAGTCCTAAAGCAAACATACATGATTATATGAGTCCTTAAGCAAACATACATGATTATATGAGTCCTAAAGAAAAAATGTAGTCTTCAAACTGCAAGCACTATATCTCATGTCATCAAATATTACAATAATGTCCAACAACCTTACGTATATAAGCATACCTCTTATACTTGAGAAACACCATAGCCTCTAAATTGTTTTTAAATGAAACTTTTAATGGAACATATATCACTGTCCAATTATCCTCCTTTAATCTCAGATTGTTTTTTCATCATACATCTGATATGAAATTCAGACTGAAATATTCTTACTATCACCTTTCATCATTGCCACCTGATTAGTTTTCAGGGTGATGTATGTAGGAAATCCAACAGAGTCCGATGAAGGCGTGTGTCGGCATTCGTTTGATGTTGTTTTTACTAATATTTAATTAACTGATTCGCAAGGCAATTATTGAGGTTAGGAAGAAAGTAAAATGGTACCAGTGGTAAACTATACCCTTGTGTTTACACCGAAAGTTTAGTTTAACAGCATATATGTAAAACAACAGCATTGACAGATAAACAGCATATATGTAAAACAACAGCATTGACAGATAAACAGCATATATATGTAAAACAACAGCATTGACAGCTAATCCGTTTTTCATTTTAATGTCAATAACTTCTTTGAAATAAGTTTTATTTTCTATCATTTTATTTTTCACAATAAAAGAAATAACAATTATGTATGTCTTAAGTAAAATGTAAATAGCAGCCATGTGAATAAAAAATAAAACAGCACACTCTTCTACAAATAGGTTAAGCAATAGTAAATAACAGTGCTTGAATTTACAAAATCCGTGTCAACTAAATTGTCTTTCATAGTTGATAAGGTACACAAAATCTGAAAGAAAACATTTGTTTATGGATATGAAAGCAATAATTTAAGTTTAGAGCAATGACATTTACATTTACGTCCCTGTTAAACATACCAGCCATGACGATGCACGTGAACAGAAGATGTTATACATATACTGTTTATATAAATGCACACTTTATTAATGTCTGAATCAGAGAGGTAATTCCTGTCCTAAATCCGTCGACTGTTTATAACAACCCCCTGTCTTATGTGTCCTGTTTGCCTAATTCCCTTGAGCGGTCACTTAAGATAGTCTTAATGTATATATAGAACTGAAAGTATGGATAATTTATATACAGTTTTCAATTGTAAATATTCGTATTCTTGTTTATGTCGTATTTGTTTGTCAACTTCCTTTAGAACTGTCTTATGTTTGTGTATTTTCCACGGCTGTTGCCAGATTATTAAAGGGCCTGTTTATAATGTTACTAAATCTGATCAATTTAAGATATCTGTAAACTGTAAATAGTCGCTCCGTACTTGACTCACTGCTTTTATTATTTGTGGTAGTAAAGTTGCCCAGTACTTGACTCACTGTTTTTATTATTTATGGTCCTTTGGGACCACGAAGCTGTGTATTGTTGCCCCGTACTTGACTCACTGTTTTAATCATTTATGGTCCTTTGGGACCACGAATCTGTATACTATAGCCCCGTATTTGACTCATTGTTTTAATTACTTATGGTCCTTTTGGACCACGAAGCTATATATTATAGATCCGTATTTGACTCATTGTTTTTATTACTTACGGTCCTTTGGAACCACGAAGCTGTATATTGTTGCGCTGTACTTGACTCACTGTTTTTATTATCTATGGTCCTTTGGGACCACGAAGCTGTATATTATAGCCCCATATTTGACTCTCTGTTTTTACTACTTATGGTCCTTTGGGACCACGAAGCTGTATAGTGTAGCCCCATACTTGATTCATCGTTTTTATTATTTATGGTCCTTTGGGACCACGAAGCTGTATATTATAGCCCCTTAAATGAGTCATTGTTTTTATTATTTATGGTCCTTTGGAACCACGAAGCTGTATATACTTGCCCCGTACTTGACTCACTACTTTTATTTATTTATGGTCCTTTGAGACCATGAAGCTGTACAAAGCCGCCCCGTACTTGACTCACTATTTTTATCATTTATGGTCCTTTGGGACCACGAAGCTGTATAAAGTTGCCCTGTACTTGTTTCACTATTTTTATTATTTATGGTACTTTGTGCCTACGAAGCTGTATATAGCCGCCTCGTACTTAGACTCACTATTTTTATTATGTATGGTCCTTTGGGATCACGAAGCCGTTTTTAAGTATTTTTTATTATTTATGGTCCGTTGGAACCACGAAGTTGTACATAGCCGCCTCGTACTTTGACTCACAACTTTTAATGTTTATGGTTCTTTGCGACCATAAAGCTGTATATAGTTGCCAAGTACTTGACGCACTGTTTTTAATATTTATGGTCCTTTGGGACCACGAAGCTGTATATTGTAGCCCCGTATTTCGGCTCACTGTTCTTATTATTTATGGTCCTTTGGGACAACGCAGTTGTATATTGTAGCTCCGTATTTTTGCTCACTGTTTTTATAATTTATGGTCCTTTGGGACCACGAAGCTGTATATTGTAGCCCCGTATTTCGACCCACTGTTCTTATTATTTATGGTCCTTTGGGACCACGAAGCTGTATATTGTAGCTCCGTATTTTTGCTCACTGTTTTTATAATTTATGGTCCTTTGGGACCACGAAGCTGTATATTGTAGCCCCATATTTTGGCTCACTGATTTTATTATTTATGGTCCTTTGGGACAACGAAGCTGTATAGTGTAGTCCCGTACATGGCTCACTGTTCTTATTATTGATGGTCCTTTGCGATAACGCAGCTGTATATTGTAGTCCCGTACTTGACTCACTGTTTTTAATATTTATAGTTCTTTTGGACCACGAAGCTGTTAATAGTCGCCCCGTACTTTGACTCACCGTTTCTATTATTTATGGTCCTTTGATACCACAAAGCCGTACACAGTTGTCCCGTACTTGACTCACTCACTGTTTTTATATTTATAGTCCTTTGGAACCACGAAGCTGTATATTGTAGCTCCGTACTTAACTCACTGTTTTTATTAGTTTTAGCCCTTTTGGATAACGAAACCCGTTCAGTATAACTCTTATATAGAGTTATTTCGGCCGGTGCCAGAGGACCTCATGGTGCATTTACACTACCTCTGATAAATAAACTCCATCAAACCGAATAATCTTTTTAAGCAAATTCTTAGAACTATTGTTTGCTAAAATCATTTTATCAGATATTTGTTATGACTCTCCGATGCTGTAAAAATGACCGCATTGTTCGAACACTTCGATATCAATGTGTAACTGTATTTACCACGTTACCTCGTATAGTCAAACTTGTAGCAGAACACATATTGTCCAGAATCTCATGGAGGGTTTTCTGTCCAGTCCAAAGTGTCCATTGCTATTAATAATTCTGTGACTGATTGTTTGGACTATTGATATATTGATAGAAATAAAATAATTGCAACTTCACAACCGATGTATTGCCACTTATTTCAGCCTGCAAAATTCCATGACGACTAATGACGTTTAGTTACGTGCTGTGTTTAAACAATATTAATTTAAAATTACATTGCGTATACTTAACATCCCGGTCAATGCAAATAATTTGAATATTCTGTATTATCTTCATTTTCAATATATTGCTAACCATCTGCATCTATCTTTACCTAACTGGACAATCATAACAACCATCTTCATTTTATATTTACAAAACTGGACAACTATAACAACCATCTTAATCAATCTTTATATAACTGGACAACCGTAACAACCATATGCATCTATAACTGGACAATCATAACAAACGTAGCAACCATATACATCTACAGGTACATAACTGGACATCTATAACAACCATATGCATCTATAACTGGACAATCATAACAAACGTAGCAACCATATACATCTACAGGTACATAACTGGGCATCTATAGCAACCATCTGCATCTATAACTGGACAACCATAGATATCATATACATCTACAGGTATATAACTGAACAACTATAATAACCATCAGCATCACAACTAGACAATTATACCATCTATATGCATCTACAGGTACATAACTAGACTGCCATAACAACCATAGCAACCGTATGCATCTATAGGTACATAACTAGACTGCCATAACAACCATAGCAACCGTATGCATCTACAGGTACATAACTAGACAGCCATAACAACCATAGCAACCGTATGCATCTACAGGTACATAACTAGACAGCCATAACAACCATAGCAACCGTATGCATCTACAGGTACATAACTAGACAGCCATAACAACCATAGCAACCGTATGCATCTACAGGTACATAACTAGACAGCCATAACAACCATAGCAACCGTATGCATCTACAGGTACATAACTAGACAGCCATAACAACCATAGCAACCGTATGCATCTACAGGTACATAACTCGACAGCCATTACAACCATAGCAACCGTATGCATCTACAGGTACATAACAAGACAGCCATAACAACCATAGCAACCGTATGCATCTACAGGTACATAACTAGACAGCCATAACAACCATAGCAACCGTATGCATCTACAGGTACATAACTAGACAGCCATAACAACCATAGCAACCGTATGCATCTACAGGTACATAACTAGACAGCCAAAACAACCATAGCAACCGTATGCATCTACAGGTACATAACTAGACAGCCATAACAACCATAGCAACCATATGTATCTACAGGTACATAACTAGACAGCCATAACAACCATAGCAACCGTATACATCTACAGGTACATAACTAGACAGCCATAACAACCATATCAACCGTATGCATCTACAGGTACATAACTAGACAGCCATAACAACCATAGCAACCGTATGCCTCCACAGGTACATAACTAAACAGCCATAACAACCATATCAACGATATGCATCTACAGGTACATAACAAGACAGCCATTACAACCATAGCAACCGTATGCCTCTACAGGTACATAACTAGAAAGCCATAACAACCATATCAACGATATGCATCTACAGGTACATAACTAGACAGCCATAACAATCATAGCAACCATATGCATATACAAATACATATCTGGACAACCGTAACAACCATCGGCATCTATAACTGGACAACTATTACAACGATCTGGATCTATAACTGAATAACCATAGCAACCATATGCATCTACAGGTTCATAACTAGACAACCATAACAACCATATGCATCTACAGGTACATAACATGACAGCAATAACAACCAAAGCAACCATATGCATCTGAAGGTACAAAACTGGACAACTGTAACAACAATCTGCATCTATTACTGGACAACCATAGCAACCATATGCATTAACAGGTACATAACAGGACAACAATAGCAACCATATCCATCTTAAGGTATATAACAGGACAACCATAGCAACAATAGTAACCATATGCATCTACAAGTACATAACTGAGCAACCATAACAACCGTCTGCATCTATAACTGGACAAACATAGCAACCATAGCAACCATATGCATCTACAGGTACATAACTGGAAAACCATAACAACCATCTGCATCTGTTACTGGACAACCATAGCAACCATATGCATCTACAGGTACATTACTGGACAACCATAATAACCATTTGCATCTATAACTGGACAACCATAGCAACCATATGCATTAACAGGTACATAACAAGACAACCATAGCAACCATATCCATCTACAGGTACATAACTGAGCATACATAACAACCGTGTGCAACTATAACTGGACAACTATTGCAACCAACGCAACCATATGCATCTACAGGTAAAAAAAAAAACCTGATAACTATAACGACCATCTGGATCTATAACTGGACAACCATAGCAAACATAGCAACCATATTCATATACAGGTACATAACTGGACACTCACAACAGCCATCTGAACCTATATTTGGACAACAATAGCAACCAGACAACCATATGCATCTACATGTACATAACTTAGCAACCATAACAACCATCAGCATCTATAACTGGACAACCATAGCAACCATAGAAACCTTGTACATCTACAGGTTCATAACTGGACAACTATAACAACCATCTGCATCTATAACTGGACAACCATAGCAACCATAGTAACCATATGCATCTACAGATGAATAACTGGACAACTAAAACAACCATCTGCATCTGTAATTATCTAGTATTATAAAAGCTTAGTTTGTATACACCTCTCTATAATTATCTAGTATTAACAAAGCCTAGTTTGTATACACCTCTCCATATTTACAAAGTTTAGTCTATAATTATCTAGTATTAACAAAGCTTAGTTTGTTTACACCTCTTTATAATTATCTAGTATTAACAAAGCTTAGTTTGTAAACACCTCTATATCATTATCTAGTATTAACAATGCTTAGTTTGTATACATCTCTCTATAATTATCTAGTATTAATAAAGCTTAGTTTGTATACACCCCTCTCTAATTATCTAGTATTAACAAAGCTTAATTTGTATACACCTCTCTATAATTATCTAGTATCAACAAAGCTTAGTTTGCATACATCTCTATATAATTATCAAGTATTAAAAAAGCTTAGTCTATAATCATCTAGTATTAAAATAGCTTAGTTTGTATACACCTCTGTACAATTATCTAGTATTAACAAAGCTTAGTTTGTATACACCTCTGTACAATTATCTAGTATTAACAAAGCTTAGTTTGTATACACCTCTCTATAATTATCTAGTATTTACAAAGCTTAGTTTGTATACACCCTCACTAATTATCTAGTATTAACAAAGCTTAGTTTGTATACACACTCACTAATTATTTAGTATTAACAAAGCTTAACTTGTATACACCTTTCTTATTTATCTTGTATTAACAAAGCTTAGTTTGTATACACCCTCACTTATTATCTAGTATTAACAAAGCTTAGTTTGTATACACCCTCACTAATTATCTAGTATAAACAAAGCTTAGTTTGTATACATCCTCACTAATTATCTAGTTTTAACAAAGCTTTGTTTGTATACACCCTCACTAATTTTCTAGTATTAATAAAGCTTAGTTTGTATACACCCTTCGTTTATTATCTAGTATTAATAAAGCTTAGTTTGAATACACCTCTCTATAATAACCAAGTATTAACAAAGCTTAGTTTTATCAAGTAGGATCATTATAATATTCTACTAGCTGAATATGTTAACAAATGAAATATAAAACAAAGTTTTGCAAACTTGTTAAAAATTGTTCAATGTTTTTTAAAAAAAATTACTTTCTTTTGATTGTAACTCTATTTCTTTTAAATATTTGCGCGTCGTGATTTTAATTATTGTCACATGTCAATATATTTATAGTAACAGAAAGAAACAGAAAACGACAGAGTAACGGACGGTTAAATACTTGATTTTCCACAAACATAATAGACATGTTTAAGCAGTGAATGTCTCTACAGCGCGTGGGACATTTGAAAATATTTCATTTACGTCACGGGAAATAGCAAAAATGTCAACATATTGGAACTAAACAAAGACGAAGAATCGATCAATCATGTGTTTACATACTGTGAAACTTACTTTTTTAAACCGTCCGTAATACGAAAGAAAATATATCTAAGTTTTTCATACGTTGCAAGTGTTCCGAGGAGTAATGGACCGTTCTAAAATGTCTGATCTCTCTTGTAAAAATGCGATCAAATTATGTCGAACCTTTGTAAACAAATAGCACGAGACTGTTAAAGCCATACTCGCGCGCCAAGGTTCATTTATAAGTAATCGACTGAGCACTGGCTGTGAAAGTGATGATGTATTTACGGAGAAAAAACAACATAAATGGTAGCGAGGAGGGATTCTCAAATGTTTAGGACCTGCTAATTGTTGCAATTATGCTTCCGTTTCTGTCAACGCACCAGGTGGCGCCTCCATTTAATCACGTGACATCGGTCTTCGGCTGGCGTTTGCGCATTATTTTTCACTAAATCAAGCGTCTATCTTCGTAATTAGAGATGAGTAAAATTACAGATGAATAGCATCTCGTGTGCAACTGTCTAATAAATGGAATTATTATAATGTCAATACTCACTTTTATATTTTAGGTAAACCCGAGATTTTTAATGCATTAATGACGTGAAATGTCTAACATAGAAGCTAAATAATGATGTTTTAGGTTACTCAGTATACTCTTCGTAATTATGACGTTGATTTGCTTGTGTCGTTTATATACTACGTCACCTGTTGGAAACACATTTTCTAAATTTTGCTACACTGTGTCATGTATGTATAATCTTGAACACCACCGATAAACAATATACTTTCCTCGGAAAAAATGTTGTAAGTTCATATTGGAACATGTGGATACAATAGAATCACATTGGAACATGTGTGGTGTGCGTGGTCTACAGGCAGAGCACCGAACTAGTGATTGGGTCATGAGTTCGATCCCCCGCCACGGCTATGTGTGGGGTCCTTGAGCAAGACAATTTTTCCACAAATGCGTTGTACAAATGGGTAAAACACCCAGGAGACTTCGAGCGTGGTTTGTCTAAGTTGCAAGAACTTTTTTCACAGTCGATTAAAACAATTTAGTTTAAACCGAACATGTGGATGTGGTAAGACATTATGATCACATTGGAACATGTAGATATGGTAAGACATTATGTTCCCATTGGAACATGTGGATGTGGTAAGACATTATCATTGGAACATGTGGATGTGCGTGAATATGGTAAGACATTATGGTTACACTTGAACATGTGAATATGGTAAGACATTATGGTTACACTTGAACATGTGAATATGGTAAGACATTTAATGCTGACGAAGACTAATATACGACCAGTTAACCTAACTTCTCTTTCCTGATATCATGGAAGGTTAACTAGTACTCGAGCACACATATCTGAATTATTTACAATTGTCACACTTCAATCAGCGGCGAGAGACAAATAACAATGAGACGCAATGTCAGTCATCAAGGAGACTGTGGCTGGGCGGGGAATCGAACTCACGAACGCTGGATTGATAGTCAGACGCGCTAATGACTGAGCTAACCGATCCCGGCCTATTTTATTTTTGTTTTTATTTTACTTTAGTTCAGTTTATACCATGGACACAACTGCTGCTGATATGAATCACAATGAGGGAACTCTGTCGCAGCGTTCTGGAAGATGATTCGGTAACGGCTTTACATCGATCCACAGTTCAAAAGTGGATTATGTTTATTTTTATATCCACAGTACCAGCTCTTAGTTTCAATGATGCCTCACACATGATTTATCTTTAAATTATACACAAACAATGTCTTTAAGCTGTTATTGATCTTTTGTACATCAGTTCTTTACATAATACTGGTAAGTCGAAAGAAAAGAAGCAATAATTGTCGAAAGTCATCACTATAGAAAAAAACTTGCCAATTGTTCTTCAGCCAGACTCGCTAGTCCGAAAACACCTATTTCGAAACTCCTTTTAATTCGAAGTTGATACTTGGTCTCGTTGATTCCCTCCTATTTCTATACAAATTAACTCCTCATAAATTGAATTTCATCTATTCGAATATTTCACCATTACAAACTATTTCCCTGGTCCCAGCAACACAACTTACATTGATACTGCACTCGTGTTGTCGAATTTCATGAGCCGTGAAGACCGAAGTCTCCTCCAGAGTTAACAATTGAAGAAACAATACCTGTAATGTACCTTTGTCTACATCGACAGGTAAGTTAACTGTGTCATCGAATTGTTACAATGCAAAGGATAGAGACATTTGAATAAACGAATCAAGCAATAATTAGTTTTTGAAGCTAAAATGCATTGCAAGAATCACGACAGCCGTTTGATTTGCAGATGAAATTATGATCATCAGACAACAATAAGTATTTACAATAAAAAACGAATCTTCTCACTTCCGTTTGAGTTGTAGTTCCCAGCTTTCTATTTATAGCTTTTACGTTGTTTTGTTTGCCTTTATCTTATTAAAAAAATGAGAAAAATAAATAGTTGAGATTATATGTTAAAACACACACACACACACACACGCACACGCACACGCACACGCACAAGCACACGCACACGCACACATATGTTCCCATTTTAACGCATTTAAAAATACGACATTTTGTATACCTTAAATTAATATACAGGTAAATGTTTGTTCAACGAGAAAAAAAGAATTAGATAAATGTACACGCATGTTTGTTTATCAAGTGGGTAATATGCAATATTTCCAATTCCAGGTATGTCGAATTATTTTGTTGGTCACATGCAATTCGAAATGACAAATTTTAATTATATGAGAAATTTTGACGAAAGAGTATAGAAAAACTAGATGGTAATTGTCAATGTAATTATACAATTATTATTATTATTATCGTTTGAGAAATTTGTCTTTGTTTGTCACTTGTTAAATTCGTTTATGCTAATTTATTTTAGCTCAATTGCACTTAAAGCTTATTATATGAAACGCTATCGAATCCGCTTACCGAGTAGAACCAATATTGAATGTTGGTTTTTGAGAGGCACTGGGTCAAGCTGGGGATCAAACCGGCAACAAGGTTCTGGCATGAGCAGCCTACACACTATACGCATCACTACCGCCCTGCTTTTTGTCACATATTTGTGTTGATGCTGATTTACACATAAAAATAATAACAACAACAATAATAATAATAATAATAATAATAATAATAATAATAATAATAATAATAATAATAATAATAATAATCATAAAAATAATAATAATAATAATAATAATAGTGATGATGATGATGATTATGATGACGATGACGATGACGATGATGATGATGATGATGATGATGATGATGATGATGATGATGATGATGATGATGATGATGATGATGATGATGGTAAGATGATGATGATGATGATGATGACAATGATAATGAAAATGATAATCTTGATTTTCTGAGAATAACATATGTGGCTATACAGCGAGTGTGGCATAATTATGGTCCTCTATGAGGCACATATAACTTACAACAAATTCAAACACAAAATTAACATGTAAAAAATATAAAAGTTATTCGGTCCAGAATCTTAATAATTGCACACATGGTGAAATGTATTTGATAAAGATCCATAAAAACGTATTCTTAAAGATATTTATAATAAATATTACAGCGTGTTTAGAATCATTTACTAAAACTGTTATGGGTTGTGGCCCAGTGGTAGAGTATCGGATCCACATTCGCGGGTTCAATCCTCTGCCACGGCTATGTGTGGTGGCCCAGTGGTAGAGTATCGGATCCACATTCGCAGGTTCGAGCTTCTGCCACGGCTTTGGGTGGTGGCACAGTGATGGAGTATCGGATCCACATTCGCGGGTTCGATCCTCTGCCACGGCTATGGGTGGTGGCACAGTGGTGAAGTATCGAATCCACATTCGCGGGTTCGATCCTCTGCCACGGCTATGGGTGGTGGCCCAGTGGTAGAGTATCGGATCCACATTCGCGGGTTCGATCCTCTGCCACGGCTATGTGTGTTGGCCCAGTGGTAGAGTATCGGATCCACATTCGTGGGTTTGAGCCTCTGTCACGGCTATGGGTGATGACCTTGAGCTAGACAGTTTAGCCGCATATTCTACTCTGGAAAACTTCCAGCGTGGTTTGTTAAAGTAATAACTTTCACAATTGATATAAAGTAACAGAGTAACAATTTCAAGCGACAGTAATGTCTTCATTTGACGCTATTCAGTCGGGTATACCCAGCAGTTAGTATATTTAGTGCACACATGATAAACGCTTAGATTATTTTTATCAAATCAAGTTTGAACTTACGAATGATAATGAATACAATTCACGCAGTTATCATGTGATACTTCCTTTATCATGAAAGGGATACGCTACATAAGTTAGGGGTGGGTGAAGCAGGCTGTTGCATATTTAAGTCCGTACAAACAGTGGATGTGAACCTGTATAGAGCCTGTTGTCAGGAACAGACTTGGTGAAACTCAACCTGCTCTTTTTCCACTGCGTACTGTGCTTTCAAAAATCATTGGATCATATTCATTATTATAGTCTTATATGTGTGCGTGCGTGCGTGCGTGCGTGCGTGCGTGCGTGCGTGCGTGCGTGCGTGCGTGCGTGCGTGCGTGCGTGCGTGCGTGGTTCTCGACTCATTTCTAGTTCAAGTACAAACACGTGGTCAGATCCAGACTCAAACTCGCGACCCTTTGGTTACAAGACAAGCGTGTCATTAACCATTACACCATGTAGTCCGACGATTTGACTTAAAAATAGCTATTAAAACATCTTGATATGAATTATGGTGTTACCTACGTTTCTGTTTAATTTTTATAAAAGAAAAAAACGTTTTATAGTCTGGTGAAAAATAGAGTTCATAGAAGAAGAACTCTCTATTTTTGTATTTATTTTGCAATAACATTGTTTTGTCACAGTTTTTTTTTTTTTTGAACAAATTATTTCTTATGAAAACTGAATTTTAAAAATGAGGTTTCGTATAACATTTCTGAGTTTAGACTGCTTGCCTTTCTAGTTTCCTGTTCTCTTAAAGACGAGTGTTTGCTGCAGGACCATGGTTTTATGTTTTATTTCTGTTATGTTCGGTAAAAAAATTGAAATTGCCATTTTCACTATTCCTGTAAATATATGTGTAATTTAACTGATAACAATGTTCAAAGTGTTGTTTAATATATGCATAGTTATTGTTTTCGTGTATTTAAACTCACATACACTAAAAAAAGAATTTCTGCATAGAACAGATATTAATGTGTAATTAATAGATCGGTGTGTATAGATTATGTAATCCACGCTTAATATCAGAAATATGCTGTGTGTTTTAAATATGTTCGCACTTTTCTATTCACTGATTAATCAAGAAGTATTTATAACTCTATGTCTAAAATATTATACAAAAACAAAATGAACGAAAACCTCGAAAATTTAACACCATCGTCTAGTTTCTGTGACAATTCGTCTCAAATTTTAGCGAGTGTCGATACAGACCCGTAGTCCAGAATCACTCCTGCCTGCAACAATTACTTTTATTTACCTTGTCTCCAAGCGCTGCGTAGTGAACGTTTTGTTCTTCAACGTCTCACACAACAATTGATTTTGTGCTGTTCTACATTATAGAGAAATACTGAACACATTACCATTGGTTTTAAAACTGTCTTGTCTCCATAGGTTGTCATCTGTTAGTTAAAATATGCAGAAAAAACACGGGGTTGACCAGATTGTTTTGTTTTTTCCCCACAATTTTTATGTTTTGATGACACCCCTTCTTTTTTGACAATTCTGCTTATTTGTGGCAGTGTATCCCTACGCATCTTTAAACTGTTATATATTCATCCAACAATACTTACTATCATCCAAACTCGTGAAAATGTTCCAGTGTTCTCCTATGTACAAAGAAATATGACAATTTTAAGCAATAATCTTGCGGGAAGTAATTGGTAAGTAAGATTTCAAACGAGATATTGAGAATTCTGAACGAAAGGAAATAAACACAAGTTAAAGCTGTACAGTTTTATCTCAAATTCTCAAATAATTCTGAAAAGAAAATCATGGTACATATTATACAATACGAGGGACATTCAATAAATTATGTCACTAATGGCCTTCCATAGAAACAAAGTTGCGTAAGAACATGAAAAAAAAACTCGTGCAATTGTTTGGGGATGTTTATTCAATACACCTGCGAATTCTCAATTGAATCCGGTCATAACTGACCAAGATATTTATTATTGAACTTTACACAGTCATGTACAGTGGCTTTATTTCAATGTTATAATGAAACCTGAAGAAAAAAAAGAAATTAGGGCCTCATTTTGGTATTCAAATAAGTGACACGTATCCATACCTTGCAAAGATAAAATATATTTCCTTGTACTCCTGAAGTTCCGCTACGTAGGGTTAATACGTGCGATATTAAACGTTATAAATACAGGGCAACAACTCTACTGTTGAAATGGCTAATTATATTAAGAGTTGTCTCTCTTTCAACAAAAAGAGATTCCTGTATACTGAGACAAAGTGATAGATTAGTGACTGAATAATTCAATGACTGGTGACTGAATACAAATCTGATTATTGTCACTCATCAAAGCACGAAAAGCTGAATGTTATTGTTTGTTGACATATGCAGTGCCGAAATAACATTAGAAAAGTAGGGGTCAGGTATTATCGAAATGAGAAAAGAGATCGCAACGGTGTCCTAGTGGTATAGCGTCCGCACCGCACGGGGAAGTTCAGGGTTCGGTCTCCCCGGCTTGATAATTAAAGACTTAAAAAATAGTACTAGAAGATTGCTTTTGAAATAAAACCACTAGAGTGTTAACAAGATCGGTTCCTTACAAAATCAATGGAAACAGCGCTGGTGAAGTTGATCTGGCCAAAAGTCCAGCATGTCTAATCTTTAAAAAAGCACATTATATCTAAATATGACTAATAACTATCAATATTTGACTCTGCTATAGAAGATATAGGAGTTTTGCATAATCTTGCCATACTGGAACTTGGCCGATATCATTTAGTCATTCATGTATATAATTATTTTTTATACGGTTTGTCAATTATGCTTGACAAATGTGACCGCTAGACTTTAATTTACCATTGTTTTAAGCAATAATGTTGTTGTTGTTGATGTATTAGCTATATGGTGTTTTGTGTCGCTTTCAACATTTTTTCAGCCATATCGCGACGGTGTCTACTGAGACAGTATTCTGAGCGCTGTCACACTGGAGTATCATGCTGCAGACACATGGTATGATACCCCACCCAGTCACATTATACTGATGACACCGGGCCGACCAGACCTAGAACTTTCCCTAAACGCTGAGCGTCAAGCAAGGAAGCTTCTAGTACCATTTTAGAATCTTTGGTATGACCAGGCCGGGGATCGAACCCACGAACCTTAGCATGCGAAGCGGACGCTCTACCAATACATCACGCTGTGGTCTTACAAGCGATAAACTATCCTGGAGGCTTGCTGTGAAATATATCTCTTGTATACCTAATATCGCGATATACCTAATACCGCGATATACCTAATACCGCGAATGCCCGTATAACATTATCTCACATTGCGGACTTGAATTTCTTACCTGGGGACAATGTGACAATTGAAATGGATCGGTGTATTTAAAATACTGTATGCCAATAAGAATTCTAGGGAGGGGGTCAACATGTGTGTGCACTTCTTATAACACAAACTTACTGTTTAAGTTGATTTTAATCTTTAATTATATTTTTCATACAGGATTTGCTTAATGTTATTTTAAAGTTTAATCCAGTACCAGTATTTTTCCTATTGATACTTTTTCTATCCTTATGAATGGCAGATTCGCGGTAATATGTATACTAAGAAAAATCAAATGGCTGACAACTGTTGTTTTTCATGCGTTTATATTTTTATTTTACTCAAATTCAGTTGACCTGCTTCGAAAATTCTTTTTGTCTTTTAGTGAATTTATGTACAACGCTAACAATGAATAAATTCGTGTCATATGATAAAGTCTTCTTTCCAAAGTGAATCATATTTCATGTAATGTCAGGTAGACGTACCAGCGAGTTATGTAGTTCTGGCTCCTGTGTCACCAACATATTAAAGATAAAGCAGCCAGATGATCATGATTTTAGACTGGTTCCAGTAAAATGCATATGGTTTCATTGATATTGATTATATAATAGATGAAAACTAGTAATCAGTCAATACAAAAGTTGATATTTAAGTATTTAAGCAAAATGTTGGTGAAAGACATCAGGTGTCAGCTTATTGTGTTAATTGTAATGAAAAACGACATGATTCTTAACCAATTAACGCAGTTGGCTCCTTGTGTTTCTTCAGATTGTTACACTTTTGTCAGGTAAAATAATTAATTATCTAATCCTAGAGCGTGCTAACATAGATTGCGTATCGTCGCGCCACACAGGGAGTCCGGGGCTCAGCGTACAGTCAGTATCAGCGTACAGTCACGCGGTGACACAATCATACACTTTGAATAAGGGACGTCCATTTTATCAACATTTTATCAGCATTGTGTATTGATAATAATGATAATAATTAATCTATATGATACATGTATATATTTGCACAATCATTTAACTGACGAGCCTTGTCTACTATTGTGTCCCCTGGTTCACATTGCACGTCGTTAACATAATATATAGTGTAATCAACATATACATCATATAGTTATTAAATAACACAGGAATAATATATGGGATAAAAGATGGATTTATACATATACCTGTTTGTGATAATTACCGTATCTTGTAAGTTTTAAATTTTGTTAAATTATCGAAATATATACATATATATACAAAGTCTTGATAGTTAATTGATGTAATGTGGGTAACAAAGAGACGAGTTGACAAGACTCGAGTTGTCGGAAGACTGATTATAAATGATGCATGTTTTACCAGATAGATATAAATAAAGAACGTGAAACGATTTCTAGGATTTCTGATGCCATTCCTCTCACAGTGAGAATTTTGTCATAATGATATTTGACTTATTTATCATTTCACGATGAGTTTGTTAATTTGGGTTAATTATCTTGTCGCTTTGTGAGTTGTTTGTACAACGGGCTCAGCACCCCGATCGGACCCTTAAATAGCAATGTTGGGGAAGCCACATTTGAGCACGTTGCGTTGATTGGTCAATTGCTTCAACTGAACGTTTTAATGACGTCACAGTTTAGTAAGTGTTTAATTGCTATGGATTGTGGGACCGGCATACAATTCCCTGCTTTTTCATTGGTAGTTAATAGACCTAATTCGGGAGATATCAGGTTCTGGGATATCAGGTTCTGGGATAGTCTACTATGTGGAATTGTTCATTTTGACAATTGATGTTGTTGTCACTGTTTATATTTTGATCGTATTTAATATTCATATTGTTTTTTAGTCTCGACTTTATTCATTTTGAATATTGGTCATTTCTAATGACGATTGTTATACATTCATATCAAAGAAAAGTAAATCAGTGGCAGACTGACCCACAGGATGTACACAGCGATAAAACACTGTAAAGTGTTAACGTCTATTGTTGATGAGCATTCCATCCGCGGATTACTGACAGAAATATCATGCTCAATGTCGCAAACCTAACTTCAGCTATATATTGCACCCTTAAATTCATTGAGTTAATGTAATGTAAGAAGAATTCAGTTTTATTAAATCTTTGTAAATATTTTATCAAGCTTTTGGTGTTCGTAAATCCTTGTATAATCAAAATGATTAAATGTTTTCATCTATCTATTTGTGTTGATCTACTCAAGTATATAATGACAAAGTATGTTAAATAGGTTATTTTTATTTTTCCAACCTCAAAAGAAAATATTTAATAAAAAGGTATTTAGATAACGTCATATATATATAATTTAATTGAATCTAACGTTATTGATTATTTGTCTATTATCTACGTGTCATGTGTTGCATTTATTATTTGAATTTGTATGTAATGAGAAACATTATATGTTTGAATTACTGAATAAAATCATTTGAATCTTGAATCTTTAACGATATACGGTGCAACATATGCACCATCGTTATATGTAGCAACCCAACGCTAACATTTTAACTTTGCCACAAACGGTTTCGACTTGGAGTATAAACAACACGTGACTCGTTTGCTAAGTGGTTACAATAAACCGAGCGTGCATATTGACCTTAATTTATTTGTTTCACTTCAGTTGTGAAACAAATTATTACCACTTCGACAAAACATGTTTAAAGTACTAATGGGTACTCATCCAGTACTAAGCATATACAACAACAACAACAACAACAACAACAACAACAACACCACCACCACCACCACCACCACCACCACCACCACCACCACCAACAACAACAACAACAACAACAACAACAACTTACAGTGCTTCTAGCCTATGTGGACACCTAAGAGGACATGACAATAACAGCGGTCATGACAACCACAGCGGTCATGACAACCACAGCGGCCATGATAACCAAAGAGGACATGACAACCACGAATCCAACTGGATTCTGGAGCAAGATACAACGACTTGGACCACGGAACGATAACTTTATAACAGTGCAGATTGTATCGTAGATAGCAAGGGAGCAGTTAGAATTTAGTTTGATATTCGTTGTTCGTCTTTTGATATTTTAAAAGACGTAACTCTTTAAATTCGAGCTAAGGGTTAGGGTTAGCGTAAAAATCATTATGAATATCGAATATCGAAAAATGAATATCAAACTAACGTCAGTCAGCCCAACCAGGGAAACCTTTTACGGACGAAAGTACTGTTTTCGATCGATTGGAAATTGACTTTAAAAACTGATATACGTGTGTCACACGAGAATGATACGTTTGGTGAAATACACTATAATCGCACAAAGTTACATAAACAGTTAATTGAACAAAATATTGAAGACCCGTTGTAACATATGAACTCAAGTATTTATATTGAAGACATCGCCAGGATTACCTGGACCTGCCCGCAGCTATTTTAATATACCGTACGATGCATTATAACAATCAAATTATAATAGTAGTTCTGCAGCAATTATTTCAGCCCGTGTTTGACACAAGTATTATAACGCGTATCTAGAGAAAGACAAACATATGCCCAATACTGAAGGATCAAATCAGTGATAGACCTATCTTTCTGAACTATGGGGGCATCAGCTTGTTTTCGTTAACTTCATATTTAATTTTAAAAAAGCGATTGGTGTACTATTTATATCAACATTCTTGTCTTGGAGCAAACCGCCCATGCGAGGAACGTATTATAATTACTGTAAGGTTACAATAAGTAAACATTACTTTACAGCATTTATCGACCTGAAAAAATATGGTTTTGACTTCATAGACTGGGTCATGCTTCTGTTCAAGCTTTCAATAAACACTATCAACGGACAAGTAAAACTCAATAAAAAGCATTTACCAAAGTTGAATTTAGATATTAACAAACCTTACATAATGATTTGACTGTGTCATGGGGGTGAAACACCAACTTTATTTTCAGTTTTCGCCAATGACCTTGTCCATGAGGTCAATGAACTTGACCTTGGTATCTCGATGGTAGATGTTAAGATATTATAACTGATGTACGCTGATGAAAACTAAAAGCTCAAACAATATTAAACATGCTCCACAAATGGTAATAAAATTGGCAATAAAAATACTGCTGGTGGGTTGGCCAGCTTGTTTTCTTTTTAAAACAGTGCAGTGACACCCTTTAAAATGGAAGTCCTCAAATGCAAATACATGCATACATCTGTTAAAATCTTATACAAGTCATTTTATACCAGTGAAGTCTTATTGCAGTAAATACAGCAAAAATAACGGTCTCTATAAATAAAATTGAAATATTTCGAGCCAAATTACATAATTCTATGCTGTCTTTGACGCAAGCATTCTGTTACTATGGCTAACAAAGGGGCACAACTGTGTGGTGAAATCTATTGGTGAAGCCGTGTATATATGCCAGGCCAGATTTTGCTCTACTTATCTGCAGCAAGAAATCACATTTCCCATTGAACTATTTTAAAAATATTTAAACCGAATTACAACGGTTTCTATTGAGTGCAAGAAGCATATTACTGGCATTCATAAAATAGTCCCTAACGAGATATGTCAGCTACCACCATTGCGTTTTCCATAGACGTGCATAATAACGTTTGACCTTATTGTCACTGTTTCTAACATTCGCGGACCAAAACAAGCAGCCTATTTTATATTAAAATACTAATATAGACTAAAATAAAAATGTCCAAAATTGGGGACAAAGCTGTCTCTTTTTAACAAATTCTACCTCCTGTTTTCAGCATTAAGACATATATATTTCACCAATTTTATTTTCCCTACAGTTCCCTAATAAAATCAATTTATTAATTCAAAGAAACATGCATTTATCTTTTTTGACACACAACATAAACTGTGTGTGGAGAGCGTGGTCTAGTGGTAGAGCACCGAACCCATGATCGGAGGGTCGTGGGTTCAATCATCCACCACGACTATGTTAGGTGCCCTTGAGCAAGACACTTTTTACGCATATGCTTAGTACTGGTTCTACCCAGGAACACTTTAAGTTTTAAGTTTAAACTACAATAAACTTACATTTTGTTGTGATCATTTGCCAGTTTGCCAGTTTGACAGTTCCATAACCTTACTGCCAAAAAATATGACCCGAAAATTGTCAGACGTCATCGTCTCAATGGTGGTTATTAACCTAAACGTACATGTCACCGCCTTTTCCCGTAGCCCTAGATGAGTTGGATCAGGTAAAACAATTTGAACGGGTATTTCGATACTTCAACACATGTAGATTGTTCAATAGTTTTATGTTGTCTTGTAATTATATATATATATATATCATCTTATTCCACCTATTCAGTAATCTATCATGCATCCTGCAGGTATAATCAGTATTTCCCACATTTATGGTTATAAACGCAAAATAATGAACGTGGCGTAGTTCATCAATGTAAAAGTCACAATAATGAGTGTGAAATCTGTGCAGTGTGTTAGTTATTTTTAGATCATAGTCAATAAAGGGAAGTAATGAATGTACCACACTAAGCTACTGGTTTTACTTAAAGCTACTTACTCTGTTTATAACACACTATGACATAGTGTCATTTAAACTGTGTTCAGGGTTACGTTAGTTTAATTAAATGTTGTTGAAAGATGTCGTTCGTGGCTGAGTGGGTCACGATCACTTACCTCTCATCGTTGAAAGTATAATACGGTCGTTGTAATGCTATAAATTACTCATGTATGACCGAGGAATATTGCATTCTAAGATAACTTATAGGATATAACTTAGTATTGTCAGCTATAAATAGGCTGTGCTTAAATTGTTATCGTGGTAGTTTGACTTTCACTTGCAGCCACGTGTCTACTCAGTTAGCAGTCAATAACTAAACATTCTTATCTTGTCAATTTTATAACATGAAACTTTTTAAACATTAAGATAATATATTTGATATACCCTATCTCTCGAAGAACCATTATCAGTAACAAATACAATATTGGAAATAGGACAACCATTGCTCTCACATGTTTGTGATATTCAAAATAACAACGGGTATGTTTAAAGAAACAATTTAGTGTTTTATGTTATTTAAAGAAAATATTGGTTTCTTTTTTCATGCTAAATGTATGACAAAGATATACAAAAAAATGAAGGTGTATGTGTCAGAGCGCCTTCTCAAATACTCGAAGTAACTGATCAGTGCGTGACCTAATAGAAAACTAGTTTAAGAAAAATGTGTTAATAAACACAAATATATTGAGTGCATAAACATACAGAGTAATAATGATAATGTCTTACAAATCCGTTGGGAGAATAACCATGCGCAACACCCTCAAGTGACCTTCCCCAACCCACCCCGCACACACACAGACAATACTCGCACCGACTTCGTCTCATTTTATTAATTAGCAAACTGAATCTGCTTCAAGGAATCTAAAACAATATCTCTGAATCGAAACCCATTTATATTTAGACACAGTAATCGCAGACGACACAAACGTTGGCTGCGACGATGGATGGGTGAATGCCAACAACAACTGTTACATGTTCGTTAACACTCGGAAAGTGACGTGGCAACAGGCGGAGTACGAGTGTAACCGGTTTGACGCCTCGCTGTTCTACTTCTACACACCAGCCGAACTTGTAAGTGTCAACATATATGTTTTACTTCTACATAGCAGCCGAACTTGTATGTGTCAATCTGTCTTAGTGAGAAACTTAATATAAAGACATGTAAGCGTTCTTGTACATGAAGTGCTAAATTATCATTCATACACAAAACTGATTAACATATATCACAGTGATACAGACATGTACTTATACAGACATGTGTTATCGTTATAAAACTACACAA
This sequence comes from Panopea generosa, assembly GCA_029582155.1. NCBI lineage: Eukaryota > Metazoa > Mollusca > Bivalvia > Adapedonta > Hiatellidae > Panopea > Panopea generosa. The sequence goes on from CM055899.1 coordinate 84,964,610, forward strand.
TAAAACATGGTGATTTGGAGGCTAACATAATGATATACCCTGGCAGTGTTATGCATTGTTTTGATATAGGAAGTTTATGTTTAACAATGGCTGTTATCAATAATTGATTATAAAATCAGAAACATAGTCTCGCAACAAGGTCACAACACGGTCACAACAAGGACAACAAGGACGCAACAAGGACGTAACAGGGACACAACAAGGACGCAACAAGGACACAACTGTACTGTATTGAAAGGATGTTACACTTATTATAAATCTATACAACTAACAACAAACATCGAGCACAATAAATTAATATAGGAACGTGCGTGCATATGTGCGTGCGTGTGTGTGTGTGACTGGCCGACCGAACGGACGACCGACCGACCACGTGCGTACGTGTGTGTGTGTGTGAGAGTGATTGAAACGTGTGTTTTGACCATGTGCACGGTTTGATGTAATGTTCTTCTGTATTTTATGATAGAACTGGTACAAGGGCATTGTGTCCAACTTTCCCTCAGCAGCTTACTGGAGTGCCCTTAATGACGTAGCCTATGGTGACGGCGGAATACAGAAGGGGACAGGGAAGTGGAAATGGGGCAAATACGAGTACACCAACACCTCTCTTATGTTAGTGAATGTCTTTGTATTTGAAATAGCACGATATAGCATCTATTAAATATATGATAAGATATACTATATAGCCAAATCTTATATTAGCACAAAGAATTCAAAAGTCTGAGTGTGCGTGTATATACTGATAGGACAAATAAAATCTAGGTGAATTTCAGAGACACACCATAAAATTACTGTAAGCGATAATTACAGTTTTAAATTTATTTCAATAATCAATCTGATCAAAATACACGACCTTCATCAGCATTCCCGAGGAAAGGATTTTAATGAGATAATTTCAATAATGTTTTTGTCAATAATAATGTTCATCCTGACACAACTTATAGTGAAATACCTTAAAATACATATTTGATACTGTTAATAGTTTAATAATGTGGCTCTGTAGTCCACTGGGCCTTTCTTTAACCTTTCAGTAAACATACATTGTGTTAAAAATGACAAGTGAGTATTCATTTATCTGGACTCGGAACAGGGTATTGTACGATGGCTTACAAGTACAAGCTCGTTTAAGTTCCTGTTATGTTAGGATATAATATTCTCTATACTATATTGAATACTAAACAACGTTTTAATTAACCCCCTTACAAGAACCGGTGGAAGAACAGAACGCGAATATGAAGTTAAAACAACAGACAGACGAGATTATATAGAAGCACTTAATGGTGGTCAGTGAAATAAGTAATAGCTCGCACGTCATCTTGTATCGTCTTCAGCGTTATTCTGTTTTCGAGAACAATGAATGACCTTCATATTTCTTATTTTCAATTGTGCAGAACGTGGAACAAGTCTCCAGCTAATGACGGCCAGTCAAAGTGTGCCGGCGTGAACATCCGGGGTAAAATGTCTGACGTAGACTGTAACTCCAAACAGGGATTTATATGTAATTTAGAACAAGCCGATGGTAAGTCTGTGACACCAAACAGGGATTTATCTGTAAATAAGAACAGGCCACTGGTAAGTCTGTGACACCAAACAGGGATGTATCTGTTATATAGAACAAAAGGCCACTGGTAAGTATGTGACACCAAACAGGGATTTATCTGTAATATAGAACAACAGGCCACTGGTAAGTATGTGACACCAAACAGTGCTTTATCTGTAATATAGAACAACAGGCCACTGGTAAGTCTGTGACACCAAACAGGGATTTATCTGTAATATAGAACAACAGGCCACTGGTAAGTATGAGATACCAAACAGGGATTTATCTGTTATATAGAACAACAGGCCAATGGTAAGCCTGTGACACCAAACAAGGATTTATCTGTAATATAGAACAACAGGCCACTGGTAAGTCTGTGACACCAAACAGGGATTTATCTGTAATATAGAACAACAGGCCACTGGTAAGTCTGTGACACCAAACAGGGATTTAGGCCACTGGTAAGTCTGTGACACCAAACAAGGATTTATCTGTAATATAGAACAACAGGCCACTGGTAAGTCTGTGACACCAAACAGGGATTTATCTATAAATTAGAACAACAGGCCACTGGTAAGTATGTGACACCAAACAGTGATTTATCTGTTATATAAAACAACAGGCCACTGGTAAGTCTGTGACACACAACAAGGATTTATCTGTAATATAGAACAACAGGCCACGGGTAAGTATGTGACACCAAACAGTGATTTATCTGTAATATAGAACAACAGGCCAATGGTAAGCCTGTGACACCAAACAAGGATTTATCTGTAATATAGAACAACAGGTCACTGGTAAGTATGTGGCACCAAACAGTGTTTATCTGTAATATAGAAAAGGACAATGGTAAGTTTGTAATACCAAACAGGGATTTATCTGTAATATGGAACAAGCCAATGGTAAATATGTGACCCCCAAACAGGGATTTATCTGTGATATGGGACAGGGCAAAAGTAAGCTTGTAATACCAACCAGGGATCTATCTGTGTTATAGAACAAGCCAATGTTAATCTGTGACACCAAACAGGGATTTATCTGTGATATGGAACAGGTCAATGGTAAGTCCATATAACTGCAAACAACCTTTTTTTAGCATGTGTTCTGTTACCATAGAAACAATTCGCCAACATTTCTTTGTGATTCGTGCAATCATTTAAACACAAGGTAATATAATTTGATATGAGGGGCCTGGATTTTCGATAGTATGAATAATGTATAGAAAACATATTATAATTTTATTGTTATGTTAATATGACAAATATACAATATTTTTACAAGTGTGAAGTACAGCAATAGGGACCTAAATGAGCCTTAAGATACAGCAGATAAAAATGGGCACTATCACTTAAAACGTCACCCGAACATGTTATATCTATTCTTCCTGAGTTTACATACCAGGTCACTGTTTTACAAAACACCTCACTTTGAGATTTTTCTCAAATCATATTTTCATATAACTTCATTTACATTGATCATTTCGGGTATATACTAATTTGTTCCGATCTCAAAGATCCGTGGTCATTGTAATGACTTCAAGTAATTATTTAGGGAAGTTGAAATTTATGTATTGGGGAAAAATCTCACTTTGAGATATTGAGTGCAACTGGCCCCAGAGAGACAAGATACAATGTACATATTATATCAACTTTATCGTTATGATAGCAAACGTGAAAAATGTCCGTGTCCGGCCAGACACGATGTGTATCCTTGATATTGCGGCAATTTATAGATTAAATTGTAATTTACTTTATGAAACAATTTGGTAGAAACTTTATCAGTCTGTACGATGTCAGAAATAACTGGGTCGATGACATTTATATGGGTCTAAAGATAAAATATATGACATAAAAGTCTTGTAGGATATATGCCGATAGCTCAAATTTGTTTTACGAGAAGGTGCATCTCTGTATTAAATTGCAAGTGCTGAAACACTCTTATTTCCAAGATGTCGTTCTTCACCATTACGTGAGGCGATGTCTACTAATTATAGTATACGTACAAACCCATTAACTGAGGCGATGTCTACTAATTATAGTTTACGTACAACAACTTTACGTGAGGCGTTGACTACTAATTATAGTTTACGGTAAAAAACATTACGTGAGGGAGGCGATGTTTACTAATAATAGTTTACGAACCACACCATTACGTGAGGCGATGTCTACTAATTATAGTATACGTACAAACCCATTAACTGAGGCGATGTCTACTAATTATAGTTAACGTACAACAACTTTACGTGAGGCGTTGACTACTAAATATAGTTTACGGAAAACAACATTACGTGAGGGAGGCGATGTTTACTAATAATAGTTTACGCACAACACCATCACGTGAGGCGATATCTACTTATTATAGTTTACGTACAACACCATTACGTGAGGCGATGTCTACTTATTATAGTTTACGCACAACACCATTACGTGAGGCGATGTCTACTAATTATAGTTTACGAACCACACCATTACGTGAGGCGATATCTACTTATAATAGTTTACGAACCACACCACTACATGAGGCGGTATCTTTTAATTATAGTTTACGTATAACACCATTACGTGAGGTGATGTCTGTTAATTATAGTTTACGTACAACACCATTACGTGAGGCGATGTCTGCTAATTATAGTTTACGTAAAACACCATTACGTGAGGCAATGTCTACTAAGTACAGTTTACGTAAAACACCATTACCTGAGGCAATGTCTACTATTTATAGTTTACGAACCACACAATTATGTGAGGCGATGTCTACTTTTTATAGTTTACGAACCACACCTTTACGCGAGGCAATGTCTACTATTTATAGTTTACAAACCACACCATTTCGTGAGGCGATGTCTACTAATTATGGTTTACGTACAACACCATTACGTGAGGCGATGTCTGCTAATTATAGTTTACGTACAACACCATTACGTGAGGCGATGTCTGCTAATTATAGTTTACGTACAACACCATTATGTGAGGCGATGTCTGCTAATTATAGTTTACGTACAACACCATTACGTGAGACGATGTCTACTAATTACAGTTTACGTACCACAACATTATGTGGGGCGATGTCTACTAACTATAGTTTATGTACAACACCATTACGTGAGGCGATGTCGCAGTCTTAATTATAGTTTACGTACAACACCATTACGTGAGGTGATGTCTGCTAATTATAGTTTACGTACAATACCATTACGTGAGGTGATGTCTGCTAATTATAGTTTACGTACAACACCATTACGTGAGGCGATGTCTGCTAATTATAGTTTACGTACAACACCATTACGTGAGGCGATGTCTACTAATTATAGTTTACGAATCACACCATTACGTGAGGCGATGTCTACTAATTATAGTTTACGTACAACACCATTATGTGAGGCGATGTCTGCTAATTATAGTTTACGTACAACACCATTACGTGAGGCGATGTCTACTAATTATAGTTTACGTACAACACCATTATGTGGGGCGATGTCTACTAATTATAGTTAACGTACAACACCATTATGTGAGGCGATGTCGCAGTCTTAATTATAGTTTACGTACAACACCATTACGTGAGGTGATGTCTACTAATTATAGTTTACGTACAACACCATTATGTGAGGCGATGTCGCAGTCTTAATTATAGTTTACGTACAACACCATTATGTGAGGCGATGTCGCAGTCTTAATTATAGTTTACGTACAACACCATTACGTGAGGCGATGTCTACTAATTATAGTTTACGAATCACACCATTACGTGAGGCGATGTCTACTAATTATAGTTTACGTACAACACCATTATGTGAGGCGATGTCTGCTAATTATAGTTTACGTACAACACCATTATGTGAGGCGATGTCTACTAATTATAGTTTACGTACAACACCATTACGTGAGGCGATGTTTACTTATTATAGTTTACTTACCAATCCTCAGTATTATACTTGTTATCTTCTACAAGCTATACAGTGGACGATGATCACGTGTAATTATCAAGTTAAGTGTCCCATAAAACACATGGTATGAATCATTTAAATAAAATACAGGGCTGTATAAGACTTCTATGGTAATATGTTTGCTGATGATATAAACGTCTGACGTATCAAATGAGCCACATGATTTCATTTTGATTTCGATATGACCCATTATATTTTTATATATTGTAGACTTTTTGTCATCTTAAAACAATTCCGAATGACAAGTTGAAGGTCGGCGTTCAGTATTTTAGTGCTGTCTATTTTTATTTTTGTTTCAAGGTTACCACTCCTTTTAATATGTCATTTATAATAAAAATAGGCACGTGGTGGATTTGATAAAGATCTACCAAACCGTAATGATACTGAGATACCTTGTATCTGTCTTTATAATATATATATATATATGTATCTATATAATTATAATTTTAGACATTTATAGAGATGTTTTCTGATATTGCTGCCTTTAACGTTTAAAAGGTGGAGGCTGTCCGCTGGCATGGTTACCAACACCGACCGACTGTTATTATGTCAGCAATACTAGCGATCCGTCGGAGTTAGTCACGTGGTCTCAGGCTGTCGCAAAGTGCAAGCAGTTAAATTCCGGGAGTCATCTTCTCACCATCGACGATGCCAATGACCAGGTATGAGCTTTACCTACATTTGCTGTTCTTTCACGACAGAAATGAGTTCGATCCTCCGCCACGGCCGAGAGTGGTTTCCTTAACAAAGACCCTTTATCCGCACATGCTTAGCACTGGTTCTAGCCAAGATCATTTAAGCGTAATTTGTCTAAGTTGTAATAGCTTGTTTCACAATCGTAGTAAAACAAATAAATACATTTTGAACAACCTAAATGTTTACCAGTTATTTGCCGCAAAACGACTGATCTGCTTATATCACAGTCAGGGCTGGCTCTGGTTCAAAATTTCTTTGCGCCATATATTTTTCTGCAAAAATTAGCAGAGTTATATTCCTTGTTTCAATGTACGCTCCTGCATCTTTTACTTTGACTTTAACTTAATCTGATTCTTACAGAAGATAAAGCTTGTATAAGAGTAGAGAAGTCTTTTTTTACACATATATATGCTATGATATATCTAAAAAAAATCTTCGCACCAAATTGAATTAGTAGAGCAATAACATATGCTATCATATAGGGCCTCTTGTTATCCTATGTCTAAAAGTGCACAGGTCTTGTAGCAGGAAATGTGTTTTCTCGTGACATGCATAACAAATCTAATTTTTACACAAACCAATAACACCCAAATTCGAGTTAATATGTTCCAATGTGGTCACAGTCTCACAGACCCTATCTTACTATAGCTTTGCGATAGTGATATGTACTAAATGATGGATTATTTACTATAATATATCTATCCAAAGCTATAGTAAGATAGCGTCTGTGAGTGTATTCACATTACCCCACCCACTTCTGTGTTCATTTATCAGAAGTCTGCCGGAGATTAATCAATGTTTTAACCTGTGACAAACAATATAATTACTACATGTAAGTATCAAGCAGTACTAATACTCTATAGAAAGTGTGTATTGAGGTGTGTGCTTTTTTTTCCACGTAAAAGGTGCAAGTTTCAGAAACACTCGCTGGAGACACCATATGCATTTTGGATTTAAACACAAACATAGTCAAGTGGGAAATAAACTTGGTAATACACATAAAGTGCTAATCTATTTTTAAACATTTGGTTACCGGCTTTTCTCAGTTACCATGACAAATAAAGCTGAACATTGTTTGCCCTCTTTGGAGTTTTCCAATACTTGTATCCAAGTCATGTGACAGTACATAGATTAATAAAAATCGAACCTGACCTTAAATGTGACCTATTCTAGTGTCCAGACAAGTGGTAAACCATTTTATAAAAAAAGTCATACTGATAAACACTGAATACGAGTATAGCTTTGCCACATATGTTGATTTCAGAATTTTTTATCCGGAGAGTTACCGTACCTGACCCAGTCGGCTTATTTACATTGGACTGGTCTTCAGAATAAGGGAGGTAATTCCTGGCAGTGGTACAATGGAGCGGTGTTCAACCAGCAGTTTTTGTAAGTAGGAAGGAATCATCAAAATGGTCTTGCAATTTTTAATGGTTTAAAATACAAACTCACATTTTATTACAGAGGTTAGTTGTTGAACAAACTAACTTGGCTATAAACATATAACAAACATAGTAACCTACTCTGACTGATGAATACAAAGTTGCTAGATTCGGCGATTTTGTGTCCTCTAAATGAAATGCGTATCGTCGCTTCATTTCTGTGGCGTGAAAACTTCACATTCCTTTATGAAAACAAACTGATTTAATTTTATGTTGTACTCGTCTTCATTATTCATATCTATAATAGTCGCCTTTATTCGTTATAGTGTATTTAGCTTAATTCACTCTTCATTCGTTATGTTGTACTAGAGTTCATTCGTGATTCATCAACAGACCACTGGTATTTTATTTAACTTGGGGGAATACAACAAATTACAGAATAGCATAAATGTACTATCCGAGATCTAGTGACAATTGGGGACTAGCTTTGTGCTAGTTTTCTGGTTACCGCTATATTGTGAGGAACAATTTGATTTTTTACATATCAGCCAATGGTCACCACAAGAGCCGGATAACGTCGGGGGCATTGAAAACTGTGCAGTTCTCAGATATAATGGTAAATTTAGTGACCGAGGATGTACCATTCAGCAGAATTATATCTGTCAAAAGTCGACGCAGGTCGGTAAGTTATCCCGCGTTTATAGATTAAAATGACAGATTGTTTCAATTGCCGAAATGAAATTCTAGATAAAACTTCAAATTTGTTGTTGCCGCAATAGTTACTGCTCTTTAAACAAGTAAGGAGTGAATGTGCTGTGTACATGTAATGTCTTCATTGTGCTATTGCTATAATAGTATGCACTAATTGAACGAATTCTTGTTTATTTATATTGATTTGTTGATTTCATATGTAACCAAAGAGAAATGATTGTCAAATAGATGTAACATGTCTACCGATTTCAGTCGAGGACATCGCATACCTGTAAATTACCTGCATTGTCTTCCTGTAATTTACCAGTCGAGGACACCGTCTATCTGTCAATTACCTGTCGATGACATGGCATAACTGTAAATTATCTGTCGAGGACATCGCGTACCTGTAATTTACCAGCCGAGGACATCGTCTACCTGTAAATTACCTGTTTAGGACATCGCTTACCTGTAATTCACCAGTCGTGGACATCGTTTACCTGTAAATTACCCGTCGAGGACATCGTCTACCTGTAAATTACCTGTCGAGAACATAGTCTACCAGTTAATATTTAAATAAAAGTGTTACATACTATAGCACTATGAAATGATATTCAGCACAAACAAATTTGACAAGTAAATGTAACAAAGAAAATTCTTCCAGATTTTTATATTTTTAAATTATATCTTTTCTACTCAACATATTCACCACAGTTGACTCGATACTCAACAACGGATGTGGAATATGGTTACGTGGTGGCCAGAAGTGCTATATGTTCTACACAGACCCGCTGTCCACGTGGCAACACGCACAATCATTGTGCCAAGGAATGCAGGGCGACCTGATCAACGTGAAAAATTCGGACACGAAGGTACGGTTAACGCTTTTGTTATATACAAACATGCAACTTCCAATTTTCATACATATATTTTTAAATATTGCAAATAGAAATATGCAGGTAAAATGACCAACAAAGATTTGGGCGAAGGATTAAGTGTCAGATAAAACCTATCGCAAATAGCACGTGCGTATTAGACAAAAGAGACAACGTGAAAGTCGATTTCCACGTGCATACACGGGTCAGTATGTTCCGTGTTTATCAAATCAAACTTGCAGTCTTATTTATAGACTACATTATCAATAATAAAAAAAATGAAACCTGTTCAGTTTTCCTAGTTTTCAATATGCATAAAATTTCAAAAAATTTCTTGAGCGTGTCATTACTGAACAAAAATAAATAAGAGCGTGGTCTATTTGTTTAATCGTTTATTCAGAAACAATGAACACGGTCTGAAAATAGACAATAGTGAAACAAGTTGTAACAATCCTTAACATTAACTGTTTGTTAGTCATTATAGATGCTAGTACTATTTATCTCTTAAGACTATAATCATCTAAAAAACGAACTTCTACTATGTTTAAGGACAGTTATGTTTTTTGTTTTCGACCCCTACCAATAAGTTTACAAGGAGCCATAAGCTGTTCCGTGCAAATGTACCTTAGAATACTCTTGCGATGCATATATAAATAACCTTTTGTTTTCTTCATAGCGGAAGTTTTTTTTTATTGTTCAGTATCCAGCAAGGCACTTATTTTATGTTCATTTTTTTTCAGCATTTTTTTATAAAGATTTATGTGGTCAAAAGATTTGTATTTGCATTGATAGAATAGTAATTTGTCAACATTTGTATTGAGAAGATAATAAGGTTTTAACATTTGCATTAATAGGATTATAAGTTTTTAACATTTGCATTGATAGGATTATAAGTTTTTAACATTTGCATTGAGAGAATAGTAAGTTTTTAACATTTGCATCGAGAGAATAGTACGTTTTTAACATTTGCATTGATAGATCAGTACATTTTTAACATTTGCAATAATGCAATAGTAAATGTTTAACATTTACATTTATTCAAAAGTTAGTTTTTAACTTTTGCATTGATAGAAAAGTAAGTTTTTAACATTTGCATTGATAGATATGTAAAATTTTAACATTTGAATTGATGCAATAGTAAATATTTAACATTTGCATTTATTCAATAGTTAGTTTTAAACATTTGCATTGATAGAATAGTAAGTTTTTAACATTTGCATTGATAGATCACTACATTTTTAACGTTTGCATTGATGCAATAATAAATGTTTAACATTTGCGTTTATTCAATAGTAAGTTTTAAATTTGCTTAAAGTGTCGATGTAAATTTAAATGAAAACAGTGTGCACTGGATCACCATGCCTTAAAGTGTCGATGTCGATTTAAATGAAAAAAGTATTTACTTGATCACAATGCATTAAAGTGTCGATGTAGATTTAAATGAAAAAAATGTTTACTTGATCACCATGCATTAAAGTGTCGATGTAGATTTAAATGAAACAAATATCAAATCAAAAGTGTAAAACCTGAAAACTGTGTTATTTTAATCATCATCTTTTTCATAATTATTTTCGTTCGTGTATGTATGCGTTTACACATTAGAATATTGTTAGTATGAAACAATTTTATTTTTTATGAATAAATGTTCAAGCGTATCATAACAGTTCAGAAAATGTAAGAACACATATTTGAAATGTATGCTCTATATATGTAATTAATAAATTGTATGTATTGTCTTGTCATATTTTTGTAAAACATTTTAAATGGCTAAAGGCAGAGTGTGTCGATTGCTGAAAAAACTTAATTGAATCGATGTTTAATGTGTTAATATAGGAATGGATACGCATGCAATTGGAAGACCCCATGAACAACCGGATCTACTGGACGGCCCTGAACGACATACAGAAGGAAGGAAGGTACACGTGGACGGATGGGACGGTATTAGACAGCAATACCATGTAAATGTTTAGTTTGGGTTATCATTTATTGACTTTACTAAGAAAAAGACTGGTTGCATCCGTCATTCGGGTTTAAGCTCAATATTGACGTTTATGTTATTGCCCTTTGCAGTACTGTACACGTTACGCATATTGGCCCCACGATGTATATAATAAAACTACGATAATACCAATAAAATACTAAACAAGTATTTGACAAAAAGATCCCCTTGGAAACACAAAATGTATTCAAAAGGCGAAAAAGTTCTCTGTGTCCAAGCGTCAAACACGATTAACACCAGGAGCTCATACAATGTTAACGTACTATTACAGAGGAACAACTGAGTCGATTTTATAAAACTTGGCCACATAGTACTTTAGGTGTTGTCCTGCAGGATTTGTCTCGATTTCGTTTTTGGCATCGGTCATACAAAACGGTAGCTGGTCCCGCCAAATCTAACATTTTTAAATATTAGATTATATTTCTGAACCATTTTCATTGTCATTATCTTAGATTGATTTCCTGGTGACTCTCTACCAAAACACTTTTTTTTCTTGTCCGAGTTTCAAACAATGTAGTCCAGTGGTTCATATACATTCTAATACATGTATAGGGATTTTTTTGTAAAAATGTCGAAGACTAGGGGTTTGATTTAAGCACGTGGTGCATTCTCAGAACTAGGTGTGGCCACCAGTCATCCAAAATGGCTTCCTAGGCTTTGTCCATTTTAAGAATTTTATTTTTTCGTCGTAAATTCATTGTTTGCTTCAGCAAATTCATTGCAGAGTTCTTGAGAAAGGACAAAAGGTAGTGGTCTTTATATGAAAGATGGAGAATCCATATGCTAACAAATTGAGTGGATATACAATTGCCAATTTAACAATTTTATTTTCAATAGCTCGTGGAACCAGGAGCCCAATGATTATAAGGGACAAGAGGACTGCGCCGTGATAGACAGCACGGGTGGTTATAATGACGTCACATGTTCACGTCATTCGGCCCCGATCTGTGAAATAGATAATGTCGGTAAGTTTTGATATGGTCATGTTTTTAATTTTAAATGTAATGTACCTATAAAATATATTCGTTTGTACTCTAAACAAAATATATAGGGCACTAACTAGAACAAAAATGTGTTTACAATGTTTTCTATTATTTAGAAAAATGTCTATGGTGTATTCACATATATTTACAACATTGCTTGCTTCACACACACGCTTGTATGGTGTTTTCACATATATTCACAACATAACTCCCTTCATACACGCTCGTAATACTCCCTTCACACACACTAGTACGGTGTTTTCACATATATTTACAACATTACTCCATTCACACACACTCGTATGGTGTTTTCACATATAATAACAACAAAACTCCCTTCACACACACTTGTATGGAGTAGTCACATATATTTACAACATTACTCCCTTTACACACACTTGTATAGTGTATTCACATATATTTACAACATTAATCCTTTCAAACACACACTTGTATGGTGTATTCACATATATTACAACATTACTCCCTTCACATACACACGCTTGAATTGGGTATTCACATATATTTACAACATTACTCCATTCACACACACTCGTATGGTGTTTTCACATATAATAACAACAAAACTCCCTTCACACACACTTGTATGGAGTAGTCACATATATTTACAACATTACTCCCTTTACACACACTCGTATAGTGTATTCACATATATTTACAACATTAATCCTTTCAAACACACGCTTGTATGGTGTATTCACATATTCACAACATTATTCCTTCACACACACGCTTGTGTGGTGTATTCACACATATTTACAACATAACTCCTTTCACACACACACACACACACACACACACACACACACACACACACACACACACACGCTCGTGTAGTGTATTTACATTATATACAACATCATTTCCTTCACACACATGCTCGTATGGTGTATTCACATATATTTACAACATAACTCCCTTCACACACACGCTCTTATGGTGTATTCACATACCTAACTCTCTACAAACACACGCCACTCGAACGGTATATTCACACATATTTACAACATAACTCTCTTCACACACACACTCTCATGGTGTATTCACATATATTAACAGCATTACTCTCTACAAACACACGCCGCTCGTACGGTGTAGTCACATATATTTACAACATTACTTCTTTCACACACACACACACACACACACACACACACACACACACACACACGCTTGTATAGTGTATTCACATATATTTACAACATTATTCCCTCCACAAACATGCTCGTATGGTGTATTCACATATAATTACAACATTAGTCCCTTCACACACACGCTCGTATGGTGTATTCACTTGTTATTACAACATTACTCCCTCCACACACACTCTAATGGTGTATTCTCTACAAACACACGCCGCTCGAACGGTATATTCACACATATTTACAACATAACTCTCTTTACACACACACTCTTATGGTGTATTCACATACATTACTCTCTACAAACACACGCCGCTCGAACGGTATATTCACACATATTTACAACATAACTCTCTTTACACACACACTCTTATGGTGTATTCACATACATTACTCTCTACAAACACACGCCACTCGAACGGTATATTCACACATATTTACAACATAACTGTCTTCACACACACACTCTCATGGTGTATTCACATATATTAACAGCATTACTCTCTACAAACACACGCCGCTCGTACGGTGTATTCACATATATTTACAACATTACTTCTTTCACACACACACACACACACACACACACACACACACACACATATTTACAACATTATTCCCTTCACACACACGCTTGTATGGTTTATGTACATATATTTACAATATAACGCCCTTCACACACGCTCGTATGGTGTATTTACATATATTTACAACATGACTCCTTGCACACACACACTCGTATGGTTTATTCACATATATTTAGAACATGACTCCCTTCACACACATTCTCGTATGGTGTATTCCAGGTATTTACAACATTACTTCTTTCACACACACACACTCGTATTGTGTATTCACATATATTTACAACAATTCCCTCTTCACACATGCTCGTATGGTGTATTAACATATATTTACAACATAACTCCCTTCACACACACTCTTATGGTGTATTCACATATATTTACAACATTACTCCCTCAACACACACACTCGTGTGGTGTATTCACATATATTAACACCATAACTCCCTTCATACACGCTCGTATGGTTTATTCACATATATTTACAACATTACTCCCTCCACACACACGCTCGTGTGGTGTATTCACATATATTTACAACATTACTGCCTTCACGCACACGTTCGTGTGGTGTATTCACATATATTTACAACATTACTCCCTTCACACACACACTTGTATGTTGTATTCACATATATTTACAGCAATACTTCCTTCACACATACACTCGCATAACGATAAAATTGATTTTTAAGGCTTTTATGATTGATTTCCTATGGAATGAATTTTCCAGTATTGGTGTATATTAAGGCAATATCTGAAATAAAAATACAATTCATCGGACAGTAGTTTTGTTAATACCTTACCAATAACATCAATGTCTTTGAAATTTTGGGTGAAAATGTCGATTTTGCAAGAAATACAAAAAAAATATCCAAAATTATTGACATATAATATTTGATTAAAAGTTTATACATCGATGTATGCTGATACTGACAAATGTCATGGAAAAAGTAAGTTAAAACTTGAACTTACGGTAAAATTTATTTCGTCCGGGTGCCAAGTATTTGCAATTGATCAATAGAAAAAAAATGCGTTTTTTTATAGATTTAAAAATAGTCTATGTATAAAAGTTGCTTTAAATCTCACATAGTATTACTCTGTAATTCCCATTCTAACAAAATTTTAACGTTTGTCATCGTTAAATAAATGCAGTTGCAAAAATGCTGGTAGTGTTTTTATACTAGGTGAACATAATTGTGTAAAGTTTACAATTTTTGCCATTTCCAAATACAAATGTTATATCCCGGTTAAATTGCTAGAAACACATGACAATGTATTATTTTATATTTTATTTAATGAGCACTATACAAAGTTCAAACTTCAGGCATATCTGAAATGGAAATTGGGTCTGTTTAAGTAAAGACTGCGTATTAACATTGACTGGCGAAAGAGAATTCTGTCGTCGATTGGTACTGAACATACGTTTACCGGTCCTGGCTTTGATACATTAAATCTGCTGTAAACCGCCCTTCTACGTTTTTCATTGTATTTTCTTTTGTTAACGAGCTGTTAATATATTGCAATAAATCGCCCGATTGGCTTCTCTTTGTGCGGAATTGATGCGCATAAAACTTATAAATTTCGTTTTTAAATGACCTTGGCGTCCATTTTCCAAAGCTGTATGAGCACTGATGGCCTGGGGCTGCATATGGCTTGTTGGAGAAGATGGTTTCCAAGTATTTTCTTATAAAAATGCAAATGGAGATAAATAATGATTAAGATTAGTGCATTTAAACAATATTATGACACACGTCATATTGGCCTTTCCCTGAAACCGGAATATGGCCGGTTCAACCGCAACCTGACCGGATTTTAGTATCAGCTAAATTAGTCACGTGACGCCCAATACTATTTTAATGGAGAATACGCTATCATCGCCATATTATTATCACTAAATACTACATTACCATCACACATCGCCATCTTATTAATAACTTGGTTGCAGGCGATTGCCCTAAAGTAACACGTGTATTCTATATTTGGTTAGTTGGTAGTTCCAGGCGTTTTAAGGTTATTGAAACAAATGGACTACTGCAGTAGTCTGTCACAGTCCCTGATGTCTCCCGACAAATGGACTATTGCAGTAGTCTGTCACAGTCCCTGGTGTTTCCCGACAAATGGACTATTGCAGTAGTCTGTCACAGTCCCTAATATCTTCCGAATCATGTCCGTTGGACCAGAATGAAAGTGCAGGGAATCCTATGACTGTCCCAAAATGCATTGCTATTTAACGTTTTACCAAACTGTGACGTCACTAAAGCAACTTACCAATCAACGTTATCAAATCTCATTGTATTGTATCTAACGGACGTAAGCGGGAGATATGGATTCGTTCTACGAGCTTACAAGCCGTTACGATTTCTTCATTATTTTACTCTTAAGGTTCATGTCCCACAAAAGGCGGAAAATGGGTGTCACGAAATGCAGATTCTGGAACAGGTCTTGACTGTTATCTATTTGGTAACTATGGAAACAGATCGGTGCTGATGACCAAGTCAGAAGCTGCAGGATATTGCAAAACGTTGGCAATTAGTCAAACACTTATACCACAGTTACTGTCAGTCGACACGACACAGGAAAAGGTACTTATGATAGTTATTTGAAGTATATTTTTAAGTTTGTGAATTATGTATTGTGTTGAACTAGTATTGAATTAGTAATGTTTAAACGCATTGTTGACAGCATACCAGTATAATTTTTTATATATTCAATTAGATTTTATATATCGGAAATTCAGAAGCATGTCGTGTTGTTATATAGCGTTTATACCTCATTTATTTAGAAAATAAATAAATCTAAAGAGAAAAGTGATGCTCAACACATATTTGACATGTATTACTTCACCGGGGTTGTTATGGACATTCTTCTTTATAGAATTGTTTACACTGTATCAGGGTAATGTTGATTCACATGATGCCAGCTGTTGGTTGATTTGTGTTTTAGTTATACAATAATATACATCTTATTTCCCAACAAGACATTCATCAATCAACAAATAGCTGGATACGCCAACAACGTTTATGGGTTTTGGACGAGCCTGACCGACGCCCAGAGCGAAGGCTTCTGGAGGTACCCTGGCAAAACTGAGTTGGTGGATTCCTCGTTAATGTACGTCCGTATTTTCCCTTTTTGTTGTTTTAAATTACTTCATCATGCTCATCTCATGCCTTCCTTTCACGGTCATTCAGAATAAATAATTTATCATAATATCGGATAAAATCATCTCTTAGAAGCACAAATGGCAACGGAAGACAAAAGAAGAAAATGATATAAAAATAAGCTCTGTTTTATCAAGTCTGTTCATGAGCGATACTGTAACATGCAACATAAACATGCAACATCCACCACCCCACTACACCCACCCACCAACCCCCATTATAACTGATTGTTTCATTTCGATTAATTAGAAGTTGGCGTGGCGAACCTTCCAGTGCGACTCCAGACACGGACTGTGTCACGATTATAGGTGGCGCTAACTTAATGGTGAAGAAATGTAGTTTGAAGACTGGTTTCATCTGCGAGAGACCTGCCAATACACCATGGTCCTCAGGTTAGTGACACATAGTAATATAATAGCAGTGGCGTAGCTGACTTTACAAACCCACTAGGTTCTAGCGAGCTCTGGGGGCATGCCTCAGCAGAAAAAAAGACTTTCAGGATGCATTCCCAGCAGATATAACGATGCATTCGCAAAAAGATGTGCAAGCTCCGGCGTTGTGACGTAAAGGATATTACGACTAGAAGATGGGGTGGGGGGGGGGGGGGGGGGTAGTATTCTGTCTTACCCTCCTTACTTTAATGATACTTAACTATATACTAACATACTCGCCAAAGTACATATTTGGTTTAGACCTCTCAAAAAGTAATTAATTTAACCGTTTATGTTTTTAAATTAGGATCATCACCGATGCGTAGAAAAGAAAGAATTTTATGCAATATAAAAGACAAAATGTCTATCAGTATACATGTTACATACAATACAATCGTACATAAGGTGCCAATGTCATGTTCAATACATTATACAAAGGGTACTGTAATAATTATTCCAATTTTCTCAATACAAAAACAAGGTCTAAAGTATCATGTAATATCACTAACACATATCTGTACTAGTTTAAAAACTCTTTTCGCCACCATTATAAAATATTATAATACTATTTGTACACAATCAAATATGAAATATCAATTTAACATATGCTATACCTATCAATTACCAATTTAATAAGAATATTTGACTATCTATTGTATAATGTTTTGTTTCTTTTCCCAAAGCTTTTATATATGTATGAAGCAAGCTGTGTTATGGTGATTGAAATAATTCAATAAATTTCAGCATTTAGGGTATTTTCCGGAAGTATTTTCCAGTTAAGCTTAGTCTGAAATCTTCGTACAATGGACATTCTAAACTAAAATGTAATTTTCTTCTAAAACAGAACTGTATTCCGCCATGTACACGTGACAAAAACAATGGCACAGTCAATCTTGTATTATCTGTGATTGTGTACGTTCTGTTTGTGTCTTCCCGGGGGTTAAAACTCTTTGATTATCTGTATGAAGATTTAACAAAGTTTCTTTGACTTTTAATTCTCCACTACCTGCTTCTCTCTGGCTGTAGTTTACATGGGCAAACTATGTGAGCAATTTTAATGAGAATTTATAAAGATTTTTTTTAATTTTTTCAAAATTTTGAAATTGGCTATAAACATGTTTCCCAATAGATCATGCTTATATATACTCAATGACCCCGCAATACCAAAAGGGTATATATTTAAACCTGCTTAAATATCATATTGAAAAGGAGTTTCCTAATTTGTGGTACGCGCCTACGTTAGACTAAAATAGATTTTTCGCTTGCAACATATTGCGTGACGTATTAAATGAGTCACGTGATTTCATTTTGATTTCAAACTGATCCGTCATACAGGTTCGCGCGTTGTAAAATTGGTTTCATCTTAGAAAGAGTCCGAATGACGATGTGACGATGTCAAGCAGTATTTAAGTGATGTCTATTTTAAGAATGGGAAATTTGTTTCAAGTTTACAACTCCAATCAAAACATCGGTTTTGTCATGTTTTGGTGGATTTGATATACAAAACCATTCGGATTTTATTTATTTATGATTATGAGATGCTTTTTATCTATTTTAAAAAAAAATGTTTATAAAAAAAATATTTATAGTTTTTCCCCTGGTGTTCTCCCATTAAAGTAGTACCATTACTTATGTGAAGTTTGCATTGAGCCATTGTTTGTTGCCGAACATAGCATACTTGCCATCTATTCCAGGTTGTGATCGAAAGAGGACTTCGTTTGGCGGAGCTGTTGGTGTGCTTATCGCGGCCCATTTTATAAAATCGTTGCTGATGTGATGACGTATGACTTTGGGAAGTCGAGATTTATAACCAAAATATATCTCAGATTATTGATTTGTTACAATTGAATAGAAGGACCAGAGACACAACTTTACTGCTGGAGTCGTAGAGATTTTTCATATCATGTTCACGTAATTCACACTAACTGGAGTCATAGTATACTCATGAAACTTTGAGGCGTTTTAACGCCATATATTAACGTTTGATAGATTAATGATTGATTTTCTATAAAACAAACATAAACTGATATTAACTTAATGTTAAATTTGAAAGCCAATGTCACATTGCTGACTTTAAAATGTTTTTCATATAATTATAACTATATATCGAGCGCATGGTCTGGTGGTAGAGCACCGAACTCATGATCGGAGGATCGTGGGTTCGATCCTCCGCCACAGCTATATGTTGTGTCCTTGAGCAAGACACTTTATCCGCATATGCTTAGTAGTGATTCTACCCAGGAAGACTTCGAGCGTGATTTGCCTAAGTTGTAAGAACTTGTTTCACAATCGAAGTAAAATAAACAAGTTTAAACTATAACTATATTTATTTACATTTAGATGAAATGTTACATGTAGAATCGGAACATTGAATTAAAATTGAAAATATTAACCTTCCTTCATCTACAACCATGAGACAAACTGACGTTTGTTTGACATTCGTGTTTCGATAATCAACATGAAACCTTTCGTAGCACTAACCTTCGCTGTCTCCATTATTGAAGAGTTACACATTTTTGCTATCGTTTGCCGAGCCCGATTAGCTCAGTCGGTTACGCGTCTGACTATCAATCCAGGGGTCGTGAGTTCGAATCCCTCGCCCGGCAACAGTCTCCGTGACGATTGATATACGATATTGTGTCTCATTATCATTCGTCTCTCATCACAGTTTTAAGTGGGGAAATTATCAGTTACTCGCGGAGATGGGGTGTGCTAAAGTACTGGTTAACCTTTCAGGATCCCAGAAGACAGTGGTTAGTTCAACTGATCGTCTGTTAGTCCTCTATGGCAAAAAAAAAAATGACGCTAAATATTCAATCAATCAATTTTTTTTTGTTCGGTAAAGCATCGTTGTCGTTTGGTTTTTATTTTGAAGTTTTTATGTCTATCTTTTAAAAACAGAAAGCTAAAGGAAATACCTACTTTTTAAATATTAGAATGGACATTTTTTTTTTAATTTAATATTAATGTTATTATGTCTCAGTAGCACATAACTCTATTCACATACAAACCAGTGCATCAAAGATGTGTACATGATCAAAACAATTAGATATATACATAATAAGGATATGTGTGTTAAATTTTAAAAATCAAATGAAATGACAATAAACAGCATATATCATTTTTAAACAAATAATTATAGTTAATCTGACTTCTTTTCTCAACATAATATTGATGTTATATTGATGTTATATTGATGTTATTAGCATTGTGTTGTACATGCAGGACACTTTAATAAACTGTTTATTTATGACAGAAAATAACAAACAGGCATGTTATGTTTACTACCGAAAACGTAACACGAATATCAGACTGATATCTGCTGAAACAAGCAGACATGTTGACATATTTTATAAGTATTTATCATAAACCAGGATGTGGAGTAGTATTGTTGCTGGTGTTTGCCTCATATTGTTGATGTCAAGGCAAACATTAAGCGACAAGATGAATGCCCTCGATAATACACTTCTATTAAAATTAGTTCAATGAAAGAGGCGATCATCCGCGACTTTATTACATATACGCTCCATTAAATAGCAATGTTGTGTAGAATGAGACATAAAATATCAAAAGTAATGACTTAAACATGTTTGAACGTCATTGTTTTATTTTTTTTAATAGTTACTATCACTCGACAGATACATAAATAATGAAAAACTACGTTTGAAACTATGAGGAAGCAGTTTTTTGGTGGATATGAAATGAGCAGCAGATGATCAACCTATGATACTAAAAAGATGCTAGAAAGTCTGGCGCCTCAAAAATCAGTTTCCACAATAATATTCCTATGTATAAGTAAAAGTCACCTTATACAGGGTTCCAAATATATCCCAGCCCCTTGATTTGCAGAATCTCCAATCACTTGCTGATGCTAGGATAATATGTTTGACAGAAGGGTTATTGAGAGGAAGAGAGGAAAATTGTCACGACTAGATGATGCTTCAAAACACAAAATTGACTAAATAAAATCATAAATGGATGGAAAAAAATAGAATTTTCCATTTCCCACAGTATCCCTATGTAAAACTCAAAGCCCCTTTACAGGACCCCTTTACACACAAGCCCCTTGATTTGTACAATTTTTACACCCCTACTTATAGGGACAGCAAAATAAAATATGAACAAATTATGCTGACCTTTTGTTTAAAAGAAAAGTTTTGGAAATTGTTTATTTTATCTCTTTTTTTTTGTACAAATATGAAACTCCAACTTATGGAAATACATGTATGTATAGGCAAATACAGTTCCATTAAAAATAAGTATTGATGTTTATTATAACTATAGTTGAGTATCATTACTAGTCTACATATATATTTCCAAAATCTGTTGAGCATTTCATCATTTTTTTTTAATTTTTTGACAATTTTTAGTCATGGTGGCCATCTTGAGTTTCAGATTGATAAATAAAAATCTCCTATGCAACAGAAACATCTATGTGAAGTTTCAATTTTAATTGGCCTAGTGGTGTCGGAGGATGTGCCGCTAAAGGATGACAGGCGAGGAACAACGCGTCATCGGTTAAGCCCTTTTGTCAGTAGCTCTAAAAATATACCTTCTAATGTTATGAAAACACGTTTTTTATTTAAAATTCACCTATAAACCGATTCAGCTATTTTGAAACTACGTCATTCTATTTTTAGATAGAACTTTCCGTATTAGGGGTGTTTGTAGTATGATAGCAGATTTTCTGTTACATAAACTATAAAAAAAAACTAGATATGAATATTAAGTGTGTTGTACTACTGTCTGTTCCGAGAGCGTAGTGGTAACGTTTTGAACTGTCAACCCAAATATCGAGCCTTATTTATGTTGATTTTTTTTAAAAATTTATTTTCCATAAAAGTATCCCAGTGTACTGTTTCAATGAGTTTTTTAATTTGGTGAGTGTTCGTAGCAACCTCTTTTATATATACATTGCCTGTATACAGGTCACACTTAAGAATTACCCCCTTACATTATTACATGACGGTGTCAAGGTTTTTACGCCAAAGAAATTATAGCTGTGTAAAGCGAATTGGCATTTTATTTTGTTAAAATACATAAAATGTCATTTGTGCATATGGGAACATTTTTATTATTTCTCCCAAGTTTGGATGACATTGGGAACTGTTTGGTAAAACCATCGAAAGTGTGAAAAAGCAACCTGGTCAACCTCAAGTTTTTTTCCGCATAATTAACCCAACAGAGGACAATCTGTTGGAACACTGCACTTTTAGAACCATTGATAATGTATCCAGTGTTCAAGAAGCGCATGTCTCTATATGTAAAACAGTACAAAATTAATTATTGTGCGAGACTTATAGCGTAGCGTCTCACCACACCAAGTCAAAACCATCTAAAACAATTCTGTCTGATTGTGGCTTCCGAGGAGCCTCCGATGCCGGTGCCGACTTGCTGCTGCGGATTACATCTGACGTAATATGTACATGTGCATATGAATAAAACATTATAAGTAAATTTTCTCCGTGAATGTTGATTTTAACTAAAAATCGTTGCATTTTATTAATTTACAAAATATTTACAAAATCAAATTATGTAATTTGAAAGTTAATAGTATTTAAACTAGTTCCATTTTTCTATTTATAAAATACACTCTTGTAACAAACACTCCCAGCGGTACATGTTTACTATGCAATAACATACACAGCTGGGCCCAGTTGTTCAAAGCTTGGTTAGCTTAACCCTGGGTAAAGTGAAATCTTGTAACTTCAATATTTTCTATACTTAATGACTGTATGGCAATTTAAATGAATTTTTAGAAACAATATGGTATATTTTCATAATGTTCAATAAAATAATAACCTAAAAAGTTGTAAATCTAAAAATATTGTGATTTGAAAATTTCGCTTAACCCACGGTTAAGCTAACCAAGCTTTGAACAACCGGCCCCAGGGTTTAAATGTTTAATTTGAAACCAATGTGCATATTTCGATTAAAGACTAGCTTCCAGTTTGATAAGGCTTTTTTCATGGTAACTGAGCTGTGGCCATGGCATTTGAAAAGTTCATGGCCCTGTGTGCATTTTCAATATATGTTTCGTTCCTATATTAGAATTTTATTGCCATAAAAATATAGTAAAGGAGTGTTTATAAATGGACAACTTGTCATATTTCCAAATTAATACAATTGAGAAGTTTGCATTTTTAATGTTTGATTCTGTAATTTTCATTAGGTGTCAGTGTATTTCCAAATAAATATAAATTTTAGAAAAGGAAACATTAATAGTTAAGTCTTAAACATAATTAATAAACGCTACCGATTTTTTAGAATCCAACTTTTTAAGGCGCCGACTTTAGACAGGGTTTCTCAAATTTGTTAACATCCTGTAGGCAACATCCGGGTGTTTTTTGTTCGTATTTTTTCTTCAATTTATGTACAGAATAAACCATTTTAAGTGGGGATTTTATTCTAGCTTTGATGTTGAGAAAACCCTTTACAATTTCATAATCTTGCTGGCTTGCATGTAGCCCTTTCTATACACTGCGATCTATTTCTAGTTTTCTTTATCTGAGAAATGGTCGTGACACACTTTATTAAGTGTTTTCGTTCCGATTGATTGCATATATACTATATAGACGTGATTGGGAGGATAATGAATCAATTGAAAGGTAATGCAGACACCTTGGTCAGTAGTCGATATTAAATCTTGTGAAAAATAATCTCAACCAAAAGCTACAAAATTCCCAACGCACTGTAGACCAAGCTGATAAACTTGTTGGAAAGACGTATATACAAATATCAAGGGCATGGCTTAAAAAAGTATCACCAACTTGTCAATGCTGTTAACCATTGTTATGCAGCAAAACAGAACAGGCATTAACTTACTTTTTTTAATGTAAAATAAACATCTCAGAAAAATGACAATAGTTCTACAACCCGGATTTTCCACCCGCAAAATTGAAATAAGTATGCAAAATATATGCAAGGAACGGCATCAAAAGAATAAAGGCGGTGGAGATTATCTTAAAACCAGAAACGAAATCTCACATAAACTCAAAGTGTTGTCAAACAAACTGAAATTGTGACCTTGACCTTTGAGGTACGGGTGTTGATCTTACTCGCGACACGTCGTCATGTTCTGTTGATCATTTGTTGCAAGTATCAACAAAATTCATCTATGCATGACAAAGTTACAGGCCGGAAACGAAATACCGGACGGAAGGACGGACGGAAGGACGGACGGAACGACGTACGTACGGACGGACGGACGCTGCGATTACTATTTGCCACACAAAAATTTTTTTCGGGGGCATAAAAAAAATGAATTTATGAAAATGTTGACCATAAGCATCCTCAATTATAAAGCCACAAGGAATAAAAATGTCTATGAAGACGAACAGCTCTGGAAAGCATATGTTTATTGTTTTTTTTTTTATAATTTATGCCAACATTTAATAAAAGCTCTTATATGTATATATTCCTTCGTGATATATGCAAACACAGACTGACATGCGCAGTCGCAAACCAAGAATTACATAAATAATTGTGACCTTGACATTAACCCCCATGTGTACCGCGCATGAGGGCTCATGATACATGGATGGCATCGAGCTATAAAATCAGACAGGGAACTTCAAAGAACGCAAGAAAGATCCAATGTACAAAACACACATGCACAGTATGATTCCCGCTAAAAAATAATAACATAATTAACAGGATAATCCTTTCACGCAACACAACAAAAATGAAAAATACGCTTCCAATCAGTCGATGCAACATTCGTTGTTTACATAGTTAATGAATTTCACCTATGGTCTTATTCAGCTCGCGGTGAACTTCAATTAAATGCAATATAAAATATTTACTTATTGCATTGTACGACATTTCAAATAAACAAAATGTACAGTAGATAAAAATAAAAATAAACCATTATATTTCTCAGATTCTCTTATTCTACCCCTTTTTCCGTCCGTAATACAACCTTTTAGTTATATCCATATTAAGTTCCGATCCCCAGGTTTCGCAATATTCTTCAATGAATGCACAATAAAGACGTTTTTATCAGCAAATACTTTTTCGATACTACTATAAAGTACTACTATAAAGTATGGGAACTGCATCAACTGTAGATTAACCTTTCGTTACTCCGAACTATGCATCTGGTACTATATTATTTAGTTAACACCATTTATCAATATGTTTCTTTAGGATGCTAGTGAAAGGTATATCAATACAAAACTGACAAGGGTAAAACCTCTTTAATTATTTATATCGCCTGTTTTTAGTAATGGTACACTAACGCAATTTGTCAAAGCCCTAAATCAAAAATAATAATAAAAATGTCAATTATATGACTAGATATTATGTAATATTGAAATGAAGTATTCGATTACATTATTATAAGATGTACGTCTCACACAAGAATTAATTTTGTACTGTTCTACATATAGAGTCATGCACTTCTGGAACACTGCATACATTACCAATGGTTCTAAAAGTGCCTTGTTTCCATAGATAGTCCTTTGTTGGTCGAATTATGCAGAAAAAAACGTGGGGTTGACCTGGTTGCTTTTTCACAATTTCGATGGTTTGATGGCACCCCTTCATTTTTAACAATTCTGTCCATTTGTTGCAGTGTATCACTACGCATCTTAAAACTGTTATAGCATCATCAAACAGTTCCCAGGGTCACCCAAACTTTGCGGAAATCATGAAAATGTTCTAATGTTCCCATATGCACACAGAAATATTTAACAAAAAATTGCCCATCCGCTTTACACAGTTCTGGCGTACGAATCTTGCTACCGTCATGTAAGGGAGGTTGACCTTAAGCCTTATTTCTACTCATTGGCGTTATTGCTGCTTCTTCCTCTGAAATTGAAATTATTTTATCGAGTTCTTCAGATACTGAGTTCACATCATTAAAATTTTGATTTCCATTCAACTCACATTTTTCCTCATTATGCTTCGTTTTCCTAATATCTTTGAATAATTGTCAAAATACAAATGAAATGAATTTTACGGATATATCAAGATCCATTTGATTTTTAGACTTAAATCGTTTCCAATTATCAGGCGAATTCAAACGACGCATACTTTTTAGTTTGCGCTTTTGGTTTAACATGTTTACGTGCTGAATTTTCATTTTTGTGTTATAGACTTACATTATGCATGCTATACGACACACAAAAACATGGAATCATCCAAATCTTTCTATTTAGATATTTAAAACTAAAATACAAACTCTATATTCACCTCAAACCTAACCCTCCCTCTTAAAACAAGGAAAACAACAGACTTCTCACTGAGACGCATCCAAACAGACAACTTATAGAGGAAACAATAATAATTATAAAACATTAAATATTACATATTTTTAAAGGAAACAGATTATATGCTAAAATATGTATATGCACTTACATGTATTGACAACATCAATGGCTGAATTAAACATTTTTGCTACTATCTAAATGTTAAAAAAAAGTATTTGCACTTAAAACAGCACTTTCTTAATAGTATAAAAGCAACTTTATCTTAATCCCCTAAAAGAGACAAATTTCCAGGGTTTAGAATTGTGTTGAAATATTAACTATACAACAGTACAAGTATCTTATCTTTTATGACATTTTAACAGTTGCAACCATGTAAATTACTTAGAAAAAGACCATTGTATCTGCCGGTCTCAATATTGGAGCTGTCACTTCTAAACTAAGCAAGTACTTCTCCGTGACATATATCCAAAACAAATTTCAACATGTTCAACATCAAAATGTTCTTTAAACCTTTAATAAAACCTAAGTTTATATCTGTCGCTTCCGTTGTGAGTGGTGTCACGGTAAACTTCAACATTTCCAAATATCAATAAAATCACTAACTTCATATATATGTAAGGGAGAATCACACGACAACAATCATGTTATTATACATTTGTATTAAATGTAAGTTATATTTGTCCACATACCGCAGATTGGGCATTTCCTTTTTTTACTCTTAATTCCATTTCATTAGCTCTTCTTGCCAAAGGTCCTCTAAAAGGGTTGTTGAAGGTATGTCTCCGGTGAAAGTTGGGCCCACCACAGGGATCACTGTTACATAGAATTATTTAGGGAAAATATGAAAATGTAGACACGACAGCAACACCATTTTTGGCTCCACTGGCCAATCACAAGATCTTGGACGAGTTCTTGAATCATATAGCACCCCCCCCCCCCCCCCCACCCACACACACACACACACACACCCACCAGCACCATTTTGGAGCTATATTGACCAAAGATCAGCAGGACTTATGTCATTGTAAATTGTCCGTCCGTCTGTTAATCGTTTTCCCATTTTTCAAGGAATCTTAACCAAACTTGCACAATAGTTATATACCCACAAGATCTTGGGGTAGCTTACCAAAACAATTTTTCAAGCGGTTTGTTTCTATTACAGCGATTCATGCCCTCTTGGGTCTTTTTTTATTTTAGAACAACCAATACCTTTCTATTAGCTTGATCGTTCCTTATTATCCATGTTACACAAGTTCAATATAACAGTTTTCTAACACATACTGGCCATAAGCCTCTCCGTCTAATAAAGTAAATATAAATATAAATACATAAAAACATAATATATTAGAATGCGATAGCCTTGTATACAACAAATGGAAAATCTTTCTCGGTACACATTCAAACGTGTAGTATAATATACTTGTAGATATATCCCGTCGCTGCCGGTGGTATTTTTACTGTATTGTTCTTATCGGGTTTGCCATCAAACTTGTCCCTACCTATTTCATTACTTCCTAGATCACATATATATAAGACAATAAGATACGCTCACTTCCATTCAGCTTATCTAGAGATGTGCCATCGTGTGCTTCCGTTCACATTATCTTACGATGTGAGATAACGGGCGAGATTGTGTGGTATCGCGTGATACCTTTCCCTTTCAGAGAAAAGGAAAGCTAAACAATTACTTTCAGAAACTAAACTAAGTAAGATAGGATTATTTTGTTTTAACATGTACTTGCTTATATAGATAACAGCCGCGTGCTATGATAATATATGACAACCTTGACCGGTAAACCACAGAAACAGTCACATTGGGAACCAGATATAGGTCAGAACTCTAAACTTATTCTCATGTTTATTTTGTTTCATTATATTTCAATATCACATTTTAGATAAAATATCAAAAGTCATTGTGGTTGTGGAGCTCAATTAACTATGAGTTTAAAGTCACAACGGTTTTATCTACATATACCGAACGGAACAGCTAACCTGCCACTTGACATTTCATGTACCTGACCTTTTATGTATTTTCTTATAATATTATTTAAACAATTTCCTTCAAATTACTATTTGAGCAAGATAGAACATGTAGCTATGTAAACTCACTACATAATTGTCAGTTTATGTCGTATACAATTTTGATAACGCTTCTCAATAATATGACGAATATATTGGAAATATAAAAGTGGCGGGTTAGCTGTTGCGTACAGTATATGAATATGATAATGAAGACAAACAGTTTTATGTGACGTCTATTGCTACAGACCGATCCCATTGTTATATTTTTATGCTGTACTTATTATAATCAATTGTGACCTTAACTGCTTCTTCTTCTGTTGCATATATATGTACTTCTTTTTGTCGTATAATCTATTTGTAAACTGTAAAGAAAAGTAATGAAATTATGAATGTGTGGCGTGAGGGGAAAATCTTAATTATGTTACCCACCGGTATACATGTTGGCGTACGATATAGTTCTGACATGCATTTAAACTAAATGCAATTGTGGAGTTAAAGAATACGCGTGGTAAATGTTTGTTTACTGAATGGTGTACTTAAAAAGTAGAAACAGCAACTTTTAAAGAGCCAAAACAACTTTTATTACAGCAAGATAAGTTGTCAGTCCATTACTTCTTGTTCAGTTTTAACTTAATCACTTTTAACACCATTAACGACGTAAACAACTTGCATATATAATCCAGTAATATCAGTTAAACCATAGCAAAGCTCCTCGTTTGAATTAAAGAACTATCTTTCGCGAGTAATGGAAACTTTCTCATATCATATCAATTTTTTCGCGTATACTCGTATATTTCAGAAATGGTAGACCCAAATCTATTAAAATGTCGCTATATAATTTGATAGTTAGATTACTCACTAACCTGGCTCACATTCTATAGAAATATTATCTTTGTTGTGTCTTGCTCACCAAAATGGTGTAGCGTATTCCAAATAGGGACGAATCATGGATTTATAGCAACAAGAAGATAATTTTGTCTAAATAATAAAAACTTTCTAAAATTATCCTGAGGTTTCTCATGATTTGTTTTTTGATACTTTTTACCAATATGTTGTCTGAATTTTAATCTTTTATAAAAAATTGCCAAATCTATTTTCTTATTAATAGTTTTCATTTGTATTATTTAACCATCCTTAAAAATGAGACATATCGATGGTAATCGAGTGCAGTTATAATAAACGTAAATATAAGAAATGAACTTTCATTGTTGAATTTTAATCAGATATGAACTAACACGTGACGAACAAAGTTCATGTTAGGGGTGCACATAGTTTGACATGATACATGATACATGCAAGTTCAAATCTCACGAACAGTCGTCAACAAATACAGTGTACAGTCCTTAACAACTTCAAAAGAGTTCCCTCATCTCATTTCCTTTTAAAATGATAGTCCATCATAATATTTTAGTTATAGTGAACTTATACCTTGCAGTATAAGTTATTATTTTCTTACTTTCATTTTTCGTGATTTAGGGGGTATTGTAGACAATAGTGTCAGAATGCGTTTCATTATCTATATCATGTTTCCTTCAAACACATATACATTTTTGTATTGAGAAAATTGTAATTTTTTTTCTTTGGAAGAGTAATTTCTTATCATTTCACAAGGAAACTTTGATTTTATTCTCGTATAATAGTTTGATACACATAGTGATCATGTTGCTGAACTGAGAGTCATCTTCTTGTAAACAAACAATTTTATATCAAATATGAATATTTCAGAAAATAGTATTGACATATTTAAAAAATGACAAGCTAAACATCAATCATAACACAAATGTATATAAAATAGGATTTTCTAATATCTGAAATAAATTCTACAGCTGTTTCAAAGGAATAGAAAGTGTTTACTTTAGAGACTGACTTAGTACTTATCGCAACTGAGGTCCTATGTCGTAACAGTCACACATATGGCCGCTATGTACAACGCTGAACAGTGTTTAACTTGAACGTTTTCTGCAAAAGAAGACATTTTATAATTATAATAGTTTATATTACAGCTAGGTTATTACACACGTAGTCACCTCACCATCAATATGAACAGACTTATGAGACTGCGTCGACCGGTTCATCGTGTCAGACAAATACATAACAAAGGTATTAGTTTTGTACAACAATCATTTCATAATTAGAAACATTTCATGTTTTCATATTGCAAAATGGTAAAGAGAGAAACCACGACGAGGATGGCGTAATACGGTGTTGTCTTGCTCTAACACGGAATATTAACGTAGTATTTAGTATATAATGGCTAAGGCCAATCGTTATCATGCCATGTGTACATGATACGATACCTCCACACAGTCACATTATTCTTACACCCGGCTGAGCGGCATCTCTTCTAAAAGTTTAAAAGCAGAGAGGGAAACAAATGTTCTTAATTTTTGGCGTGGGCGTTTTTGTTAACGAACATGTTTAAATATCAAAAGGATCTAATGTGTTAATGGGATTATATTTGGTTTTTACAATAAAAAGGATGAGGCGACTATGTCCCACTTGTCCTCATAATAATTTGAAATAAATAATTTTAAAGAATTCAGTATTGTTTAGGTGATTTTGTAAAAACATGGAAAAGCCAAGGCTTGACAAGTTTGGATATTATCCTCTACGATTGCTTCATAACCGTTGACGTAGAGAAAGCCTTGGTGAGATAGGACCTCTCTTGGGCTTGGGTTTAAAAATATTAATACAAATGGCGATACTTTGTATAAATCATAGTCCTATTATACTGCCAATATATGCTTGCAAGCTGTATGTCGTAGTTTTCAAACAAGCAAAAATAATCGAACAGTATCGTCCCCTACTGAATAGTTGTAATGCTATGAATTATCTTATGTAAAATATATTAAGTTGTGATCATTACATATTTACTGTACTGATAAAAGTATGTTTATGGTAAACAGTAGTGTATTACTGTAGTTATGTGCATGTAATTTCTCTGCTTGCGTACTCACTTTACAGTGGACGGACTCCTGTTTCGAGACGCAGCGCCATCAGACAAAGACGCGATATTGTCGCTGCGCCAAAATGTGTACCGTGGTCTTGACTACCTACCGGAATACTTTGACTTCTTCATTCATGACACAAACAGACGTTGTGTAGTTGGGGAAATTAACCAAACGGTGGTAAGCATGTTATCGTAACAAACGAAACGTTTAATCAGTGTTACATAATATAGTAAAGCACCATCAGTGGTATTAAGATGTTTTTGTATTCGTTATATGCATATTACTTTGAGATAAAACAAGTTCAAGGGAACTAACTCGTCCGAGCTTGTTTATTAATAGAACCATGGAATGTACCGATTGCTTTATTTTAATTACATCCGTATAGTGTTAAACTGTACCGAATGTTGAGGTGAATCTGTTGAATGTTTAATGGTTATTGTGTCCCTGTACAATTAATTTATGCTGTACAATTATGTTTAATTGAACCCATAATACGTATAAGGAGATTTTAAATTATCGGGTTAACTGCAAGGAAGGGATGGTGATGTATCGGGGTTATAATAGAATGATCGTAGTTAAACAGTACATAATTATGTATTGGATGGGGTTTATCGCGACTTTCAACTCATTTCGTGTTATATATGGCATGTCCAGTTTTATTGGTGGAGGAAGACCCTAGAATCAATATGTGTATAACCACCGTACTGCAAGTAACTGGCAAACTTTCTCACATGAAGGTTTTGGAGCGAGCGGGACTCGAACCTAAGCCATTAGCGGTGGGAGGTACTAGTAAGTGATCTTGAGATGGCACATTAAACCAGTCGGCCACGGAGGATCCTTCGCATTGTACATAAGGTCATTGTTGAATTGCCGGAGATCTAATGTACGGGCGTATGTTAGTGATTCTTGAATTGCCGGAGATCAAATGTACGAGCGTATGTTAGTGATTGTGAATTGCTGGAGGTCTAATGTACGGGCGTATGTTAGTGATTGTGAATTGCCGGAGATCTAATGTACGAGCGTATGTTAGTGATTGTGAATTGCTGGAGATCTAATGTACGAGCGTATGTTAGTGATTGTGAATTGCCAGAGATCTAATGTACGAGCGTATGTTAGTGATTGTGAATTGCCGGAGATCTAATGTACGAGCGTATGTTAGGAATCGTTGAATTGCCGGAGATCTAATGTACGAGCGTATGTTAGGGATCGTTGAATTGCCGGAGATCTAATGTACGAGCGTATGTTACGAATTGTTGGATTACCGGAGTTCTAATGTACGAGCGTATGTTAGGGATCGTTGGATTGTCAGAGTTCTAATGTACGAGCGTATGTAAGGGATTGTTGGATTACCGGAGTTCTAATGTACGAGCGTCTGTAAGGGATTGTTGGATTGCCGGAGTTCTAATGTACGCGCGTATGTTAGGGATTGTTGAATTGCCGAAGTTTAATGTACGAGCTCATGTTAGGGATTGTTGGATTGCCTGAGTTCTAATGTACGAGCGTATGTTAGGAATCATTGAATTGCCTGAGTTCTAATGTACGAGCGTATGTTAGGAATTGTTGGATTGTCTGAGTTCTAATGTACGAGCGTATGTTAGGAATCATTGAATTGCCTGAGTTCTAATGTACGAGCGTATGTTATGGATCGTTGGATTGTCGGAGTTCTAATGTTCGAGCGTTACTATGTTAGGGATTGTTGGATTATTTAAAGTGTTATATATTCATGGAGATATTGAATTATTCGGGTTGTAAGCTACATAAGTGATTGTTTAGTTATCAAAATTTGTATGTGCAGTATGGGATATTGAAGTATCGGGTTGCAATGTACAAATCATAGTTAGATGCCCTTCATTTGTAGGTAGCGTTTGGGGTCATGCTGACATTGGACGGGGGTCAGTCCATCCTCGGTCAAGCAGGACGAGTTCATCAGCAACATGAGGGACGTGGTATATTTGGGTAAGAAACAAAGTATTGAACAAATCAAAGAAAAAATAGTTTACCTTGTAAACAGCGTAATCAATTTTATAGAATTTGCATATTAATGTTAGGGCCTGGGCCCGATTAGCTCAGCCGGTAGCGCGTCTGACTATCAATTCAGGGGTCGTGAGTTCGAATCCCGGCCTGGCAGCAGTCACCATTATGATTGATATACGCTACTGTATCTCATTATCATTCGTCTCTCACCGCTGATTCATGTGAGAAAGTTATCAGTTACTTGCGGAGATGCGGTGTGTTTGAGTACTGGTTAAACTTTCAGGATCCTAGGAAACAGTGGTTTGGTTAACTGAGCGTGTGTTAGGCCTCGATGGAATAACAATGACGCTAAATAGTCAATCAATCAATCAATGTTAGGGCGTGTCCTTCCTGTTTATATTTTTCATGATATTGTTTATTTCATGCTTGACAAAACACATAAAACATCATACAAGTAAACACACGTTATAAAGACACCAAGTTCTTAGATTATTAGTAATAAACGTGGAAATTGTTTATTTTATTTGTAAATACGAAGGGTTTATATGAATTGCTCTCGAGTCCGCTGGATGGACAGATCCAGTACTAAGTGTTGTTTTGGAGAGATGTCCGGGTTAAACATGAGACCATACCGGCGCACCTTGTGTTTTATTGTCTTATTGATGCTTAGTAACAGTAGAAGTTTTATATATTTTATTTAGTATATCAAGATGACATTGTCCCTTACTTAATGACTGCATGGGGTCCTCCGTGGCCGAGTGGTCTAAAGGCGGCGTCTCAAGATCACTGACCTCTCACCGCTTTATTCAGATTTATTCTGAGGTCTTCATTCACCAATAACACACGATATGCCATATATCTCCTGAAATGTGTTGAAATGGCGTTAAAGCCCATTTTAAAATAACGAGTGGGCAGTCATATTGTGTCTAGTACATTTCTGATGCTAGTTGGCATTAAACTGAGTACATTTGAGTGTTTGCCAATTAGTGGGTAATACTGATATTGGTATAGGCGTTTGAAGCGGCTTACTGGCGCACATCATTTCTATAAGTTGAAGTCATTCAAGTACAAAATGTGTTTAACTTTCATAACGCATATTTTATTTGTCTTTAAGATTAGTCATACACAAAATGAGAATGGACTTTTCATTTTTCAAAAGCGCTCACCGAGAGACAGATGCGTCCGTTTCGAATGTCATTTCGCAATGGTACAAAAACCTTCCTGACTTAACTTTTTGACGGTAGTTATATGGTTAGTATGGTCATTGTCACGTGCCAGTAAGATAGTGTGTCTGGGTCCGGTACCATGACATACGTCTACAACATTGAACTCCAATGTGTCTGAAGGGCAGCAATCATTAACTTGGAATACATTCATAGACTGTCAAATATACAAATGTATTAGTAGTGACATAAAGCGCGATAATAAACTGTCAAATGTACAAATGTACTAAAAGTGACTTACAGCGCGATAATAAACTGTTAGATAAAGTCTTAATGTATTTTAGGTCATTATCCCGTTACTTCAATTGCATTGGCAAACAAAATGGCAGCAGAAAGCGCGTGGCGCTCGTGGAAACAACACTTAACAGATATGCCCGATCAGAGAGGTTCCGGCAGTCGCACACGCCGATTGCGTCCAAAGTGGGTACACATTGTTCAGAATAAAACAAAATATAATGCAATGCTGTAAATAAAGTGGAGTTCTTATCATAGTTATATATAGCCGGACCCAGTAAGCTCAGTTGGTAACGCGTCTGGCTGTTTATACAGGGGTCGTGAGTTTGAAACCCCGCTCGGTTACTGTCTCTTATATGATTATTCATGAACTGTGTTCTACCGTCATGAATCTCCCACCTCTGTCGTATAGAGATAAGGTATGAATAGTGTACTGACTGCCGCGTTAAATGACCGCCTAGCGAAACACTGGAACGATGATTAGATGCACTGACCGCCGCGTTTTAACTGTCTCTTGGAACACCGGAACGGTGATAAGGTACATTGACCGCCGCATTTTATTTGTCTCTTGGAACACCGGAACGATGGTAAGGTGCACTGACCGCCGCGTTTTAACTGTCTCTCGGAACACCGAAACGATGGTAAGGTGCACTGACCGCCGCGTTTTAACTGTCTCTCGGAACATCGGAACAATGATGAGGTGCACTGACCGCCGCGTTTTAACTGTCTCTCGGAACATCGGAACGATGATGAGATGCACTGACAGCCGCGTTTTAACTGTCTCTCGGAACATCGGAACGATGATGAGGTGCACTGACAGCCGCGTTTTAACTGTCTCTCGAAACATCGGAACGATGATGAGGTGCACTGACCGCCGCGTTTTAACTGTCTCTCGCAACACCGAAATGATGATAAGCTGCACTGACCGCCGCATTTTAATTGTCTCTCGGAACACATGAACGATGATGAGGTGCACTGACCGCGGCGTTTTAACTGTCTCTCGGAACACCGGAACGATGATAAGCTGCACTGACCGCCGCGTTTTAACTGTCTCTCGGAACACTGGAACGATGATAAGGTGCACTGACCGCCGCGTTTTAACTGTCTCTCGGAACACCGGAACAATGATGAGGTGCACTGACCGCGGCGTTTTAACTGTCTCTCGGATCACTAGAACGATGATGAGGTTCAATAACCGTCGCGTTTTAACTGTCTCTCGGAACACCGGAACGATGGTAAGATGCACTGACCGCCGCGTTTTTACTGTCTCTCGGAACATCGAAACGATGACGAGGTGCACTGACTGCCGCGTTTTAACTGTCTCTCGGAACACCGGAACGATGACGAGGTGCACTGACCGCGGCGTTTTAACTGTCTCTCGGAACACCGGAACAATGACGAGGTGCACTGACCGCGGCGTTTTAACTGTCTCTCTGAACACTAGAACGATGATGAGGTGCAATAACCGCCGCGTTTTAACTGTTTCTCGTAGCACCAGGACGATGATGAGGTGCACTGACCGCCGCGTTTTAACTGTCTCTCGGAACACCGGAACGATGACGAGGTGCACTGACCGCGGCGTTTTAACTGTCTCTCGGAACACTAGATCGATGATGAGGTGCAATAACCGCCGCGTTTTAACTGTCTCTCGTAACACAAGGACGATGATGAGGTGCACTGACCGCCGCGTTTTAACTGTCTCTCGGAACACCGGAACGATGATGAGGTGCAATGACCGCGGCGTTTTAACTGTCTCTCGAAACATCTGAACGGTGATGAGGTGCACTAACCGCAGCGTTTTAACTGTCTCTCGGAACACCAGAACGGTGATGAGGTGCACTGACCGCGGCGTTTTAAATGTCTCTCGGAACACCAGAATTATGATGAGGTGCACTGACCGCGGTGTTTTAACTGTCTCTCGGAACACCGGAACGATGATGATGTGCACTGACCGCCGCGTTTTAACTGTCTCTCGAAACACCAGAACGATGATGAAGTGCACTGACCGCCGCGTTTTAACTGTCTATCGGAACACCGGAACAATGATGAGGTGCACTGACAGCGGCGTTTTAACTGTCTCTCGGAACACCGGAACGATGATGAGGTGCACTGACCACAGCGTTTTAACTGTCTCTCGAAACACCGGAACGATGATAAGGTGCACTGACCGCCGCATTTTTACTGTCTCTCGGAACACCGGAAGGGTGTTAAGATGCACTGACCGCTGCGTTTTAACTGTCTCTCGGAACATCGGAACGATGATGATGTGCACTGACCGCGGCGATTTAACTGTCTCTCGTACCACTGGAACAATGATGAGGTGCACTGACCGCCGCGTTTTAACCATGTCTCTCGGAACATCGAAACGATGATGAGGTGCACTGACCGCCGCATTTTAACTGTCTCTCGGAACACCCGAACGATGATGAGGTGCACTGACCACGGCATTTTAACTGTCTCTCGGAACACCGGAACAATGATGAGGTGCACTGACCGCCGCGTTTTAACTTTCTCTCGAAACACCGGAACAATGATGAGATGCACTGACCACTGCGTTTTAACTGTCTCTCGGAACACCGGAACGATGATGAGGTGCACTGACCGCCGCGTTTTAACTGTCTCTCGTAACATCTGAACGATGATGAGGTGCACTGACCGCTGCGTTTTAACTGTCTCTCGTAACACCAGAACGATGATGAGGTGCACTGACCGACGCGTTTTAACTGTCTCTCGGAACACCGGAACGATGATGAGGTGCACTGACCGACGCGTTTTAACTGTCTCTTGGAACACCGGAACTATGATGAGGTGCACTGACCTACGCGTTTAAATTGTCTCTCGGAATATCTGAACGATGATGAGGTGCACTGACCGCGGCGTTTTAACTGTCTCTCGAAACACCGGAACGATGTTTAAGGTGCACTAACCACTGCGTTTTAACTTTCTCTCGGAACACCGGAACGATGATGAGGTGCACTGACCGCTGCGTTTTAACTGTCTCTCGTAACATCTGAACGATGATGAGGTGCACTGACCGCGTCGTTTTAACTGTCTCTTGGAACACCGGAACGATGATGAGGTGCACTGACCCTCAAGTTTTTACTGTCTCTCGGAACATCTGAACGATGATGAGGTGCACTGACCGCGGCGTTTTAACTGTCTCTCGGAACACCGGAACGATGATGATGGGGAGCACTGACCGCGGCGTTTTAACTATCTCTCGGAACATCTGAAAGATGATGAGGTGCACTGACCGCCGCGTTTTAACTGTTTCTCTGAACATCTGAAGATGATGAGGTGCACTGACCGCTTCATTTTAACTGTCTCTCGGAACACCGGAACAATGATGAGGTGCACTGACCGCGGCGTTTTAACTGTCTCTCGGAACATCGGAACGATGATGGGGAGCACTGACCGCGGCGTTTTAACTGTCTCTCGGAACACCGGAACGATGATGGGGAGCACTGACCACGGCATTTTAACTGTCTCTCGGAACACCGGAACGATGATGATGGGGAGCACTGACCGCGGCGTTTTAACTATCTCTCGGAACATCTGAAAGATGATGAGGTGCACTGACCGCCGCGTTTTAACTGTTTCTCTGAACATCTGAACGATGATGAGGTGCACTGACCGCTTCATTTTAACTGTCTCTCGGAACACCGGAACAATGATGAGGTGCACTGACCGCGGCGTTTTAACTGTCTCTCGGAACATCGGAACGATGATGGGGAGCACTGACCGCAGCGTTTTAACTGTCTCTCGGAACACCGGAACGATGATGGGGAGCACTGACCACGGCATTTTAACTGTCTCTCGGAACACCGGAACAATGATGAGGTGCACTGACCGCCGCGTTTTAACTGTCTCTCGCAACACCAGAACTATGATGAGGTGCACTGACCGCCAAGTTTTAACTGTCTCTCGGAACACCGGAACGATGATAATGTGCACTGAATACCGCGTTAAATTGCTGAAATCCCTTTTTTAAAAAAGGTGAACAAAAAAACAGACATTTGTATTGATCTAGTTGAATGTGAAGTATAAATGTTTGCACGGTTGGTGATGCGAATGGTGTTCAGTACATTAATGGTTCCTTTACAGAAACACGCGGCTGTCTTGGTGCATTTTCACTCGAGTCTTCAGAAAAAGAAAAATCATCGCTAAATGATGTTAAACATCTCGAAGAATTCATAAAGTCCCTTAGAAAAGGACATTACTCACAAT
Organism: Panopea generosa; assembly: GCA_029582155.1. NCBI lineage: Eukaryota > Metazoa > Mollusca > Bivalvia > Adapedonta > Hiatellidae > Panopea > Panopea generosa. The sequence continues at coordinate 85,003,903 of CM055899.1, forward strand.
TATGTATATTCTTTCTACTGTGAACAGGTGGCACAGGTATAACAGGAAACAAATAGCAACCTGTAATGTTTAAGATTGTCTTTCATAAACTAGGGCGATACCACCTTTTTCTAAAATATTAAGTTTAGAAAATATAGTACGAGAGACTTGAGAAGAATCAATCTTACTTTCATAAGTAATAGTAACCGCCCTTTATTTGTACTTTCAGAAGTAAGAGTTATCGCTCTTTATTTGTACTTTCAGAAGTAAGAGTTATCGCCCATTAGTTAAATATCAATTTTATGAGTGAACATATTATTTCTAATGTTTTCATGTGAAATTACATAAAAACAATGAACGTTCATGCTCTGAAAGCTTTTGATACAAAAATATGCCGAGACTGTCATATGCACGACTACACTTCACGCAGTTATCCCGGAGAAAGTTTGGCCAAAATCGGTTGATACATTTAGATGGAAACTTCTGGTCAAGACGTTACCAGTAAAAGTTATTTATCACAATTTCTCTTCTCAGTGGATGTATGGGAACGTGAAGACGATAGTGCAGTTACGTTAATACTTCTGCTCCGTAGCAAGTTTGTTTAAAATCGGTTAGTAAGTTTGTGAGGTGTAGCCCGGAAAAGAAAATGAAGCATACAGCGCGACCAGCTCTACATCTGCCGTCCATATATATTGCGGGAATGGGAAAACATGTTGAAAACAACAGAAACATATTTGATGTATTTATGTAACCTTAAAACATTGGATTTCACCATAATGAAACTCTCGGAAACACATCAGAGCTCACCAAATGCATTCCTGAAAAGTATTCGGGGAGCCCCTCTAATAATTCACGGCTTGTATATCAGTTTACTCCAGTTACGCGACTTTACATTTACAATTACTAATGTTTAACGAAAACAAACTTTGTTTGAAGAAAAGTACTTTAAGGATGTATTTTCGACAACTGTTACTAATAATAGTAATGAAACCATATAATGCAAATATTACAATTTGTTTTCTTCTATTTCAGCTCCAGTATGCCGGCGTAATAACACACGATATCCGAGTAACACTAGAAAACAAAATCAAGGCTGGAATGCACACAGTTACATACATACATGCTAAAGAAATAACAGACCTTGAACTTTTCTTTAATTCCGAGAAAATTAATTCTTATCTATTTCCTAGAAATATAATACTGGTGGATTACGTACCGTTGCGTGCTAGTGGTGAAAATATTATTCTGCTGAAGGGAAGAAACACACAGTTCTACTCAAACTTAAATGTCGCGCATGCTTGTTGCAAAGGTTTACTTTCCGCCGGAACTACATTCAGATGTATAAATCCGCCAGAATCTTACACAATTGACATATTTGGAAACGATGCAGATGAGTTGGAGAAGCATGTTCTTTTCCACTTGTCACGTGCCTTGAAATTAACCTCGGGACCTTTTTGTTTACAAATATTTGTAGAAAAGGGTTACATTGCCGAGACGTTGTGTAAGACGCTCATAAAACACAACATTCCAAAATGTGACTGGTACGTGGAAGGAGGGGTTACCACGAAGACTGTTGTTGAAGAAATTTTCCACTAACCGTTCAAATTCGAACTGTCAGAAACAAGATAATCTAATTTATCTAAACATCTTAAGTCATTAAATACTGTTTAAACATAAAACTATCATTTTAATATATTTTCAACATGATGAGATTTATGTATAAAAACGAAAAAGTAAAATATTATTAATATGTTAATTCATATAGTATTTACATAATTTTAATCATTTTTCCCTTTTTTAATTACTCGCTTCATTTTCTATTTTTCTTTAATATATTAGAACCAATATTCTAAAGAGTTTGTTAAGATAATTTTATTAGGAAAATTTTGAACTAGGTTATATTCGTATTGTTTCTGAAGAGCATATATAAAACTGTGTTAATGAACTGATATCAGATCCAATACACCTAAGTATGTTGAGATATTTTTATTAAGTATATTAGGAACTATGTTATATTCGTTATGTTTAGAGAATTAATAAAATAGTGCGAATGATCTGCCAAATCTGTTCACAATTAATACATGTCATTGAGAATAACTTTGTTTTATAAGGTTTTATCTTCCGTTCTGATCCATATTTATACTTGAACTGATTTGTATGTATGCAAATTTGAATAAATAAATATGTTTAAACCAAATGTTAAGAGGATGATGTTGATCCTCATAATACGGAGTAATTTACTTAAAAGAATGACTAGCTGTAAGCTTGACGCTATGTCGACAGTATCATAGCAACATACATAATAACTATCAGTCATGTTTAATAACATTGACGTCGCGCATACTTTTCGCGAATACTTGATCGTTTTTGGAATTATACTTACTATATATCAAAATAAAGAAAGATAACTTCCGGTTCCGGTATAAACAAGTTGTTTAAAATTGTGCTCTCGCAAATAGCTGTCCTATCAACACACTCTAAGTGATTTTTATAACGGAACATGGACTAAAAAGAAGAACTAAATGAATTAAATTGTGCTTTGTAATATTTGACTCTTAAAAGCACAAAATTGTGTAATGATTGACAATTTTCTTAATTCCTCTTTGTCTTGGAAATATTCAAATATCACAGGGTCACGCTGGACAATAATCCATATTGCCGGAGGGTATGAACCTATACGTCCGAAAAATGTGCACCGTTGTAAATATATGGATCGTGAGCTGTTATCAAAAGTAACGGTGTTAGTATAGCATAGCTAACAATGGCCAACAAACCGTTACAGACTGTACCACATTTCAGCCATATGTCACTAGATGGTACTAACGACAGAAGAATATATCACAACTTACAACCTGCAGCTGGAATGTTTCCAGCACACGGCTTTAATTCGCCAATATATTCTGCAGTCCCACCGACACGTGGGTATCATATTCGTCCGGATCAAACTTACGTTAAACAGTTGATAACTGACAGCACAAATCCAAACGTCAGTACAAGGTATGCACCAGGGGTGCCTTTTTACAAAAAAACTTACGACATAAATCATCGTAAACGTAAACCAACACTTATTCATAGTATTTTTAATTTCCATCAAAATGAATCAAAAATCGCTAAAACCATGTAGAAAATGATATATTTTCTGGAAATTTAATTATTTTAATGTAGATAAAAAAAATAATAAAACAAGATGTTATTGTCAAATTGACTTACGACAATTTTAATCGTAAATTTTTTTTGTGAAACACAGCCCAGAACCAAGCAGTTTAAACAATGAAAGTCTAACAATAAAAGACATATCCCAAATACCGGGAGCACAGACTATAGACAGAAAACTGTATAACTTACCTTGTGATATATATATAGACAGAATAACCAAACTGACTCAAGGTTCTGAATCCGACATAGCGTCATATAGGGAAGTGGTACTCCGTCGCGCTCAGAAGGGCCCAGAGTGTAAGCTCATATACAGAAGAGTGTCACGAAAAAAAACACCATGTTCCAAGTTGGCACATGATTGCTTTATTTTGCAAACATTTGTAGATGGTGATAATACAGAAATTGACACAATTTTCAGTAAATCGAAATCGCTTGATTTCCCAACCGAGAGTTCGGCAGAAAATAAGGAAAGTAGGAACGACAACGGGAAACCTTGTAATTATAACATAAAACTGAGCGAACTGCTTACCAATGTTATCGACCTAGAAAACAAAGATTCCCAAATACAAAAAGAACTACAACAAGAAAACAAGAAACGATAACGTCTTTACCAAAACAAATTGACATCCTTAAGGGAGCGAACTCTCGTACTGAAAGCGAAATGAAAGAGCTTAAAATAAAGCTGTATGACATTGTAAACTCAAGCGAGGAAAAAATTAACTCTATAGCAGAGACAAACATTAAGCAGGTAAAATCATATACCTCAAAAATAGAGCCACTGCTTCATATAGCTCAAAAACATTTGGAAGCAGTTAAACCCCCGTTCTGTACTATTACATTTTCGACCGAGGACATGAAGTGGCCTCTTTGGAGAAAATATCAGAGACAGATAAAGTATCTGTGAATCCATTCTCTAATTCACCCGAGAATGAACTAAGACAAAATAAGGACAAACATTCCGAAAGAGATTTGTCATATGCTGATGTCGTAAAGTTGCCAACGCCTGTTCAAAGTGAATATTCTAAACAAAATTGTGAAACTTGAATTTATTTTGACCATCAGAGTAGACGTTTTGTTCGTAAAAATGTCACACAAAATAACGAAAACAAATCACAAGTTCAAAATGTAATACCTGCATCGACCGAAATTCAACAACCACAAACAGAAAATAACAGTTCTAATAAAATTGAAACAATTGTATCGGCTTCGAAGGAAAGCGCGTCAGTCACACACATGTAAATATACAGTCAAAAAAAGTGTTTAAAGGTAAATACCGCGGACCCAGAAAATCTTATTGTATCGGTAATGTTGATCCAGACTCAACAGAGCAAGGCCTGAACGAGTACCTAGATGAACTAGGAGTTACACCCTTAGAAATCTCACTGTTCATTAGCAAGGCGGGTGATTTAGCAGGAAAAGTGACCATTCCACTTCACGAGCGGAATATACTTGAAGGACCTATGTTTTGGCCTAGATTTATGCGCTGTCGTGAATGGCTACCACGAAATTCCTGGATTAAGCACCAGAACAATGCACGTCGTGTCTACCATTATGGTAATACGGACTATGATCGAGATTATCAACGACATAATTACATATCAAATAATAATTTCAACAAAAACCAAGAACATGATAAATACCGTTATAATGACAGCCGTTACTTTAACAGAGACTCTGACCCCGTAGACGAGCATGACGGATACCAGGTTAACATAGACTAACATGTGTTATACAAACTCTAGTAATACAAATACTACTGTCACACAAATGAGTGACCTCCGACTAGTAACCTGGAATGTTAGAGGCATTATGTCGTCGGCAGCAAGTTAAGCAAAACTGTTCAAGTCAGAAAACATTGATATTGCTTTTTTAAATAAGCACAAACTTTTTGAGCACTCGAAATATTTTATGAGCTCTATAGACGATTCATATTGCGATATAACAAGATGTGATACAAATTTTGATATTCATGGTACACTTTCCTGTGGGAAAGGTGCGTTTCTATACTATTTAAAAGGTGTTTGCAGTTTACGATAAGGGAAATGACTGAAATTGTAGACAAGCGCATAGATGGTATCGAACTAACATGCCAAAATCATTCAAAATTGTTTGAATTTAGTATACATTTACCATCTTCCAACTACGAAAACGAATGCTACAATGAATATTTGATAACGTTGCAAGCAATATGCAACTCTTACTCAGAATTTGGTATGATTATATTACTAGGTGATATGAACGGAAGTAACAATCCTAGATAATGACATGTACCACGTCTCAATTGACTTACCTTTACTTACAGTTTTAAAAATTTCCGTTACAAAAACAATTGTTAAAAACAATCATAAATATATCATGGAACAAAGTGAAGGACACACATATTGAGTTGCATCAGGCAAAATTGTCTTTATTGCTAGAAAGAGTAGAAAGAATGGATATACACCAAGTGTACGATGGCATTGTTAAGTCTATTTTAGCTGCAGCTGAGAGCACTTTGTCAAAGGCTAAGTTTAACTCCCACGCCAAACCGTATTGGTCAAAGGAGGTCAAATCGTCACATGACGCTCAGCGGCAAGCGCGTCGCTTATGGCTGGAATGTGGGAGTCCCAGGGGAATGCAATTTGAATCTTATGCAAATTACAAATATAAAAAGAAATTGTTTCGACAGACTTAAAAGCAAGCGATAAATCAGATAGAAAATAAATCTATTCTTGATTTAAATAATGCTGCGGAGTGCAATGATAAACTCTTTTGGAGACTTATAAAAACCCGAAAGGGGTGAAAAGCAAGCTACTTGCGGTCAGCTTGACACTGAACAAGGCCTTTCCTGCGACCCAGACGTTTTCACAGTGATTTTACTTCAAACTATCGACAACTATACAAACCACTTAACGAACAGCATCGTAACAATGGATTCAAGAACACCATAGAAAACGAAGTTTTAAAACTTAAAAGTACTGCTCCAAATTCAGAAAACATCCTGGAAATACAACCCAACTTAAACATTGATATCATACGTTCATTGAAAAACAAGAAAGCGGCTTCTTTTGATTTGATATTTAATGAACATCTCAAGATTGGCGGCCCTGCCCTGCACCGGGCGATAACAGAACTGTTCAACCGTATTATTGTAGCGGTTACCTACCGTCCCAATGTAAAAAGGGTATGATCATTCACATATATAAAGACAATGATAAAAGCAGGTCAGATCCCAAAAACAACCGGCCTATAACATTATTGCCAGCCATCCTCAAATTATTTGAGAAAATATTACACGACAATCTTAGTAAATGGATAGACAATTCTGGTAAGTTATTCTCAAATAGCCAACAGAATGCGTATCAGAAACACATTGGGGCAATCACTGCCTCTTTTAACTTACAGGAATCAATCTTCCGTAACATAGTGCAACACAGCAAAGTCTACGTTACGACACTTGATACCAGGCAAGCTTTCGATACTGTGTGGTTGCTGGCCGTCTTCTACAAAATGTCAAAACTTGGTATAAAGAGGAAAATGTGGTCCTTATTGGTAGACGCTCACACCGATATGTCGAGTTGTATAGTTGCAAATGGTATAAAATCCAGTTTCTTTGATGTTTCGCAAGGAATACGTCAGAGTGGGGTCATATCGACTTGGTTTTATAATCTTTCCTTAAATGACCTGCTAAATATTTGAGAGCGGAGCAACCTAGGTACGATGATTCTAGGTAAATTTACCGGAAATACAACACTTGCGGACGATATAGCGCTTTCAGCGATAAGCCTTGCGAAACTACATATCAGTACACATGTATGTACAGGTACAATATTAATCCAACTAAAAGTTGTACCATAGTATTCGGTGGCAGAACAAAGTTTCAACATTTTACAGAACTATATATAGGGCCAGACATAATTATCCAAACAAACACAGTTAAACACGAAATAGTACACCATAATAATCAACTGTCGGATAACGATAATGTCGATAATGCGTGTCAAAAAGCCAAATCTTCTCTTTTTTTCGCTGCTTTCTATTTACATAGAACCCATTCACATAAACCCCACACATTCGGCTAATTTAGTAACCAAAATCTGTATCCCTAGACTTTTGTTTGGGGCTGAAATATGGTCGAGTGTTACCAAGCAGAATTACAATCAATTAGAAAAAGTTTTGCGAATGGTTGCGAAAAAGATACAGACGCTCCAGGTTAGAACGCGCACGGATGCGTGTCTAAATATGCTAGGATGGAAATAAATTCATTCTGAAATTAATTGTAGAAAACTATGCTTTCTTGGTCGAATATGTTTCATGACAAATTACTTATTAACATATTTTTAATGCGCGACTATCAGTTTACATTTGTGGCAACGATACCAAACAGCGTGGTTTTATCCCCGATATTGTCAGTACTCTGGAAAAGTATTCACTATCTAACCATCTCGTTAATTATTTTAACAATGGAACATTCCCAAACAAAGACTATTGGAAACATTTATGTAAAATGACCATTCACGAATCTGAAACTGAATCATGGAATTCGAGAATGCAAAGTGACGATTACTAAAAGATTTTGTCACCTGCACACACGCATAGAGAAAGCTATCATTTAGGAGTGTGCAACAGATAGCGATAGTTTAGCATATGCTTTTTATGAAAGCAGATTGTGGGTCTGCCAGAGTGCTCACACTGGAACTGCCTCTCTTTGCCAGTACTGTGGCACATTTTTTATTGATAACAATACACATATGATTATTGACTGTAATTTTATGTCGGACCAAAGGGAAGATTTTTATAACAGAATACTTCATATTTTTGGTCCAGAGACATTATCGGAAATAATTCATGGATGTAGCGAAACTAAACTCTAGACATTTATAGGTAAACGAATATTGTCTCTTATGAGCAGAAGTGCACATAAACACTTCTTTAGAATAGTAATACAATTCGTTTCGAAATGCATGAAAGCTGCTCAACATGCTAGCTATGTAAAATACACTGTAATATGTCAAGCTTATGTCATGTAAGGCTTCCAGCATCATAACATAACATGTCAGAGTTGCAAAATGTATTTTTCATTATACCTATATGTATCATGTTCCATATTGATATCATGAAATGTTTCATGTTCAACTGATGGTATATGTCATGCGATTACGTCGTATTTAATATTCATAACAATTCATACTTCCTAACACTCTTGTTGATATTTATTTCATGCTTATTTTGTATGTCATGCTTAATGTGTTTTGTTGTTTTTATATTTCTTTTTCTTCTCGCATTGTATTACATTATATAAATCCTTGTAACAAAGGGAAATAAAGAGAATAATAAAGTGTGTTGTATTACAACAAACTTAACGGCCATTACGGAACACGCGGTGCATTACGTTTATGCTAAATGTCCCCAAAAACAAACGACTCGTCAATAAAGTCATACTGAACAGTCAAGATGAAAAATAATTGGAAGTATTACATTAAAAATATGTGTGTATATGTCCATTGTTTTATAATATGGTACTTGATGACTTTTGTCATATTGCGATTATGAGATATTACATTTTAAAGGTGTTGTCCGCCAATGTTATTTGAAAGAAATAATTGAAATGTATTTGATTAATTTAACTAATTTAGAAAAAATCGTGAACATAAATTTTAAAATCATACTTAAGTAAATTTTCAGTGGAATATTCTTATGTGGAATGAAATATCATCACCTTGCTCTGAATGGTAAAGATTTCGTATTTAGAATGTCCTCTATGATTTGCCGCCCTGAGTATTTTTACCAAAAAATGACGTCTGTCATCACATTTTGACCGTATTTGCCATGTTTTTAACGCAGAATATTGACTTTTGAAAATTGTATTAACGAGTTAATTAAGTTTCTGTTAGTGTTCGAAAATTATTGAAAAAAAATGGATGAAAAATCCATAAAAAATCATGATTCCATTGCAATAATTGATATTCCGATGTTCGGCTATTTGTTGTAAAATAAATGATACGAAAAACATGAATAAAAACGTCATATTACATTTTTTACAATTTTAAGGTTAACGTCGTGTTACGCTTAGAGGTACAATTACCGTGCGTTACGTTTATTACATTTTTTTGTCTGCAAGACAACTTCTTATACAAAATTCCAAAGAAAGGAAATATTATATTCTGTTGCCATTTGCTGCTCAAAAAAAATCACGAGTAACATATTTTAGTGAAAGGGAATTAACTATACGATTTGGTTGTTTTCCTGTACCGCTCGTTATCTAACTTGCAGATCATATTTGTGTGGGACATTACACGTATTTATAAAAATATGTGTGAAGTACATCACGCGTACTTGATATCTAATAAAAAGTTTATATAAACTATAAATAAAGTACTGTTTGATGCTGGTCTGATATAAACACATCAACATCATGAAAAGCAAGTGATACTTGTATTAACGAATTGGCAATTTGCTATTGGCCAATGTGTTATTTTATCGATCATGAGAGAGAGAGAGAGAGAGAGAGAGAGAGAGAGAGAGAGAGAGAGAGAGAGAGAGAGAGAGAGAAAAGGAGGGGGTCATTATAACGGCGTAAGCACAGCATGCCAAACGTGACGTAAACCTGCGTATATTTATGATCTAAACTTCATCAGTTATCAGTGTTTATCATAAACTCCTACTGACACATCAAGCCAGTAATCAGTGTTTATCATAAACTCCTACTGACACACCAAGTCAGTAATCAGTGTTTATCATAAACTCCTGCTGACACACGAAGCCAGTAATCAGTGTTTATCATAAACTCTTACTGACACACCAAGCCAGTGATCAGTGTTAAAAAATTAACTCCTACTGACACACCAAGCAAGTAATCAGTGTTTATCATAAACTCGTACTGACCCACCAAACCAGTAATCAGTGTTTATTATAAATTCCTGCTGACACGTCAAGCCAGTTATCAGTGTTTATCATGAATTCCTACTGACACACCAAGTCAGTAATTAGTGTTTATCATAAACTCCTACTGACACACCAAGGCTGTAATCAGTGTTTATCTTGAACTCCTCCTGACACACCAAGCCAGTAATCAGTGTTTATCATGAACTCCTACTGACACACCAAGCCAGTAATCAGTGTTTATCAAAAACTCCTACTGACACAACAAGCCTGTAATCAGTGTTTATCATAAACTCCTACTGACACACCAAGCCAGTAATCAGTATTTATCATCAACTCTTACTGACACACCAAGCCTGTAATCAGTGTTTATCATAAACTCCTACTGACACACCAAGCCTGTAATCAGTGTTTATCATAAACTCCTGCTGTCACACCAAGCCAGTAATCAGTGTTTATCATAAACTCCTGCTGACACACCAACCAAGCCTGTAATCAGTGTTTAAAACAAACTCCTACTGACACACCAAGCCAGTAATCAGTGTTTATCATAAAATCGTACTGACACACCAAGCCAGTAATCAGTGTTTATCATGTATTCCTACCGACACACCAAGCCAGTATTTTGTGTTGATCATAAACTCCTACTAACACACCAAGCAAGTAATCAGTGTTTATCATAAACTCCTACTGACACACCAAGCCAGTAATCAGTGTTAATCATAAAATCATACTGACACACGAAGCCAGTAATCAGTGTTTATCATGAACTCCTACTGACACACCAAGCCAGTAATTAGTGTTTATCATAAACTCCTGTTGACACACCAAGCCAGTAATCAGTGTTTATCATTAACTCATGTTGACACACCAAGCCAGTAATTAGAGTTTATCATAAACTCCTGCTGACACACCAAGTCTGTTATAAGTGTTGATCATAAACTCCTATTGACACACCAAGCCAGTAATTAGAGTTGATCATAAACTCCTGCTGACACACCAAGCCAGTAAATCAGTGTTTATCATAAACACCTACTGACAAACCAAGCCAGTAATCAGTGTTTATCATAAAATCCTGCTGACACACCAAGCCAGTCATCAAACATACCAAGCCATTTATCAGTGTTTATCATAAACTCCTGCTGACACACCAAGCCAGTAAGCAGTGTTAATCATAAACTCCTGCTGACACACCAAGTCTGTTATAAGTGTTTATTATAAACTCCTGCTGACACACCAAGCCGGTAATCAGTGTTTATCATAAACTCCTGCTGACACACCAAGCCAGTAATCAGTGTTTATCATAAACTCCTGTTAACACACCAAGCCAGTTATCAGTGTTTATCATAAACTCTTACTGACAAACCAATCCTGTAATCAGAGTTTATCATAAACTGCTGCTGACACACCAAGCCAGTAATCAGTGTTTATCATAAACTGCTGCTGACACATGAAGCCAGTAATCAGTGTTTGTCATAAACTCCTGCTGACACACCAAGCCAGTAATCAGTGTTTCTCATAAACTCCGGCTGACACACCAAGCCTGTAATCAGTGTTTATCATAAACTCCTGCTGGCGCACCAAGCCAGTAATCAGTGTTGATCATAAAATCCTGCTGACACACCAAGTCAGAAATCAGTTTTTATCATAAACTCCTGCTGACACACCAAGCCAGTAATCAGTGTTTATCATAAACTCCTGCTGACACACGAAGCCAGTAATCAGTGTTAATCATAAACTCCTGCTGACACACCAAGCCAGTAATCAGTGTTTATCATAAAATCCTGCTGACACACCAAGCCAGTAATCAGTGTTTCTCATAAAATCCTGCTGACACACCAAGCCAGTAATCAGTGTCTATCATAAACTCCTGCTGACGCACCAAGCCAGTAATCAGAGTTTATCATAAACTCTTACTGACACACCAAGCCAGTAATCAGTGTTTATCATAAACTCCTATTGACACACCAAGCTAGTAATCAGAGTTTATCATTAATTCCTGCTGACACACCAAGCCAGTAATCAGTGTTTACCATAAACTCCTACTGACACATTAAGCCAGTAATCAGTGTTAATCATAAACTCCGGCCGACACACCAAGCATATAATCAGTGTTTATCATAAACTCCTGCTGGCGCACGAAGCCAGTAATCAGTGTTTATCATAAACTCCTGCTGACACACCAAGTCAGTAATCAGTGTTTATCATAAACTCCTGCTGACACACCAAGCCGGTAATCAGTGTTTATCATTAACTCCTGCTAACACACCAAGCCAGTTATCAGTGTTTATCATAAACTCCTACTGACACACCAAGCCAGTAATCAGTGTGTATCATAAACTCCTGCTGACACAACAATCCAGTAATCAGTGTTTATCATAAATTCCTGCTGACACATCAAGCTAGTTATCAGTGTTTATCATAAATTTCTGCTGACACACGAAGCCAGTAATCAGAGCTCATCACAAACTCCTGCTGACACACCAAGTCAATAATCAGCGTGTTTTCTTTAATTAGTTGGTAGACGCGAACTAACCGTGCTCATTTGTATTGAGAGATCGGTGATACGAGACCAACAAAACACAGTGCAATCACTGGATAAGAATTATCACCCTCTGTGTTAAATGTGGAATTTCACTGTGTAAACAACGGACTTAAAATTAAACAGTGTGACTTTTCTAAACCAAAATTATGAAACTTCAGTGAATAAAGGGGTTCCATTACAGGTACGAGTTTAAAAAATGTTTGATATTTTTAGTTATGTTTTTTTAGTTATTTTATTTAACCCGCATTCTTCACTAGTGGTGGAGCGTTCAACTCACATGCGAATAACTGCATGTTCAATTTCCGGCCGGTTCATATAAAAATACACATTTGAATTGGTACTAATCGCAGCAAGCTGTGCACGAAAACGCACCCTGTGCCATAACAGAGCTCATCTCTTTAAAGCTTGATTTAAACGTATATATACACTGACGAGAAAAAGAAACGCCTCATTTTAAGTCATTCTACAATAATTGTTCACCGTAATTCAAAATTAGAAAATAACAATTCCATTCGAAAATTTCATCATTTAAGAGAATTGATGGTTCATTAGACAGCATTTCATCGTCGCATTATGATTCAAATTTTGAATTTCAATGGACCGTTCAGAGCAATTTCACTGACACAATAAGTAGCGCGTGTGGCCGCCTCTACTGGCAACCACAACAGCAAGACTTTGCCGCATGGAACCGCACCAGTTTCGTAGCAGATACCGTCTGATTCTGACTCGCTCCTGGTGGAGCGCTGCTGTCAGTTCCTGGACGTTGGTAGGCTGCAGTTGACGTTGACGTAACCTACGTCCAAGGTAATCTCAGGCGTGTTCAATCGGATTGCAGTCAGGTGAACACGCTGGCCGAGGCAATACTTCAATGTTGCAGGTCTGTAAAGTGTTCCTGGTGACACGTGCAACGTGAGGTGGCGCGTTGTCATGCTGGAAGACCAGGTCTTGACTTTGGTGGAACATAGGGACAACCACATGACGTAATATCTGGTTGATATAACGCCCGGCTGTGAGAAACCTTGGCACACGACGAGTTCGGACTTAAACCTATGGTTGATTGCTGCCCAGACCATAACTCCGCCCTCACCTAAACGGCTGTGCTGCAGAACGCAATTGTTAGCGTAAGGTTCATGACGTCGTCTGTAGACACGGATACGTCCGTCGGCGTTCGACAAGTTGATACGTCACTCGTCACTAAACACTACGTTTGCCAACGCTTGCAATAGTTGTGGGCCCAAATAAGACGTTGGCAACGGTGACGTCACGTAAGACCTAGACCGCGGTAGAGTTGCCCGTTCTCTAAGCCGATTTATAACTGTATGTCGACTAACTGGGCGTCCACGGTTACCTACCACTAAACGGGATGTGGATTCATTTATGGATTAAAAGCTGAATTTTGAGTTTTCATCGGGTGATGAAAAACATTAGGCCAGTTTAATGTTCGTGTCGCCCGAAGGGCTTCTCGGCAACATTAAACTAGCCTAATGTTTTTCATTGCTTCTCCAGCTATTTTAGATAAACCTATGACGTTATTTTTGTAATTTTTATATTTAAAATCAAATTATACGCATTAAACCGCAAAGCTAATGTCATGAATGTAACGGTGACGTTGTCAACATACTGAATAAGTGCATGCATTTGTAGGACAACTTACGGCAAAAGTCACGTAAAAACTAACGGCAACGTAACGTCTCACCTGCAAAACAAAATCGTGTAACCATTGAAATGCAAACTGGTCCTTTTATCTCCGTCCAGCTGCAAGTGTTTTTCATTATAGGATTAAATTCTTATTTTTTCTGGTTTTTTATATAGCATGTGTAATATACAACATTGCGTCTCGTTATACCATTCGTCTCTCATCGCTGATTCAAATGGGTAAGTTATCAGTAACTTGCGGTGGCGGGTGTGCTCGAGAACTAGTTAACCTTCAAGGATTCCAGGAAATAAGCGTTAGATTAACTGATCGTCTGTTAGCCATCGAATGCATACAATGACTTAAATATCAAACAATAGGTTTCATCTTACATTTTGTCAACATTAAGGATAAAAGATAACTACTGTTGTGTATTGACAGGTTTTGTTTATAGTTAGCATGTTGGTTCGCTGAATACTGATCTAATGTTAGTTTTATCTTGTGAAAAATCTAAATTTAAATATGTAAATTGTTACATAATATATTTGTGTGTTTCAAAGCACGAGGGTAAATAAAAACTCAATCTGACTATAAATCTAGACGTACACAGGCGAAATGATTCTAGAACTGTACCTGGTCATTCAGTTATTTACAGTATATCTGTTATGTTAAGCGCGTTGTTCAGTGTGGAGCATCGTATCCAGGATCGGAGAGTCGTAGGTTCGATCCACCACCACGACTATGTCGGAGAGTCGTAGGTTCGATCCACCACCACGACTATGTCGGAGAGTCGTAGGTTCGATCCTCCACCACGACTATGTCGGAGAGTCGTAGGTTCGATCCACCACCACGATTATGTGTGCGTGTCCTTCAGCAAGACATTCTATCCACATTTCATCGCAGCTTAGTACCGGTACCCAGAAAGACTTCAAGTGTGATTTGTTTTAGTTATAAGAACTTGTTTCACAATCGATATAGAATAAATACATGTAAAAGAAAAAGTAATTGTATTTCCAAATATGTCAGTCAGAAGGGTGATACGTCTGAAAATGATAAAACAGGTCATATTGGAAACAATATCAATGATCTGAAACAAATATTGAAAAATAATCGAACAATACAGCAATTCGAGTCCAAATGTACCGTGTGGTAATCGAATGGCTTACTGTTGTCGAAAGTTATATGTGTCACGTGACGGTGATACTCATTTTAATATATATATATATATATATATATATATATATATATATATATATATGTCCTTCAATACAGCCTTATGCAGATGTCAGAAATGAAATTTCAATTAAAAGGCGAAAATGTGAAAACTAAAACTTTGACTTCTTTAAAGATATAAAAGGAAGGTAATGTGTTTTGTCTCATTTCTTTTCATAAATACATTCAGGTCTGCGAGGGAAAAATACAAATGCACATATGCATGCTATAACACAAAAATATTATTTCTCAGACCTGAATTCGCTTTAAAACAAAAAGGGAAACACGTCCATTGCCTTCTGAGGTAGCCGTATAGTTCAAACAATATTTTATTCACATAAGTACATATATTGAGCATACATTTAACAATAAAGCATAAATTCATACGTTAAATAAATGATGTAGAAAGGATACAGAAAAAACTTTAGAAGCTTGTGTAAATCTACTTCCATAACAGTTATTTTACATTTCATATAGACTTTATCATATTGTTCCGTAATAATTTCAATTTAGACAAATGTGCAAAAATTGATAAATGGGATAATGGTTTATTCAGAACATTTCAAATATAAAAAGAGAATTGGTTGAAGAGAAGGAAAGAAAGACTTCATTTTTTTACCATCTTTTATCGGTTCATTCCGATACAGGGGATAGGTGTTTTGCAAGTTTATGTTTATAAATTCAATTCATTCAGTATTTATTGTTTCTTACTATCTAAGATCAAATAGAGACGTGTCGTAAAATGTTTAACAGGAGAACCCTGTTTGGTACAATAATACATGTAGGAAATCAACAGGAGAACCCTGTTTGGTACAATAATACATGTAGGAAATCAACAGGAGAACCCTGTTTGGTACAATAATACATGTAGGAAATCAACAGGAGAACCCTGTTTGGTACAATAATACATGTAGGAAATCAACAGGAGAATCCTGTTTGGTACAATAATACATGTAGGAAATCAACAGGAGAACCCTGTTTGGTACAATAATACATGTAGGAAATCATATTACTTTGGATACTGTTCAATGACATCTCTGTAATTACAAAATTGCAGCAAAATTCACATTACAGTCAAACCTGTCTGAAGCAGTCAGTCAATGGAAGGAGCAAAAATGCGCTTTTAAGACGTGTTGTTGTTTAATGCAGGTTAATTTGCTCGGCATATAAATGGAAAATAACAAATGAGGCTGCTTAAGACAAGTGACTGCTTAATAAAGGTGACCGCTTATTCAGGTTTGGCAGTATATATAATGAGTTAAACCTGTATTACATCGCCTGGCAAACATTGTCCATATCTGAACATGGTTATTGCTTCGTCTAAATTTTGATCAAGTCGGTTGTGTTTTCATGCAATATAATTCATCGTTTGTACCCAGCATCAAAGTGTATTTAACAAGCGAAAAAACACATAATCAAAGGAAAGGTAAATATCAAGCTTTATTTAAACTTGAAAACGTGCATCAAGAAAATGCACCAGCAATCTTAATTAAAGTCACCATAAAGAAACACCTTCACAAGAAAGAAAGTATTAGATGTGAATATTTAATCATATAATACGCGTTAATGGTCTATGCCTGACTGCTGAAAAAAAAACACAAGTAATCACAATCCGATAGCCGGATCTTAATACATGCTCACACGCCTTACCCAGTTGATTTTATTGTCATATAAACACATGTTACAATATATATCATGCATATAAGTCAAATACAATTTAAGGCAAAAGAGTCAGGTCACAGGTTCTCTTAACATTAGATACGTCCATTACCAAGTTGATTGAGTGATGTTATTTAAGCGTTTTGTTTATTTCATACAGGTTTTAAAAATGACATGAAATAAGGTCACCAATAGATTTTTGTTGTTTGATGTATTACCTCTACAAAATGCAAGAAAAAATCAAATCCGATAAATTAAAAGAAGTCTCTGTCCAATAAATTCATTTTGGAGTTGAGATTAAACTTATTTATTTTACTTCGGTTGTGAAACAAGTTCTTAAAACTTAGACAAATCACTCACGAAGACTTCCTGAGTTAAACCAGTACTAAGCATAAGCGAAATGTTGTCTTGTTTAAGGACACCATACATAGCCGTGGCAGAGGATGGAACCCATGACCCTCCGATCATTGGTTCGGTGCTTTACCACTGGACCACGCGCTCCAGTAAGTTTATTTTGGAGTTGATCGAGACTGCAACGCTTGATCACACCGACGTCAGCAGAGCTTAATACACCTACTTCATGTCAGATGGCACCATTGTCTTATATAACAAAGCTTGATCACACCGACGTCAGCAGAGCTTAATACACCTACTTCATGTCAGATGGCACCATTGTCTTATATAACAACGCTTGATCACACCGACGTCAGCAGAGCTTAATACACCTACTTCATGTCAGATGGCACCATTGTCTTATATAACAAAGCTTGATCACACCGACGTCAGCAGAGCTTAATACACCTACTTCATGTCAGATGGCACCATTGTCGTATATAACAAAGCTTGATCACACCGACGTCAGCAGATCTTAATACACCTACTTCATGTCAGATGGCACCATTGTCGTATATAACAAAGCTTGATCACACCGACGTCAGCAGATCTTAATACACCTACTTCATGTCAGATGGCACCATTGTCTTATATAACAAAGCTTGATCACACCGACGTCAGCAGAGCTTAATACACCTACTTCATGTCAGATGGCACCATTGTCGTATATAACAAAGCTTGATCACACCGACGTCAGCAGAGCTTAATACACCTACTTCATGTCAGATGGCACCATTGTCGTATATAACAAAGCTTGATCACACCGACGTCAGCAGAGCTTAATACACCTACTTCATGTCAGATGGCACCATTGTCTTATATAACAAAGCTTGATCACACCGACGTCAGCAGAGCTTAATACACCTACTTCATGTCAAATGGTACCATTATCTTATATAACAAAGCTTGATCACACCGACGTCAGCAGAGCTTAATACACCTACTTCATGTCAGATGGTACCATTGTCGTATATAACAAAGCTTGATCACACCGACGTCAGCAGGGCTTAATACACCTACTTCATGTCAGATGGCACAATTGTGAACGTCCCTGTACATATTTCAGCCAATCAGAAACCTCGTCTCAATGGTAGAAAATGGCCAACATAGGGATTGTCTTCAGAAAATGGTTTTCGAAAGAAATGAATAACGAATTATACATTTTTATAAAAGAAAGAAACGAACTTAAATTCTGTAAATAATTTATCGTGCTTAAATGCGTTACGTACTTTTTCGTTACTAATCTATTTACTTGGCAGACTGAGTGTTCGTTGTTGTGTTGCGTTTTGGTTATTTATCTATTTACTAGGCAGACTGAGTGTTCATTGTTGTGTTACGTGTTGGTTATTAATCTATTTACTAGGCAGACTGAGTGTTCGTTGCTGTGTTACGTTTTCGTTATTAATCTATTTACTAGGCAGACTGAGTGTTCGTTGCTGTGTTACGTTTTCGTTATTAATCTATTTACTACGCAGACAGAGTGTTTATTGTTGTGTTACGTGTTGGTTATTAATCTATTTACTAGGCAGACTGAGTGTTCGTTGTTGTGTTACGTGTTGGTTATTAATCTATTTACTAGACAGACTGAGTGTTCGTTGTTGTGTTACGTTTTCGTTATTAATATATTTACTAGGCAGACTGAGTGTTCATTGTTGTGTTACGTGTTGGTTATTAATCTATTTACTAGGCAGACTGAGTGTTCGTTGTTGTGTTACGTTTTCGTTATTAATCTATTTACTAGGCAGACTGAGTGTTCATTGTTGTGTTACGTGTTGGTTATTAATCTATTTACTAGGCAGACTGAGTGTTCGTTGTTGTGTTACGTGTTGGTTATTAATCTATTTACTAGACAGACTGAGTGTTCGTTGTTGTGTTACGTTTTCGTTATTAATATATTTACTAGGCAGACTGAGTGTTCATTGTTGTGTTACGTGTTGGTTATTAATCTATTTACTAGGCAGACTGAGTGTTCGTTGTTGTGTTACGTTTTCGTTATTAATCTATTAACTAGGCAGACTGAGTGTTCATTGTTGTGTTACGTGTTGGTTATTAATCTATTTACTAGGCAGACTGAGTGTTCGTTGTTGTGTTACGTGTTGGTTATTAGTCTATTTACTAGGCAGACTGAGTGTTCGTTGTTGTGTTACGTTTTTGTTACTAATCTATTTACTAGGCAGACTGAGTGTTTGTTGTTGTGTTACGTGTTATTATTTTTTACCCACCCCCACCCCTGCAGCGGTGGTCTAGTGGTAGAGCGGAGTCTGCCTCGCATGTGGAATGACTTGGGTTCGATCCCCGTCCTGTTCATACCGTCTTACAAAAATACTTGAAAATGGAACCAGAAGCTTCCTCGCTTTCAACTTTGTTACCCCTAACACCCCCCCCCCCCCATCCCCACCCATTTTTTTAAAAAACGGTTTTGTATTAAATCAAATACTCTGCCCCATTTAAAATTTGTAACCAACCCCAAGACCCTCAACCCTACCCCCGCCATCCCTGTCCATTTTTTGTTATAATCATTTTTTTTTTTACATTTTTTTCGTTTTAAGTTAAGTACTTTGATCAAATACTCTGTCCCATTTAAACTTTGTTACCAACCCCAACACCCTTACCCCACCCCCCACTCCCCTCCCATTATTATTAATTTTAATTTGTTTTGCATTAAATCAAATACTCTGCCAAATTTCAACTTTGTTACCGATCCCAAGACCCTCACCCCTTATTGTATTAAAACTGCACAGCCCTGTTTATTAAACTTTGGCACATACCCCCGACATCCGCATCCAGATTTTAAAAGAAATGTATTAAATTAAAATACATTTTAGCTAAAGGACTGGATAGCTAGCCGTAGCCAGACAGACATAGTGTATATTCTGCCCTAATAGTCCTACTTGCACATGTATGTATCTACTATTTTGCTAATATGAAAGATGGTTTCATTCATACAGATATATCTGTTTTTCTGATGGTACATTATAATATACTGTTCTGTGACCAGGCTAGAAATTCCAGTTAACGTTGTTTTTCGACATTTTTGTGATTTTTTTTTAAATCTTTTTCATTTTTTTAGTAATAGTATTGATTTTTTAAAACTAATCACCATCATGTTTAAAAAGTTTACATCACTGACTTTGACCTACTAATAGCTTTGGAAAAAGACGAGCGTTTGCACTCGTTGCGGTGCTCTTGTTACACAAACGCAATCAATATTTACATTCTTTGTGAATTGAGTATAAAATAAAATGGATCCATCGGTACTAAGGTGGACAAACCTGTTAGACACTATGGTCGCACTACTTGACTATCTCATCTATTCTATTTCTTTCTTTCATTTTGCAAACGGTATTTCTATACCTTGTCAAACAAACGCTTGGCCCGTAAGGTTAAAAGGGTAGCGCTCGCATGTGTTAGACAGATTCAATAATTAGTTTTAATTTATATTGACTTTTCTCCTCAATTGTGTTTGTTAAGGCTTGGTTTGTGGTGTCAGTTTTATACTAGTTTTATGCAAATACCAATCTTACGCGGTAACTTTCATTTACATTCTCCACCACGAGTGTTATACGGTGAGCCTGCACTCCTGTATTTAAATTTTACACATTTTTATAACACCTATTCAAATTATTTATTTATTATATTAAGTCATATTGTAAATGAAAACCTTTGGATTCAAACACACCAACCACGTCATCAAGTAACCTATTAAAGGCAGTATGCACATGCCAGAAAAATGAATGGGTTTAATGCCATTTTCAACACATTTCAGGTTATATATAGCATATCCAGTTTTACTAAGACTTTAGGTTGAGTCAGACTGAGAAGAACCACCGTTAATTCCGCAAGTAGCTCGCAGAATTTCTCACATAACGTTTTTTGGGCGAGCGAGACTCGAACCTACGACCTTAGCGATGAGAGGTAATTGACCTTGAGGCGGCGCCGTAGACCCAGAAAAATGATATAAATGTTTAATAATTTAGATCTATAGTGAAAATAGATATCTGTATAATCATTTATAACTAAAATACGAATTATCTGGAATTTCAAATACGTCCAAATTTGCCACAAATGATTCTAACCGGAGAAAGAAACGGAATCCCCATTTTAAGAATAAATGTCTCGCAAAAATTATTTGGTGACCTTTACCTCGACATTCGAACTCGTTCACAAGTAAATCTAAGCATTCCCGACCATGCGCGTTGATACACGTGTTTTTGTGGGTTTTTTTGGCACCAGAGTTTCTAAATTCTTCATTGAAAGTTTACAACCATGAAATATAAAAGCGCGCGGTCTAGTGGTAGAGCGTAGGACCAAGGATCGGGTTATAGTGAGTTCGATCCTCCGCAACAGCTGTATATGGTGTCCTTGAGCAAGACACTGTCACGTTCCACATATTCTAAATACTGTATCTACCCTGGAAGACATCGAGTGTGATTTGTCTAAATCGTAATAATTTGTTTTACAATCGAAGTAAAAAAGTTAAGTTTAACTAAGCCAAAGAAAAGAGGAAAAGACTTTGTGATATGACGGTCCAACCATCTCCATATTGAGGAGAGTTTCGGGCGACTTTGTGATATGACGGTCCATCCATCTCCCTACTGAGGAGAGTCCCGGGTGACTTTGTGATATGACAGTCCGACCATCTCCCTACTGAGGAGAGTCCTGGGTAACTTTGTGATATGACGGTCCAACCATCTCCCTACTGAGGAGAGTCCCGGGTGACTTTGTGATATGACGGTCCAACCATCTCCCTACTGAGAAGAGTTCCGGGTGACTTTGTAATATGACGGTCCAACCATCTCCCTACTGAGGAAAGTCCCGGGTGACTTTGTGATATGACGGTCCAACCATCTCCCTACTGAGGAGAGTCCCGGGTGACTTTGTGATATGACGGTCCAACCGTCTCCCTACTGAGGAGAGTCCCGGGTGACTTTGTGATATGACGGTCCAACCATCTCCCTACTGAGGAGAGTCCCGGGCGACTTTGTGATATGACGGTCCAACCATCTCCATACTGAGGAGAGTCCCGGGCGACTTTGTGATATGACGGTCCAACCATCTCCCTACTGAGGAGAGTTCCGGGCGACTTTGTGATATGACGGTCCAACCATCTTCCTACTGAGGAGACTCCCGGGCGACTTTGTGATATGACGGTCTAACCATCTCCCTACTGAGGAGATTCCCGGGCGACTTTGTGATATGACGGTCCATCCATCTCCCTACTGAGGAGAGTCACGGTCTACTTTGTGATATGACGGTCCAACCATCTTCCTACTGAGGAGACTCCCGGGCGACTTTGTAATATGACGGGTCCAACCATCTCCCTACTGAGGAGAGTCCCGGGCGACTTTGTGATATGACGGTCCAACCATCTTCCTACTGAAGAGAGTCCCGGGCGACTTTGTGATATGACGGGTCCAACCATCTCCCTACTGAGGAGAGTCCCGGGCGACTTTGTGATATGACGGTCCATCCATCTCCCTACTTAGGAGAGTCCCGGGCGACTTTGTGATATGACTGTCCAACCATCTTCCTACTGAGGAGAGTCCTGGGCGACTTTGTGATATGACGGTCCAACCATCTCCCTACTGAGGAGAGTCCCGGGTGACTTTGTGATATGACGGGTCCAACCATCTCCCTACTGAGGAGAGTCCCGGGTGACTTTGTGATATGACGGTCCAACCATCTCCCTACTGAGGAGAGTCCCGGGTGACTTTGTGATATGACGGTCCAACCATCTCCCTACTGAGGAGAGTTCCGGGTGACTTTGTGATATGACGGTCCAACCATCTCCCTACTGAGGAGAGTCCCGGGTGACTTTGTGATATGACGGTCCAACCATCTCCCTACTGAGGAGATTCCCGGGTGACTTTGTGATATGACGGTCCAACCATCTCCCTACTGAGGAGAGTCCCGGGTGACTTTGTGATATGACGGTCCATCCATCTCCCTACTGAGGAGAGTCCCGGGCGACTTTGTGATATGACGGTTCAACCATCTCTCTACTGAGGAGAATCCCGGGTGACTTTGTGATATGACGGTCCAACCATCTCCCTACTGAGGAGAATCCCGGGTGACTTTGTGATATGACGGTCCAACCATCTCCCTACTGAGGAGAGTCCCTGGTGACTTTGTGATATGACGGTCCAACCATCTCCCTACTGAGGAGATTCCCGGGTGACTTTGTGATATGACGGTCCAACCATCTCCCTACTGAGGAGAGTCCCGGGTGACTTTGTGATATGACGGTCCATCCATCTCCCTACTGAGGAGAGTCCCGGGCGACTTTGTGATATGACGGTTCAACCATCTCTCTACTGAGGAGAGTCCCGGGCAACTTTGTGATATGACGGTCCAACCATCTCCCTACTGATGGAGAGTCCCGGGTGACTTTGTGATATGACGGTCCATCCATCTCCCTACTGAAGAGAGTCCCGGGCGACTTTGTGATATGACAGTCCGACCATCTCCCTACTGAGGAGAGTCCCGGGTGACTTTGTGATATGACGGGTCCAACCATCTCCCTACTGAGGAGAGTCCCGGGTGACTTTGTGATATGACGGTCCATCCATCTCCCTACTGAGGAGAGTCCCGGGTGACTTTGTGATATGACGGTCCAACCATCTCCCTACTGAGGAGAGTCCCGGGTGACTTTGTGATATGACGGTCCAACCATCTCCCTACTGAGGAGAGTCCCGGGCGACTTTGTGATATGACGGTCCAACCATCTCCCTACTGAGGAGAGTCCCGGGTGACTTTGTGATATGATGGTCCAACCATCTCCCTACTGAGGAGAGTCCCGGGTGACTTTGTGATATGACGGTCCAACCATCTCCCTACTGAGGAGAGTCCCGGGTGACTTTGTGATATGACGGTCCATCCATCTCCCTACTGAGGAGATTCCCGGGTTACTTTGTGATATGACAGTCCAACCATCTCCCTACTGAGGAGAGTCCCGGGTGACTTTGTAATATGACGGTCCAATCATCTCCCTACTGAGGAGAGTCCCGGGTGACTTTGTGATATGACGATCTAACCATCTCCCTACTGAGGAGATTCCCGGGTGACTTTGTGATATGACGGGTCCAACCATCTCCCTACTGAGGAGAGTCCCGGTGACTTTGTGATATGACGGTCCAACCATCTCCCTACTGAGGAGATTCCCAGGTGACTTTGTGATATGACAGTCCATCCATCTCCCTACTGAGGAGATTCCCAGGTGACTTTGTGATATGACGGTCCAACCATCTCCCTACTGAGGAGAGTCCCGGGTGACTTTGTGATATGACGGTCCAACCATCTCCCTACTGAGGAGAGTCCCGGTGACTTTGTGATATGACGGTCCAACCATCTCCCTACTGAGGAGATTCCCAGGTGACTTTGTGATATGACAGTCCATCCATCTCCCTACTGAGGAGATTCCCAGGTGACTTTGTGATATGACGGTCCAACCATCTCCCTACTGAGGAGAGTCCCGGGTGACTTTGTGATATGACGGTCCAACCATCTCCCTACTGAGGAGATTCCCAGGTGACTTTGTGATATGACGGTCCAACCATTTCCCTACTGAGGAGATTCCCAGGTGACTTTGTGATATGACAGTCCATCCATCTCCCTACTGAGGAGATTCCCAGGTGACTTTGTGATATGACGGTCTAACCATCTCCCTACTGAGGAGAGTCCCGGTGACTTTGTGATATGACGGGTCCAACCATTTCCCTACTGAGGTGATTCCCAGGTGACTTTGTGATATGACGGTCCAACCATGTCCCTACTGAGGTGATTCCCGGGTGACTTTGTGATATGACGGGTCCAACCATCTCCCTACTGAGGAGATTCCCGGGTGACTTTGTGATATGACGGTTCGACTATCTCCTTACTGAGGAATGTCCCGGGTGACGGTACCAACCATCTCCCTACTAAAGAGAGTCCCATGTGACGGGTCCAACCATTTCCCTACTGAGGAGAGTCCCGGGTGACGGGTCCAACTATCTCCTTGCTGGGGAGAGTCCCGGGTGACGGGATCGGCAAATATGGTTGCCGTCTGACGCGTCCAACCATCACCCTACTGAGGAGAGTCTTGGATGACGGGGTCGGCAAATATGGTCCCCGTCTGACGCGTCCAACCATTACCCTACTGAGGAGAGTCCCGGGTGACGGGATCGGCAAATTAAGTCCCCGTCTGACGGGTCCAACCATGTCCCTACTGAGGAGAGTCCCGGGTGACTTTGTGATATGACGGTCCATCCATCTCCCTACTGAGGAGAGTCCCGGGTGACTTTGTGATATGACGGTCCAACCATCTCCCTACTGAGGTGAGTCCCGGGCGACTTTGTGATATGACGGTCCAACCATCTCCCTACTGAGGTGAGTCCCGGGCGACTTTGTGATATGACGGGTCCAACCATCTCCCTACTGAGGTGAGTCCCGGGTGACTTTGTGATATGACGGTCCAACCATCTCCCTACTGAGGTGAGTCCCGGGCGACTTTGTGATATGACGGGTCCAACCATCTCCCTACTGAGGAGAGTCCCGGGTGACTTTGTGATATGACGGTCCAACCATATCCCTACTGAGGAGAGTCCCGGGTGACTTTGTGATATGACGGGTCCAACCATCTCCCTACTGAGGTGAGTCCCGGGTGACAGGATCGGCTAATATGGTCCAATCTAAATCCGCATATGAGATATGAGAGTTTTCGGGTGTGGCGCTGGGCGATTTTATCTATTAACAAAATATAATATTATAACAAATATAGTGTTATAGATATATATTTTAAACATTTAGACAAGAAGCTAGTTGTGATTGTGCAAGGTATATTTAATGCCACATATTTCTGCCCCTCAAAATACAATACTGACCGAGGCAGGCAATTCAAATGTCTCCATTAAGATCAAAATAGAATGACTTAATGTCTGTATTTCATTATTATCCGAACGTTGATATTAGTCAAGGTATCGATTATAAAGTGTACGCTGATATGTGAATGCAACCGTGTTCAACTATGTGCAATTTATTTCACATTTGAATGCGTGTCGTGAACACAGCTATTTTATATTTTACCATTTTTGCTACAAAACTCTCGGATACCTTCATCATTGCCTGCGGGATTATTACACCATGCACCTTCGAGACAGAAGGGAAATAACGAGCCGAAGCAGACGACACTAGTCAGGAGTTAAACACTCCAGTCACAGTAGGCAAACAGCTGCCTTTTATAGTATTATTAAAGGCCATTTCACGCATAATGAATTCACTATAAAGCGCAAAGTATTTGTAAATCGAGACACAACTTTCACCGACGCTTTAATTGTACGATTGAGTTGTACAAAACTGCGGAAGTGCGTGCGATCTTAAGGTTTATAAGTCTCAGATACCATGCAGTGAGGGCTGAAACACCGTGCATTGACCGTGAAAATACCGTGTAGTAATGTTTGAAACATCGCTCAGTGATTGTTGGAACACCGCAAATTGACAATTAAATTGCTAGAACATAATTTTATTTTATTACGCAACATCAATACTTCGAGCAGAAAAATAAAAACATTAGATTAAAAGAAATTAGCAAGTGTTTTTTCAGTGTAATATATTGAAAACATAACTATATTAATTTGTCTCGTATTTGTTTTGTGTGTTCGGTTGAGTGACTTTAACAACATTATGGATTTAAGATCGTAGGTGTTATTAAACATTTATATTTTAACGATAATTGATAGTGCATCAATACGATATGTGGAAGTTGACTTCACACGCACCTAACCCGCGTTATGATTGAATCCATAATGTAACCGCAACATGCTCGGTGATTCAAATCAATTTTCAGTGGGAATCGTGTTAGTGTCAGTTGCAGTTCTCGTATTTGTGACGGTTATACATTTTTCTTTTCATCTCTAGTCAATATGGCGAAGAAAATGCGTGGCAAGACATTAGAGAAACATAAATGCAGCAGTCGACCAACTGTTGGTGGCAGTGAATGTAGTATGTCGACACTGAAGAAAGACGACAAACAAAACAAAAACTCGCTTAAACATACAGATACGTGTCAAAGTCATAACGGAGACACAAGACATTATGCCAAACCGGACACTAAACAACCGAAGCGGACGGAAACACCCATGGTGACAGATCAGCATAGTACCGGCGCACGACTGTTTCCACGGAATTTCCACTGGCTAGTATTTATTGTAACCTTGATATTAAGGCTATGTTACGTTTCCATGCCAACGAACTGGTGGATTCTTCATCCTGACGAGCTTTACCAAACGATTGAAGGTGAGTTTATTTTATTTTCCCCATTATTGACAGATAGTTTCTTAAGGAAAATTAACTAGATAGAAACCTTACTTATCACGACATTAAAAGTCACTTCTAAAAGTCATATTGAAATGTTGTTGTTGTGACGCATTTGTTCCTTTTTAATGTCAGTACGTTGTTGAGAACGTCAATTTTATGATTGTATTCTATATTTCGTCTTGTGGGCCAGATTTGAACTTGCTTGAAACCGTTCGGTGTCAGTCTGTGATTGCATGTGTCCAGTACATGTGCTATTTCATTCGTGTGTGCGTTGCAGATATTCCAGTTGTTTGTGTACTTCAGAAGCCGGCGCCCAAATGTTCAATTCACCATGTCGCAAAATGTTCAAATATCAGTCAATTAGATACTCGTATAAATTACTGTTAGACCTTATATTCTATCGGGAAACATAAGTATGCCGCTGTGAAGTACGAATCGAAAATCGTTCCTAATCTAACACAAACAATGGAGGATTTAACCCGCTCAAAGTGAGATTATGAAATCGAGACTGTAATGGAAGAATTTACCATTGACGTGTCTAAAAACATATATAACACGATTTAATTTGGTATTAACGGGGTACGTTGCAATATTGATAAATTCTAACGTAATGTTTTTTCTTCTTTATGTTATTTTGTATTATGCTAATATAAATATAAGATACACGGATATGTTTACAGACCCATTATTTCAAATTCTGTTTTGGAAAAGACATAATTCTGGTAAACGGTTGAAAATTATCATAGTTCGCACATTTACAGTCACACGTGACAACGAAGTGTAAATAAATGTTTTAACCGTTTTTATCGGTAAGATAGAGAACAATCAAGAGACAAATGAATTAATGAACTATGTGTGTTTATGATGTGTTTTACACATATTTCCAACACTTAAGTGATGTCACTAGTTTTATAAAACCTATAAGAAACGTGTTAGATGTGAAGTTACAGATAGTAATTATAGACTATTTTCAAGTTTCAAAGTTTATTAGCAACTCGGCAAAACATTTGCCTTTAGCCATTTACAATGATTACAGAAATATGGCAAAGACAATTATAAACTGTTAAATACAATGCAAATAAATATATGATGAAAGTAGAATATAAATTAAGAAACAGTTGAAGTTTCAAGGGTAGTTTTTCTAATAATTAATGATTCTTTGATGAATTTTGAATGTTTAAACAACATCTTTTTATTTATTGTTGACATGAATGTATTGAATTGTGTACTGAAGGCCATGATGTATGCCCTAATATCAGTATACCTTGTACAACATAAGATGAAATGATTCTCAGATTCAATTTCATTTTGATTACATAAACTACATAAACGGTTTTCTCTAGCAATTCAATTAAATCTACCAAATTCAATTTCTAATAAGTGTGAACTTAACCTAAGATATGAAAATTGTTTTCTCAATGTATCATTATCTATTTTATCAATATATTCTTCGTAACAAAAAGAGGTCTTGATTTTTTAATAATAATCAAGTTTAGACATATTTTGTATATATGCACTCCATTCTTGGATGAATTGGTCACGTAATCGTCCCTTTGATAATGGCAAATAGTTAATATTATAATCTAAGTAATTTAGTACATTTGGGATCCCTAAGTGCTCAATTATTGAATTCATGCGATTAGTCCAGCAGCTACCATTTATATTGTCACATTGGTCTATATACATTGTATGTAAATGTGAGCTAACATTTTTAATAATTATTAATGATATATACACATCGTTATGAGTTAATATTATGTGTTAACACACCTTGGAGGTTGTTTTGTTCGAATGTTTTTTATTATCATTATCGTTATCGCTATCGCTATCGCTATCGCTATCGCTATCATTATCATTATCATTATCACTATCACTATCACTATCACTATCACTATCACTATCACTATCATTTAATTATTATATATTTTTTCCAATTATCATTATCATATTATTTTTTCCATTATCGTTATCGTTATCGTTATCGTTATCGTTATCTCGTTATCGTTTTCGTTATCGTTATCGTTATCGTTATCGTTATCACTATCACTATCACTATCACTGGCATTTAATCATTATATATTTTTTCCCATTATCATTATCATATTATTTTTTTCCGTTATCGTTATCGTTATCGTTATCGTTATTGTTATCGCTATCGATATCGCTATCGCTATCACTATCACTATCACTATCACTATCACTATCACTATCACTATCGCTATCACTATCACTATCACTATCACTATCATTATCATTTAATTATTATATTATTTTTCCCATTATCATTATCATATACAAGACAAGAACACGCATATACATATGATACGAAAGTGAATGATTGTTAGTGTTTTTATGATGGCCAACATTCCTACTACTGTTTAAAATATCAATGTCTTATCGTGAAATTATCATAAATAAATCACTGGGAAATGCCTGTATTCGTCAAAAAAACATATTATAAAAAACTTAATTATTTCAACTACAGCCGTGTATATATTCATTATGACTATTAACTGTAGCCAAGGAAACAATACTTATTATTTATCATTATATTATGCATTACTCGGCCAATTAAATTGTACAATTAAAATAATGCAGGCGACATTCTTGTGTTGTCAGATGACATCAGCGGCAATTAAAACAGGGTGATAGAGTATTATATGAAGTTGATGATATATGTGAATACGGTCTACTGATTCAATTAACTGTGAGAAATAAGCAGACATAAATAAAAACAGTAAGGTAAAATTTGTACTAAATGTTTCCTCGATGTTTCGCGGTGTTTTTAACGTTGATTTAACATTTGTTTAAACATACTACGTCACATTTATCAATATATTTCTTATATTCGTTTTAAGCATCATGGTTCTGACACAAGCATGCGAATCCATCGAGTATTTAAATGCAATCATAATTGTCGTGGCAAATTTCATTTCCAGCCCCGTCATCATCATCACATCCATCATCATCTTTATCACCATCATTATCGTCATCATCTTCATCATCATCATTATCTTCATTATCATACTCACAATCACCACCATTATCATTATCATCATCATCACCACCATTTTCGCCATCATTATCAACATCATCATCACTATCATCATTCATAACAATCACTATTAATGGTTATTATCAGCAGCAGCATTATACGTATACGACTGTTATTCCGGGGTCCTGAGTTTGAGTCCCCATTCGACCACGGCCACTGTGATGATAAGCAATATACTTTGTTATACAACCATTAGTCTCCCACCTCCGATTATGTGGGGAAGCAGATAGTTTGCCAGGTTTTGCGGAAGGACGGTGGTTCTACTTAGATTCATTCTGAGGTTTTTCCCCACCAATAAAAATGGTTATGCCATATACAACCTGAAATGTCATTTTTTACTTTTACATTGTTTGTGAAAAATATGCTTAAAATAAATCACAGCCGATGTTTTCTCGAGTTAAGACAGATCACGGACTAAGTATGTCCAAATACAGTGTCTTGCTTTGAGGCACATGGTAGAAGATATAATACACGACCCATTCTTATTGTTAATATATCAATATAGCAAACACTTCAAGTATTTAATTGTCGCAACAAAATACTACTTAAAATACAATAAAATTCCCTTATAAAAGTTAATATGCAATGAAAATAATTTTAAAATTCAGATTTGTAACAACGACACTATGTCACAATGTTTGCAAAATGGCTAATAAGAAACTGAATGGTAAAGAAACTGTGCGGGCGGGGTGAATTTCAGAGCCACATTATCAAACTAGTGTAGGCGATATTGACAGTTTTGAAATATGTAAGTAAAGGTACTTTATTAGTGATGTTTTCAATATGAAATTATTATTGACATAATCATTAATGATTTACCTTTATATGGTTTAAGACACATATACTAAATTTCGCTAACAAAAGTTTGATAATGTGACTCGGAGCCGGCGTTTTTATCCTTTCAGTATACATGTTCTGCCATTCACTCTAACATCCACTGTTAATGCCACTAAGGACATTATTCCTCCTGGTGGATTTAAATATGTGTAATAAATAATTTATATCAATTTAACAAGAGTAATAAACTTATACGAGTGCGATGTTCTTCCCCGCCAAAATAACTAGATACCATAAATATACAACATATAATGTATAAAATACTGTTAAACGTCAGCCAAATTTATATAATTTCAATCTCACGCCATTTTAACGGAGGTTATTCTCTATATTTTATCCATTGACTTTTCTTTAAAAATACTTACAAAGCAAACCGAATAGTTTAAAATGCTATTCGGTCTAAACAATTTACATCAATGAAATAACCTTTATAACAATACAACGAGTGCTCTATAATTGCGAAGCGAGTTAAAGCTAGTTGAAGGTTGAGAATTGGCGACCTGTATCGTACAACCAGTACAATTATTTGTCCGTACTGAAATGATTCTCTATTTGGCGACTCAAAAAAACTAACAAAAAAACTACTTCAGTCGGAAATGCCAAGGCCGAACGTAAACATTGTGTATTAACTGTCAAAGGTTCAATATTGTAACCTCTAATGAATACCCGTTTGTAAGGACAATCAAATCTTACTTTGATGTTTACAGCGCAAATATGTACACAAATCGGTCTATGAAAAAAAGAGGAAAATAAATGTTTGTAACGCCATTCTGATATATAAAATTATACAGTTTGTATTACAAGACAGGACACTAGTATAGCGGCACCTTTTGTCCGTGCGGGAAACGCTGCACAGTAGATATTATGGCCGAGATATTTCTATTTCCATCATTGACTCACTCTGCAATTCTGTTAATCTGCCATTCAGTCATTCCGTCATTCCGATATTCTGTCGTTATTCAATTTATCTGCCATTCCGTTATTCTGTGGTTACTTCATTAATCTGCCATTCCGTCATTCTGTTAGTTTGTCCTTATTCCATTAATCTGCCATTCTGTGATATTTTTATTCCGTAGTTTCGTTATTCCGTTATTCCGTGACGTTTTTGTTTGATGATATATACTGTTAGTTAGTCAACATTTATTTCGAAAGTTCTAGGATTGATCGGCCTGCTGTTGGTATATTGTGTCTCCTTCAAGCAGACACAGTCGTCTTGATTAAAATATTGTTGAAAACGACATTTGAATACAAATACAAATACGGTACAAATACGATACGGTGCGATGCGATGCGATGCGATGCGATACGATACGATACCAAACAATACAATGCAATACAATGAAAGCACAGCGCAACACCGCGCGATGCAGTAC
The DNA here is from genome assembly GCA_029582155.1 of Panopea generosa. Lineage (NCBI taxonomy): Eukaryota > Metazoa > Mollusca > Bivalvia > Adapedonta > Hiatellidae > Panopea > Panopea generosa. Next base: position 85,036,896 of record CM055899.1, read on the forward strand.
GACACAGCACAGTACAATCTGTTGCCTGCAATATCGAAAGTCAAAACAAATAATTACATTAATACGTACAAAATGTCCCATGTGTGTAAAAATAACGTGGAAACAATTCATATAACAATAAAGTGCCGATACGACCAAAAGTTCTATACCGACAAAGACAACATAGCATAGGGCCGAAATAAACCAAAGTTGGGGATATTTCTACAAGGTGTAAACCCACCGTTGATTTTTGTTCTTTATTCTAGAGTAAATTAAAAAAAGCTTGAAGGCTTGTCATTCATCAAGAGACCCAAAGAAAAGATATGAAACTTACAGTTTATTGTTTGACAACCTCTGCACTATCAAAATGTGATGAGAAAAGTAGGGGTCATGTGTTATATGAGAGAATTGTTTTCATGTTCAGTGTGTACACTGTTGACAAAAGTGAAAGTAGACTTCCGAAATCATGTACATGTATTCATATTCAATTTTTTTTCTAAATTCACGATTAAAACATGACAATACTTTCAAAATGTTCAAAAATACCCCCAATAATGCAGTCCAAATCAAATAAATGAGCATTCGAATAAGTAAAACGCATTTTTAAAGAAATAGAAACAAGGATTAATTATAACCGTCATTTTCTGTTTCCATTAGTGGTACTTTGCCTACAGAAATATAGACGTCTAAAGAAACACTATAGAGAGTGAGCCTAGAATCTTCTTTGTAACAATTATGTGTATTTTCACCGTAAAACTCTATTTCATTTATTTATGTATTCATTCGGTTTCAAACAACAACAAGGCTACGTAGGTTATTACCATTATTACATTATGAACAATTTTATCAAAATGTTCCGGTGAGATTGACAAATTAATACAATAATATATGTATAATTTATTGTTTCCCGTTTCCCTTCAATTGTTTACAATAGGGAGGTGCCCATTATTTATAATTTGTGTTGCTTAGTGATGCAGAACAACGGAAGTGGTGATTCTTTACGATAACGTGATTTCACACGACACTCTGCTGATGGGTGTGAGTGATAGGACGCCGAACATTAAACTAGACCTTAGTTACACAGGCGAGTTGCGTCAATATTGTTATTGATTAAGATTGATATTTTGTGACACTAATGTATCGGGTTACAATGATTCATTGGAATAGGAATAGTATAGTATAATATTGTGTTACTGGTAGCCGCTTTATTTACGGTCATCTGTAATTTGTGTAATTTCCCCAGTCTTGTGACCATAGTTTTTTTTTTTAAAAATTTATTTTACATCGATTGTAAACCGAGTCCCCCTATTAATCCATTCGATCCAACACATATCCGTAGAGGGTCAGTAACAATCCAAATAGGCGATACAACGTCATAATTTACATTTACATGTATATATATTGTTTTGTATATCAGGATGCAGCCACAGTTTATACCATTCACCTGTATAAAGTCACAATAATAACTATCCGAACTGATGGCAGGAACAACTATCAGTACAGGAAATTATCTCACCGTTTTTTTGAAAATTCTCATAAAATTGAGCACAGAACCTAGGCCTTCTCTACTTCTACATCCGGTTCCGCCAAACGTCACAATAGGCGAGGTAAAACTACTTTGTGATATGTATTTGCCAAAAATAATAAAAAAAATCGATCCTTTAATGGTGGCTGCTGTGATACGTCTATCGGACAGATCCCTGGTAAAACGATTAACATCGATTGCTCAGCAATATATTGAAAGAAAATCCTAAGTAAAAATAGCAATATCATTAATATCAAATAAAATATACATAAAAAATATATTCAAACAAATCAGATTCTCTGATTGGCAATAAAATAAAAGAAAAAGCGGTTACTTTTTTAAAATTCAAACTATTATTAAAGTGGCCAAAATCTGTTCTATTTTGATTTTTGCACATGTGCGATAAAAAAAAGAATATACTTTGCTTATATATATCTTAACTTAGGAACCAAAAAGTGTCTTCAATCGTTTTAAAACTAAATAACTTAAGTTAAATATATATATAAATACAGTTTAAAGTATGCCAAACCATACGGTTACGTTGTGATGCCAGTAAATCAAATTTTACTCCAACGAGCTATGTTAATGGACATGTAATTTGTTTTTAAGTAGCCATAAAAAAGGTTTATAGGAAATGTGATATTGTGAACGAAAGCGTTGCGACAAATAATATAGAGGGCGGTTTTTGATGAAATGAATTGAATTACGGATATTGCCATTGGTGAAATAAAAATTGGACGTGAACTGTTGAAGCCTGTACTTACTTCAATGTTGCAACTCAAATAAGGGAACATTGTCATAGTCAAAGGTGCTTTCAGCGTGGGAGTGCATATTAAAAAAAGATTTATCTTCTCTAAACCTACAATCTGGGATCTAGGAGTCGGGCCCATTAATGCGATATGAAGTGAAAATTTTAATCTAGTAAATCCAAATACATAGAAGAACAAGAAGAACAAGAACAAGAAAAAAAAGAAGAAGAAGAGTAGATAAGAAGAATAGTTTTTATTGATTAGTAATGTATACATAGTTTTTCAAATATCAGTGCTTTGAAAATTTATCAATCATACATACTAGAGGTTCTAAATCTTCCAAATAATACTCTGAACCACTATGGATAGCGCTGGATCCGCAATGGGTGACACAGATCCCAATCTGGATAGCGCTGAATCCACTACTGATGACACTGGTCCACTATGAATGACACTGGTCTACTCTGAATGTCGTAGGATCCGCTCTAAATGGTGAAGAACCCAATATGGATGACACTGGATCTTTTATGGATGACACTTGTCTACTCTAAATGTCGCAGGGTCCGCTCTAAATGAGGAAGAACCCAATATGAATGACACTGGATCTGCAATGGATGACACGAGTCTACTCTGAATGTCGCAGGGTCAGCTCTAAATGGTGAAGAACCCAATATGGATGACACTGGTCTACTCTGAATGTCGCAGGATCCGCTCTGAACGGTGTAGAACCCAATATGGATGACAATAGATCTGCTAAGGGTGACACTGGTCTACTCTGATGGCGCTATACCTATTCTGGATGGGTCTATAACTTCCATTCTGGATGGCGCTATACCCATTTTGAATGGCGCTATAAAATCCATTCTGGATGGCGCTATATCCATATTTGATGGTGCTATAACATCCACTCTGGATGGCGCTATACCAATTCTAGATCAAGCTATAACATAACAATAACCATAACATCCACTCTGGATGGCGCTATACCCATTCTGGATGACGCTATAACATAACCATAACATCCACTCTGGATGGCGCTTTTACTTACCATAACCATAACCATAACCATAACATCCACTCTGGATGGCGCTATAACATCCAGTCTGGATGACGCTATAACCATAACCATAACATCGACTCTTGATGGTGCTATACCTATTCTGGATGACGCTATAACATCCAGTCTGGATGACGCTATAACCATAACCATAACATCGACTCTTGATGGTGCTATACCTATTCTGGATGACGCTATAACATCCAGTCTGGATGACGCTATAACCATAACCATAACATCGACTCTTGATGGTGCTATACCTATTCTGGATGACGCTATAACATCCAGTCTGGATGGCACTATAACCATAACCATAACATCCACTCTGGATGGTGCTATACCTATTCTGGATGACGCTACAACATCCAGTCTGGATGACGCTATAACAATAACCATATCGTCGACTCTGGATGGCGCTATACCTATTCTGGATGGCGCTTGAACGTCTCACACACCAATTAATTTTGTACTGTTCTACATATAGAGACATGCACTTCTGGAACACTGGATACATTACCAATGGTTCTAAAAGTGCCTTATTCCCATAGATAGTCCTCTGTTGGTCCAAATATGCAGAAAAAAACATGGGGTTGACCAGGTTGCTTTTTCACATTTTTGACAATTCTGCCCATTTGTTGCAGTGTATCACTACGCATCTTTAAACTGTTATAGCATCATCAAACAGTTCCCAGGGTCACCCAAACTTTGCAGAAATCATGAAAATGTTCCAATGTTCCCTTATGCACAAAGAAATATGACATTTTATGCATTTTTAAAAAAAAAATTACCCAACCGCTTTACACAGCTCTAATTTCTTGGGCGTAATAATCTTGCTACCGTCATGTCAGGGAGGTAATTGTTCAGTGAGACCTATAACATCCAGTCTGGATGACGCTATAACCAAAACAATATCATCGACTCTGAATGGCGCTTTACCTTTTCCGGATGACGCTATAACACCCAGTCTGGATGACGCTATAACCATAACCATAACATCAACTCCGGATGGCGCTATACCTTTTCTGGATGGCGCTATAACACCCAGTCTTGATGACGCTATAACCATAACCATATCATCGACTCTGGATGGCGCTATACCTATTCTGGATGACGCTATAACATCCAGTCTGGATGACGCTATAACCATAACCATAATATCCACTCTGGATGGCGCTATACCTATTCTGGATGACGCTATAACATCAAGTCTGGATACGTCATAACCATAACATCCACTCTGGATGGCGCCATAACTTACCATAACCATAACCATAACATCCACTCTCGATGGCACCGTAACTTACCATAACCATAACATCCACTCTGGATGGTGCCATAACTTACCATAACCATAACCATAACATCCACTCTGGATGGCGCTTTAACTTACCATAAAAATAACCATAACATCCACTCTGGATGGCGCCATAACTTACCATAACCACAACGTCCATTCTTGATGGCGCTATACCCATTCTGGATGGCGCTTTAACTTACCATAACCATAACCATAACTTCCACTCTGGATGGCGCAATAACTTACCATAACCATAACCATAACATCCACTCTGGATGGCGCCATAATTTACCATAACCATAACATCCACTCTGGATGGCGCTTTAACTTACCATAAAAATAACCATAACATCCACTCTGGATGGCGCCATAACTTACCATAACCATAACCATAACATCCAATCTAGATGGCGCCATAACTTACCATAACCATATATGGCGCTATACCCATTCTTGATGGTGCTATAACATCCACTCTGGATGGCGCTATACCTATTCTGGATGACGCTATAACATCCAGTCTGGATGACGCTATAACCATAACCATTACCATAACGTCCATTCTTGATGGCGCTATATACATTCTGGATGGCGCTATAACATCCACTCTGGATGGCGCTGTACCCATTCTTTATGGCGCTATAATATATTTTACCTTACAAATTTGTAACAGTAGACATATGAATCAAACAGATATGTGGAGCGCGTGACCCAGTGGTAGAACATCGGATCCCAGGTCGTCGTGGGGCCTGGGGTTCGATCCTCCACCACGCATTGCTATGTGTGGTGTCCTTGAGCAAGGCAATTTATATGCATGTGCGTTCTTTTTCTATTCAGGAGCGTTATGCCAAGAAAGCTATCTAAAACCAACCGGATGATACAATTTTATCTTAAAGTTTGCTGTGTATCAGTCTTGTCCAGCATATTTGTCATTGGCTGTTTTGTTTTTAGATAGCAAACTTTGACTTTTGTATTGTAAGGTGCCTGCACTGTTTAATACAACATGGAGATTGACTTCTGTTACCAAATACTGGTATAAAATAATGACTTTATTGCGACATGTAACTGCTGTAATGTATGAGGGTCACTGGCCCTGATGTCGCAGGGTAATTTATCCACTATTTAGATACGATCAAACACGTGACATGTCATGATGACTTCCCCCGTATTAATATCTTACTAATCGTTGACCAGTGATCACGACGGGGCTGGATTCCTGGGGCAGATACTTTAAATATTGAAGTATGCAGTTTTGATATATAACTCTGTTAGCATAGTTCGGCAATTATACGTATATTTACTGTTTAGTGCGTATCTTGTTACGCACGTAATGTTAAATGTTCCGTAACTACCTGACAAGCGAGATTGATGTGGCCAATACCAATATATTGTACAACTTTGGCGTTAATTTAAAGAGCAACAACCTCGTATAGTGTAAATATTCTTGTTTATAACATGTACACTTCAGTGTGCTGATTAACATTATTATCGTTCTCTTTCTCATCATTACATTTCCCATAGGGCTCCATTGTAACATTTATGTCCAAAACAGAGTGAAAAATTAAATTCTGCATGTGTCTGGGCTCAAATTCTTCACTGGTTCAAGATATGCAATTATAAAGGAAAAAAACATACCTTGACCAGGTTGGTTTTTTTTTAAACTCAATGCTTTTGTGAGACCTATCAATTTCCAGAGTAATAATATGTCAACTATTCGCCCTAGATGCGGTTCGAACCAACAATTCTGAAATGACACAGAATTGTCCAGAAAGCTGGCATCAGCATCAAATTTTCAGTGGTGATTTCTAAATTACTGACCATTTAACTCATGCTAGCAAAACAAACAACAAACCATTGCAGTACAAATCCCTGAAAAAAGAAGAAAGAGAGAACTAAAGTTTTACTTCTACCTCCTTCATCTGTCAGGACTCAAGTCCGGAGTACTCAAGGGAGATAATAGTGGTGTGAGTCCGTCATCGTCATCGTCATCGTCGACGTCGTCGTCATCATCATCATCATCATCATCATCTTCATCATCATCATCATCATCATCATCATCATCATCAACATCAACATTGACATTGACATTGACATCGACATCGTCATCGTCATCATCGTCATCAGTTAGTTTGGAAGATAGTTCGTCAGTAGGGATATAATGCGTCAGTTTGGGAGATAGTAAGTCAGTTTGGAAGATGATACGTCAGTTTGGGATATAGTGCGTCAGTCTGGGAGATAGTGAGTCAGTTTGGAAAATAGTACGTCAGTTTGGGAGATAGTACGTCAGTTTGGGAGATAATATGTCAGTTTGGGTGAAAGTGCGTCAGTTTTGGAGATAGTGCGTCAGTTTGGGAGATAGTGCGTCAGTTTGGAAGCTAGTGCGTCAGTTTGGAAGCTAGTACGTCAGTTTAGAGGCTAGTGCGTCAGTTTTGGAGATAGTACGTCAGCTGGGGAAGATAGTGCGTTAGTTTGGAAGATAAAACGCCAGTTTGAGAGATAATGCGTCAGTTGGGGAAATAGTGCGTCAGTCTGGAATATATACAGAACGTTAGTATGAAAGATAATACGCCAGTATCCAAGATAATACGTCAGTTTGGAAGAATATTATACGTCGGTATAAAAGATACACGTAATACGTCTTGAATGGAAGGTAATATGTCAATAAAGAAGTTAATACGTCAGTTTGAATTTATACTTTTTGAACTGTTGTGTACGATATACTGGTCTATAAGTTTTTACGTGTGTTTATCGATCTAAAGATACCAGTCGGCTACTGCTGGAGGCGTAATCAGCTATTCTTTAAAAAATAATAATGATTTTGTCACAATGGAATGCTATATATTTATTATACAAACAGAAGCCGGGTAATCTCATCATTAGCGAGTAGGTTACCGCAGGACGCCTATTGTAAACATTCTTAGTTAACCGGAGTGGAAAATATAGTTTATCGCCTCGTTTCCTTCAATGTGGATATGATCGCTGTTCTAACATCTCTAACAATGTGTAATAATGTGTTACATTTCTATCATGCAGATAATTGACATCAGTACTCGCCGCTATACAGGTGTAAGCGTGCTATTAAAGATGTAAAATAACATTAAAATATGTCGTGCTATGTGAAGAATTCAAAAGAAGTTCTGGTAAATTAGACATATGTCCTACATAATTTTATATAGGGTATAGTTCGTTTACTTTGTTCCGTGGTTGCAATATAGTAAATTGCCAAATAGCAAGAGATTTTCATAAAAAATATGTACCAATTAGCGCTTGTCAGCAATGATTTTTTACAAATCAATCAACGCCTCTCTTATGTTCAGAAACAGAACTGTTATCAGCGTTAGGCTACCGAACACATGTCCAACCCTGAGACCATCGCATTTCCAACCCCGGGACCACCGCATGCCATATCAAATTAAACTATACATTACAGCGTGTGGCAGTTGTTGTTGTGTGGTGTTTACGTCGCCTTCAACACTTATTAAGTCATATCGCGACGGTGTCTACTTGAGACAGTATTCTAAGCACTGCCACACTGGAATATCATAACGCCGACACATGATATGTTTCCCCACCCAGTCACATTATACTGACACCGGGCCGACCAGACCTAAAACTATCATTTAAATGCTGAGTGCCAAGCGAGGTATCATTTTTCAATATTTTGAAATGACCCGACCGGGGATCGAACCCACGACCTTCCACATAAGAGGCGGACGGTTTATGTATGTGACAGTAGTTTATTCCTGCAAACTTACTTAATCCATATAGCATTCCATTATTTTATGAAATATAAAGCTACATTTTGATAATGATCCACATGTCGGTATATGTTTGAAGTGAGCTTAGACAATTTTAATGTACCTACTCATACACAAAAATATATTCATCCAATAAACTATGAACATATCAAAACTGAATATAAATTGGGTATTAGGAAAGTGGCATTGATTTTCACAGTCGATGTTGCCAGTGTGTCGCAATAAAATCTAATAGTAAAACGCACTATAAATGCTACATTTTTTGTGGAAAACACCCGTCCACTGTATACGATTAACTTTCGCTTTAATAAGTGGTGATTTATAATATGGAAGGGTATCACCGCCATAACTCTAAGTTTTCAATTTGTCGTTTGTTCTTTGTGCAATTGGTGTAAATGTTTCTTTCTTCTTATTTCTTTGATGGAAATGAAATATTTCACCTTTGTAACTTTGCTATTTGTCTATCCTACTATATCCTATCATTGTAAAAGTTACATACTTCCTGTAAAATATAATGTGTTCAGCATAATCACGTGTTTCAAAAGGATTCGAATTACAAATGTTAAACTACGCAGTAAGCATGTTGTACAACGCACTTAGGCATAATGTAACAATGCGAAATACACAGTTTGCATTGTCAATTATGACTATAAAAAAATATAAACCCTGAAACACCCCTCTACTTTTTTTCAGCCGATCAGAGAGTTCCTCGCAATGGTGGTAGCTGACCTTGTGCAAGGCTGTATTTAGAGTCGCGAATTCTGATGACTAAACTCATTATAAAGGGGGTGAACATTGGAATAAAAAGATATTCGTGACTGACTGCAGCCGAAACACATATCGAAACATACATCAAATTCTAAAAATACATTTTACGCAGCAAGTAATGTTTAATCGGGCACGAATAGACAAGACGTATGTAACTTTTACAATGATAGGATATAGTCGGATAGACAAATAGCAAAGTTACAAAGGTGAAATGTTTCATTTCCCACAAAGAACTAAGAAGAGAGAAACATTTACATCCATTGCACAAAGAACAAACGACAACTTTCAGACTAAGAATTATGGCGGTGATACCCTTCCATATTATAACAACTTCATTTCCAATAGATATTATTTCACGTACATGTATTCTCCGGACTACCGGTGTGTAATTCCAAGAGAAGCGACGTACGTTTTATGTATTACAGCCAAATCAATGCATAGTACGGAATTGTAACGGGGGAACTTGAGGGAAACTGAATATTTCGCTGAACATCTATGTTTGCAAAGCGTTCTTAATATAATGATATCTGACACCGTTGTATATTTTGGAATTTTCTTAATTAAATGCCGTGCAGTGGTACACCTTACAACTATTTGTTAAATCTCTATATTTGATGCTTCTTTCTAAAGTCCATTGAATACTTTTGTTGAGTCAGTGATGTCGCCGATTATGCTATATTAGACTGTTTTGTCTTCACTAGAAGCAATAACTCGCACTTTCTTTGGAAGATCCAAGAAGTTTTCACCACGAGAACTGGCATAGCGTCACAAACTCTGTAATTGAGTAATTGAGTACTATAAGTTAACTGGCGTTTGCTGTCTTTCAAAAAGACTACTGAATTATAAATATATCAGTTCTACCCAACTGAAGTAACAAAGTTCCGTCTTTGAGCAAACGTTGTCTATTATTGGACGAATAATTGAAACACTATTTTATAAAAAAAAGCATAAAAAACGTCATGAATATAGAGTATTTATACAATATTCACATAAAACATACATGTGTCGTATACCAGCACGGTAAGTACCCGGACATTGTCAATAATGGATAATGGCGATTCATCTTACATGTCAGGTAAGGCGAACGAACGTTAAGTAGGTGTCATATTTCAGAGACTTATTTATCATTGCTTCTGTTAATGACAGTTGCGACAATGACAATGGGCGACACTTTTCTTGTGCCCTACTTAATGATGATAATAACCCCTCTTTGCATAAAAATGAAATTCGTTTGTTCCATTGTCAGATGTAAATGGGACACGTAGGAAGATTGGTATGATGCGGCATTGCCACGCTGAGAGAAAGAAAGAAAGAGAGAGAGAGAGAGAGAGAGACTGCACTGTTTATACCGAGTGATTGTTCGGTGTTTTCCGTAAAACCAGGTTCACGTACGTTAACAGTCGTACTTACTCGGCCAATATTCCGCCCTTCGGTATAAGGATAATCGGTGAGGTATTCCAAATGGTCGTAAATGCCGAGCTGCTTTCCGACTTGTCAGAAAATGTGAATGACACAGATGTGTTAAGGTAACTGATGTTATTTGGAACTGTTATGTCATACGATGATGGAAATTAATATATTCGAAATGTTATATATATATATATATATGGAATCTCGTTTCTTATAGAGATAAATGATAGAGCCTAATCTTATATTCCATTTCTCTGAGTTATGTGATAAAAAGAATCTTACATTCGTTCTCATTTATTAATAATTTTATCAAATTCGTTGGTAAAAATCATAGCACCTTCTTAAATATCTCTAGTTTTACCAACTCTTTTAATGAATTCAATAAAAAAAAACTGAACATTCTGTAAGTTCATCTTATTAAGAAAATGAAATAATACAAAAATTATTCAATTTGGAAGAGAAGTATAAAACGACATAATATATGTGCTTAGACGTGCGTGTTGTGCAGCCTTTAATAGAGATAATAGACAGTATCACATAAATACATTATGTGTATGTACCGCCAATAGCAAAATAACAAAAAATAGATGTTTGGATTATTTCAATACAATTTAAAATATAAGATAACACATTCCTCCTTGATTTCGCAGTATAAATCAAGTTTTATTTCTGATGTTTTTTATGGTAATGGATATTTGTTACAATTCATTTGCATAAATGACTGGCGGCTGTTTATCATGTTTCATTACCGTATGTCACAGTGATGTCGTCTGCAGCAGTTTTATATCATTGATAATCACTCGCCACAGATCAGTACGCTAAAAATAAAAGGAAATTATGAGAAGTTTTATTTCTATAAATACGATAGAGAGATTAATTTATAGGATATGTATTCCATTAGCACATAAAAAGATTGCAAGTGGTCACACCTAGTAAGTTTAACTCTGTCGTTCATACCTATTCCTATTTTTTTAAGGTCCACATTTGTTTCCATGTTTATGGTTCATGTGTATTTCTATATCTGTGTTTATGGTTCACAGTTATATCTATTTCTATGTTTATGGTACACATCTGTTCATGTTTATGGTTCACGTCTGTTTCCATGTCTATGGTTCACTTCTGTTTCCATGTTTATGGTTCACGTCTGTTTCCATGTCTATGGTTCACGTCTGTTTCCATGTCTATGGTACACGTCTGTTTCCATGTCTACGGTACACGTCTGTTTCCATGTCTATGGTACACGTCTGTTTCCATGTCTATGGTACACGTCTGTTTCCATGTCTATGGTACACATCTGTTTCCATGTCTACGGTACACGTCTGTTTCCATGTCTATGGTACAAGTCTGTTTCCATGTCTATTGTCACGTCTGTTTCCATGTCTGTGGTACACGTCTGTTTCCATGTTTATGGTTGACATCTCTGTCTGTGTTTATTGTTGACATCTCTGTCCATGTTTAAGTTACACGGTCTGCGTCTGTGTCTATGTTTATGGTACACGTCTATGTCTATGTTTATGGTACACGTCTATGTCTATGTATATGGTTCACGTCTATGTCTATGTTTATGGTACACGTCTATGTTTATGTTTATGGTTCACGTCTATGTCTATGTTTATGGTTCACGTTTATGTCAATGTTTATGGTTCACGTCTATGTTTATGGTTCACGTCTATGTCTATGTTTATGGTTCACGGTTCACGTCTATGTCTATGTTTATGGTTCACGTTTATGTCTATGTTTATGGTTCGCGTTTATGTCTATGTTTATGGTTCACGTCTATGTTTATGGTACACGTTTATGTCTATGTTTATGGTTCGCGTCTATGTTTATGGTTCACGTCTATGTCTATGTTTATGGTTCACGTCTATGTCTATGTGTATGGTACACGTCTATGACTATGTTTATGGTTCACGTCTATGTCTATGTTTATGGTACACGTTTATGTCTATGTTTATGGTTCACGTCTATGTTTATGGTACACGTCTATGTCTATGTTTATGGTACACGTTTATGTCTATGTTTATGGTTCACGTTTATTTCTATGTTTCTGGATCATGTCTATGTCTATGTTTATGGTTCACGTTTATGTTTATGGTTCATGGTACACGTCTATGTTTATGGTACACGTTTATGTCTATGTTTATGGTTCACGTCTATGTTTATGGTTCATGTCTATGTTTATGGTTCACGTCTATGTCTATGTTTATGGTACACGTCTATGACTATGTTTATGGTTCACGTCTATGTCTATGTTTATGGTACACGTTTGTGTTTATGTTTATGGTTCACGTCTATGTTTATGGTACACGGTCTATGTCTATGTCTATGGTACACGTCTATGTCTATGTTTATGGTACACGTCTATGTCTATATTTATGGTACACGGTCTATGTCTATGTTAATGGTTCACGTTTATGTCTATGTTTATGGTACACGTTTATGTCTATGTTTATGGTTCACGTCTATGTTTATGGTACACGTTTATGTCTATGTTTATGGTACACGTCTATGTCTATGTTTATGGTTCACGTCTATGTCTATGTTTATGGTACACGGTCTATGTCTATGTTTATGGTTCACGTTTATGTCTATGTTTATGGTACACGTTTATGTCTATGTTTATGGTTCACGTCTATGTTTATGGTACACGTCTTTGTCTATGTTTATGGTACACGTCTATGTCTATGTTTATGGTACACGTCTGTTTCCGTGTCTATGGTACACGTCTGTTTCCATGTTTATGGTTCACGTCTGTTTCTATATGTTAAAGGTTCACACATAGTTCAATGCAGATGGTATACGTATTTGTCTTATGCTTATTGTTCACATCCAATCATATGTCGATGATAGACATCGTGTTTCTGATGTCCATCTTTAAACAGGTACCAATCATAAGATGCCTACACTTATACTATTTTGACAGATGAAGACAGAGTTAATTATTTTTGAAAAATATCAAGATAGTTTGTGTGTGTGTTTTTTTGTAAAACAATAAATAAGGAAAAGTGTATATCTTTCTGTCTACATATCTTTGCAGTAGTGACGTTCTGACCTGGTTTTATTTGTCTTTCAGTTGCCCATTCGGAGACTTTTGGATACGGGTTCCGTCCGTACGAGTACTTCTCTCCACCGGAAGATGTCGCAAGCCGTTCAACATACGGTGCCCGTGCACAGGAAATTAAGAACGGAATGTACAGCCTGCGGTCATTTCTCCTTGTGAAGAGTATCTCTCTTGTAATGGCCACTGCCGAGTTTTGCGGAACGACGATGTCTCCATTTTTGGTGAATATAAGTTTTTAACTATATAGTTTATAATACAGATAACTTCATTTTTATCGATATCTACTAAGATGTCCTGACGTCCACTGGGAACGTTGGAAGATACGGGGAAGGTTTGTATCGGTTGTTTATCTCTGTTGATTTAAACCAAATATTGGTAAAATAACCTGACAGTTTTGTTTGGAATATTGTTTGAAGGTTGGTTTCACAACATGCTTTTCTAAAAGGTGTGCTGTTTGTATATTCAGTGAATATTTTCTAAATCTGTAAAATGAGGGGGAAAACTCCGTGTTTACTCCACTGAAATATATTCTTACAGAAGTTTTTTAAAAAAAGTATACATTGTTACCTCTATGGGACATGTGTTTTTAGATTCAAGATTCAAGATTCAAATTCTTTATTCAGTAATTTAAACATATAATGTTTCTCATTACATACAAATTCAGATAATAGATCAATATTATGTTAGATTCTTTTAAACTATAAAATTACGTTATTTAAATACATATATTTTAATAGTTTTTGAGGTTGGACACATTTCTAAAGTAGTTTTTAACATTTTATAAGTACATAGTGAACGACTGTTTTCGATTTCATTCAACCGTTTTTGGTTTAAAATTATCTAGTACTCTCTCTTTAAAAACAATATGGAAGTTTAACAAATTTGCATCATCAGTACTTGACCATATATACGAAAATCCATAATCATCCAGTAGGTTTTTGATGTTTTTTACCCAATTCTTACCACTTTTATTACAATCAATAAGTAAAGAATTATATAAATATTAAATATAATGTTATCAGATTTAACAATCTTAGTCCAGTATTTAATCATACGAACATATCTATTTATATACAATGGGTATCTACCTAACTCACCATATACACCCATATTACTTGTCGAGGTTTTAACATTTAATAAATATTTACAAAATTTCAGATGAATTCTTTCGATTTCTTTTGATTAGGAAAATCCGCATATTTCGCAGACATAATTAAGTGTTGAGCCAACAAAGGCATCAAATAATTGACAGACAGTTTTAAGTTTCAATGTATATTTACGAATATTTGCCAGCAAAATGCTTAATGCTTCTAAGACCCTTTTCAGCCAATGCTTCCTGATTAAGAGAATAGTTATCGGTATAATTGAAAACAGTGCCCATATAATTAAAATCATTCACTTCTTTTAAAGGTTGATTATTAAAAGTCGAATTTTTATCGCTTTTTAAAGGACCCCCTTTTTCGAAATACAACAATCTTGGTTTTAGCAGTATTCACCTCTAAAATCCACCTGTAAAAGATAAATATTTTTTTGCAGATCAGTCGGGGTTTTACCTAATATCACCATAGCATCAGCAAAAAGCATTAAAATAAATGTAATGTCATCCAAGTTCATGCCACAGTTTGGATCTTCGCTCAAGTATAGCTCTAGATCTTCCAAAAATAATGAAAACAACAGAGGAGAAATTACTTCCCCTTGCTTCCCTTTAAGTTATCGTGATCATTTGGCTATTATTGAAAGAAATATTATATTGACGTTTATCAAGATAAATTTACTGTCGAAAACAGCGGTTGTAAATGCAGATTGATTGATTGATTGATTGATTGATTGATTGAATATTTAGCGTCATTTTTATGCCATCGAGGGCTAACAGACGATCAGTTAATCTAACCACTGTTTCCTGGGATTAACCAGTACTCGAGCACACCCCGTCTCCGCAAGTAACTGATAACTTTCCCACTTAAATCAGTGGTGAGAGACGAATGCTAATAAGACAGAAGGTCGCATATCAATCATCACAGAGACTGTTGCCGGGCGGGTGATTCGAACTCACGACTCCTGGATTGATAGTCAGACGCGTAACCGATTGAGCTAATCGGGCCCGGCTGTAAATACAGAACAGTATCGCTGAAATAGAGTACATATACGCTCATATACCTGCACTTATTTACTTTACAGTGTTACTCCAGTCATGTATTTTTTATTTCTCAATATTCAATTAGCACTGTCAGTACCATTGTACCATAATTATTTATGTATGTGCATTTGGACACAGGCAGGAGTTACGGACCTTGGTTGGTCCTACCCCCACCCCACATCCTCTTTTTTACCAAATTCTTTTTGTCGAATCTATGTTCACACCATTATAAAAACACGTATATAACAAAATAAGAAAATGATAAACACAAGTTGAGCAAAAGCTGTTTACCTCCATGAACGACCCATATACATACCAGCAATTGTCTTTAGAAAGCAACTGTGAATATTCTAATAAAGCTGGAGTAGATAAACTAAGTCTGCACATTTGTGTTTGAATTCTAGATCGTGTATGAAGCGCAATGATTGGTGCTACTAAACACACACCAAAGTATGGACCAATCAGTGGGCTTCATACATATATATACTAATTGGCTGGAAAAAATACCTTAAAACACGTTCCCATACCGGACTACAGTTGTGTTAGTTTGAGTCTTGCAATAAAAAACCGTTAAATGTGCTTTTTAACCCCTAAATTGACTATTTGGAAGGTTCTTTTACCAAACGGCTGACTCGATAGTTCTGATGTTTGACTCATTCTGTTACGTAATATCCGCCCCTCCCGAGCTTTCTATGTATGCCGTATATGTGTATGGTATTTGCACAGCGTGTTTCTAAAGACAATTGGGGGTATATGGGTCTTTCCTTGAAATAAAAGGCCTTTACTCAACGTATGTTTGTCACTTTTGTATATAAATGTTTTTTTTAAATGGTTTGAACATAGATTTCACAAAATCAATTTTTTTGGCAACAAAACAAAATTGGGGATGTGGTGCACTAACCACGTCCCGTTACACATGCCCGTGCATTTAGAAATTTAGACATTAACATACAACTTTATATGGAAATGTAAAGAACGCTATAGGGTGTGTGATATTTAATATGACTCACGTCCAAACAATAACATGTATTTAATGCGGATTATGTCCAAACAATAACATGTCAAGAATCAATTGTTTTAAAGTTCAATACAACCTGGTCACAGAAGATATACTAGGTTTTATATTACACTGACCTGTTTATTCACGATTTTCTTATTTGTGAGATAACTACACGGAGGAAACTACATTTTACCTAAAACGTGACCTTCCTTTTCTCGATTCAATCTGCTTGCATAAGTTACTGAACAAAAAATTAATGTCAAGCCTCTTTAAGTACGTCTTAATTCAAATGACGCCAGACAATATTTAACACAGCCTCGAAATAACCAGACTGTTTCTCTAAATTTATACATTTGTATAAATTTTCTTGGTATTATAACTGCCGTTTTTGATAGTATTTTGATTTTATATGCAACAATTTAAGACTCAATATATCTTTCAACAGTGGAAATAGGAGTCAGATAATTCACACAAATATTTCGTTACTAGTTCTTGTAATCAAGGAATTATATACGTAAGGAAAGGCAACTAATTGAGATTATGTGAACGCTCGCATATTCACGCAAAATCTCGCAATATCTCGTTTTCAATTATCTTAACTTCCATTCATCTTAGGTATTTCTGATTACAAAATGTGTATACTGTATCCTTCTATATAAGTCATTGTTGTAAGTAAATATATATATAATAGAAATTATATCTCATTTGATAGATTTTGATGTTTATATCACGTTTTCAGATACTTTTATTGAGGTATATGTATTTTATAAAATTGCTTTTTTTTTGCATTTCAGGTAACAAAACTGTTCCATGCCATTATAACATCAGCTCTTCCGTTGGCTGTATTCAATTTTGCAACATCATTGTCTGACTCGAGTGACATCGGACATTTGGCCGCCATATTTGTTAGTTCTTCTCTGACGCTTAATATTCTGGGAACACATACACTTATAAACAGTTTCCTGTCCTCATTTTTGTTCTATTCACTAGCAACTTATGTGAGAATAGTGCGCAGTAATAATTGTTTAAGCGAGAATAATTTTAATCAAACTATAATAAAATCAAAAACCACAGTTTCCGAAAATGTAAATATTAGATGTCAAAATAACAAATCTTCCAGTAAGTATGTATCCATGCTGGAAAAGGTTTGTGATTCCGTATGTAAAATATTGAACTTGAATGTCAATGCAGATATCGTCTGGAAATGGAATGCATCTATAACCAAACGTTATAGTTTGAAATACAATAAACTGTTACCAAACATCACACCACAACTGGAAACGAATGAACCGGTTCGATTGGATAAATTGATTAAGAATCCGATTGACTCTGCAAAACACCTAGAAGGTATAAACAAAGGAACAGAATATGCAAATTCTAAAGAAATTAGTAACATTAAAGGGCATTTAAAAACGAACGACGGAATGGTAAAATGGACAACTGCAATATATCTATCTTGTATGTTTAATTATTTGAGGAGTAAATTGGCTGACTTTATAGCGGGACTGACACTTGCTGTCTGTGTGTACATCAGATTGGATACCACTTTGTTAGTTGTAATGTTGACATCAGTTCTGTACAAACCGATCATCAATAATGCCCGTTCTATCATACGTAACATACAAATGTACGTACTAGGTTTTGTAACGGGAATTCTTATTGGAGGATATGTAGACGCCATTATGTACAGGAAATGGTTTCTGTCACCAGTGCAATGGTGTAAATTTAATGTTTTCAATAACAATGCTGGCGCTATATTTGGATCATCATCAGCGGATTTCTATGTCGACAAACTGTTTGATTGTGAGCCTTTCATGTTATTGATCACTATTATATTATTAGCAGACATGATTTCTTCTTGGGTACGACAGCCGCAATGTCCTTCTAATAAGTCGCCGTTGTCAATTGGGAGCAATTATTCTTTATTTATTTTTACAGTGCTTTTGTTTATTTATTCTTTTAACGATCACAA
The DNA here is from genome assembly GCA_029582155.1 of Panopea generosa. NCBI lineage: Eukaryota > Metazoa > Mollusca > Bivalvia > Adapedonta > Hiatellidae > Panopea > Panopea generosa. The sequence goes on from CM055899.1 coordinate 85,055,609, forward strand.
GGAGATGAGGTTCATGCACAACTGTATAGTTGTAATGTACGTAGCCTTAGCCACCGCCCTCATTCGTATTTATGGTTTTATATTGAGATTGTTTTCTATTCAAAACGACCGTCAGTTTTGTAATTATTATGTTTATTTTTTCATCTCTATTTTTATCACAAATAATATATATTTTTTTGTGCAAACCAGAGATCAAGAACTTTCAAAATGGACTTATGGACGTAATACAGACTCCAATGAAGTAAATACCGGGTTGGAGTTTCTGCGGCAACAAAATGACGTCACTGGAGTTTTTGTAGACATGCCTTTATACATGACTGGGTTTTATTCTATTCTACACAAAGATGTGCCTGTTCTGTCATTGAATATTTACGAATTCATGGAATATGACAGACAGATACGTTCTATAGAGCTTTCTGAACCCATCAGTTATTTGCATCAGGTGACAGAGTTGGGTCAAATATCAGATTTCATATCTATATATAATTCGCGTTATTTATTGAAATATATTATCAAAAAGAAAATATACAATTATCTAGTCTTCAAAATAGATCAAACGTTCATAGACATCGGATATGATGAAGTGTTTAGGGTAGGTAAAACCAAAATATTAAAGCGTTCTTTTCATGGTGAAAACGAGGCTCGCCTGGCGGAAATAGAGAAAAGTATTCCGATTGGCACCAATGTAAGCGTTCTGGAACACGAAGGCGCCTTGTTAAAACATTATGGCCTCTACATGAAGGCAGAGCAAAGACTGTTTGCGGCAAATAAACTAGACCCATCCAGACTAGGGCCACTTCAGATCTTACTGGAAATGTACAAGATATTGGGCCGCGATGAATATTATGAAGAACTTCTAAACATCTGTTTACGAATACATTCTCGCCGAAAGTGTCATTCACAATTTGAAAACTCTAGTCTAGACAAGATGTACCATGATTTAACTAAACAATGAAACAATTCGTGAAATATGGCGCACATTTTAAGACAAACAAATTAATAATGTGTTGATAGTACGAGTGCTTTTAGGTGCATTTTGAAAGTTCGTAAAACACCATTTGCGGTTAGGTATATACGCACGTAAAATGCTTCTGTCTGTGCAGTATAAGCAGTAATCACACATGTCAAGCGAGAAATTTATCATTAAATCCTAAATTTTACGGAAACAAATTACAGTACCTGTGTCCATGCCATAGTGGTACCATGAAATCCGGCTATCTGTTGTCTAAATACAGTAAACAAGAGTGTGATTATCGTGAATTACTTGTATTTTCTGAATATAATGTTAGTAAACTTTTACAAAAGTATGCGATACATTTGCACGAATCTACACGATACACAATATATATAGTGAAGTTATATGATGTACGAAACAACAAAACTGGTTAAACGTTCACAGCGTGGGCGGATTGTTGCCCACCTTTTGCTGTGGAAATGTTTGATTTAATTACAAAAGGGTATTATTGAAATAGTCATGTTATGTAAAAATGTTAGTTAACTAGTCATGTATATTATAATGTAATCACATTATAGTCATTTTATGGTAAAATAAAATGGCATGCTCGCATAACATGGTATTGATTCCCATGTACAAAACAAGCTGCATATTGATGTGGTTGGGTACTTCAGGGCTGTATTAAGCAAGCACAAAAATAATTAATTTTGATCGTGTGCTTTCATTATTTACATTCATATCCGTGTTTACAAATTGAGGTTTTAATGTAATTATTGTAACATATGTATTATAGTCTATTTGTTTATCTAATTTTTAATTGTTTACATGGTTATGAAATTAGATATACTGATTTGTGGCAATATATTAATAATAAAGACTTATTTTGTTTTACGAACTGCACATAGATTAAAAACAGATTATTACCAGATATCAATGTGTTTTCTTATATTGTATCACAATTAAGCCGGTTTGTTCTAGTCCAGCTGTTGGTCTTGTAAATACAAACGTTATAGAGTTATTTGGAAGGACGGTGTTTCTACTTTGATATGTACAAATGGATTTATATTCGCGTATCTGCGGATTGTATCCGCAAACAAAACTCAAAACCAATCATCAAGTATAGCAACACGTACTTAATTCACAGAGAATAATGAAATCTGAAATGATTCTAAGGCATGCCAAACGTTGCAATATTCAATATGTTTATATTTGTATTTAAGCTTCATACATTTCTATTGTATGGTGTTATTCTATCTGTCCTGGTAAATTAAACGTCTAAAATTGAAATTTGGATTTCCATGTTCACGTCTAAGCATATTCTCAAGAATGGGTGGTGAATACGACCCTAGCAACCGACTACTCACGGAGAATGGTTGGTGAATACGACCATAGCAACCGACTACTCACGGAGAACGGATGGTGAATACAACCCTAGCAACCGATTACTCACGGAGAATGGTTGGTGAATACGACCATAGCAACCGACTACTCGCAGAGAATGGTTGGTGAATACGACCCTAGCAACCGACTACTCACGGAGAACGGATGGTGAATACAACCCTAGCAACCGACGACTCACAGAGAATGGTTGGTGAATACGACCCTAGCAACCGACTACTCACGGAGAACGGATGGTGAATACAACCCTAGCAACCGACTACTCACGGAGAATGGTTGGTGAATACGACCCTAGCAACCGACTAATCATTGAGAATGGTTGAGCCTGAATAAGAATTTGACTTAGGAGAATACAACTGTAGACAAGAGGATGACCGTAATGTGCGTGTATGAACATTAACTAGAGCCTGAATAAGAATTTGACTTAGGAGAATACAACTGTAGACAAGAGGATGACCGTAATGTGCGTGTATGAACATTAACTGTTACAGTTAATAAATCTTTAAGATATGCAGGAGCCTGGTCAGTAAATGCCTTATACATGAGTATATGAAATTTAACTCTTTCTGGAATCGTCATCCATTTAAGCTTAATGGATAATTCTGTAGAGAAATACTTATCGTAAGTTTTATCTAGATAAGGAATGAATAAACGTCTTTCCTCCTTTCTGTTTATTGGACATTGAAATCTGTTAACCATTCCCATTGGTCTGAATGACCCAAGTGTAGAGGTATTAAAAAACTCCGTACAAACTCGTAACCCTAACCCTAACCCTTTTAAAAAAAAGAAGAAATTAAGTCATGCATAATCAAAGTAAAACAGGTATTCTACTCCATAAATTTGAAAGGATGCGAATTACTGATTTGGACTGTGACCACGTCAGTGACATATTGCCACATTTTTGATTACCCTGAGATAGCGGTACACGGGACACACAAGCATAATTCACCCAAGATAATTCGCTATCTCTTTAACGTAGATTTGTATATCAAAATTGATCTTAACCTTCTGTCAATACATTTTAGATTTCAATTTGTTGATTATGTCAAAAGTAGTTCTAAAATGATGATTTATTTACGAACGAGATACATATCTATAAAGTCTCGTTATGCTGTCAGGCGAGGTGCGAGTAGGTAATTCTTTATCATTAATTAAGCTACTGTCAAATTATGAAAAATAACTTTACGTGTATTTGCAGTTAGTTAAAGGGGCATTCGGACATTATTTTATTTAAATTCATTTTATGTTTACTTTTTTGGCATTGATGTTTGTTCTGGTTCACCTATATCGGACTCTTCATACGTCATATGTTCTGACGTCCCTGGACCTCCCCTGATGGCGACTTTGTGGTTTTCGAACATGAGGTCTTGATGAGGTTTAGTATATTTTTAAATGAGTATACGTTCTGTGCGTTTACTGCACTCTCTGGGAAGATGCTTTTTAGCAAAACTGACTCTTACGTATGATTGAGTTCTTCTGGGTTCACATTTTAAGCGTTTCTGCCATGTGGCACCCCTTAGTGTAACAAAAATCCTTAGTGTAACAAAATCAGTTTTCGTTACACTAGGGGTTGACACAGCAACCATAAGTGTAACAAAACTTTTTTGTTACACTAAGGGAAGAAATGTGATATATTGTTGCAATATGTAACAAAATTTAGGAAATCATCTTCTCTTTAATATCCCTACATATTATGGCAAATTACATAATTTATACAATTTCTTTGTTTAATACTGATACGTCGCAACAATTTAAAGTTTTACGGTATTAGTGATGAGAGGAGTGAAACATGGGAACAGTCAGAAGGAAGCTAAGGTGAGACAGTATATATCTGATACTGGATTGGATGAAAGCTAAGTTCAAATTGACACACTACTTCCAGTTTCTCAGTGTACCCTGGAGAATAACATATCTGATAAACATTTATCAGGCACTAATCTGTTGAATGCTGATTTTGAAATCTTTGATTTATCGTTGTGCTGTGTTAATATTAAAGGGTTTAGTAAATATAAATATAATGATGAATTTATTAGTCATGCAAAACGATTTGATGTGTTTTGCATGTCTGAAATTTGGCGTTGTGACAGTAGTGTCTTTGATGTCACGTTAACCGGCTATACACAATATGACTATGTTAGGCGAAGGTCGAAGAACGCACGTTGGAACTCAGTGGGTGTAACTGTGTTTGTAAAAAGTCATTTGGTCGATTCTGGAAATATCACACATATGTATAATAATTATGAAGAGTGTGTGGTACTGTTATTAGACGACTCTTCTTTTAATAACCTGAAGGATATTATAATGGTATTTGTTTACGTGTTCCCGGAAAACTCTCCAGTTTATAATAGCGTGCATAATGATAATGGTATTGAACTGTTAAACACTAGAAAACACTAGTCATTTTCCCGCCGCTAATTAGATCATCGCTGGGGACATGAATAGTCGGATTAAAGATTTTCAAACTTCATACCGTTTGATAATATTGATTATATCTTTAATGATGAAATAAATTATCCTGCAGATGAATTTGATATTCTCAGAAACTCGAAAGATAACTCTTATAACTGTTTTGGTGAATCATTAATTGATTTGTGTTGTACTTACGGTGTTCATGTATTCAACGGCTGGCTTTTTAATTATAAATATGGGGAATTTACATGTTTTGCCAATGACGGAGCAAGTGTCGTTGGCTACATAATTGCCTCTTCTGATGTTTTTCAGCATGTCACGGATTTTGGTGTAGATGAGAATATATTCTCAGTCCATTGTCCATTGTATTGTAAATTGAATTTTATGCTTAAATCATCTGACAGACAGGAGGATAGGTCCGATAACCCTGTAAAAGACTATGAACGTATCGTGTGAAAAGATTCTTGTAGAAAATAGTTTTTATTGCGCTTTAACGAATCATTTTTGCCCTTTTTGGACAGTGTTAATGATAATAATGCAATTGATATGGTTTCTAAATTTATTGATATATTTAAATCGACCGCTAAGTCCATGTTACGTAAAGGTAAACCAGAAACGAAACGAACGAAACGGAGTAAAAATAATCAGTCAATCTTGTGGAATGATGAATGTAGCCAAGCAAAAATTACAAAGTTTCAACGTCTAAGAAAATTTAGATTTACGAATAGTAGAACAGACCTTCAACTGTTCAAAAGCGCAAATCATGCTTTTAAAAGAGTGTGTAAAAATGCTAAATTTTTATTCCAACAGAAAAATCGTCAAAAACTTGTCGAATGCAGTAAGAACCCAAAAATGTTTTGGAATACAAATAAAAGTTAAAACGTTAAAAATAACGTCACTAGTAACAAATCTATCTCTAGTAAGAAGTAGTTAAATCATTTTCAAAATTTGTATAACACACAAAATACGGATTATGGTACTAATAATTTCCCGAATATAACTCGCAATGTTGAAAATAAGTATCTTAATACATATATAACTGACGATGAAATTTTGCAAGCTATTGATCAAGTTCATGGCAAAAGGGCCCCAGGGCTCGATGGGGTGGGTATGCTTCTTTATAAAGCTGTCCTCATATTACCATATTTAACTAAACTATTTAATGATATGTTTTCAAGTGGAAATGTACCCGGTGCAGTGGGTGATGGTATTATAACACCAATACACAAACATAGTTCCACATAAGACCCAAATAACTATAGGGGTATCTCATTGATAAACGCTCTATGTAAAATATTTACTTGCATTTTGAATAACAGATTGAAAACCTGGTGTGACGAAAACAATATCATTGATGAATCTCAGGCAGGTTTTCGAAAAGGTTACTCAACCATAGATAATATATTTAGTTTTATGTCAATATCTCAGAAATACTTATCGAGACCGAGAAGTAGATTTTATTGTATTTTCATAGATTTTACGAAAGCTTTTGACTCCATTCATCACAATATTTTATGGCATGCGATGAAAAGGAAATGTATAGATAATAAAATATTAGCTGTGTTCGAATCAAAGTACAGTAAACTTAGATCATGTGTGAGGGTTGGTCACGGGCTTTCAGACTTTTTTTTAATGTAACATCGGAACAAGGCAAGGTTGTGTTTGCAGTCCTATTATATTTTGCCTGTTCATAAAATTAATGACCATGTAGACTACTTAAAAATACTTTTAGTCAAGGAATATATGTAACAGAGGACATGTGCGACTTCTACGCTCTTTTTTATGCTGATGATGTTTCTAATTTTAGTGGAACAGCTATCCAATTACAATGGCAAATCAACTGTATATATAATTTTTGTGATTTAGTCGACATGAAAATCAATTTAGACAAAACTAAAATAACAGACTTGTTAGAGAAATGGGTGTGCTTTAACAAACTACGAAAAATGGTATTTCAAACAAAAGCTACTTGAGGTTGTTTTTATGTATAATTTTTTAGGCATTTATATGACATCAAAACTTGTGTGGATTAAGACACATGAATATGCATCGAAACAAGCCCTAAAATCTATTGCATGTATATTTAAATATCAGCATAATTTTGGACAGTTTAGCCAGAAGGATATTTTCAAACTCTTTGACAGCATGATCAAGCCCATTTAATGCTACGATGCAGAAATATGGGGGTATCAGTTTATTGATAAGCTGGAGAAATTCATTTAATATTATGCAGACAATACTGATCTTTACCTCAACGGACAGCTAGTTGTTTTGTTTATGGCGAATGTGGCCGTCTACCATTTTGCACTACATATAAGCCACAATATATTAAATACTGGCTCAATATATTACACACGGATCGGAAGAAATATCCATATCAAAGTAATATCATTATCATCATTATTTTCACTAGGCTTTGGATATGCTTGGATTGCTTAAGGTGTTGGTAAAGCAAGTGCGTTCATTGAATTGTTTTAACAAAGGATATGCGACTGTTATTTGCAGAAGGTTAATGTCCAATGATGATAAAACTGTCATGTGCAAAATTGCGAGGTTCCTGTATAGGGCTTTCGAAAAACTAAATAGTTTAATATAATTGTGAGGCTATACTTCAGCTGGTATAATAATATGTAAAACAGTATTTTTCATGAACTCTATTTTACATGTACTTACATTAATTGAGTTGGTCATTCTTGTGTATGTTCTTATTGTATAGTTGTCTGATGGGCCGGAGGCCTATATGTACGTGGATAAACTTTAGTTTACTGTACTTACGTATTGTTAATGCAACCGCCTTGAAATTAGGGGGCTTCCGAAAAACTAAATGGTTGAATATAATTTTGAGGCTATACTTCAGCTGGTATAATAATATGTAAAACAATATTTTTCATGAACACTATTTTACATGTACTTACATTAATTGTGTTGGTCATTCTTGTGTATGTTCTTATTGTATATTTGTATGATGGGCCGGAGGCCTATATGTACGTGAATAAACTTTAGTTTACTGTACTAACGTGTTGTTTATGCAACAGCCTTGAAATTAGGGATGGGGTGGGGTAGGGTGGTGAGGGGGATATAGTGCTACTAATGTTTGTCCTTTGTACCGTTCGCCCATCCGTCTGTCCGTCCGTTCTTCCGTACGTCACGGTTTTCAGGTCAAGGTCAATGTCACTGTTACTAAAAATATAAAATCGCTGTAAACGCTTACCGGTATCAATTTCCATTCGATGCAAGTTGTATAGATGTTCGGAACAGTCATACTTCCGATGGGTTTGCGTTTCACAATTTCGGGTCAAGTTCAATCTCATTAAGGGTAGCGGTTATAATATCCCTTAGTGTAACAAAATATACTTATCGTCGAAATATCTCATCAAATCACATCCATATAAAACTTATTCTGTTACACTAACAGTTGCGGTTAAAAGTCACATAAAAGTTGTTTTTAAGTGTCTAGAAACAGCAACATATATTTGTTTCAACTGTTTTTCAACTGTTCAAAAAAAAACTACTAACCCTGAACCCTACAGACACTTAACTACCCATTCGTGTGTGCGGACGGGCGAACATGGGTAACACTATATGCCCCCCATTTCATAGCAGGTTTTTTTTGTTTTTGTTGAAAAAAAATTGTTACACTAAGTGAACCTGTTCTTTAATCAAGTGTCAATACATGTACCAGACATACGCTTAGTGTAACAATTGTTATACTAAGGGTTCACGCCGCGACAAAAATTGATTTTGTTTCACTAAGGGTTACAGTGTCAACCCTTATTGTAACAATTGTTACACTAAGGGTTTTTGTTACACTAAGGGTTGCCACATTGCTATTGTTAAATCTAGGAGGCATGTGTCTCCAAAGTACATTCTTCCACGCCATATTTCTCATGCATCATTAGAAACATATGGGCTCATCTGCGAAAATCACAACAGTGGAGAAAAAACAACATTTAAAATTTTTGAAGTTTTGAAGCTGTACTAAAAATCAGACATTCGTGCCTGCATATATTTATGATATGAATTTATTTGATTACTAAATAGGTATAATGTGTGTCATTTTCTAAACAAATACTTCATGGAAATGCCATATATGGACAGATTTGTAGATGAGCCCTTATGGTTTTGATATTTTCACATATTTTATAACGGCTCATATGAATACAAAAATGGTTATTTTAATATCATCCTATATATAAAACCTGTGCATTTATAACATTTACAACGTTTTTAAACTTGTGACAGAACACCAAAAATTTCAGTTGAAATATATGGGTGAAAAGTTGACTGGTCCGGATACATACATCGAGTCGCTGTCCATTTGGGTGTCGCCTGATGACCAAATATCCTCGTTTTATTGGTTCCACTGTTGGATGATTAACGAGCATGTGTTTATTTCTTCTGTAATTGCTTAAATCGTCTATTAGCAATTTATTGTTTTATTCAAGCAACGTACATTGTACACCACATTATAGGACAAAATCGAAAACAGACAAAGTCTAAACTCTCGTGCAGATAATTCAAAGATAGATAACTCTTAATGATATATTCCTTAAATGTTAACGCACAGTTAGGTTTCTTTGTATTATAGTTCGTGGAACCAGTGACTAAGTCACGCGCACCAACTATCACACAGTACGAAGTTCTGTTCCAACTATTAGTTAGTTTAAACTTATTTATTCTAATTCGATTGTGAGACAAATTATTACAACTTAGAAAAATCACGCTCGAAGTCTTTCTAGTTAGAACCAGTACTAAGAATATTCGGAAAAGGTGTCTTGCTCAAGGACACCTCACGTGGCCGTGAGGGAGATCAAACCCATGAACCTACGATCATGGGTTCGATGTTCTGGACCACGCGGTCCAACTATTATTTAATGTCATTTATTACAATATATAAGATGAGGCCTGAAAACGTGAAAGATTAAAATAGAATTAATACACACACACACACACAGGAACGCACACACGATCCCCACTCCTTACCCCCACCCCCCTTTTTTTAATGGTTAAACTATTTTATTGCATTCGCATAATAAGCAGACGGGTTGAGCCATAAGTTTAAGTAACATTAGTTACGATCTTTCACTTTCAAATAACATTCGAGTCCAAATGGCAAGTATTACATTCAATAGGATATAAACCAACATTTCCATCACTGATATCTGATATATATATACTAGCGGAAAAAAGAAACTGTGCATGTGTAAAATGTTAATGTATCGCTCAGTTTTATAAATTAAAGCTTGACATTTTACACAGGTAAGTTGTGTATCCCTCTTAGTCATTTACACTGGTCAGTGCATGAGTTGCACGGTTAGTTTGTCTGTTTGGCCAACGTCTTCGTTTTCACGTTTTTTTTTCGGCCAGCAGTCAATCGCAAACACGTTTGTCGCCTAAACCTGTGTAAAAGCATAGTGTTGATACCTGTAAGACACAAAACCAGCATAATTTTGAAAAAAGTATTTGATACGCCATGCCAAGGTTGAATGAAACAGACAGATGCCGCGCCATAGGCATGATTGAAGCTTGTGTACGTCATACTGACGTTGCCAGACATTTTGGTCTGCATCGAAATACTGTAAACGCCTTGTTGAGACGGTACAAACAGTTTTGGACCACCAGAGACCGGCCTCGGTCAGGACGTCCACGTGTAACGTCTAATCGCCAGGATACGTATATCCGGGTCGTTCATCTCCGTGAATGACTCAGAACTGCTACTTTGACGGCTAGAAGTATTCCTAGCCTTTGAAGAATTAGTCCCCGAACAGTACGTAATCGATTGCTTGAACGAGGCATACGTCCACAACGTCCAGCCATACGTCCTGTTCTCCAGCAACGTCATCGTGTAGCACGTTTTGCCTGGTGTAGACGACACATACACTTCACGCAACAGGACTGGGCACGTGTTCTTTTCACGGATGAGTCCAGGTTTCATCTCGACAGCAGCGACGGACGTTCTAGAGTGTACCGTCGTGTTGATGAACGTTTCCATGACAGTTGTGTGATTCAATGACGTCCATTCGGCGGAGATAGTGTCATGGTGTGGGGTGGCATCTCATCCCGTGGCAGAACAGCTCTTGTGGTTGTGGACAGCACACTTACAGGCATCAGATACCGTGACTAAATCATACGGCCTCACGTCCTTCCATTTGTGCAGCAACGTAACGCCACGTTGCAACGGGATAACGCTCGCCCGCACGTCGCGCGGGTCGTCACCGACTTCTTGATCCAGAACAATGTGAATGTGCTGCCCTGGCCTGCAATGTCACCGGATATGTCGCCTATAGAACACGTGTGGGATGAGATGCAGCGTCGTTTACGTCGCCTCCAAAATCAGCCGTTGACGTTACCTGACATGTCACGTGCGCTTATGAGAACCTGGAATGGTATTCCCCAGGCATTTTTCAGACCACTTGTCGCATCAATGAGGCGTCGTTGCCAAGCATGCATCGATTCCAATGGTGGACATACACGGTATTATGAGATGAACTTTGTTTAGAGAAAGTCTCTGAAAACTGATCTCTTTCCAAGACGCTACTGATGCATTAACAATATCAATTGAGCTGGTGTTAAATAAAGGTCAGATAAAACCCTTTTGAATTTTTTTTTTGCGATTTCTTATATATCTCCTAAGTTATAGCATATTATACCCATGCAGTTTCTTTTTTCCGCTAGTATATACATGTACCCGTGCAAAATAAAAACACATGTTTACTTAAGTAACATAAATGCACGGACCAGACTACGGCGAGCGCGCCTAACTACAATGCAAACAATAGACACAATATCAAGGCATCTACCAACCTAATAGAATCGGTGTCAACCATGACTTATATACTATGGTTTTACATTCAACACATCTGGAGTGGACGGATAATTTACATACATGAACCGATAGCTTTATATGAGTAGGATCCAGTTAAGGATTCATGACTACTCACATGCTATATAAAGGACAGACATAAAAACCCGTTTGATCATGAAGATACAGTGACATCATATGTATTTATTTCATACGGGAAATAATTGAAATCACAACAAAGGAATTTCCGATTTTTTTTATCGTTTCGGATGCACATTCACAATGTATGATATATTTAGGTAGATAATTATTTGTGAACAACCAAATATGAAATTCTTACCCTACCCCCACTTTCGAATTGTTACTTTTTTCACAAAATATTCTAAAACTTCATATTTTAAAATGTTCTAGCATCATTTCTATTACAATTAACCACTAATGCTGTATGCAAATATTTTCCACATTGTTAGAAGTGAGAAATGCAAAAAGATAAACAAATTTTACCGTCTTGTTTTCTCATAATATGGTATTTTATAGGATAAGTATCAAAATAAAAGGCAGCCACTTTGGCGACATAGTGTTTTCTTTTTTTCAACATCTACTAACAGCAAACAGATAATGTGTTAAATATTGTATTTAGGCAACTGTTTTTAATAAAACAATATTGCTGATGAAATGACACATAAGAAACTATGTCTATACTCTTATAGCTTGACTGGAATGTTTAATAAATTTAAAATATTACCCCACCCACCCAAAAATAATGTTTAAAGTAAGAAATTGTGACGCTTACACTAACAATACGGTTTTGGTTGGAGCAATATCAAAATGACGAAAACAAATGTGACATTCCGTTTTGTTGCGCGGATTCCAATTGATATTTTACCGACATGATGGTACGCAAATTCGATTTTTTACCCACTTGATAGATGTGGTCAACATTGATATCATAGTCGTTATCTGTTTTCATTTTATTTTGAACAACAACCTCGACGATCAAAACTTCTACCATGAAGGAAAATCCAATGTGACGTCACTACACGCGAGAAAACACCTTGTCATGTGACAATTTTACTAAATTTAGTGGTCGGAATTATATTTTGTCCAATGACATTGCAGTATTTTCAAATTGTAACGGAAATTTATTTTGGTAAATCAGCATTAACCTACCATTTATTATTTTAACCCGATAAATTGGTCGAATTGTAACTAGTCGTTTGCGCATGCGTCATATGGGGCGTGTTCAGAGGTTGGGCTTGCGCACCGGTTAGTGTTTTCCAATGCGCATGTACAACATACAGCAAGGTGGAACAAAAGTAGGACATACTGTAACGCTTTCTGATTTTTTATTTTTAACCTGTAAACAATACTCACAGTTTTGAGAAACATAAACAAAAATTACTCACCTAATAAAACAGAATCTCAAATACAAAGGATATACTTCCTATCAACCAAAATCGTAAATACTACAAACAACAGAATTTTGAAAACTCATTTAAATGTCAATAATCATTTTTTTTGCCATCAGTTTTAACAATAACTAGATTTTTTACAGAGTTAGGCACATTAATCACTAATGCATTATCCATAAAATTATGATCACTGCGCGGCATAATAGGATTCCATTTCTTGCTCCTGCAAGAATTCACGTTCGACCTTCACGACCGGGATTTCGTCACTGCTTGCACTTGTGTGTTTGGTGGATAATCAGCACCATCCTGTCTCTTAATTTCCATTATAAGACGCTGTCCCCAGTAGTTCAACATAATATCGTCTAACATACCGATGTCCTCCGGTATGGGGAACCCCGGCTCCATTACTGTCACCGGCTGGGAATTGCGATGCCTTGCCCATTCCGCCCAGACCTTAACTGACCACGCGTTAACAGTTCTGGTTTTCTTCGGAACAGCGCCGACATTCTTTTCTCGTATCTGCTGTCCAGACACGGGGTCTCCGAACCGAGGGTCGCCTAAAATAAACAAAAACGATTAATTACTTAAAACTATTTCTATGGAATAATATAGTCCTGCACAATCTTCCTGTAATTTAGAATAATTAATTTTACATCGATTGCGAAAGTTATTACTATTTATATAAATCATGCTAGACTGCTTTCTTGGTTTCTAACCAATACTCTGCCTCCTGATTGTGGAGATTGATCCTAGAGTTGGGTGCTGGTCTACTGACCACGAAGACTACCAGTTGCACAGGTTGTAGAATGTATTTATTATTGTTTTAATGTTAATACAAATTACGAACTTACACTTCGGAAGAATGACGACTGCTGCTGCTTGGTAATTGTCACTGATGATTGAAAGTGGTTTTCTGTCGACAGCGTTCACACCACAGCTCGAATGGTCGGCTTCGATGATACCGAAAGTGTGGTCGGTGGCAGAATTGATATCTGCAAAACACGTGAAACACAGCAGCCCGCTTTGCAACAAATCTGGGGGCCATGTCTGGTTCTATTTTTTATTGTTACAAATACATTTGTAGGCCAGATTTACATTGCAACTGTTCAACTAACGATAATTTTGTATTGCACATGTGCTAATTCCATGAAATGCAATATGAATACGTAAATGACAAGTGAATCAAGTTTTACCTCCCGTTTAATAATAGCAAGGTCATTAAAGGCGGCATCTCTGTTTAAACGTATCTACCAAATACATGTATATATAATTCTGTGCCTAAAGCGAGCACATTTCCTCCGATTTTTGCACCACTCCATAGCATAAAGCAACGTTGATTCTCCACCGTGGAATACATAGTATAAATTGGAGTTGGCCTTTTTCATAATACATAATTGAACTTGCAGACTGACTTCTCTTGCTTCTTTTTTAAGCTTACAATTTGAATATTGAATTTTTTATTTTTAACGAGGCCTCACCTATATCGCCGATATTTGTTCGGTCATGGCAGTAAATATGTTCATTTATATCAAACATAGTATGTTGCGGATATTTTGTTCAATAATTTATATTGTATTTTGTCTCTGTAGTGCAAAGTTCTTCAATTTTGTTGATCAAATACTAAATCGCGGCCCGCTATAAAGTCACTCATTGGCAATTATTAGGTTATGCTAAAACATTGACGAATAAAACGGAAAATGCCGACCTGTGTATTAACGAATTTCTTATAAATAAGATCAGCAACAAGGACGGAATCAGCCATTGTCTTTGAATGGGATATTCCTCTTTGTTATTCAATACATTTTCCATCATTAACTGAGCAGAACATTTTAGGTGATGCATCTTTATATAAACACGTGCATAATTGTTTTAAAGTCATAGAGACTGTTTTTTAATTATTACTATCAATACTTTCATTAAAAGATATGTATGTATCTAAAAATCATTTAAGGATAAGACGCACTCTGACTGAAATTATCTCTATTTCGATTTATGAATATATCAAAAAGTGAAATGAGTGATTTTGAGACGGTACCTTTGAACGTTCGGCCACGGGGGACTCTAAATATAATGAATAATGCTGAGATATATGTGCCAATAGGTAGATGTAACTTATAGATTATTTCTTAGGTCGTGGGTTTGAGTCCCGCTCACTCCAAAAACTTGATGTGGGAAAGTTTGCCTATGACGAAAGGACGGTGGGTCTTCCTCCAACAATGAAACTGGATATACCATATATGGCCTGAAATGTGTTGATGATGTTGTTGTTGTTTTTGTTGTTGTTGTTGTTGTTGTTGTATGGTGTTTAGCGTCACTTTCAACAATTTTTCAGTCATATCGCGACGGTGTTTACTTGAGACAGTATTCTAAGCGCTGTCACACTGGAGTATCATACCGCAGGCACATGGTATGATACCCCACCCAGTCACATTATACTGACACCGGGCCGACCAGGCCTAGAACTCTCCTCTAAATGCTGGAAGGAAGCTTCTAGTACCTTTTTAAATACTTTGGTACGACCCGGCCGGGGATCGATACCACGACCTTCCGCATGCGAGGCGGACGCTGTACCATTTAACCATGTGTTGAAAATGGCGTTAAACCACATTCATAAAAGTGTTTCTTGTACTTGTGCTTGTATACTGTCCAGGCTACGCCTGACCACACTTTATTGCTTCATTTCTGCTTGACCATTGTTTGTCCAGGTTTCAGTATTTGGAGTACTTTGATTTAGTTCTGTGTTGTACATGTATATTGTAAGATTATTTTGCATACGGGTTAAAATAAGCTTATATAGAACAACATACGGGTGACACAGGTGAGTGACTACAAATAACTTATTGTTATGAACAAGCACGTGATGGCACTGACCAATGGGAGAGGTTTGATATTCACTCAAATCGAAAACCCGTGGAAAGTGGGGTTAGAAAAAATCATTTTGGACAGGACACTCGGCCAACACACAGGTAATTATGATATTGTCTGCAAGTTTCGCATTAACTTTTATTTAAGCGATATTGATATTCTCAGATAATATACATGTTTAACATTATAATTGGTGTAACCATATCTTCTCTTGTTCTTCTCTCGTTCTTCCTTTTTCGAAATTTGTCACATCACACCGGTGACTTAATTACATGAACATATTGAGAGAAATATGTGATGTTCATATTCCTTAAACAGTATACCTCCAACCTAATATTTAAGTTACAAGCGCATACCTGGATATTCACTGTGAAGTAAGCTACATTTATTCAAGTAATTATATAGAAGTCCTATACAAGTCATTGATTTAATAAATTAGGGAAAAAAACAGTCCTGCTAATTTTTTCTCATGTTCAGGTATCAAATCCATGAAATGTTACTATTTGTCAAATGTAATTGGCTAAAAACTTCATAGTTTTTATAAAAAAAACGAGGGTTAAACTTTAAAAATAAAAGGCGGGAATGTTCAGAAAAAATACAAATTGGTGTTTTAATAAGGTTTCTAGCGTTTTCGATAAAACCACTCGTATTCAATAGTCGATATTATATTATTAAGTGACTGCCAGGGATCTGATTTTTATTGCATTTTTTTTTTTTTTTTTTTTTGCATTTTCATTTTTTCGATTTTTCAGGGAAAAAAAGTGTGGGCACGTGTCTACAGTGCCTATAGGAATCTACGGCACTGTATGACACTGACATATCAGATAACTTAATACTGATTTAGGCCTATCAGTGACTTAATTAATAACATATGTAGATATGTCACTGGGCCTTTAATCTGGGAAAAAGTCTTATGAGTATCACATTCGTCAATTTTAGCGGGAGAGTTCCACAAACTACAAAATCATATTCAATATACATGTATTTGAAATTTCCAATTTGACATTTATATCTGTTATCCAACAATGGATTACAAATTATAACAATAAGTATTGAATACAACTCAAAATACGTGTCATGATAACAATTATCAATAACAATTTTAGTAGGGTTTTTCTTTATCTATATCAACCGGATGTCATATTCATGCCATTTGCTTTTGGTATTTTTGATAAGTTGTCACGCAATATAATTGTTTTACGAAGTGTTTTAACAGTGTTATCAGTTAAAAGTATTGTTAAGGGCGCACGTTGTATGTATATAACTGAAATATACAACGCATGTATGATGACAAATGGTTCACGGCTGGTATTTGCTATTTTAAAGTCGAAGAAACACTGACATGCCATGATTCTCCTCACACCGCCCTCCGCGAGATACGAAAAGTGACACTTTTATTAAATGTTCAATATTATCACATAGTGCTTTGCGTAGTGACTGAATAATAATAATAATAATAATAATAATAATAATAATAATAATAATATCAATATCAATACACCTCTAAAAATAGCACAGAAGTGCATGTCAGATTATCATATTCTCAGAAAGCTAAAAATACAACCAAAAATGAAATGTTTTCGATTGCAGATGCCTCCACAGGGGAAGAAAGAAGCCGTCAACCAGCACCACAGATGTAAGTACAACTTCCTTTCGTATATCAATTACGATTGTGTTTTTATTTTTAGCTCGTCTTTTTGAAAAAAAAACGAGCTATAGTCATGACCCTGGTGTCGGCAGCGGCGGCGCTGTCGTCATCGTTGTTGTCGTCGTTGTCGTCGTCTGCTGGTTAAAGTTTTATGTTTAGCTCAGCCTTTTCTCTGTTTCTAATCAAACTATTCATGTTACGGTGACTAAACTTCATAAACACATTCATATCATTTTATACAAACAATGTATATAGCTAACTAATACCTAAATTTACATACTTGGGCTCTAAAACTTTCGGTTAAAGTTTGTTGTTTAGCTCAGGTTGTGTTAAAGTTTTATGTTTAGCTCAGCATTTTCTCTGTTTCTGAACAAACTGCTCATGTTTTGGTGACTTAACTTCATAAACATATTTATATTATGTTGTAGAAACAATGTATATAGCTATCTTACTTAAATGTACATACTTTGGGCTTTAAAACATTTTTGTTTAGCTCGGGTTTTATCTTTTTTTTCTAAATCAATTTTATTTTTCAGTAATACTATAAATTCTTTAAACTGATCACTATCAACTGTTCCAGCCCAAGCCCAACCTAGACCCCCACCCTGGTGCATTAAATTAAATACTCTGACCCATTTCAACTTTGTTACCGACCCAAAGACCACTACCACCTAAACACACACACACACCCCATCCCCGCCCTTTTTTTCAATGTTTTTTATTTTATTTTATTTTTTAATTTGTTTTGCATTAAATCAAAAACTCTGCCCCATTTCAACTTTGTTAACGACCCAAAGACCTTCACCCCTACCCCCCACCCCATCCTCTCCCATTTTCGTTTATTTTCTGTTTAAATTTGTTTTGCATTAAATCAAACACCCATTTCAACTTTGTTACCGACTCAAAGACCCTCACCCCTACCCCCCCCCCCTCCCCCCCCCCCCCAAACACACACACACACACACATCCCATCCCTGCCCTTTTTTTTATTTTTTTTTATTTTTTTTAAATTTATTTTGCATGAAATCAAATACTCTGCCCCATTTCAACTTTGTTACCGACCGAAAGACCTACCCCAAACACACTAACACCCCATCCCCGCCTTTTTTTTAAATTTGTTTTGCATTAAATCAAATACTCTGCTCCATGACAACTTTGTTACCGACCCTAAGACCCTCACCCTACCCCCCAAACACACACACCCCATCCCTGCCCTTTTCTTTAAATATATATTTTTTTAATTTGTTTTGCATTAAATCAAATACTCTGCCCCATTTCAACTTTGTTACCAACCCAAAGACCCTCACCCCTACCCCCCCCCCCCCCCCCCCCCTCCACACACACACACACACCCTATCCCTGCCCTTTTTTTATTTTTATTATTTTAAAATTTGTTTTGCATTAAATCAAATACTCTGCACAATTTCAACTTTGTAACCGACCCAAAGACCCTCACCCTTAACCCCCAAACACACACACACCCCATAACCGTCCTTTTTTTTTTTTTTAAATTCACCCCTTTCCCCCCAAACACACACACACACACACACACCATCCCCACTCTTTTTTTTTTCTTTTTTTTGTTTTGTTTTTTTTTGTTTTGTTTTTAAATTTGTTTTGCATTAAAGGGATTATATAGGCAAGTAACACAAACACGCTGTTAATCCAGACTTTTCCTGTATGCAGTGTGCACAAAATAATGCTTATGTATTGACGTATAACCTTTATTTACTTGAAAGTTATCAAATTAACAATAGCGGACCGCGTGTCCAGTGGTAGAACACCGAACCCATGATCGGAGGGTCGTGGGTTCGATCCTCCGCTACGGCTATGTGTGGTGTCCCTGGGCAAGGCACTTCTCTGCATATGCTTAGTACTGGTTCTCTCCAGGAAGACTTCGAGCGTGATTTGTCTAAGTTGTAAGAACTTGTTTCTCAATCGAAGTAAAATAAATAAGTTTCATTAACAATAATTGAATATTGGCAAAAACTTGAATACGTCCCGCAATAAAGTATTGCACAATGTTTACATTGAACTCCGTAAACTTCCCGAACAATGCCTCGAAAACGAGATCGGGAACGAGTCTTCACGATGTTATCCGTTGATTGACCGGAAACCCGAAAGCGGTTCGTTGAAAATGGCAAATGTAAACAAAAACAAAAACGTGCCTTCAGAAACCCGATGTTTGTAATAAAGAGGTTATGCAATTAGATGCGTATATCACCAATATATAAGTGTATCTTCATGCTGGGCGTGTGTATTTAGGACATGCAATCACAGTAATATGCATTTCAACTTTGTTACCGACCCAAAGACCCTCACACCTACCCCTCACCCCCCCCCCCCCCCAACACACACACACACACACACACACCATCCCCGCCTTTTTTTTAAACTTTATTTTTTTTTTCATTTGATTTGCATTAAATCAAATAAATACTCTGCCCCATTTCAACTTTGTTACCGACCCAAAGACCCTCAACCCTACCCCCCCCCACCACCCTCCTCCCCACCCCCGCCATCCCTGCCCTTTTTTATTTTTATTTTTTTAAAATTTGTTTTGCATTAAATCAAATACTCTGCTCAATTTCAACTTTGTTACCGACCCAAAGACCCTCACCTCTACCGCCCAAACACACACACACACACCCCATCCCCGTCCTTTCTTTTTCTTTTTTTTTTTAATTCACCCCTACCCCCCCCCCCCCCCCCCCCCCCCCCCCCCCCCCCCCTAATTTTGTTTTGTTTTAAATTAAATACTTTGCCCCATTTCTGACCCCAAGGACATTCACTCCCCCATTACTTTCTTTTAATTTTTTTTCTTTTAAATTTAATACTATTCTGCCCGTTTGTTACCAACCCCAAGACACACCACCCCTCCACTTGTTTTCTTAAAATTTTGTTCTGTTTTGGAAGATACATTGTCCCTTTTCAACTTTTTACTAATCCCAAGACACTCTCTCCCTCCAACTTTTCTTTTATTTAATTAAACTAAACAGTCCTGTTTATTAAACTTTGGCACATATACCCCCACATCCACACCAAGATTATAAAATTAAATTAAATACATTTCAGCTAAAGTACTGGCTAGGTAGCCTTAGCCAGACATAAACATAGTGTATATTCTGCCCTAATAGTCCTACTTGCACATACATGTATCTACTATTTTGCTAATATGAAAGATAGTTTCATTCATACAGATATATATGTTTTCTGATGGTACATTATAATATACTGTTCAGTTATCGACAAGGCTAGAATAATTGAGTTAACGTTGTTCTTCGACATCTCTGTTTTTCTGGTGAATTTTTTAAATCTTTTTTATTTTTTCAGTAATAGTATTAATTTTTTAAACTAATCACCATTAAGTTTAAAAAGTTTACTTAACTGACTTTGACCTACAAAAAAGATTTGGAAATAAATAACAGTCTGCACCCGCTTGCATTGCTCTTGTTAATCCTCGCGTGCGCCTTTTTTTTTACACATGTTACAGAAAAAGAATGAAGAAGATGAAATCAATCAACAAATATGTAGGATGTTCATTTTTTACTATGCATTGAGAAATTGTTTCTTTTTTGTGTACTAATCGTCTTGGCTGCTGTTTTCGACTGCAGATGCCTCCACAGGTGAAGAAAGATGACAACCAGTATCACAGATGTGAGTACAACTTTCTTTCTTATATTAATTACGATTGTGTTTTTATTTTTAATCCTCGCGTGCGCATTTTTTTCTACACGTGTCGCCGAAGAAGAATGAAGAAGATGAAATCAATCAACTCATAAAGGATGTTTTCTTCCATTCTCTATTATACATTGAGAGATTGTTTCTTTGTATATGTACTAATCGTTTTTGCTGCTGTTTTCGATTGCAGATGCCTCCACAGGTGAAGAAAGAAGACGTCCACCAGCACCACCGATGTAAGTACATTTTTCTTTCTTATATTATTACGATTGTGTTTTTATTTTTAATCCTCGCGTGCGCATTTTTTTCTACACGTGTCGCCGAAGAAGAATGAAGAATGAAGAAGATGAAATCAATCAACTCATATAGGATGTTTTCTTTCATTTTCTATTATACATTGAGAAATTGTTTCTTTGTATATGTACTAATCGTTTTTGCTGCTGTTTTCGATTGCAGGTGCCTCCAAAGGTGAAGAAAGAAGACGTCCACCAGCACCAACGATGTAAGTACAACATTCTTTCTTATATTATTACGATTGTGTTTTTATTTTTAATCCTCGCGTGCGTATTTTTTTCTACACGTGTCGCCGAAGAAGAATGAAGAAGATGAAATCAATCAACTCATTTAGGATGTTTTCTTTCATTTTCTATTATGCATTGAGAAATTCTTTCGTTTTATATGTACTAATCATCTTTGCTGCTGTTTTCAATTGCAGATGCCTCCACAGGTGAAGAAAGAAGACGTCCACCAGCACCACCGATGTAAGTAAAACTTTCTTTCTTATATTATTACGATTGTGTTTTATTTTTAATCCTCGCGTGCGCCTTTTTTTCTACACGTGTCGCCGAAGAAGAATGAAGAAGATGAAATCAATCAACTCATATAGGATGTTTTCTTTCATTTTCTATTATGCATTGAGAAATTGTTTCTTTTTTATGTACTAATCATCTTTGCTGCTGTTTTCGATTACAGATGCCGCCACAGGTGAAGAAAGACGACGTCCACCAGCGCTATAGTTGTAAGTACAACTTTCTTTCTTATATTATAACGATTGTGTTTTTATTTTTAATCCTCGCGTGCGCATTTTTTTCTACACGTGTCGCCGTAAAAGAATGAAGAAGATGAAATCAATCAACTCATATAGGATGTTTTCTTTCATTTTCTATTATGCATTGAGAAATTGTTTCTTTGTCTATGTACTAATCGTTTTTGCTGCTGTTTTCGACTGCAGATGCCTCCACAGGTGAAGAAAGAAGACGTCCACCAGCACCACTGATGTAAGTACAACTTTCTTTCTTATATAATTACGATTGTGTTTTTTTTTAATCCTCGCGTGCGCATTTTTTTCTACACATGTCGCCGAAGAAGAATGAAGAAGATGAAATCAATCAACTCATATAGGATGTGTTCTTTCATTTTCTATTATGCATTGAGAAATTGTTTCTTTGTATATGTACTAATCGCTTTTGCTGCTGTTTTCGATTGCAGATGCCTCCACAGGTGAGAAAAGAAGACGTCCACCAGCACCACCGATGTAAGTACAACTTTCTTTCTTATATTATTACGATTGTGTTTTTTTTTAATCCTCGCGTGCGCCTTTTTTTCTACACGTGTCGCCGAAGAAGAATGAAGATGAAGAAATCAATCAACTCATATAGGATGTTTTCTTTCATTTTCTATTATGCATTGAGAAATTGTTTCTTTGTATATGTATTAATCGTTTTTGCTGCTGTTTTCGATTGCAGATGCCTCCACAGGTGAAGAAAGATGACGTCCACCAGCACCACCGATGTAAGTACAACTTTCTTTCTTATATTATTACGATTGTTTTTATTTTTAATCCACGCGTGCGCCTTTTTTTTCTACACGTGCCGCCGAAGAAGAATGAAGAAGATGAAATCAATGAACTCATATAGGATGTTTTCTTTCATTTTCTATTATGCATTGAGCAATTGTTTTTTTTTATATGTACTAATCGTCTTTGCTGCTGTTTGCGATTGCAGATGCCTCCACAGGTGAAGATAGAAGACGTCCACCAGCACCACCGATGTAAGTACAACTTTCTTTTTATATTTATTACAATTGTGTTTTTATTTTTATTCCTCGCGTGTGGCTTTTTTTCTACACGTGTCGCCGAAGAAGAATGAAGAAGATGAAATCAATCAGCTCATATAGGATGTTTTCTTTCATTTTTTATTAAGCATTGAGGAATTGTTTCTTTTTATGTGTATTTAATGTCTTTGCTGCTGTTTTCGATTGCAGATGCCTCCACAGATGAAGAAAGAGGATGTCCACCAGCGCAACAGATGTAAGTACAACTTTCTTTCTTATATTAATTATGATTGTGTTTTTTATTTTCAATCCTGGCGTGCGCATTTTTTTCTACACATGTCGCCGAAGAAGAATGAAGAAGATGAAATCAATCAGCTCATATAGGATCGTTTTCTTTCATTTTCTATTAAGCATTGAGGAATTGTTTCTTTTTATATGTATTTAATGTCTTTGCTGCTGTTTTCGATTGCAGATGCATCCACAGGTGAAGAAAGACGTCCACCAGCACCACAGATGTAAGTACAACTTTCTTTCTTGTATTAATTACGATTGTGTTTTTATTTTTAATCCTTACGTGCGCCTTTTTTTCTACATGTGTCGCAGATACCTCAACATGTGAAGAAAGAAGACGTCCACCAGCGCCACAGATGTAAGTACAACTTTCTTTCTTATATTAATTACAATTGTGTTTTTATTTTAAATCTTCGCGTGTGCCTTTTTAACTACACGTGTCGCTGAAGAAAAATGAAGAAGATAAAAATCAATCAACTCATATAAGATGTTTTCTTTCTTTTTTTATTATGCATGGAGAAATTGTTTCTTTTCATGACAAAATCAATTAACAAAGTAGGACGTTCTGTTGTGTAATTGTTTATTCGCTTCAGTATTTATGTTATTGATATTGTTACAGATACTATCTCAGATGAAGAAAGGAGGCCGTGCCATCATCAACACATAAGACCAGCCAGCCACAGATATCATCTAGGATCCGCTGCTCATAAAATCATCACTAGAGGTCAGTATAATCAACGTTTTTTTGAATAATTATATATTAGGATCTCGTTATCTAAACCAAATGAGCATTCTAATGCGAAATACACCATTAGAGATCTGATTATCAATCTAAAGGTATTAATTTAGTCTCCTTGGTGATTGATATCTGAAATTCATGTCATTATTATTCGTCTCTCATCGCTGATTCAAGCGGGAAAGCAAACAGTGTGCTTTATTACAGGTTAATCTGCATTGTGAAATTGTTTCTTTTCATGTGTACTAATCGTCTTTGCTGCTGTTTTTGATTGCAGATGCCTCCACAGGTGGAGAAAGAAGACGTCCACCAGCACCACCGATGTAAGTACAGCTTTCTTTCTTATATTATTACGATTGTGTTTTTATTTTTAATCCTCGCGTGCGCCTTTCTTTCTACACGTGTCGCCGAAGAAGAATGAAGAAGATGAAATCAATCAACTCATATAGGATGTTTTCTTTCATTTTCTATTATGCATTGAGAAATTGTTTCTTTTTTTCTGTACTAATCGTCTTTGCTGCTGTTTTCGATTACAGATGCCTCCACAGGTGAAGAAAGAAAACGTCCACCAACACCACCGATGTAAGTACAACTTTCTTTCTTATATTAATTACGATAGTGTTTTTATTTTTAATCCTCGCGTGCGTATTTTTTTCTACACGTGTCACAGAAGAAGAATGAAGAAGATGAAATCAATCAACTCATATAGGATGTTTTCTTTCATTTTCTATTATGCATTGAGAAATTGTTTCTTTGTATATGTACTAATCGTTTTTGCTGCTGTTTTCGATTGCAGATGCCTCCACAGGTGAAGAAAGAAGACGTCCACCAGCACCACCGATGTAAGTACATTTTTCTTTCTTATATTATTACGATTGTGTTTTTATTTTTATTCCTCGCGTGCGCATTTTTTTCTACACGTGTCGCCGAAGAAGAATGAAGAAGATGAAATCAATCAACTCATATAGGATGTTTTCTTTCATTTTCTATTATGCATTGAGAAATTGTTTCTTTTTTATGTACTAATCATCTTTGCTGCTGTTTTCGATTACAGATGCCGCCACAGGTGAAGAAAGAAAACGTCCACCAGCACCACCGATGTAAGTACAGCTTTCTTTCTTATATTATTACGATTGTGTTTTATTTTTAATCCTCGCGTGCGCCTTTCTTTCTACACGTGTCGCCGAAGAAGAATGTAGAAGATGAAATCAATCAACTCATATAGGATGTTTTCTTTCATTTTCTATTATGCATTGAGAAATTGTTTCTTTTTTTCTGTACTAATCGTCTTTGCTGCTGTTTTCGATTACAGATGCCTCCACAGGTGAAGAAAGAAAACGTCCACCAACACCACCGATGTAAATACAACTTTCTTTCTTATATTAATTACGATAGTGTTTTTATTTTTAATCCTCGCGTGCGTATTTTTTTCTACACGTGTCACAGAAGAAGAATGAAGAAGATGAAATCAATCAACTCATATAGGATGTTTTCTTTCATTTTCTATTATGCATTGAGAAATTGTTTCTTTGTATATGTACTAATCGTTTTTGCTGCTGTTTTCGATTGCAGATGCCTCCACAGGTGAAGAAAGATGACGTCCACCAGCACCACCGATGTAAGTACAAATTTCTTTCTTATATTATTACGATTGTGTTTTTATTTTTAATCATCGCGTGCGCATTTTTTTTCTACACGTGTCGCCGAAGAAGAATGAAGAAGATGAAATCAATCAACTCATATAGGATGTTTTCTTTCATTTTCTATTATGCATTGAGAAATTGTTTCTTTTTTATGTACTAATCGTTTTTGCTGCTGTTTTCGATTGCAGATGCCTCCACAGGTGAAGAAAGATGGCGTCCAACAGCACCACCGATGTAAGTAAAACTTTCTTTATTATATTATTACGATTGTGTTTTTACTTTTAATCCTCGCGTGCGCATTTTTTTCTACACGTGTCGCCGAAGAAGAATGAAGAAGATGAAATCAATCAACTCATATAGGATGTTTTCTTTCATTTTCTATTATTCATTGAGAAATTGTTTATTTGTATATGTACTAATCGTTTTTGCTGCTGTTTTCGATTGCAGATGCCTCCACAGATGAAGAAAGAAGACGTCCACCAGCACCACCGAAGTCAGTACAACTTTCTTTCTTATTTTATTACGATTGTGTTTTTATTTTTAATCCTCGCGTGCACCTTTTTTTCTACACGTGTCGCCGAAGAAGAATGAAGAAGATGAAATCAATCAACTCATATAGGATGTTTTCTTTCATTTTCTATTATGCATTGAGAAATTGTTTCTTTGTATATGTACTAATCGTTTTTGCTGCTGTTTTCGATTGCAGATGCCTCCACAGGTGAAGAAAGATGACGTCCACCAGCACCACCGATGTAAGTACAACTTTCTTTCTTATATTATTACAATTGTGTTTTTATTTTTAATCCTCGCGTGCGCCTTTTTTTTTCTACACGTGTCGCCGAAGAAGAATGAAGAAGATGAAATCAATGAACTCATATAGGATGTTTTCTTTCATTTTCTATTATGCATTGAGAAATTGTTTTTTTTTTCATGTACTAATCGTTTTTGCTGCTGTTTTCGATTGCAGATGCCTCCACAGGTGAAGAAAGATGGCGTCCAACAGCACCACCTATGTAAGTACAACTTTCTTTCTTATATTATTACGATTGTGTTTTTATTTTTAATCCTCGTGTGCGCCTTTTTTTCTACACGTGTCGCCGAAGAAGAATGAAGAAGAAAAAAATCAATCAACTCATATAGGATGTTTTCTTTCATTTTCTATTATGCATTAAGAAATTGTTTCTTTTTATATGTACTAATCGTCTTTGCTGCTGTTTTCGATTACAGATGCCTCCACAGGTGAAGAAAGAAAACGTCCACCAGCACCACAGATGTAAGTACAACTTTCTTTTTTATTTTAATTACGATTGTGTTTTTATTTTTAATCCTCGCGTGCGCATTTTTTTTCTACACGTGTCGCCGAAGAAGAATGAAGAAGATGAAATCAATCAACTCATATAGGATGTTTTCTTTCATTTTCTATTATACATTGAGAAATTGTTTCTTTGTATATGTACTAATCGTTTTTGCTGCTGTTTTCGATTGCAGGTGCCTCCAAAGGTGAAGAAAGAAGACGTCCACCAGCACCAACGATGTAAGTACAACATTCTTTCTTATATTATTACGATTGTGTTTTTATTTTTAATCCTCGCGTGCGTATTTTTTTCTACACGTGTCGCCGAAGAAGAATGAAGAAGATGAAATCAATCAACTCATTTAGGATGTTTTCTTTCATTTTCTATTATGCATTGAGAAATTCTTTCGTTTTATATGTACTAATCATCTTTGCTGCTGTTTTCAATTGCAGATGCCTCCACAGGTGAAGAAAGAAGACGTCCACCAGCACCACCGATGTAAGTAAAACTTTCTTTCTTATATTATTACGATTGTGTTTTATTTTTAATCCTCGCGTGCGCCTTTTTTTCTACACGTGTCGCCGAAGAAGAATGAAGAAGATGAAATCAATCAACTCATATAGGATGTTTTCTTTCATTTTCTATTATGCATTGAGAAATTGTTTCTTTTTTATGTACTAATCATCTTTGCTGCTGTTTTCGATTACAGATGCCGCCACAGGTGAAGAAAGACGACGTCCACCAGCGCTATAGTTGTAAGTACAACTTTCTTTCTTATATTATAACGATTGTGTTTTTATTTTTAATCCTCGCGTGCGCATTTTTTTCTACACGTGTCGCCGTAAAAGAATGAAGAAGATGAAATCAATCAACTCATATAGGATGTTTTCTTTCATTTTCTATTATGCATTGAGAAATTGTTTCTTTGTCTATGTACTAATCGTTTTTGCTGCTGTTTTCGACTGCAGATGCCTCCACAGGTGAAGAAAGAAGACGTCCACCAGCACCACTGATGTAAGTACAACTTTCTTTCTTATATAATTACGATTGTGTTTTTTTTTAATCCTCGCGTGCGCATTTTTTTCTACACATGTCGCCGAAGAAGAATGAAGAAGATGAAATCAATCAACTCATATAGGATGTGTTCTTTCATTTTCTATTATGCATTGAGAAATTGTTTCTTTGTATATGTACTAATCGCTTTTGCTGCTGTTTTCGATTGCAGATGCCTCCACAGGTGAGAAAAGAAGACGTCCACCAGCACCACCGATGTAAGTACAACTTTCTTTCTTATATTATTACGATTGTGTTTTTTTTTAATCCTCGCGTGCGCCTTTTTTTCTACACGTGTCGCCGAAGAAGAATGAAGATGAAGAAATCAATCAACTCATATAGGATGTTTTCTTTCATTTTCTATTATGCATTGAGAAATTGTTTCTTTGTATATGTATTAATCGTTTTTGCTGCTGTTTTCGATTGCAGATGCCTCCACAGGTGAAGAAAGATGACGTCCACCAGCACCACCGATGTAAGTACAACTTTCTTTCTTATATTATTACGATTGTTTTTATTTTTAATCCACGCGTGCGCCTTTTTTTCTACACGTGCCGCCGAAGAAGAATGAAGAAGATGAAATCAATGAACTCATATAGGATGTTTTCTTTCATTTTCTATTATGCATTGAGCAATTGTTTTTTTTTATATGTACTAATCGTCTTTGCTGCTGTTTGCGATTGCAGATGCCTCCACAGGTGAAGATAGAAGACGTCCACCAGCACCACCGATGTAAGTACAACTTTCTTTTTATATTTATTACAATTGTGTTTTTATTTTTATTCCTCGCGTGTGGCTTTTTTTCTACACGTGTCGCCGAAGAAGAATGAAGAAGATGAAATCAATCAGCTCATATAGGATGTTTTCTTTCATTTTTTATTAAGCATTGAGGAATTGTTTCTTTTTATGTGTATTTAATGTCTTTGCTGCTGTTTTCGATTGCAGATGCCTCCACAGATGAAGAAAGAGGATGTCCACCAGCGCAACAGATGTAAGTACAACTTTCTTTCTTATATTAATTATGATTGTGTTTTTTATTTTCAATCCTGGCGTGCGCATTTTTTTCTACACATGTCGCCGAAGAAGAATGAAGAAGATGAAATCAATCAGCTCATATAGGATCGTTTTCTTTCATTTTCTATTAAGCATTGAGGAATTGTTTCTTTTTATATGTATTTAATGTCTTTGCTGCTGTTTTCGATTGCAGATGCATCCACAGGTGAAGAAAGACGTCCACCAGCACCACAGATGTAAGTACAACTTTCTTTCTTGTATTAATTACGATTGTGTTTTTATTTTTAATCCTTACGTGCGCCTTTTTTTCTACATGTGTCGCAGATACCTCAACATGTGAAGAAAGAAGACGTCCACCAGCGCCACAGATGTAAGTACAACTTTCTTTCTTATATTAATTACAATTGTGTTTTTATTTTAAATCTTCGCGTGTGCCTTTTTAACTACACGTGTCGCTGAAGAAAAATGAAGAAGATAAAAATCAATCAACTCATATAAGATGTTTTCTTTCTTTTTTTATTATGCATGGAGAAATTGTTTCTTTTCATGACAAAATCAATTAACAAAGTAGGACGTTCTGTTGTGTAATTGTTTATTCGCTTCTGTATTTATGTTATTGATATTGTTACAGATACTATCTCAGATGAAGAAAGGAGGCCGTGCCATCATCAACACATAAGACCAGCCAGCCACAGATATCATCTAGGATCCGCTGCTCATAAAATCATCACTAGAGGTCAGTATAATCAACGTTTTTTTGAATAATTATATATTAGGATCTCGTTATCTAAACCAAATGAGCATTCTAATGCGAAATACACCATTAGAGATCTGATTATCAATCTAAAGGTATTAATTTAGTCTCCTTGGTGATTGATATCTGAAATTCATGTCATTATTATTCGTCTCTCATCGCTGATTCAAGCGGGAAAGCAAACAGTGTGCTTTATTACAGGTTAATCTGCATTGTGAAATTGTTTCTTTTCATGTGTACTAATCGTCTTTGCTGCTGTTTTTGATTGCAGATGCCTCCACAGGTGGAGAAAGAAGACGTCCACCAGCGCCACAGATGTAAGTACAACTTACTTTTTTGTATTACTTATGATTGTGTATTTTATTTCTAATCCTCGCATGCGCCTTTTATTTCTACACGTGTTGCAGAAGAAGAATAAAGAAGACAAAATCAATCAACAAAGTAGGACGTTCTGTTGTGTAATTGTTTATACGCTTCTGTATTTATGTTATTGATATTGTTACAGATATTATCTCAGATGAAGAAATGAGCCCGTGCCATCATCAACACACCAGACCAGCCAGCCACAGATATGTCATCTAGGATCAGTTGCTCATAAATCATCACTAGAGGTCAGTATAATCAATGATTTATTTGAATAATTATATATTAGGATCTCGTTATCTGAAGCAAATGAGCGTTCTTATGCGAAATACACCATTAGAGACCTGATTATCAATCTAAAGGTATTAATTTAGTCTCCTTGATGATTGATATCTGAAATTCATGTCATTATTATTAGTCTCTCATCGCTGATTCAAGCGGGAAGCAACAAGTGTGCTTTAGTACAGGTTAATCTGTAAGTGTCCAGAAAATAGTGGTAAGGTAAATTGGTCATCTGTAATCCCTCGATGGCATAAAATTGATGCATGATATTCAAAAAATCAAACCAACAGCAGTTTTACTAGTTAAATTTGTTATAATGTTTATACATGTAAGTTACATATATGTTAAATGTTGCTACAATATAATGTTTATATCATATTTAGCCGGGCCCGATTAGCTCAGTCGGTTACGCGTCTGACTATCAATCCAGGGGTCGTGAGTTCGAATCCCCGCCCGGCAACAGTCTCCGTGATGATTGATATACGACATTGTGTCTTATTGTCTTTCGTCTCTCAACGCTGATTCAAGTGGGAAAGTTATCAGTTACTTGCTAAGAAGGGGTGTGATCGAGTACTGGTTAATCCCAGCAAAAGGTTAACTGATTGTCTGTTAGCCCTCAATGGCATAAAAATGACGCTAAATATTCAATCAATCAATCAATCAATTATATCATATTTAGGGATGGACTTGAGATGGACATGACAAATGAAGTCACACCCCGATCCAAGGAAGTACAGGTGAGCTATATTGTTTTTTAGTATCTGGTACAACATACAGATAAATAAGACCTGGAGCACTTCTAATGAAAAATGGGCTACACCATTAGAGTTTGGTTGGCTCGGTCTGATTATCAATCCAGGGTTACGATTACGAATCCCGTTTGTCCAGTCTATGTGATGATTGGTATCTTGACATTGCATGTCATTGCTATTTGCTTGTCATCGCTGATTCAAGCGGGAAATAGACAAGTGTGCTGTAGTACTGGTTAATCTTCAAATATCCAGATGGGAGGGCTAGGGTTAATTGATCATCTGTAAGTCCTCGATGGCATAAACAGAAGCAAAATATTGAAAGAATCAAACAGTAGTTACATCCTACTGCAGTCATTGTTAATTGTTGCTATTATGTATAATGCGTATACAAGTTTGTACAAATATGTTAATTGTTATTTCTACAATATAATTTTTATATTATATATTTAGGGATGAACATGTTGAACATGAGAAATGAAGTGATACAAACCCGAATCAAGGAAGGTGAGCTACTAGTATTATAGTATCTGGTACAACATGCAGAGAAATCAGTTTGGTGTTTTGATCTTACTAATCCAAGGGTCATGATTATGAATCTCCGTTTGACAAGATAAGATTAAGATTAACTGATCATCTGTCTGTAATTCTTCAATGGCTTTAACAAGAAGCAAAATATTCGAAGAATCAAAACGGAGTTTTACTTAGATTATTATGCAGATTATTATGCAAACATGTTGCTTTTCTGTAAAATGCATCTACACGCAAGTTTGAACAAATGTGTTAAATGTTATTTCTACAATATAATGTTTATATCGTATATTTAGGGATGAACCTGAGAAATGAAGCCACACATCGCTGGTGACATCCTCCATGAAGATGCTCTAGTCTACAGACCAGACCAGCCTGCCATCATTATCATGTCTTCTAGGATCAACAATTAATGCAGGTCAGAATAAATATTACGATGCTGTCTGTCTCATTCAAGCATTAAATGTAAAAGTCAATTGTTTGGTATAAACAGGACCAAATTCAAATTATGGCTGATTTATTAACTCGAAACATCGTCATAGATGAAAAATAAAGAAAACAAAGTCTCCAAACAAAGATGAAAATAAACTGTTTTATTATTCTAAACTCTGCATTGTGTTGTTGGTATATTAACAAATATCTCTGTGTCTTTTTATATCACAGATGAAACAACAGACAATGAGAACCAGCGTAACCTTCTTCTACAAGCATCACTGACGAAGAGTGGAGACAATGTAATCCATCAACAAAGGTAAGACTGTATTTTCATCTTTATGGATTTGTATTCATCTTTTATAATCGGGTTTGAAGTTAACTTCAGTTGTATATGTGTTACCAGTCAGGAATGAAGATAACAACAACCATCAACAACCATGTAAGTGGAATGATTTCTGTTTTCCAACCTGCATTGTGCAATTGTGTTATTTTATATTTGCTAACTGTCTTTGCTGTTATGTTCGATTCCAGGTTCGAAGAAAGAAGTCTCCAAGAGTGTGTGTAATTGTTTACAGTAATTTGTTGTTTATTTCCCCTGTTTTTTTCTTCTGTATAATGCATTGTGTATTTTATTTTAGTTAACCATCCAAGGTGATATTGTTGATTCCAGATGTTTTCACAAAGAAGTAGGTACCCATGTTACCAGACCAGACCAGACCAAAGCAGACCTGCTAGCTTATCAATGTCATCTAGGATCCGCTGCTCATCAAAAAATCGATAGAGATCAGTTTAAAATGTGTTGTGAAAAAAATGTTACAATACCCTCTGATATTTTTTCATGCGTGTTCTTGTAGTAATACTCACACTGGTGGGCTACTAGTATTTTAAAATCTTGTACAAACTGCAGAAAAATCAGGCCAGTAACATTTCATTTCTTATTTTGTAAAATATACCATATACCTAGGAAAGGACATGATAAATAAAGCCACACAATCCAGATTACTTCCATCTCTACCATTCTTCATGAAGATGAATGATCACGTGAAGCAACAGACCAGACCAACCAGCCATGGATATCATGTCCGCTAGTCATCTAGGATCCGTTGCACACAAAATAATTAAAGCAGGTCATTATAACTATTAAATGTTTTCTGTTCTTTGCAGCTATTTTCAATCTGTATGCCATCACAAGAAAGACACTGCCAAGAGTGTAAATACTTATATATATCTATATATAGAACTTACTTATTTGTTTGAACTCGACCTTAATTACGGAAAAATAATCGTGACAGATGAAAAATAAAGAAAACGTTTCCAAACAAAGATGTAGTTAAACTGTTTCTACTATTCTCTATACTGCACTGTTGTAAGTTCTATAAGTTTAAAAACAATCTCTGTGTCTTTTATTCCAGATGTTGTCATTGGTAAACAAACAAGTCGACAAGAGCCAGCATAAAAAAGACGCTACCAACAGTGTACGTACTTAAATTTCATACATTAATTTTTCTTTTCGTTTCTTGTTTACCGACATGGTTCGCTGCCTTGTTAAATCTACGCAAATGCAAAGAATGACAAATATGAAGAATGAAAGATTAAGTTTATCAATATGCAAGATTTTTTCCCTTTTATTCTGTGTTATACATTGTGTAATTATGTTATTATATTTTTACTAACAGTCCAAGATGCCATTGTTGATTACATTGTTGATTACAGATGCTGCTACAGATGAAAAAGTCGGTACTTTAGTTCACAGACCAGTCCAGTCCAGAACAGACCAGACAAGACAGCCTGCCTTTCAATTTCATGTCATCTAGGATCCGCTGCTCACCAAATATTCAACAGAAGTTGGTATAAAATGTATTATGAAAAAAATATGCACTCTGATTATGTCTCATGTGTATTCTTGTAGTTAAAATCAAACTGGGTGATTAATTCATATGATTTAATACTGAACATGAATCGAGGAAGATGGGATACTTTTTAATATCTAGTATAACCTGCAGAGAAACCAGGCATGGAACATTTTTAACGATAACCGGTCGACACTATTAAGAATACATTTGCTGTAGGTTTTGTCCAGATAAGTATGTAAACGTGTTAAGTATTGTTATTCTGTACAATGTGTCTTACTTTGTACAATATAATGTATATACCATATATCTAGGAAAGGACATGACAAATGAAGCCCCACAATCCAGGTCACTTAACCTCTACCATTCTTCATGAAGATGAAGGATCATGTGAAGCAGGTGCCCATGGCAACAGACCCGACCAGCCAGTCATCCAAGTGCCCGTGGCAACAGACCTAACCAGTCAGCCATTAGATACCCTCATCGACAAACCGGACCAGCCAGTCATCCAGGTACCCTCGTTAACAGACCCGACCAGCCAGCCATCCATCCAATTGCCCGCGGCACCAGACCAGCCAGCCATAATGTCATGTCCTTAGTCTTCTAGGATCCGTTGCTCACAAAATAGGTAAAACGGGTGAGTATAGAGAGTACAATGCTTTCTGACTGATTCTTAGGTTAAACATTGAAACTTATTTGTTTTAACCCAACCATAATTCAATTTATCACAGAAGAAAAATAAAGAAAACGTTTCCAAACAAAGATGTAGTAAAACTGTTTCTACTATTCTCTATGCTGCACTGTATTTAGTTCTATATGTTTTAAAACAGTCGCTGTGTCTTTTATGCCAGATGTTGTCATAGGTAAAGAAACAAGTCGACAAGAGCCAGCATCAGAAATATGCTGCCAACAGTTTACATACTTAAATTTCATACATTAATTTTTGTTTTCTTTTCTTGTTTACCAACATGGTTCGCTGCCTTGTTTAATCTACGCAAATGCAAAGAATGAACAATATGAAGAATGAAAGATAAAGTTTATTTATATGCAAGATTTTTTCTCTTTTATTCTGTGTTATACATTGTGTAATTATGTTACTAGTATTATATTTTTATAAACAGTCCAAGATGCCATTGTTCCAGATCAGTCCAGTCCAGTCCAGTCCAGTCCAGTCCAGACCAGAGCAGACCAGACCTGACCAGACCAGACCAGATAGCCTGCCTTTCAATTTCATGTCATCTAGGATCCGCTGCTCACCAAAAATTCAATAGAGGTTAGTATAAAATGTATTATGAAAAAATATGACCTGATTATGTTTCATGTGTATTCTTGTAGTTAAAATCACACTGGGTGATTAATTCATATGATTTAATACTGACCATGAATCGAGGAAGATGGGATACTCTTTAATATCTAGTATAACTTGCAGAGAAAACCAGGCTTAAAACGTTTTTAACGATAATCGGTCGACACTATTAGAGTACAGTTGCTGTACGTTTTGTCCGGATAAGTATGTTAACGTGTTAAGTATTGTTATTATGTACAATGTTTCTTACTTTGTACAATATAATGTATATACCATATATCTAGGAAAAGGACATGACAAATGAAGCCCCACAATCCAGGTCACTTCATCTCTACCATTCTTCATGAAGATGAAAGATCATGTGAAGCAGGTGCCCATGGCAACAGACCCGACCAGCCAGCTATCCAGGTGCCCGTGGCAACAAACCCAACAAGTCAGCCATCTGGATACCCTCATCAACAAACCGGACCAGCCAGTCACCCAGGTACCCTCGTTAACAGACCCGACCAGCCAGCCAGCCACCCAGGTGCCCGCGGCACCAGACCAGCCAGCCATAATGTCATGTCCTTAGTCTTCTAGGATCCGTTGCCCACAAAATAATTAAAACGGGTGAGTATAGATTTTACAATGCTTTCTGACTGATTCTTAGGTTAAACATTGAAACTTATTTGTTTTAACCCAACCATAATTCAATTAATCACAGATGAAAAATAAAGAAAACCATGTCTGCAAAGATGTAAATAAACTGTTTCTATTATTCTCTAGTGTGCTTTGTGTCGCCAAGTTATATTACGTTTAAAAGCAGTATCTGTGTTATTTTTATTTCAGATGTCAATGGTAAAGAAGCCAACATCACTGACATAAGTTTTCTACATGTATCACAGGTGAATAATGAAAAACGACAAAATTTATAAAAATGTAAGTAAAATATTTCTGCTTTGTTTACTGTAATGATTGATTGATTGATTGAATATTTAGTGTCATTTTATGCCATCGATGGCTAACAGACGATCAGTTAACCTTACCACTGTTTCCTGGGATCCTGAAAGGTTAACCAGTACTCGAGCAAACCCCATCTCCATAAGTAACTGATAATTTTCACTCTTGAATCAGCGGTGAGAGAAGAATGATAATGAGACACAATGTCGTATATCAATCATTACGGAGTCTTGCCGGGCGGGGATTCGACCTTTTTGTTAACCCTAATGAAGAAAGAAGTCAATTTGAACTAGCAACATAGACGTAATATTTCTTTTGTGTTTGTTCCATTCTATATTTACGTACCACATATTACATATTCACAGAAAAAAAACAGAAGATTATGATAGTGTTAGTTTTTTTCCAATATCCAGTAGGCACGCAGGCCCATCTTGTACATGATGCATACACACATATATGACAGACAGTGGTTTATTAATGATATTAAATAGTTACAATGTTATTTTCATGGTATAAATCATATTAAAAAAATTAAATTTAAGACGGTTATTTTCAGATGGAACAACTTTTGTAAAATGTTTCTATTGATGATATTCGTTCTCTTGTTTTTCACT
Source organism: Panopea generosa (assembly GCA_029582155.1). Lineage (NCBI taxonomy): Eukaryota > Metazoa > Mollusca > Bivalvia > Adapedonta > Hiatellidae > Panopea > Panopea generosa. Next base: position 85,092,686 of record CM055899.1, read on the forward strand.
TCTAATAACGGTTTGTGTTGTCTCATTTAATCTTTTAATCTAACTTTAACAGATGGGAGAACCAGTATCACATGTGTAAAGAGGTGGCCGCTGACAACTGCAGGTTACTAGATATTGATGAAGTCCACCAATATGTAAGAAAAGATATCTTCATTTTCTAAAATATATGGTGTTCTTTTGTCTAATCATAATGTTGGTTTTGTTTATTCCAGGTGTTAACCCAGATTAGGAAATAAGTCAAACTAACGACACAGAAGAAATAAAGTTTTTGTATTAAAATATTTTGTATTTTCATATTTTTTTGCTCCTTTCCATTTTGTGTTCAAAAAGAACATTTTACTGATAAACCACACATAGTTTAGATTATATCACAGATAGTTTAAGGCAAAATACTAATTATGTGATAATGCAGATAGAAACAACGTAAGAAGTGTTTTTATTCAGTATTTCGTTTTTAGGGCTAGCAGACATCAAACACAGTCAAAGAACACAGTCTAACTTGAGAAGCATAACCAGCCCCCACAAAGATGAAAGATCAAGTGAAGGTGTTGCCCTCATCAACAGATCAGACCAGCCAGCCATTGATATCATGTCATCTAGGATCTGACGGTTAGCATAAAACATGTTTAGAATATAAATATATTACGATGCCATCTGCTTGCACTTCATGGGTGTTGTAGTTATTTTCACATTGGCTTATTAAATCATAAAAGTTCAAATCAAACACCAAATGAGGAAAATGAACTACTCGTATTTGTAGTATCCGATACAACTTGGAGTAAAATTGGACTTGGTATATCCAGAATGCGAAACAGACTCTACAAAGGAGTAGAATTGAAGCTTAACTGTAGATTATTTATGTCAACATGTTAAATTTTGTTAATTGGTATCGTATGTTTAAGCTTATACAATATATAGAGGATCTTTTATGAGTGCTTATTTATTATTAAATTTATTAAATGAGTTGGTAAACCTATAATATGCGAGGATATGTAGAGTATTATATCATTTTTCCCAATGAGTTTGATACATTCAATAATAAATGAGCAGGAATGTAAGATTAATTTTATCACATAACTCGGAAAAGTTTACATTTGCTATTTATTTAACAGGTCTTCTCTATAAGGTATAAAAATAAAATCGGAATATTGTAAAGTCTCAAAGTAACGTCATTTAACCATGACAAATCAATGTCATTTATATATCTGGGAAAGTCAGAAGGTTCTTCGACAATTTACCTACCAAAGCCGAGTTATTTTAAACATATAACACAACTTGGTAACACCGAACAAAGAATCGGAAGTGATATTACACTAGGTTGATATAAAAACAATGTCTTGGGTTCATTACACTCCTGCACTGTAAATTATATATTTAGGGATGTAATGCAGCCACAGAACCCAGGTTATTTCCTTCTCTACCATCTCCCTTAAAGATGAAAGATAACGTGAAACCAGTGTCCCCATCAGCCAATTTAACAGCCTTTGACATCATGTCGTTTATGATCCTTTGTTCACAAACAAACAAATTAATACAGGCAAGTATACATTTTAAACGTATAATACGATGTTGTGCATTTGCCTTCATATGCATTCTTGTAATGTTGTCTGCCTCATTAAAGTATCAAAGTGGAAAGCACTTGTATCATTGTATTACCGGTATATTTGCTATCGTCTGCCCCGGAATCAATCCGAATGCAAGACCAGTGTTTTATATAGAGCAGCTGTAATTGACATGTAAACTGTTAGTTTATACTAATTTATTTTGGCTCGATTGCGATGAAAGCTCAGAGCTTATATTAATCGCACTCGAGTCCGTTTTCTAGGTAGAACCAGTACTGAGTGTTGTTTTATGAGAGGCATCTGGTCGACCGGGGAATCGAACCCGCAACCTCTGGTGTGAGCGGCCAACACTCTATCCATTAGACTACCGCCCCGCTGATGTAAACTGTTACAAATGTGTACGCTATTTCTGGGTATTGGTGTCTATATGCTTATATGTATTTATATACAAGGCAAAACATTGCATTCACAAAGTCAAACAGGCATCAAAATCAAACAATGATATAATAAGACTGACCTCATCAATAAGCTACCAAACTTGAAAACTTGTCATCAAGGGTCTGGTCTGTTTGCTGCTCAAAAACACATTAAGGAAAGTAGTTTGAAGACTTTCAACACAACATCATCCGTTCTATGTAGACAGTAAACTTCAAAATCTCGGTAACTTAATGAAAAATCACCATTGTCCATGAAGATGAAAGATGAGACGTGTGAAATTGCCGTTCTGATTAATTGGCAGAGCTGCTTTAAAATAAGGCCTTGCCATGTTGCCATAGAAGCAGGATTAGATACCACAACACTTGACTGTATCATGGTAATGTTTGTCTAGTCTTAGATATATGTTTTTTTCTGAATTTAAAGACCAGTCTAACAAAAAGATCTATTAGTATCAGCTTAAAATTATTTGGTATCACACGACCAGCAATCAGAACATCTGTGTGGGGCGCTAATTATCTGCATGGAAGACATTATTTATTGTCAATTACAGGTATTGATGTATAAAATGCATCTCTAAATGTATATATATTTTTAATTTTACCATCGTCCACAGACAGAGATGAAGTGAGACTGCTGTGCTCATCAAATTGAAGAAAAATAAACCTTCGATAACCTGTCACGTGGGTGTGGTATAGTTGTCTGTAAGTAGCTTTAAAACATTGTACTCTTGTAATTTATAAACTAGTTCATATTTGATTATTCATCGCAATGTTTTCTTATCGAGGCAGTCAGCTTTATGCTTGTTCTTGAACCACAATTTAACTTAAATATAGAGCCATAGATACGAGGCTTCATATCACGGTCACTCTTAATACTCTGGCAATGATCTGTTTAGTCTTAAAACTACTCTTCTGTGTGAAAAAATTAGAAAGTATATCTCATTGGCTATCTAACTTACAACCTCCTGCATACTGTATTATTGTGATTTTTTGGTGATTAATGTATGCATGTTAACAGGTGTTAAAGGCCTTGTACCAGGTTTTCAGAATAAATGTTTTATGTTCTAGGACAAGACGTCACAGGTACATCCAAGTAAATTGGGCGTTAAAAGATGAACATGAAGCTGGTGTCGTCATCAAGTGACCGATGCAAGGCTAGAATGGTAATCCATCATTGACAAAATGCCACCTTTAGAACATAATTTCAGGTATGAATAAAAAATACAGTGCAGCCAGTTGAATACATAATATATATCAATTGTTTAATTGAGGCAGTGAATGTCCGTTCTCACATGTTACTACATGGCCTCACATCGGTATAAGGACACTGATCATTCTTAGAACTATCAATTAATGCTGAATGGCAAATGTGGAATGTTTTCATTTTAGTCGTAGTCTTATTGAAATACAGATTGAAATTGAGCCTTTATTGTGTGGCCACTGATTTTTTGCTGTATGTAATGTAATTAACATGTTGGCTGTTGAAAATGTATATTTCATATTTACATGTTATACAATATTTTAAAGATTTTTTTATCCTGTTTTTGATGAACACCACAAATACACAAACGGAATGTGCTTAAACTGCCATTTAGATAATAGATACTTCTTGAATTTACATAGAACCAGATCCTTACAAACCTATCATGTGGTAAATAAAGGTAAATGTTTAGTGATTGAAATCTATATAATTGAGATAATTCAACAGTTGTTATAAATTAATTGCCATCTGACATCAAGGTGGTTGCTGCATATCCTGCGTTCATGAATATATGATATAACGTTGTTTGTGTGTGATGGATAATCTGAATTATCTGACATAAATGTACAAATTTTCTATGCATTGTTGCAATATGCAAATTTTCTAAACAAAATTCAATTGAAATTTAAGCCCATGAATTAATGATGATGCTTTTCTCTCTCCAGGTGATCTCTTCAAATCGGACGATACGTTTCTTATTTTTCAACCACATTCATTGGGTTCCAGTTGGACATCAACAGAAAATTTGATGTAGAAGGACATGTTTGTTGTTGGCAGAATAACGCTTTAAAAAACAGAACTATATACGTAGTACAGAACTCTTCCTTGGCAAGTTGATGAATGGATGTTCGTACGTGAACAGTTTTCAGGATAATCAAGGAGTGGTACAATGTCCGGACTTTGGCTAATGTGATGAATGTTTCTCGGAATATATACAAGTCACAGTCCCCTGTTGAGCGCCAGTGTAACAGGATGAGAAAAAATATGCAGCCAGTCCAGGACTCGAACCCGGGACTTATTGCTTGCAGGGCGAATGCTCTACCAACTGAGCTAACTGTATCGCTTACATACATTTCTGCCCTAGAAGGTTATGTACACACTGTGGCATTTTGAAAAACTTATTGTAAAGTTATTGTTAAGACGGTTTTTATATTTAATGTATATATAATGTTTACATGTTAAACTGTGAAAATATAGATAAGTAAGATATTAATTTGTTTGACTGGTAGCATCATTTTTATGCCATTGAGGTCTAATAGCAGAGGATCAGTGAAGTAATCATTATTTCCTGGGATCCAAGAAAGTTCACCAATAATCAAGCACACACATCTCTGCAGGTATCTGACAATTTTCCCACTTGATTCAGCAGTGAGAGACAAATAAGTGAGACGCAATGTCATTCATCAATCATCGTGGAAACTGGCAGAGCAGGGATTCAAACTCATGACCCCTGGAGTGATATCAGTTGGAGTAATAATTCAAGTTGAATCTGTTTTCATGAATTTATAATCCATGTGTTTCTGGGTAAGGATAGAATCCTTATTGATCTCTACAAATGGGTGGAAATCATCCAAACAGAACTGGGTAATGCCACATTTTATAACATTTGTCATGTTTATACTGGTTGAATAATCGATTCCTGTGGTATATCTGAAAGTTACAGATTTATTAATATATGTGATACATTTTAGAGAAATCAGTGCTTATCGAATTTCCAGTCAGATAATTGGAACGGATTTTTTTATTCAAGCTTTTATTGGAAATGACTATTAGGTTACCTGAGACAATCTCTTGTGAATATTATTTTGTAAATATCAGCATTGGTCTCTCATTCTTTTAGCATTTTTATTTGTTGATTAATATTTGATTTTGATTCTGTGTCGATTGATGTGTTGGTGAAATAATTGTATCATTGTGTTGTCATTTGTTAATTATTTTATGCTATGATAAGTTGATTGGCTTTGTTCAACTCTTAGCAGAATGACATAGTTAACGTAAAATTAATGTGTTGTTTTTATTTTCAAAATGTATTGCATATTAATCAATATGAGATTTAAACATACTGGGTAAAAATGATCAGTTTTGCCTATATGTATTTTTGCATATCTTTACTATAATTAGTATTTTACCAGTTTCGCAGGACGGAGCTATAGGTTAGGTTAACCTAGCGTCCGTCCGTACTATAGTTGTATTTTAATGATATACTTTTTGTCCAATTTAACAGTGTAATACCATCCAAAATTATACCGGTATGTTCTGTAAATAAGTTTGATTTTGAACAATTCTTTTCAGCTCGCCGGGATGAAGTCCAAGGAGAGCTATTGCCATGACCCCGGCTTCGGCGTCGGCGTCGTCGTCTGTAGACACACCCAGGTTAAACTTTTGTGTTTAAGATATTTATGCAACCACTCATTGTATGTGAATAAAACTTCGCATGTGTATTCATCATCATCAATGGAACACACACAGATAAGAACCATAACTCTGGATTGTATTTTGGCATAGTTATGGCCCTTTTTGGACTTGACACCCAGGGGCAAGCTTTGTTGTCTTCTGACAACTCTTGTTTAATTTTATTGTGAGGATCTTAGGGAAGTAGGTGTTATTGTGTAGATTACTAAAATAGCTGTTTAATATAAATATAAAGATAAATTGTTTTACATACTATTTCTTTCAAACACACAAGCATGATTTGTTTTATTGAAATTAACCTTAGTTGTTACAGATTTTTGTGTTCAGTGTTTTAATGTGTTTGTTTTATACTTTAGTTACTAATTTATAGACTTCATGCATTTTATATGTGACCTCCTGGGCCGAGTGGTCTAAGACATTGTTGTCTCATTACCACTTCCCTCTCACTGCTGAGGTCATGGGTTTGAGCCCAGTTCAGTTAAAAAAAATTAAGTTAGGAAGTTTGGCAGTTACTTGTGGAAGGAAGGTGGCTAATTCAGATACATTCTGAGGTCTTCATCGTCCAATAAAACCTGATATATATATGTACATGTATGTTGAAAATTGCGTTTAATGACATTAAATAGAATAAAATATGTGAATAATTTCAATAAATCATTGGCAAGTCTTTGTCAAGTTAATACTCTGGATCTTATCTTGAGGCTTAAAACATCTACTGGAAACAGGAAATGCTTCTGTGGGGTAGTCACTTAATGGTGGTGATAATTAAAATGATCTTTGTTTCTGTTTTTTATTTGAATGGCATTATGCCAGTATTTGGAATATTTTGAAAGCATCGTCATGTTGGAATTGTGAAGTTAGAAAAAAAATGATGCTTGGAAATTGTGGGCATGAATACATTTTATCTGAAGTCAACTTTCACTTTAAGTTTTAATTATAAATTGTAAATATACATGTAATTATGATAGTTATAAAATGCAAAACATGTTCATTTGTTTCAAAATATGTAAATTGTAAATAGATCATTGAAAAATAATGAAGTGGAATTAGCTCAGTTCATTTGTTATGTTTCTTTGTATGATCATCCAGTTGATGACAAATCTTTGTTTGACATAATTTTAGCATAGTTATGAAAAAATAAAACAATTATATTATGAGCATTGTATTCTGTTTTTATTTACATTCCATAACTTGTTTTAAAGTGTAACTTGTGTTTTATGAGAATATGACATTTCCCACTTATATTATATGTACATATCAGTCTGTTGTATTGAACGAGGAATATATTATATTGTGAATCACTAAACAGATTTATCGTACTTTCGCAAGCGACCAGTCTGCTGTTTCACCAACCTATACTTAAATACTTAAAATCTTAAATCTAAGAAAAGCATACAGGTGGTCATAATTTTAGACTGGTTCCAGTTAAATTGCATATTGTTTCATTGATATTTATTATATGATAGATAAATAACCAGTCAATATTTAAGTAGTATAGTAATATGTTAGTAAAACAGAAGCCGGAAATCTTTCCCATGAAAAATATTTGCGATGCTGACAGAAACTTGGACACTGAGGTTACAATTTTAAATGACGCGTCAATTTCCTTTTTTTTTCACTATACCGCCAAACGTGTCTTAAGAAGCCAGCCAAGAGAAGTAGCAAGAATGGCCTTTTAAGACAGGTTGTTGCTTAATGCAGGTTAATTTGTTCTGAAAGAATAAAACCGGGAAATAACAGATGTGACTGGTTAATAACGGTGACTTTTTTCGGGAAATACATGACATGATCCTAATTTGACAGTAAACTATGACAGGCTTTACAGTTCAGTCCTTTTTGGGTTACCTGAGACAAATTTTGCTGTCACCTTTTTGTCCTTCGTTGTGCATCCGTATAGAATTCATATTTTTTACTTCTCAAAGTGTAAGCCCAATTGTTATGAAATTGTAATGAATTTTTTTTGTAGTTTTTGTAGTTAAAAGGTGAATCAAATTTGTGAATTTCATGGTCCCCATTTCTTGGGGATGGGGCCAAATCAGCCATTAATATTGTAAATTTTAAACATCTCGTACGAATTGCTGGCAAACAAATTATAATATAATTAACAAGGCCTATGGGTCCATCATAAAAATGATGAATTTCATGTCTCCGGATCTCACCATTTGACCCTGGGAGCCTTGGGTGCGGCCAAAATAGCCAACTTCCTGGTTAACTTTAACACTCTTCTTGTGCACTGGAAAGCAAATGGTAGCAAGATTATTTAGGCCAATGGGTCTTTTATAAAAATTGTCGATTGCATTTTCAAGGGTTTTACTGTTTGGCCCTGGGGGCCTTAGGGCTAGGACCAATACAGCCAAATTCATCATATTCTCCTTATTATAGGAAGCACAGGGAAGCAAATGGTAGCATAATTATTGAGGCCTATGTGTAATTTATTAATCTTGTGAATTGCATGTGCCTGAGTTTCACCGTTTGGCCCTTAGGGTGGGGCCTACTTTACTAAAGCTATATAGAGAAAATCTTATGAATGAAATAACTTGTTTGAATGATTGTTGCTGACGTTATGGTTAATATTCATGTTTTATTTCATGGTCCCCACTCCCCTTTTAAGAAAAGCATTTTCTCTGAAAGTGTATGTAGCATTGCATGTCCCAGAGGTCCCCTCAGACTTTTGTTAAAGTTGGGTCTCTGGGGTCAAGTTTGGAGCCATCACACGAGTCACTATTTTCTATAGGATTATATAGGGAAACTTCTTTAAAAGTTTAAGGCCTGACCTTAGCTATTTTAACTCTAGCATTACAGGGTGGTCCCCTAACAGGTTTGTGGAAACTGGGTCCCTTGGATTAAATTTGGACTGTCATACGCCAGGGGCTTATAAGCACATTTTTAGGCAAACTTAATAAAATATTTCCTCTGTTGATTTGTTTCAAGTATAGCAATTCAGACCCTTTTCTTGTTTTTTATGCAGTACTTTTGTTATAATTCATGATGTTTTGTCCTGTGATGCTATATATATTTTATGATTTGTTATGTTTGTTGTTGTTTTTTTATAAGGGTTCTGCGTGGCCGAGTGGTCTAAGACACTGTGCCGTCTCAAGATCATTTACCTCTCACCGTTAAAGTCGTAGGTTCGAGTCCCGCTCGCTCCAAAAACTTGTGAAAAAGTTTCCAGTTACTTGCGGAAGGATGGTGGTTCTACTCAGTCTGACTCAGTTGGAGGTATTTCTCCACCATTAAAACTGGATATATGTCATATTCGTATAACCTGAAATGTGTTGAAAATGGCGTTAAACCTTATTAAAAAATTGTTATTTTTTACATGCTGATATACTTTCGTTATATGCTGCTGTGCGGTTGTTTTATGATGCTGAAGTTTTATCATGTGATATTATACATTGTTATGTGATGCTGTAGTTTTATTATATGGTACTTTACATTGTTATGTGGTGCTGTAGTTTTATTATATGGTACTATACATTGTTATGTGGTGCTGTAGTTTTATTATATGGTACTATACATTGTTATAAGATGCTGTAGTTTTTTTATATAATAGTTTACATTGTTATGTGATGCTGTAGATTTTTTATATGGTACTATACAATATTATAAGATGCTGTAGTTTTATTATATGATACTATACATTGTTATGTGATGCTGAAGTTTTATCATATGATACTATACAAAATTATAAGACGCTTATTAGATAATACTATACATTGCTATGTGATGCTGTAGTTTATTATATGGTATTATACATTGTTATGTGATGCTCTAGTTTATTATATGGTATTATACATTGTTATGTGATACTGAAGTTTTATTATACGGTATTATACATCGTTATGTGATACTGAAGTTTTATTATACGGTACTATACATTGTTATGTGATGCTGAAGTTTTATTATATGGTACTATACATTGTTATGTGATGCTGTAGTTTTATTATATGGTACTATACATTGTTATGTGATGCTGAAGTTTTATTATATGGTACTATACATTGTTATGTGATGCTGTAGTTTTATCATATGATACTATACATTATTATGTGATGCTGTAGTTTTATCATATGATACTATATAATATTATAAGATGCTTATTATATAATACTATACATTTTTATGTGATGCTGTAGTTTTATTATATGGTACTATAAACTGCTATGTGATGCTGTATTTTTATTATATGTTACTATACATTGCTATGTGATGCTGTAGTTTTATTATATTATACTATACATTATTGTGTGATGCTGTAGTTTTATCATATGATGCTATACATTGTTATGTGATGCTGTAGATTTAGTATATAATACTATACATTGTTATACGATGTTGTGTTTTATCATATGATACTATATATTATTATGTGATGCTGTAGTTTTATAATATAATACTTTATATTGTTATGTGATGCTGTAGTTTTATTATATGATACTGTACATTGTTATGTGATGCTGTAGTTTTATTATATAATACTGTACATTGATATATGATGATGTAGTTTTATTATATAAAACTATATATTGTTATGTGATGCTGTAGTTTTATTATATGATACTGTACATTGTTATGTGATGCTGTAGTTTTATTATATAATACTGTACATTGTTATGTGATGCTGTAGTTTTATTATATAAAACTATACATTGTTATGCGATGCTGTAGTTTTTTTATATGGTTAACTACTTTCATTAAATGATATTGTACGCTTGTTATGTGATGCTGTACTTATATGATGATATACATGTTATTGGGTGCTGTAGTTTTATTTTATGGTTAACCACTGTTGTTATATGGTACTGTGCATTTGTTATATGCTGCTGATTGTTTGTTATGTAATGCTGTAGTTTTGTTATGTAGAGCAGTAGCCTTGTTATATGCTGCTGTAGTTTTGTTATATGCTGCTGTATTTTGTTATATGCTGCTGTATGTTTGTAATGTAATGCTGCATTTTCATTAAATGCTGCTGTGTGTTTGTTTTATGATACTGTAGTTTTGTTATATGCTGCTGTATTTTGTTATATGCTGCTGTATGTTTGTAATGTAATGCTGCATTTTCATTAAATGCTGCTGTAGTTTTGTTATATGCTTCTGTATGTTTGTTATGCGATGCTGTAGTTTCATTATATGCTGCTGTGTGTTTGTTATGTAAGATGCTTCTGTATGTTTGTCATGTGATTCTGCAGTTTCATTACATGCTGCTGTATGTTTGTTATGTGATGCTGTTGTTTTGTTATATGCTGCTGTAGTTTTGTTATATGCTGCTGTGTGTTTGTTATGTGATGCTGTAGTTTTTTATATCATGGCTGCTGTGTGTTTGCTATGTGATGCTGTAGTTTTGTTATATGCTTCTGTATGTTTGTCATGTGATTCTGCAGTTTCATTACATGCTGCTGTATGTTTGTTATATGCTGCTGTAGTTTTGTTATATGCTGCTGTGTGTTTGTTATGTGATGCTGTAGTTTTGTTATATCATGGCTGCTGTGTGTTTGCTATGTGATGCGGTAGTTTTGTTATATGCTGCTGTGTGTTTGTTATGTGATGCTGATTTTTGTTTGTTATGTGATGCTGTAGTTTTGTTATATGCTGCTGTGCGTTTGTTTTGTGATGCTGTAGTTTTGTTATATCATGGCTGCTATGTGTTTGTTATGTGATGCTGTAGTTTTGTTATATGCTGCTGTATGTTTGTTTTGTGATGCTGCAGTTTTGTTATATGCCGCTGTATGTTTGTTATGTGATGCTGCAGTTTTGTTATATGCTGCTGTATGTTTGTTATATGCTGCTGTGTGTTTGTTATGCGATATTGTAGTTTTGTTATATGCTGTTGTGTGTTTGTTATATGCTACTGTGTGTTTGGTATATGCCGCTGTGTGTTTGTTATATGCTGTTGTATGTTTGTTATATGCTGCTGTATGTTTGTTATATGCTGCTGTGTGTTTGGTATATGCTGCTGTAGTTTTATTATATGCTGTTGTGTGTTTATTATATGATACTGTGTTTTTGGTATATGCCGCTGTGTGTTTGTTATATGCTGTTGTATGTTTGTTATATGCTGCTGTATGTTTGTTATATGCTGCTGTTGTGTGTTTGGTATATGCTGCTGTATGTTTGTTATATGCTGTTGTATGTTTGTCATATGCTGCTTAGTGTTTGTTATGAGATATTGTAGTTTTGCTATAAGTTGCTGTGTGTTTGTTATGTGATGCTGATATGTGTTTGTTATGTGATGATGTAGTTTTGTTATATGCTGCTGTGTGTTTGTTATGTGACGCTGATATGTGTTTGTTATGTGATGCTGTAGTTTTGTTATATGCTGCTGTGCGTTTGTTATGTGATGTTGTAGTTTTGTTATATCATGGCTGCTATGTGTTTGTTATGTGATGCTGTAGTTTTGTTATATGCTGCTGTGCGTTTGTTATATGCTGCTGTAGTTTTGTTATATACTGCTGTATGTTTGTTATATGCTGCTGTGTGTTTGGTTTATGCTGCTGTGTGTTTGTTTTATGCTGATGTATGTTTGTTATATGTTGCTGTGTGTTTGGTATATGCTGCTGTGTGTTTGGTATATGCTGATGTAGTTTTGTTATACGAGTATGCTGCTGTACAGCAGATTAATAATAATAACTATATTAATAGTTCTAAATTAGTCGTAGTCGTATAAAATAGTCATCAAATATTAAAAAAATGAATTATTTTTATTCGAAACATATTTTCACAAAATCATCTTATTAATATACATCTGACGAAGTTAATATAAAAAAAGTTTTCAATTCATATTGCCACCGAAATACCATGCAACGTTAAGTATTTTTAATTAAACGAGTTAAAGGTTAGATTGAAATCACTTAAAAGCAAACACAATTTATTACGAATATTACACTTGGGAAACACATATATTGACAATATCCCTAGCTCAACCAACTGAACTCTCCAAAACAACACTCAGTACTGGTTCTACCCTGGCAGCGACTCGAGCATATATTAGCTCTGAACTTACTTCGTAATTGAGCTAAAGTAAGTTAATTATAAACTAAATTATTGACAAAGAACAATTGTCCATCTAACCGTATGATGTGGAAGAACACGAGACCCAAGACAAATAGGTCAATAATTATGGTTCGATCCGCCATCTAGACAATGCGTTGTGTCCTTGGGGGCTCTTTGTCCAATGACCAATAGGTCATGGGTCCGATCCGCCATCTAGACAATGCATTGTGTCCTTGGGGGCTCTATGTACAAAGATCAATAGGTCGTGGGTTCGATCCGCCATCTAGACATTGCATTGTGTCCTTGGGGGAGTCTATGTCTAAAGATCAATAGGTCATGGGCTCGATCCGCCATATAGACAATGCATTGTGTCCTTGGGGGATTCTATGTCCAAAGATCAATAGGTCATGGGTTCGATCCGCCATATAGACAATGCATTGTGTAGCTGGGGGCTCTATGCCCAAAGACCAAAAGGTTATGGGTTCGATCCGCCATCTAGACAATGTATTGTGTCCTTAGGGGCTCTATGTTCAAAGATCAATATGTCATGGGTTCGATCTGCCATCTAGACAATGCATTGTGACCTTGGGGGACTCTATGTCCAACGATCAATAGGTCATGGGTTCGATCCGCCATCTAGACAATGCATTGTGTCCTTGGAGCTCTCTGTCCAAAGATCAATAGGTCATGGGTTCGATCCGCCATCTAGACAATGCACTGTGTCCTTGGGCGGTTCTTTGTCCAAAGATCAATAGGTCATTGGTTCGATCCGCCATCTAGACAATGCATTGTGTCCTTGGCGGCTCTATGTCCAAAGATCAATAGGTAATGGGTTCGATCCGCCATCAAGACAATGCATTGTGTCTTTAGGGCTCTTTGTCCAAATATCAATAGGTCATGGGTTCGATCCGCCATCTAGACAATGCATTGTGTCCTTAGGGCTCTATGTCCAAAGATCAATAGGTCATGGGTTCGATCCGCCATCAAGACAATGCATTGTGTCCTTAGGGGGCTCTTTGTCCAAAGATCAATAGGTCATGGGTTCGATCCGCCATCTAGACAACGCATTGTGTCCTTGGGGGGCTCTTTGTCCAAAGATCAATAGGTCATTGGTTCGATCCGCCATCAAGACAATGCATTGTGTCCTTAGGGGGCTCTTTGTCCAAAGATCAATAGGTCATGGGTTCGATCCGCCATCTAGACAACGCATTGTGTCCTTGGGGGGGCTCTTTGTCCAAAGATCAATAGGTCATTGGTTCGATCCGCCATCTAGACAATATATTGTGTCCTTAGGGCTCTATGTTCAAAGATCAATAGGTCATGAGTTCGATCCGCCATCAAGATAATGCATTGTGTCCTTAGGGCTCTATGTTCAAAGATCAATAGGTCATGAGTTCGATCCGCCAACAAGATAATGCATTGTGTCCTTAGGGCTCTATGTTCAAAGATCAATAGGTCATGGGTTCGATCCGCCATTCAGGCTATGCATTGTGTCCTTAGGGCTCTATGTCCAAAGATCAATAGGTCATGAGTTCGATCCGCCATCAAGATAATGCATTGTGTCCTTAGGGCTCTATGTCCAAAGATCAATATGTCATGAGTTCGATCCGCCATCTAGACAATATATTGTGTCCTTAGGGGCTCTATGTCCAAAGATCAATAGGTCATGGGTTCGATTCACCATCTAGACAATGCATTGTGTCATTGGGGGCGTGGGGAGGGGGGGGGGGCTCTTTGTCCAAAGATCAATAGGTCATGGGTCCGATCCGCCATATAAGCAATGCATTGTGTCATTGGGGGCTCTTTATCCAAAGATCACTAGGTCATGGGTTCTATCTGCCATCTAGACAATGCATTGTGTCATTTGGGCTCTATGTACAAAAATCAATAGGTCATGGGTTCGATCTGCCATCTAGGCAATGCATTGTGTCCTTAGGGGCCCTATGTTTAGGTATATAGCACTGATTTTATGAGACCCTCCCAGGAGTTTTGGAGATCTGTGGAACATGGCCAATTATTTTTAGGGATCTGGGGAACAATGGCTATTACTTTCAGGGATCCGGAGATCAAAGGCCTAATTTTAGAGATCTAAATGAAATACGTTTGGAGAACTACGGCAAATATTGTTGGGGGTCTTGGAAACAATGATCATTATTTTAAAAAATCACGGGAACAGGGACCCCCTACGGGGCCTCTTTTATCTAGGAGGGCTTTCAGTGTGAGTTGATGTATTGGTAGCGAAAAAAATAAATAAGAATAGATATAAAAAAGTACTAAAGGACTTTCATTTTTTATCAACTAAATTCAAGTTTACGGCATATCCAGTTTTTGGTGGCAGGAGCGTACCCGAACAGGTTTGAACTGTACGCCGATGTTACAAGTGCCGACAGGTGTGAGGGTACGATTTTGGAAGTCGCGAAGACTTCCCCAGTAAAATTTTAGAAATAAGAAGACAGGTGATTTTCTTTATGTTATATTTAAATAATAATTGAAACAAATACTGCGGGAGAAAAAGATAAGTTACCACTTATATATTCGGAAGAAATTAGCACGTAACCGTCTCAGCCTTCAGTTTTTATGTATTTTTTCACTTTTTGCTGACGAATTGTACGCATTGGGGTACGTGCGTATGCCTGGATACACGCCTGGGTTGTGTGTAAATACCTTACGCAGAACCGCATGACACTGTTATTGGAGGGAACCAGCAACTAAAGCGTGGATGCAATCCTGAAGTGACGCCTTAGATCACTGGACCAGGGCCACCCTAGATGCGACGTTCAACACAGGTTCGACTTTAACTTGCAGATCTGTACCTGGACGGTGAACGGTTTGATGTAACACAGTAATCAATTTCTCAGGTTTGTATTTTATTTCACGTGCCTCGATAAACTTCAATTTACTAGTTGCGTGAAGTTGGCTATGAGATCGGCAATCGTAGATCAACATTCAATGCAGATCCAGGTCTGAGATCGTAGATCAACATTAAAAAAAAAAGTCAAAATTTGAATAACGACCCAGGTCTGCAATCGTAGATAAACATTCAATGCAGATCGAGGTCTGAGATCGTAGATCAACATTCAATGCAGATCCAGGTCTGAGATCGTAGATCAACATTCAAAATAAAAGTCGGAATTTGAATACCGACCCAGGTCTGCAATCGTAGATCGACATTCAAAATAAAAGTTAAAAGACGGAGTGAACTTGAATGCAGATCCAGGTCTGACATCGTAGATCAACATTCAAAATAAAAGTCGGAATTTGAATACCGACCCAGGTCTGCAATCGTAGATAAACATTCAAAATAAAATTAAAAATACGGACAAAATTTTAATGCAGACCCAGGTCTGAGATCGTAGATCAACATTCAAAATAAAAGAGAAAAGACGGACAAAATTTGAATGCAGACCCAGGTCTGAGATCGTAGATCGACATTCAAAATAAAATTTAAAATACGGCAAAACTTGAATACAGACCCAGGTCTGAGATCGTAGATCAACATTCAAAATAAAAGTTAAAAGACGGACAGAACTTGAATACAGACCCAGGTTTGACATCGTAGATCAACATTCAAAATAAAAGTCGGAATGTGAATAACGACCCAGGTCTGAGATCGTAGATCGACATTCAAAATAAAATTAAAAATACGGACAAAATTTGAATGCAGATCCAGGTCTGACATCGTAGGTCAACATTCAAAATAAAAGTTAAAAGACAGACAGAACTTGAATACAGACCCAGGTCTGACATCGTAGATCAACATTCAGAATAAAAGTCGGAATTTGAATACCGACCCTGGTCTGCAATCGTAGATCGACATTCAAAATAAAATTAAAAATACGGACAAAATTTGAATGCAGATCCAGATCTGAGATCGTAGATCAACATTCAAAATAAAAGTCGGAATTTGAATACCGACCCAGGTCTGAGATCGTAGATCGACATTCAAAATAAAATCTAAAATACGGACAAAACTTGAATACAGACACAGGTCTGAGATCGTAGATCAACATTCAAAATAAAAGTAAAAAGACGGACAGAAATTGAATACAGACCCAGGTCTGAGATCGTAGATCAACATTCAAAATAAAAGTCGGAATTTGAATACCGACCCAGGTCTGCAATCGTAGATCGACATTCAAAATAAAATTAAAAAGACGGACAAAACTTGAATACAGACCCAGGTCTGCAATCGTAGATCGACATTCAAAATAAAAGTTAAAAGATGGACAAAACTTGAATGCAGATCCAGGTCTGACATCGTAGATCAACATTCAAAAATAGAGTCGAAATTTGAATAACGACCCAGGTCGGCGATCGTAGATCGACATTCAAAAAACAAGTTAAAAGACGGACAGAACTTGAATACAGACCCAGGTCTGAGATCGTAGATCAACATTCAAAATAAAAGTCGGAATTTGAATAACGACCCAGGTCTGCAATCGTAGATCGACATTCAAAATAAAAGTTAAAAGACGGAGTTAACTTGAATGCAGATCCAGGTCTGACATCGTAGATCAACATTCAAAATAAAATATAAAATACGGACTAAACTTGAATACAGACCCAGGTCTGAGATCGAAGATCAACATTCAAAATAAAAGTTAAAAGACGGACACAAATTGAATACAGACCCAGGTCTGAGATCGTAGATCACATTCAAAATAAAAGTCGGAATTTGAATAACGACCCAGGTCTGCAATCGTAGATCGACATTCAAAACAAAATTAAAAATACGGACAAAATTTGAATGCAGATCCATGTCTGACATCGTAGATCAACATTCAAAATAAAAGTCGGAAATTGAATAACGACCAAGATCTGCAATCGTATATCGACATTCAAAATAAAATTAAAAATACGGACAAAATTTGAATGCAGGTCCAGGTCTGATATCGTATATCAACATTCAAAATAAAAGTTAAAAGACGGACAGAACTTGAATACAGACCGAGGTCTGAGATCGTAGATCAACATTCAAAATAAAAGTCGGAATTTGAATACCAACCATGGTCTGCAATCGTAGATCAACATTCAAAATAAAAGCTAAAAGACGGACAGAACTTGAATACAGACCCAGGTCTGAGATCGTAGATCAACATTCAAAATAAAAGTCGGAATTTGAATACAGACCCAGGTCTGCAATCGTAGATCGACATTCAAAATAAAATTAAAAATACGGACAAAATTTGAATGCAGACCCAGGTCTGAGATCGTAGATCAACATTCAAAATAAAATTTAAAAGACGGACAAAACTTGAATACAGACCCAGGTCTGCAATCGTAGATCGACATTCAAAATAAAAGAGAAAAGACGGAGTTAACTTGAACGCAGATCCAGGTCTGACATCGTAGATCAACATTCAAAAATAAAGTCGAAATTTGAATAACGACCCAGGTCGGCAATCGTAGATCGACATTCAAAATACAAGTTAAAAGACGGACAGAACTTGAATACAGACCCAGGTCTGAGATCGTAGATCAACATTCAAAATAAAAGTCGGAATTTGAATAACGACCCAGGTCTGCAGTCGTAGATCGACATTCAAAATAAAAGTTAAAAGACGGAGTTAACTTGAATGCAGATCCAGGTCTGACATCATAGATCAACATTCAAAATAAAATCTAAAATACGGACAAAACTTGAATACAGACCCAGGTCTAAGATCGAAGATCAACATTCAAAATAAAAGTTAAAAGACGGACAGAACTTGAATACAGACCCAGGTCTGAGATCGTAGATCAACATTCAAAATAAAAGTCGGAATTGGAATAACGACCCAGGTATGCAGTCGTAGATCGACATTCAAAATAAAATTAAAAATACGGACAAAATTTGAATGCAGATCCAGGTCTGACATCGTAGATCAACATTCAAAATAAAAGTCGGAATTTGAATAACGACCAAGGTCTGCAATCGTAGATCGACATTCAAAATAAAATTAAAAATACGGACAAAATTTGAATGCAGATCCAGGTCTGACATCGTAGATCAACATTTAAAATAAAAGTTAAAAGACGAACAGAACTTGAATACAGACCAAGGTCTGAGATCGTAGATCAACATTGAAAATAAAAGTCGGAATTTGAATACCGACCCTGGTCTGCAATCGTAGATCGACATTCAAAATAAAATTAAAAATACGGACAAAATTTGAATGCAGATCCAGGTCTGAGATCGAATATCAACATTCAAAATAAAAGTCGGAATTTGAATACCGACCCAGGTCTGAGATCGTAGATCGACATTCAAAATAAAATTAAAAATACGGACAAAATTTGAATGCAGACCCAGGTCTGTGATCGTAGATCAACATTCAAAATAAAATTTAAAAGACGGACAAAACTTGAATACAGACCCAGGTCTGCAATCATAAATCGACATTCAAAATAAAAGAGAAAAGACGGAGTTAACTTGAATGCAGATCCAGGTCTGACATCGTAGATCAACATTCAAAATAAAGTCAAAATTTGAATAACGACCCAGGTCTGCAATCATAGATCGACATTCAAAATACAAGTTAAAAGACGGACAGAAATTGAATACAAACCCAGGTCTGAGATCGTAGATCAACATTCAAAATAAAAGTTAAAAGACGGACAAAACTTGAATACAGACCCAGGTCTGAGATCGTAGATAAACATTCAAAATATAAGTCGGAATTTGAATACAGACCCAGGTCTGCAATCGTAGATCAACATTCAAAATAAAAGTTAAAAGACGGACAGAACTTGAATACAGACCCAGGTCTGAGATCGTAGATCAACATTCAAAATAAAAGTCGGAATTTGAATACAGACCCAGGTCTGCAATCGTAGATCGACATTCAAAATAAAATTAAAAATACGGACAAAATTTGAATGCAGACCCAGGTCTGAGATCGTAGATCAACATTCAAAATAAAATTTAAAAGACGGACAAAACTTGAATACAGACCCAGGTCTGCAATCGTAGATCGACATTCAAAATAAAAGAGAAAAGACGGAGTTAACTTGAATGCAGATCCAGGTCTGACATCGTAGATCAACATTCAAAAATAGAGTCGAAATTTGAATAACGACCCAGGTCGGCGATCGTAGATCGACATTCAAAATACAAGTTAAAAGACGGACAGAACTTGAATACAGACCCAGGTCTGAGATCGTAGATCAACATTCAAAATAAAAGTCGGAATTTGAATAACGACCCAGGTCTGCAATCGTAGATCGACATTCAAAATAAAAGTTAAAAGACGGAGTTAACTTGAATGCAGATCCAGGTCTGACATCATAGATCGACATTCAAAATAAAATTTAAAATACGGACAAAACTTGAATACAGACCCAGGTCTAAGATCGAAGATCAACATTCAAAATAAAAGTTAAAAGACGGATACAAATTGAATACAGACCCAGGTCTGAGATCGTAGATCAACATTCAAAATAAAAGTCGGAATTGGAATAACGAGCCAGGTCTGCAGTCGTAGATCGACATTCAAAATAAAATTAAAAATACGGACAAAATTTGAATGCAGATCCAGGTCTGACATCGTAGATCAACATTCAAAATAAAAGTCGGAATTTGAATAACGACCAAGGTCTGCAATCGTAGGTCGACATTCAAAATAAAATTAAAAATACGGACAAAATTTGAATGCAGATCCAGGTCTGACATCGTAGATCAACATTTAAAATAAAAGTTAAAAGACGAACAGAACTTGAATACAGACCCAGGTCTGAGATCGTAGATCAACATTCAAAATAAAAGTCGGATTTTGAATACTGACCCTGGTCTGCAATCGTAGATCGACATTCAAAATAAAAGTTAAAATACGGACAAAATTTGAATGCAGATCCAGGTCTGAGATCGAATATCAACATTCAAAATAAAAATCGGAATTTGAATACCGACCCAGGTCTGAGATCGTAGATCGACATTCAAAATAAAATCTAAAATACGGACAAAACTTGAATACAGACCCAGGTCTGAGATCGTAGATCAACATTCAAAATAAAAGTAAAAAGACGGACAGAAATTGAATACAGACCCAGGTCTGAGATCGTAGATCAACATTCAAAATAAAAGTCGGAATTTGAATACCGACCCAGGTCTGCAATCGTAGATCGACATTCAAAATAAAATTAAAAATACGGACAAAATTTGAATGCAAACCCAGGTCTGACATCGTAGATCAACATTCAAAACAAAATTTAAAAGACGGACAAAACTTGAATACAGACCCAGGTCTGCAATCGTAGATCGACATTCAAAATAAAGGTCAAAAGATGGACAAAACTTGAATGCAGATCCAGGTCTGACATCGTAGATCAACATTCAAAAATAAAGTCGAAATTTGAATAACGACCCAGGTCGGCAATCGTAGATCGACATTCAAAATAAAAGTTAAAAGATGGACAAAACTTGAATGCAGATCCAGGTCTGACATCGTAGATCAACATTCAAAATAAAGTCGAAATTTGAATAACGACCCAGGTCGGCAATCGTAGATCGACATTCAAAATACAAGTTAAAAGACGGACAGAAATTGAATACAGACCCAGGTCTGAGATCGTAGATCAACATTCAAAATAAAAGTCAGAATATGAATAACGACCCAGGTCTGCAATCGTAGATCGACATTCAAAATAAAAGTTAAAAGACGGAGTTAACTGGAATGCAGATCCAGGTCTGACATCGTAGATCGACATTCAAAAATAAAGTCGAAATTTGAATAACGACCAGGTCGGCAATCGTAGATCGACATTCAAAATACAAGTTAAAAGACGGACAGAACTTGAATACAGACTCAGGTCTGAGATCGTAGATCAACATTCAAAATAAAAGTCGGAATTTGAATAACGACCCAGGTCTGCAATCGTAGATCGACATTCAAAATAAAATAAAAAATACGGACAAAATTTGAATGCTGACCCAAGTCTGAGATCGTAGATCAACATTCGAAATAAAATTTAAAAGACGGACAAAACTTGAATACAGACCCAGGTCTGAGATCGTAGATCAACATTCAAAATAAAAGTCGGAATTTGAATACCGACCCAGGTCTGCAATCGTAGATCAACATTCAAAATAAAAGTTAAAAGACGGACAGAACTTGAATACAGACCCAGGTCTGAGATCGTAGATCAACATTCAAAATAAAAGTCGGAATTTGAATACCGACCCAGGTCTGCAATCGTAGATCGACATTCAAAATAAAATTAAAAATACGGACAAAATTTGAATGCAGACCCAGGTCTGAGATCGTAGATCAACATTCAAAATAAAATTTAAAAAACGGACAAAACTTGAATACAGACCCAGGTTTGCAATCGTAGATCGACATTCAAAATAAAAGAGAAAAGACGGAGTTAACTTGAATGCAGATCCAGGTCTGACATCGTAGATCAACATTCAAAATAAAGTCGAAATCTGAATAACGACCCAGGTCGGCAATCGTAGATCGACATTCAAAATACAAGTTAAAAGACGGACAGAAATTGAATACAGACCCAGGTCTGAGATCGTAGATCAACATTCAAAATAAAAGTCAGAATTTGAATAACGACCTAGGTCTGGAATCGTAGATCGACATTCAAAATAAAAGTTAAAAGACGGAGTTAACTTGAATGCAGATCCAGGTCTGACATCGTATATCGACATCCAAAAATAAAGTTGAAATCTGAATAACGACCCAGGTCGGCAATCGTAGATCGACATTCAAAATACAAGTTAAAAGACGGAGAGAACTTGAATACAGACTCAGGTCTGAGATCGTAGATCAACATTCAAAATAAAAGTCGGAATTTGAATACCGACCAAGGTCTGCAATCGTAGATCGACATTCAAAATAAAATTAAAAATACGGACAAAATTTGAATGCAAACCCAGATCTGAGATCGTAGATCAACATTCAAAATAAAATTTAAAAGACGGACAAAACTTGAATACAGACCCAGGTCTGCAATCGTAGATCGACATTCAAAATAAAAGAGAAAAGACGGAGTTAACTTGAATGCAGATCCAGGTCTGACATCGTAGATCAACATTCAAAATAAAGTCGAAATCTGAATAACGACCCAGGTCGGCAATCGTAGATTGACATTCAAAATACAAGTTAAAAGACGGACAGAAATTGAATACAGACCCAGGTCTGAGATCGTAGATCAACATTCAAAATAAAAGTCAGAATTTGAATAACGACCCAGGTCTGCAATCGTAGATCGACATTCAAAATAAAAGTTAAAAGACGGAGTTAACTTGAATGCAGATCCAGGTCTGACATCGTAGATCGACATCCAAAAATAAAGTTGAAATCTGAATAACGACCCAGGTCGGCAATCGTAGATCGACATTCAAAATAAAAGTTAAAAGACGGACAGAACTTGAATACAGACTCAGGTCTGAGATCGTAGATCAACATTCAAAATAAAAGTCGTAATTTGAATATCGACCCAGGTCTGCAATCGTAGATCGACATTCAAAATAAAATTAAAAATACGGACAAAATTTGAATGCAGATCCAGGTCTGACATCGTAGATCGACATTCAAAATAAAAGTTAAAAGACGGACAAAACTTGAATACAGACCCAGGTCTGAGATCGTAGATCAACATTCAAAATAAAAGTCGGAATTTGAATACCGACCCTGGTCTGCAATCGTAGATCTACATTCAAAATAAAATTAAAAATACGGACAAAATTTGAAAGCTGACCCAGGTCTGAGATTGTAGATCAACATTCAAAATAAAATTTAAAAGACGGACAAAACTTGAATACAGACCCAGGTCTGCAATCGTAGATCGACATTCAAAATAAAAGTTAAAATACGGAGTTAACTTGAATGCAGATCTAGGTCTGACATCGTAGATCAGCATTCAAAAATAAAGTTGAAATTTGAATAACGACCCAGGTCGGCAATCGTAGATCGACATTCAAAATAAAATTAAAATACGGACAAAATTTGAATGCAGACCCAGGTCTGAGATCGTAGATCAACATTCAAAATAAAAGTTAAAAGACAGACAGAACTTGAATACAGACCCAGGTCTGAGATCGTAGATAAACATTCAAAATAAAAGTCGGAATTTGAAAACCGACCCAGGTCTGCAATCGTAGATCAACATTCAAAATATAAGTTAAAAGACGGACAGAACTTGAATACAGACCCAGGTCTGAGATCGTAGATCAACATTCAAAATAAAAGTCGGAATTTGAATACCGACCCAGGTCTGCAATCGTAGATCGACATTCAAAATAAAATTAAAAATACGGACAAAATTTGAATGCAGATCCAGGTCTGACATTGTAGATCAACATTCAAAATACAAGTTAAAAGACGGACAGAACTTGAATACAGACCCAGATCTGAGATCGTAGATCAACATTCAAAATAAAAGTCGGAATTTAAATACCGACCCAGGTCTGCAATCGTAGATCGACATTCAAAATAAAATTAAAAATACGGACAAAATTTGAATGCAGATCCAGGTCTGGGATCGTAGATCGACATTCAAAATAAAATCTAAAATACGGACAAAACTTGAATACAGACCCAGGTCTGAGATCGTAGATCGACATTCAAAATAAAATCTAAAATACGGACAAAACTTGAATACAGACCCAGGTCTGAGATCGAAGATCAACATTCAAAATAAAAGTTAAAAGACGGACACAAATTGAATACAGACCCAGGTCTGAGATCGTAGATCAACATTCAAAATAAAAGTCGGAATTTGAATAACGACCCAGGTCTGCAGTCGTAGATCGACATTCAAAATAATATTAAAAATACGGACAAAATTTGAATGCAGATCCAGGTCTGACATCGTAGATCAACATTCAAAATAAAAGAGAAAAGACGGACAAATTTGAATGCAGATCCAGGTCTGACATCGTACATCGACATTCAAAATAAAAGAGAAAAGACGGACAAAATTTGAATGCAGACCCAGGTCTGAGATCGTAGATCAACATTCAAAATAAAAGTTAAAAGACGTACAAAACTTGAATGCAAAGTCAGGTCTTAGATCATAGATCAACATTCAAAATAAAAGTCGGAATTTGAATACAGACACAGGTCTGAGATCGTAGACCAACATTCAAAATTAATGGTAAAAGACATACAGAAGTTGAATACAGACCCAGGTATGAGATCGTAGATCAACATTCAAAATAAAAGTCGGAATTTGAATAACGACCCAGGACTGAGATCGTAGATTGACATTAACCCCCCCCCCCCCCCACACACACACATACACACACCCCCATCACCATCACACACACACACACACACACACACACACACACATATACACACAAGTCGGAATTAGAAAAACAAGCCAGGTTTGAGATCGTAAATCAACATTTACCTTTAATCAATATTAAAATGTTAATGTAGTAGTTCGACATGTGATATTGTATACATAGTTCTACAATAGTACATCAGCATTCACAGTAATTGTTAGAAGTTGGATTTGAATACAGTTCCATGTCTGTGATTCGTAAAAGCGTCATTTATAATGGTAAGAACGGAGAACAAATTTAAAATGTCGTGGTCGGAGCTGAATTTTCAACGATCAGTTCGAATATTGACTTTCAGATATAGAAGTTTCGATCGAAGATCCATATTTAAAAAAAATTCAGATCGAATAATTACATCAAAAAATAAGTTCAAATCTGACATCAACGTCGCAAAACGTTCATATCGATATGAAACAATTGGTGATCAACATTCGAGAAAAATCTCAGATTTGAGATTATCGTTTGAAGATTTTGGAATTACAACTATAACAGAAAACAGTGTATTTTCGTGTTTCTTTTTTTTTTTTGCTACCTTACTCCTCCCCTAAGAACTTTAAATTGATGATTTAAAGATTATACTTGTATATCATGAACAAAATATTAATAGAAGAACGTTGTTTAACGTTATAATAAAATGAAAACCGCGTAATAATAGAATAAAGTAAAATGGCAGACTCAAGTTAGTTAAGATATTCTTCTTTCGGTAACTGAGCATAATCCTAATCTTGATTACCCTCAGTGTTGAAGAGTTATTTTACTTGAATACTAGAAGACAGAACGCGAGTAACAAACTGCTCAAATAGATATAAGTGGTACATTTCAAACAAATAGAAAAATCCCTACATAACTATAAGACTTTTAATGCACGTTCAATATTCATTCTAAAAATGTTTCGTTGTTACATAAGATATAAGACCTGTGCAAGCATGACGTACATATTTTCAAGGAACGTTAGTTAAAATCATTGAAAGGAAAGAATTTCTGCTGATTTAAAAGCTAGTAAAATTCGATAAATATGTTTAAATCACGGTGAATGGCCGGTAAATAACTCTTCTACCTTTTCAGAACATTTGACGCCAATACGACACATGCCCAAAAAAAACATTCACTTACACTCAATCGCCGTTGTGATCTCTCTGTCAACTACACCGTACAAAATAAAAGGGACATTTTTGCTAACAAATTTTAAATTATATTATTATAGTTCTCTTTAAACGATAGTACTGTTATGGCAACCCACAAGTATTAAGATATTACGAAAGTATATCAGTATTTAAAGTTGAATAAAGTTCAAAAAGGAAGTTATAACCTCAAATACAATAATAAAAGTTATTTTTTTAATAAAATAAATTAGCCCGTAGACTGTGATCGTGTGCCAATATTATACTCATTTGTTGAATAACTTGAATAATATAAATCAACTTATTGATTATGTTTACATTTTAATAGTGATACTTTCTCACCTAGCGTGAGATAAGTCATATCAAATGATAGGTACTTTAACAGTTAAAATGGCATATACAAGACAGTCAATTTTTTTATTTTGAATGTTGATCTACGATCTCAGACCTGGGTCTGTATTCAATTTCTGTCCGTCTTTTAACTTTTATTTTGAATGTTGATCTACGATCTCAGACCTGGGTCTGTATTCAAGTTTTGTCCATATTTAAGATTTTATTTTGAATGTCGATCTACGATTGCAGACCTGGGTCGGTATTCAAATTCCGATTTTTATTTTGAATGTTGATCTACGATCTCAGATCTGGGTCTGCATTCAAATTTTGTCCGTATTTTTAATATTATTTTGAATATCGATCTACGATTGCAGACCTGGGTCGGTATTCAAATTCCGACTTTTATTTTGAATGTTGATCTACGATCTCAGACCTGGGTCTGTATTCAATTTCAGTCCGTCTTTTGACTTTTATTTCGAATGTTGATCTACGATCTCAGACCTGAGTCTGTATTCAAATTCCGACTTTTATTTTGAATGTTGATCTACGATCTCAGATCTAGGTCTGCATTCAAATTTTGTCCGTATTTTTAATATTATTTTGAATGTCGATCTACGATTGCAGACCTGGGTCGGTATTCAAATTCAAACTTTTATTTTGAATGTTGATCTACGATCTCAGACCTGGGTCTGTATTCAATTTCTGTCCATCTTTTGACTTTTATTTCGAATGTTGATCTACGATCTCAGACCTGAGTCTGCATTCAAATTTTGTCTTTATTTTTAATTTTATTTTGAATGTCGATCTACGATTGCAGACCTGGGTCTGCATTCAAATTTTGTACGTCTTTTAACTTTTATTTCGAATGTTGATCTACGATGTCAGACCTGAGTCTGTATTCAAATTCCGATTTTTATTTTGAATGTTGATCTACGATGTCAGACCTGGATCTGCATTCAAATTTTGTCCGTATTTTTAATTTTATTTTGAATGTCGATCTACGATTGCAGACCTGGGTCGTTATTCAAATCCCGACTTTTATTTTGAATGTTGATCTACGATCTCAGACCTGGGTCTGTATTCAATTTCTGTCCGTCTTTTAACTTTTATTTTGAATGTTGATCTACGATCTCAGACCTGGGTCTTTATTCAAGTTTTGTCCGTATTTTAACTTTTATTTTGAATATTGATCTACGATGTCAGACCTGGATCTGCATTCAAATTTTGTCCATATTTTTTATTTTATTTTGAATGTCGATCTACGATTGCAGACCTGGGTCGGTATTCAAATTCCGACTTTTATTTTGAATGTTGATCTACGATCTCAGACCTTGGTCTGTATTCAATTTCTGTCCGTATTTTAATTTTTATTTTGAATGTTGATCTACGATCTCAGACCTGTGTCTGTATTCAAATTCCGACTTTAATATTGAATGTTGATCTACGATGTCAGACTTGGATCTGTATTCAAGTTTTTTCCGTATTTTAGATTTTATTTTGAATGTCGATCTACGATCTCATACCTGGGTCGGTATTCAAGTTCTGTCTGTCTTTTAACTTTTATTTTGAATGTTGATCTACGAATTCAGACCGGGATCTGCATTCAAGTTAACTCCGTCTTTTCTTTTTTATTTTGAATGTCGATCTACAATTGCAGACCTGGGTCTGTATTCAAGTTTTGTCCGTCTTTTAAATTTTATTTTGAATGTCAATCTATGATCTCAGACCTTGGTCTGCATTCAAATTGTGTACGAATTTTTAATTTTATTTCGAATGTCGATCTACGATTGCAGACCTGGGTCGGTATTCAAATTCCGACTTTTATTTTGAATGTTGATCTACGATCTCAGACCTGGATCTGCATTGAATGTTGATCTACGATTGCAGATCTGGGTCGTTATTCAAATTCCGACTTTTATTTTGAATGTTGATCTACGATCTTAGACCTGGGTCTGTATTCAAGTTTTGTCCGTCTTTTAACTTTTATTTTGAATGTTGATCTACGATGTCAGACCTGAGTCTGTATTCAAATTCCGATTTTTATTTTGAATGTTGATCTACGATGTCAGACCTGGATCTGCATTCAAATTTTGTCCGTATTTTTAATTTTATTTTGAATGTCGATCTCCGATTGCAGACCTGGGTCGTTATTCAAATCCCGACTTTTATTTTGAATGTTGATCTACGATCTCAGACCTGGGTCTGTATTCAATTTCTGTCCGTCTTTTAACTTTTATTTTGAA
Source organism: Panopea generosa (assembly GCA_029582155.1). Taxonomy (NCBI): domain Eukaryota; kingdom Metazoa; phylum Mollusca; class Bivalvia; order Adapedonta; family Hiatellidae; genus Panopea; species Panopea generosa. Next base: position 85,121,322 of record CM055899.1, read on the forward strand.
TGTTGATCTACGATCTCAGACCTGGGTCTTTATTCAAGTTTTGTCCGTATTTTAACTTTTATTTTGAATATTGATCTACGATGTCAAACCTGGATCTGCATTCAAATTTTGTCCATATTTTTAATTTTATTTTGAATGTCGATCTACGATTGCAAACCTGGGTCGGTATTCAAATTCCGACTTTTATTTTGAATGTTGATCTACGATCTCAGACCTTGGTCTGTATTCAATTTCTGTCCGTATTTTAATTTTTATTTTCAATGTTGATCTACGATCTCAGACCTGTGTCTGTATTCAAATTCCGACTTTAATATTGAATGTTGATCTACGATGTCAGACTTGGATCTGTATTCAAGTTTTGTCCGTATTTTAGATTTTATTTTGAATGTCGATCTACGATCTCATACCTGGGTCGGTATTCAAGTTCTGTCCGTCTTTTAACTTTTATTTTGAATGTTGATCTACGAATTCAGACCGGGATCTGCATTCAAGCTAACTCCGTCTTTTCTTTTTTATTTTGAATGTCGATCTACAATTGCAGACCTGGGTCTGTATTCAAGTTTTGTCCGTCTTTTAAATTTTATTTTGAATGTCAATCTATGATCTCAGACCTTGGTCTGCATTCAAATTGTGTACGTATTTTTAATTTTATTTCGAATGTCGATCTACGATTGCAGACCTGGGTCGGTATTCAAATTCCGACTTTTATTTTGAATGTTGATCTACGATCTCAGACCTGGATCTGCATTGAATGTTGATCTACGATTGCAGATCTGGGTCGTTATTCAAATTCCGACTTTTATTTTGAATGTTGATCTACGATCTCAGACCTGGGTCTGTATTCAAGTTTTGTCCGTCTTTTAAGTTTTATTTTGAATGTTGATCTACGATGTCAGACCTGGATCTGCATTCAAATTTTGTCCGTATTTTTAATTTTATTTTGAATGTCGATCTACGATTGCAGACCTGGGTCGTTATTCAAATTCCGACTTTTATTTTGAATGTTGATCTTCGATCTCAGACCTGGGTCTGTATTCAAGTTTTGTCCGTATTTTAGATTTTATTTTGAATGTCGATCTACGATCTCAGACCTGGGTATGTATTCAAGTTTTGTCCGTATTTTAGATTTTATTTTGAATGTCGATCTACGATCTCAGACCTGGATCTGCATTCAAATTTTGTCCGTATTTTTAATTTTATTTTGAATGTCGATCTACGATTGCAGACCTGGGTCTGTATTCAAATTCCGACTTTTATTTTGAATGTTGATCTACGATGTCAGACCTGGATCTGCATTCAAATTTTTTCAGTTTTTTTAATTTTATTTTGAATGTCGATCTACGATTGCAGACCTGAGTCGGTATTCAAATTCCGACTTTTATTTTGAATGTTGATCTACGATCTCAGACCTGGGTCTGTATTCAATTTCTGTCCGTCTTTTAACTTTTATTTTGAATGTTGATCTTCGATCTCAGATCTGGGTCTGTATTCAAGTTTTGTCCATTTTTTAGATTTTATTTTGAATGTCGATCTACGATCTCAGACCTGGGTCTGTATTCAAGTTTTGTCCGTATTTTAGATTTTATTTTGAATGTCGATCTACGATCTCAGACCTGGGTCGGTATTCAAATTCCGACTTTTATTTTGAATGTTGATCTACGATCTCAGACCTGGATCTGCATTCAAATTTTGTCCATATTTTTAATTTTATTTTGAATGTCGATCTACGATTGCAGACCTGGGTCGGTATTAAAATCCCGAATTTTGTTTTGAATGTTGATCTACGATCTCAGACCTGGGGCTGTATTCAAGTTCTGTCCGTCTTTTAACTTTTATTTTGAATGTTGATCTACGATGTCAGACCTGAATCTGCATTCAAGTGAACTCTGTCTTTTCTCTTTTATTTTGAATGTCGATCTACGATTGCAGACCTGGGTCTGTATTCAAGTTTTGTACGTCTTTTAAATTTGATTTTGAATGTCGATCTACGATCTCAGACCTTGGTCTGCATTAAAATTTTGTCCGTATTTTTAATTTTATTTTGAATGTCGATCTACGATTGCAGACCTGGGTCTGTATTCAAATTTTGACTTTTATTTTGAATGTTGATCTATGATCTCAGACCTGGGTCTGTATTCAATTTCTGTCCGTCTTTTAACATGTATTTTGAATGTCGATCTACAATTGCCGACCTGGGTCGTTATTCAAATTACGACTTTATTTTGAATGTTGGTCTACGGTGTCAGACCTGGATCTGAATTCAAGTTAACTCCGTCTTTTCTCCTTTATTTTGAATGTCGATCTACGATTGCAGACCTGGGTCTGTATTCAAGTTCTGTCCGTCTTTTAACTTTTATTTTGAATGTTGATCTACGATTGCAGACCTGGGTCGGTATTCAAATTCCGACTTTTATTTTGAATGTTGATCTACGATCTCAGACCTGGGTCTGTATTCAAGTTCTGTCCGTCTTTTAACTTTTATTTTGAATGTTGATCTACGATCTCAGACCTGGGTCTGTATTCAAGTTTTGTCCGTCTTTTAAATTTTATTTTGAATGTTGATCTACGATCTCAGACCTGGGTCTGTATTCAAGTTCTGTCCGTCTTTTAACTTTTATTTTGAATGTCGATCTATGATTGCAGACCTGGGTCGTTATTCAAATTTCGACTTTATTTTTGAATGTTGATCTACGATGTCAGACCTGGATCTGCATTCAAGTTAACTCCGTCTTTTCTCTTTTATTTTGAATGTCGATCTACGATTGCAGACCTGGGTCGTTATTCAATTTCTGACTTTTATTTTGAATGTTGATCTACGATCTCAGACCTGGGTCTGTATTCAATTTCTGTCCGTCTTTTAACTTGTATTTTGAATGTCGATCTACGATTGCCGACCTGGGTCGTTATTCAAATTTCGAATTTATTTTGAATGTTGATCTACGATGTCAGACCTGGATCTGCATTCAAGTTAACTCCGTCTTTTCTCTTTTATTTTGAATGTCGATCTACGATTGCAGACCTGGGTCTGTATTCAAGTTTTGTCCGTCTTTTAAATTTAATTTTGAATGTTGATCTACGATCTCAGACCTGGGTCTGCATTCAAATTTTGTCCGTATTTTTAATTTTATTTTGAATGTCGATCTACGATTGCAGACCTGTTTCCGTATTCAAATTCCGACTTTTATTTTGAATGTTGATCTACGATCTCAGACCTGGGTCTGCATTCAAATTTTGTCCGTATTTTTAATTTTATTTTGAATGTCGATCTACGATTGCCGACCAGGGTCGTTATTCAAATTTCGACTCTATTTTTGAATGTTGATCTACGATGTCAGACCTGAATCTGCATTCAAGTTTTGTCCATCTTTTAACTTTTATTTTGAATGTCGATCTACGATTGCAGACCTGGGTAAGTATTCAAGTTTTGTCCTTCTTTTAAATTTTATTTTGAATGTTGATTTACGATCTCAGACCTGGGTCTGCATTGAGATCTTTGTCCGTATTTTTAATTTTAATTTGAATGCCGATCTACGATTGCAGACCTGGGTCGGTATTCAAATTCCGATTTTTATTTTGAATGTTGATCTACGATCTCAGACCTGGGTCTGTATTCAATTTCTGTCCGTCTTTTTACTTTTATTTTGAATGTTGATCTACGATCTCAGACCTGGGTCTGTATTCAAGTTCTGTCCGTCTTTTAACTTTTATTTTGAATGTTAATTTACGATGTCAGACCTGGATCTGCATTCAGATTTTGTCCGTATTTTTAATTTTATTTTGAATGTCAATCTACGATTGCAGACCTGGGTCGGTATTCAAATTCCGACTTTTATTTTGAATGTTGATCTACGATCTCAAACCTGAGTCTGTATTCAAGTTTTGTCCGTCTTTTAACTTGTATTTTGAATGTCGATCTACTATTGCCGATCTGGGTCGTTATTCAAATTTCGACTTTATTTTTAAATGTCGATCTACGATGTCAGACCTGGATCTGCATTCAAGTTAACTCCGTCTTTTAACTTTTATTTTGAATGTCGATCTACGATTGCAGACCTGGGTCGTTATTCAAATTCCGACTTTTATTTTGAATGTTGATCTACGATCTCAGACCTGGGTCTGTATTCAAGTTCTGTCTGTCTTTTAACTTGTATTTTGAATGTCGATCTACGATTGCCGACCTGGGTCGTTATTCAAATTTCGACTTTATTTTTGAATGTTGATCTACGATGTCAGACCTGGATCTGCATTCAAGTTAACTCCGTCTTTTCTCTTTTATTTTGAATGTCGATCTACGATTGCAGACCTCGGTCTGTATTCAAGTTTTGTCCGTCTTTTAAATTTTATTTTGAATGTTGATCTACGATCTCAGACCTGGGTCTGCATTCAAATTTAGTCCGTATTTTTAATTTTATTTTGAATGTCGCTCTACGATTGCAGACCTGGGTCTATATTCAAATTCCGACTTTTATTTTGAATGTTGATCTACGATCTCAGACCTGGGTCTGTGTTCAAGTTCTGTCCGTCTTTTAACTTTTATTTTGAACGTTGATCTACGATTGCAGACCTGGGTCTGTATTCAAATTCCAACTTTTATTTTGAATGTTGATCTACGATCTCAGACCTGGGTCTGTATTCAAGTTCTGTCCGTCTTTTAACTTTTATTTTGAATGTTGATCTACGATCTCAGACCTGGGTCTGCATTCAAATTTTGTCCGTATTTTAAATTTTATTTTGAATGTCGATCTACGATTGCCGACCTGGGTCGTTATTCAAATTTCGACTCTATTTTTGAATGTTGATCTACGATGTCAGACCTGGATCTGCATTCAAGTTTTGTCCATCTTTTAACTTTTATTTTGAATTTCGATCTACGATTGCAGACCTCGGTCTGTATTCAAGTTCTGTCCGTCTTTTAAATTTTATTTTGAATGTTGATCTACGATCTCAGACATGGGTCGGTATTCAAATTCCGACTTTTATTTTGAATGTTGATCTACGATCTCAGACCTGGGTCTGTATTCAAGTTCTTTCCGTCTTTTAACTTGTATTTTGAATGTCGATCTACGATTGCCGACCTGGGTCGTTATTCAAATTTCGACTTTATTTTTGAATGTTGATCTACGATGTCAGACCTGGATCTGCATTCAAGTTAACTCCGTCTTTTCTCTTTTATTTTGAATGTCGATCTACGATTGCAGACCTAGGTCTGTATTCAAGTTTTGTCCATCTTTTAATTTTATTTTGAATGTCGATCTACGATCTCAGACCTAGGTCTGCATTCAAATTTTGTCCGTATTTTAAATTTAATTTTGAATGTCGATCTACGATTGCAGACCTGGGTCGTTATTAAAATTCCGACTTTTATTTTGAATGTTGATCTACGATCTCAGACCTTGGTCTGTATTCAATTTCTGTCCGTCTTTTAACTTTTATTTTGAATGTTGATCTTCGATCTCAGACCTGGGTCTGTATTCAAGTTTTGTCCATTTTTTAGATTTTATTTTGAATGTCGATCTACGATCTCAGACCTTGGTCTGTATTCAAGTTTTGTCCGTATTTTAGATTTTATTTTGAATGTCGATCTACGATCTCAGACCTGGGTCGTTATTCAAATTCCGACTTTTATTTTGAATGTTGATCTACGATCTCAGACCTGGATCTGTATTCAAATTTTGTCCATATTTTTAATTTTATTTTGAATGTCGATCTACGATTGCAGACCTGGGTCGGTATTAAAATCCCGAATTTTGTTTTGAATGTTGATCTACGATCTCAGACCTGGGTCGGTATTCAAGTTCTGTCCGTCTTTTAACTTTTATTTTGAATGTTGATCTACGATGTCAGACCTGAATCTGCATTCAAGTGAACTCTGTCTTTTCTCTTTTATTTTGAATGTCGATCAACGATTGCAGACCTGGGTCTGTATTCAAGTTTTGTACGTCTTTTAAATTTGATTTTGAATGTCGATCTACGATCTCAGACCTTGGTCTGCATTAAAATTTTGTCCGTATTTTTAATTTTATTTTGAATGTCGATCTACGATTGCAAACCTGGGTCGGTATTCAAATTCCGACTTTTATTTTGAATGTTGATCTACGATCTCAGACCTTGGTCTGTATTCAATTTCTGTCCGTATTTTAATTTTTATTTTCAATGTTGATCTACGATCTCAGACCTGTGTCTGTATTCAAATTCCGACTTTAATATTGAATGTTGATCTACGATGTCAGACTTGGATCTGTATTCAAGTTTTGTCCGTATTTTAGATTTTATTTTGAATGTCGATCTACGATCTCATACCTGGGTCGGTATTCAAGTTCTGTCCGTCTTTTAACTTTTATTTTGAATGTTGATCTACGAATTCAGACCGGGATCTGCATTCAAGCTAACTCCGTCTTTTCTTTTTTATTTTGAATGTCGATCTACAATTGCAGACCTGGGTCTGTATTCAAGTTTTGTCCGTCTTTTAAATTTTATTTTGAATGTCAATCTATGATCTCAGACCTTGGTCTGCATTCAAATTGTGTACGTATTTTTAATTTTATTTCGAATGTCGATCTACGATTGCAGACCTGGGTCGGTATTCAAATTCCGACTTTTATTTTGAATGTTGATCTACGATCTCAGACCTGGATCTGCATTGAATGTTGATCTACGATTGCAGATCTGGGTCGTTATTCAAATTCCGACTTTTATTTTGAATGTTGATCTACGATCTCAGACCTGGGTCTGTATTCAAGTTTTGTCCGTCTTTTAACTTTTATTTTGAATGTTGATCTACGATGTCAGACCTGGATCTGCATTCAAATTTTGTCCGTATTTTTAATTTTATTTTGAATGTCGATCTACGATTGCAGACCTGGGTCGTTATTCAAATTCCGACTTTTATTTTGAATGTTGATCTTCGATCTCAGACCTGGGTCTGTATTCAAGTTTTGTCCGTATTTTAGATTTTATTTTGAATGTCGATCTACGATCTCAGACCTGGGTATGTATTCAAGTTTTGTCCGTGTTTTAGATTTTATTTTGAATGTCGATCTACGATCTCAGACCTGGATCTGCATTCAAATTTTGTCCGTATTTTTAATTTTATTTTGAATGTCGATCTACGATTGCAGACCTGGGTCTGTATTCAAATTCCGACTTTTATTTTGAATGTTGATCTACGATGTCAGACCTGGATCTGCATTCAAATTTTTTCAGTTTTTTTAATTTTATTTTGAATGTCGATCTACGATTGCAGACCTGAGTCGGTATTCAAATTCCGACTTTTATTTTGAATGTTGATCTACGATCTCAGACCTGGGTCTGTATTCAAGTTCTGTCTGTCTTTTAACTTGTATTTTGAATGTCGATCTATGATTGCAGACCTGGGTCGTTATTCAAATTTCGACTTTATTTTTGAATGTTGATCTACGATGTCAGACCTGGATCTGCATTCAAGTTAACTCCGTCTTTTCTCTTTTATTTTGAATGTCGATCTACGATTGCAGACCTAGGTCTGTATTCAAGTTTTGTCCGTCTTTTAAATTATATTTTGAATGTCGATCTACGATCTCAGACCTGGGTCTGCATTCAAATTTTGTCCGTATTTTAAATTTAATTTTGAATGTCGATCTACGATTGCAGACCTGGGTCGTTATTAAAATTCCGACTTTTATTTTGAATGTTGATCTACGATCTCAGACCTGGGTCTGTATTCAATTTCTGTCCGTCTTTTAACTTTTATTTTGAATGTTGATCTTCGATCTCAGATCTGGGTCTGTATTCAAGTTTTGTCCATTTTTTAGATTTTATTTTGAATGTCGATCTACGATCTCAGACCTTGGTCTGTATTCAAGTTTTGTCCGTATTTTAGATTTTATTTTGAATGTCGATCTACGATCTCAGACCTGGGTCGGTATTCAAATTCCGACTTTTATTTTGAATGTTGATCTACGATCTCAGACCTGGATCTGCATTCAAATTTTGTCCATATTTTTAATTTTATTTTGAATGTCGATCTACGATTGCAGACCTGGGTCGGTATTAAAATCCCGAATTTTGTTTTGAATGTTGATCTACGATCTCAGACCTGGGGCTGTATTCAAGTTCTGTCCGTCTTTTAACTTTTATTTTGAATGTTGATCTACGATGTCAGACCTGGGTCGTTATTCAAATTTCGACTTTATTTTTGAATGTTGATCTACGATGTCAGACCTGGATCTGCATTCAAGTTAACTCCGTCTTTTCTCTTTTATTTTGAATGCCGATCTACGATTGCAGACCTAGGTCTGTATTCAAGTTTTGTCCTTCTTTTAAATTATATTTTGAATGTCGATCTACGATCTCAGACCTGGGTCTGCATTCAAATTTTGTCCGTATTTTAAATTTAATTTTGAATGTCGATCTACGATTGCAGACCTGGGTCGTTATTAAAATTCCGACTTTTATTTTGAATGTTGATCTACGATCTCAGACCTGGGTCTGTATTCAATTTCTGTCCGTCTTTTAACTTTTATTTTGAATGTTGATCTTCGATCTCAGATCTGGGTCTGTATTCAAGTTTTGTCCATTTTTTAGATTTTATTTTGAATGTCGATCTACGATCTCAGACCTTGGTCTGTATTCAAGTTTTGTCCGTATTTTAGATTTTATTTTGAATGTCGATCTACGATCTCAGACCTGGGTCGGTATTCAAATTCCGACTTTTATTTTGAATGTTGATCTACGATCTCAGACCTGGATCTGCATTCAAATTTTGTCCATATTTTTAATTTTATTTTGAATGTCGATCTACGATTGCAGACCTGGGTCGGTATTAAAATCCCGAATTTTGTTTTGAATGTTGATCTACGATCTCAGACCTGGGGCTGTATTCAAGTTCTGTCCGTCTTTTAACTTTTATTTTGAATGTTGATCTACGATGTCAGACCTGAATCTGCATTCAAGTGAACTCTGTCTTTTCTCTTTTATTTTGAATGTCGATCTACGATTGCAGACCTGGGTCTGTATTCAAGTTTTGTACGTCTTTTAAATTTGATTTTGAATGTCGATCTACGATCTCAGACCTTGGTCTGCATTAAAATTTTGTCCGTATTTTTAATTTTATTTTGAATGTCGATCTACGATTGCAGACCTGGGTCTGTATTCAAATTTTGACTTTTATTTTGAATGTTGATCTACGATCTCAGACCTGGGTCTGTATTCAATTTCTGTCCGTCTTTTAACATGTATTTTGAATGTCGATCTACAATTGCCGACCTGGGTCGTTATTCAAATTACGACTTTATTTTGAATGTTGGTCTACGGTGTCAGACCTGGATCTGAATTCAAGTTAACTCCGTCTTTTCTCCTTTATTTTGAATGTCGATCTACGATTGCAGACCTGGGTCTGTATTCAAGTTCTGTCCGTCTTTTAACTTTTATTTTGAATGTTGATCTACGATTGCAGACCTGGGTCGGTATTCAAATTCCGACTTTTATTTTGAATGTTGATCTACGATCTCAGACCTGGGTCTGTATTCAAGTTCTGTCCGTCTTTTAACTTTTATTTTGAATGTTGATCTACGATCTCAGACCTGGGTCTGTATTCAAGTTTTGTCCGTCTTTTAAATTTTATTTTGAATGTTGATCTACGATCTCAGACCTGGGTCTGTATTCAAGTTCTGTCCGTCTTTTAACTTTTATTTTGAATGTCGATCTATGATTGCAGACCTGGGTCGTTATTCAAATTTCGACTTTATTTTTGAATGTTGATCTACGATGTCAGACCTGGATCTGCATTGAAGTTAACTCCGTCTTTTCTCTTTTATTTTGAATGTCGATCTACGATTGCAGACCTGGGTCGTTATTCAATTTCTGACTTTTATTTTGAATGTTGATCTACGATCTCAGACCTGGGTCTGTATTCAATTTCTGTCCGTCTTTTAACTTGTATTTTGAATGTCGATCTACGATTGCCGACCTGGGTCGTTATTCAAATTTCGAATTTATTTTGAATGTTGATCTACGATGTCAGACCTGGATCTGCATTCAAGTTAACTCCGTCTTTTCTCTTTTATTTTGAATGTCGATCTACGATTGCAGACCTGGGTCTGTATTCAAGTTTTGTCCGTCTTTTAAATTTAATTTTGAATGTTGATCTACGATCTCAGACCTGGGTCTGCATTCAAATTTTGTCCGTATTTTTAATTTTATTTTGAATGTCGATCTACGATTCCAGACCTGTTTCCGTATTCAAATTCCGACTTTTATTTTGAATGTTGATCTACGATCTCAGACCTGGGTCTGTATTCAAGTTCTGTCCGTCTTTTAACTTTTATTTTGAATGTTGATCTACGATCTCAGACCTGGGCCTGTATTCAAGTTTTGTCTGTCTTTTAAATTTTATTTTGAATGTTGATCTACGATCTCAGACCTGGGTCTGTATTCAAGTTCTGTCCGTCTTTTAACTTTTATTTTGAATTTCGATCTATGATTGCAGACCTGGGTCGTTATTCAAATTTCGACTTTATTTTTGAATGTTGATCTACGATGTCAGACCTGGATCTGCATTCAAGTTAACTCCGTCTTTTCTCTTTTATTTTGAATGTCGATCTACGATTGCAGACCTGGGTCGTTATTCAATTTCTGACTTTTATTTTGAATGTTGATCTACGATCTCAGACCTGGGTCTGTATTCAATTTCTGTCCGTCTTTTAACTTGTATTTTGAATGTCGATCTACGATTGCCGACCTGGGTCGTTATTCAAATTTCGAATTTATTTTGAATGTTGATCTACGATGTCAGACCTGGATCTGCATTCAAGTTAACTCCGTCTTTTCTCTTTTATTTTGAATGTCGATCTACGATTGCAGACCTGGGTCTGTATTCAAGTTTTGTCCGTCTTTTAAATTTAATTTTGAATGTTGATCTACGATCTCAGACCTGGGTCTGCATTCAAATTTTGTCCGTATTTTTAATTTTATTTTGAATGTCGATCTACGATTGCAGACCTGTTTCCGTATTCAAATTCCGACTTTTATTTTGAATGTTGATCTACGATCTCAGACCTGGGTCTGCATTCAAATTTTGTCCGTATTTTTAATTTTATTTTGAATGTCGATCTACGATTGCCGACCAGGGTCGTTATTCAAATTTCGACTCTATTTTTGAATGTTGATCTACGATGTCAGACCTGAATCTGCATTCAAGTTTTGTCCATCTTTTAACTTTTATTTTGAATGTCGATCTACGATTGCAGACCTGGGTAAGTATTCAAGTTTTGTCCTTCTTTTAAATTTTATTTTGAATGTTGATTTACGATCTCAGACCTGGGTCTGCATTGAGATCTTTGTCCGTATTTTTAATTTTAATTTGAATGCCGATCTACGATTGCAGACCTGGGTCGGTATTCAAATTCCGACTTTTATTTTGAATGTTGATCTACGATCTCAGACCTGGGTCTGTATTCAATTTCTGTCCGTCTTTTTACTTTTATTTTGAATGTTGATCTACGATCTCAGACCTGGGTCTGTATTCAAGTTCTGTCCGTCTTTTAACTTTTATTTTGAATGTTAATTTACGATGTCAGACCTGGATCTGCATTCAGATTTTGTCCGTATTTTTAATTTTATTTTGAATGTCAATCTATGATTGCAGACCTGGGTCGGTATTCAAATTCCGACTTTTATTTTGAATGTTGATCTACGATCTCAGACCTGAGTCTGTATTCAAGTTTTTTCCGTCTTTTAACTTGTATTTTGAATGTCGATCTACTATTGCCGATCTGGGTCGTTATTCAAATTTCGACTTTATTTTTAAATGTCGATCTACGATGTCAGACCTGGATCTGCATTCAAGTTAACTCCGTCTTTTAACTTTTATTTTGAATGTCGATCTACGATTGCAGACCTGGGTCGTTATTCAAATTCCGACTTTTATTTTGAATGTTGATCTACGATCTCAGACCTGGGTCTGTATTCAAGTTCTGTCTGTCTTTTAACTTGTATTTTGAATGTCGATCTACGATTGCCGACCTGGGTCGTTATTCAAATTTCGACTTTATTTTTGAATGTTGATCTACGATGTCAGACCTGGATCTGCATTCAAGTTAACTCCGTCTTTTCTCTTTTATTTTGAATGTCGATCTACGATTGCAGACCTCGGTCTGTATTCAAGTTTTGTCCGTCTTTTAAATTTTATTTTGAATGTTGATCTATGATCTCAGACCTGGGTCTGCATTCAAATTTAGTCCGTATTTTTAATTTTATTTTGAATGTCGCTCTACGATTGCAGACCTGGGTCTATATTCAAATTCCGACTTTTATTTTGAATGTTGATCTACGATCTCAGACCTGGGTCTGTGTTCAAGTTCTGTCCGTCTTTTAACTTTTATTTTGAACGTTGATCTACGATTGCAGACCTGGGTCTGTATTCAAATTCCAACTTTTATTTTGAATGTTGATCTACGATCTCAGACCTGGGTCTGTATTCAAGTTCTGTCCGTCTTTTAACTTTTATTTTGAATGTTGATCTACGATCTCAGACCTGGGTCTGCATTCAAATTTTGTCCGTATTTTAAATTTTATTTTGAATGTCGATCTACGATTGCCGACCTGGGTCGTTATTCAAATTTCGACTCTATTTTTGAATGTTGATCTACGATGTCAGACCTGGATCTGCATTCAAGTTTTGTCCATCTTTTAACTTTTATTTTGAATTTCGATCTACGATTGCAGACCTCGGTCTGTATTCAAGTTCTGTCCGTCTTTTAAATTTTATTTTGAATGTTGATCTACGATCTCAGACATGGGTCGGTATTCAAATTCCGACTTTTATTTTGAATGTTGATCTACGATCTCAGACCTGGGTCTGTATTCAAGTTCTTTCCGTCTTTTAACTTGTATTTTGAATGTCGATCTACGATTGCAGACCTGGGTCGTTATTCAAATTTCGACTTTATTTTTGAATGTTGATCTACGATGTCAGACCTGGATCTGCATTCAAGTTAACTCCGTCTTTTCTCTTTTATTTTGAATGTCGATCTACGATTGCAGACCTAGGTCTGTATTCAAGTTTTGTCCATCTTTTAATTTTATTTTGAATGTCGATCTACGATCTCAGACCTAGGTCTGCATTCAAATTTTGTCCGTATTTTAAATTTAATTTTGAATGTCGATCTACAATTGCAGACCTGGGTCGTTATTAAAATTCCGACTTTTATTTTGAATGTTGATCTACGATCTCAGACCTGGGTCTGTATTCAATTTCTGTCCGTCTTTTAACTTTTATTTTGAATGTTGATCTTCGATCTCAGACCTGGGTCTGTATTCAAGTTTTGTCCATTTTTTAGATTTTATTTTGAATGTCGATCTACGATCTCAGACCTTGGTCTGTATTCAAGTTTTGTCCGTATTTTAGATTTTATTTTGAATGTCGATCTACGATCTCAGACCTGGGTCGGTATTCAAATTCCGACTTTTATTTTGAATGTTGATCTACGATCTCAGACCTGGATCTGTATTCAAATTTTGTCCATATTTTTAATTTTATTTTGAATGTCGATCTACGATTGCAGACCTGGGTCGGTATTAAAATCCCGAATTTTGTTTTGAATGTTGATCTACGATCTCAGACCTGGGTCGGTATTCAAGTTCTGTCCGTCTTTTAACTTTTATTTTGAATGTTGATCTACGATGTCAGACCTGAATCTGCATTCAAGTGAACTCTGTCTTTTCTCTTTTATTTTGAATGTCGATCTACGATTGCAGACCTGGGTCTGTATTCAAGTTTTGTACGTCTTTTAAATTTGATTTTGAATGTCGATCTACGATCTCAGACCTTGGTCTGCATTAAAATTTTGTCCGTATTTTTAATTTTATTTTGAATGTCGATCTACGATTGCAGACCTGGGTCTGTATTCAAATTTTGACTTTTATTTTGAATGTTGATCTACGATCTCAGACCTGGGTCTGTATTCAATTTCTGTCCGTCTTTTAACATGTATTTTGAATGTCGATCTACAATTGCCGACCTGGGTCGTTATTCAAATTACGACTTTATTTTGAATGTTGGTCTACGGTGTCAGACCTGGATCTGAATTCAAGTTAACTCCGTCTTTTCTCCTTTATTTTGAATGTCGATCTACGATTGCAGACCTGGGTCTGTATTCAAGTTCTGTCCGTCTTTTAACTTTTATTTTGAATGTTGATCTACGATTGCAGACCTGGGTCGGTATTCAAATTCCGACTTTTATTTTGAATGTTGATCTACGATCTCAGACCTGGGTCTGTATTCAAGTTCTGTCCGTCTTTTAACTTTTATTTTGAATGTTGATCTACGATCTCAGACCTGGGTCTGTATTCAAGTTTTGTCCGTCTTTTAAATTTTATTTTGAATGTTGATCTACGATCTCAGACCTGGGTCAGCATTCAAATTTTGTCCATATTTTTAATTTTTTTTTGAATGTCGATCTACGATTGCAGACCTGGGTCGTTATTCAAATTCCGACTTTTATTTTGAATGTTGATCTACGATCTCAGACCTGAGTCTGTATTCAAGTTCTGTCCGTCTTTTAACTTGTATTTTGAATGTCGATCTACGATTGCCGACCTGGGTCGTTATTCAAATTTCGACTTTATTTTTGAATGTTGATCTACGATGTCAGACCTGGATCTGCATTCAAGTTAACTCCGTCTTTTCTCTTTTATTTTGAATGTCGATCTACGATTGCAGACCTCGGTCTGTATTCAAGTTTTGTCCGTCTTTTAAATTTTATTTTGAATGTTGATCTACGATCTCAGACCTGGGTCTGCATTCAAATTTTGTCCGTATTTTTAATTTTATTTTGAATGTTGCTCTACGATTGCAGACCTGGGTCGGTATTCAAATTCCGACTTTTATTTTGAATGTTGATCTACGATCTCAGACCTGGGTCTGTGTTCCAGTTCTGTCCGTCTTTTAACTTTTATTTTGAACGTTGATCTACGATTGCAGACCTGGGTCGGTATTCAAATTCCGACTTTTATTTTGAATGTTGATCTACGATCTCAGACCTGGGTCTGTATTCAAGTTCTGTCCGTCTTTTAACTTTTATTTTGAATGTTGATCTACGATCTCAGACCTGGGTCTGCATTCAAATTTTGTCCGTATTTTAAATTTTATTTTGAATGTCGATCTACGATTGCCGACCTGGGTCGTTATTCAAATGTCGACTCTATTTTTGAATGTTGATCTACGATGTCAGACCTGGATCTGCATTCAAGTTTTGTCCATCTTTTAACTTTTATTTTGAATTTCGATCTACGATTGCAGACCTCGGTCTGTATTCAAGTTTTGTCCGTCTTTTAAATTTTATTTTGAATGTTGATCTACGATCTCAGACCTGGGTCTGCATTCAAATTTTGTCCGTATTTTTAATTTTATTTTGAATGTCGATCTACGATTGCAGACCAGGGTCGGTATTCAAATTCCGACTTTTATTTTGAATGTTGATCTACGATCTCAGACCTGGGTCTGTATTCAATTTCTGTCCATCTTTTTACTTTTATTTTGAATGTTGATCTACGATCTCAGACCTGGGTCTGTATTCAAGTTTGTCCGTATTTTAGATTTTATTTTGAATGTCAATCTACGATCTTAGACCTGGGTCGGTATTCAAATTCCGACTTTTATTTTGAATGTTGATCTACGATCTCAGACCTGGATCTGCATTCAAATTTTGTCCGTATTTTTAATATTATTTTGAATGTCGAACTACGATTGCAGGCCAGGGTCGGTATTCAAATTCTGACTTTTATTTTGAATGTTGATCTACGATCTCAGACCTGAGTCTGTATTCAAGTTCTGTCCGTCTTTTAACTTTTATTTTGAATGTTGATCTACGATGTCAGACCTCGATCTGCATTCAAATTTTGTCCGTATTTTTAATTTTATTTTGAATGTCGATCTACGATTGCAGACCTGGGTCGTTATTCAAATTCCGACTTTTATTTTGAATGTTTATCTACGATCTCAGACCTGAGTCTGTATTCAAGTTCTGTCCGACTTTTAACTTTTATTTTGAATGTCAATCTATGATTGCAGACCTGGGTCGTTATTCAAATTTCGACTTTATTTTTGAATGTCGATCTACGATGTCAGACCTGGATCTGCATTCAAGTTAACTCCGTCTTTTAACTTTTATTTTGAATGTCGATCTACGATTGCAGACCTGGGTCGTTATTCAAATTCTGACTTTTATTTTGAATGTTGATCTACGATCTCAGACCTGGGTCTGTATTCAAGTTCTGTCCGTCTTTTAACTTGTGTTTTGAATGTCAATCTACGATTGCCGACCTGGGTCGTTATTCAAATTTCGACTTTATTTTTGAATGTTGATCTACGATGTCAGACCTGGATCTGCATTCAAGTTAACTCCGTCTTTTCTCTTTTATTTTGAATGTCGATCTACGATTGCAGACCTGGGTCTGTATTCAAGTTTTGTCCGTCTTTTAAATTTTATTTTGAATGTTGATCTACGATCTCAGACCTGGGTCTGCATTCAAATTTTGTCCGTATTTTTTATTTTATTTTGAATGTCGATCTACGATTGCAGACCTGGGTCTGTATTCAAATTCCGACTTTTATTTTGAATGTTTATCTACGATCTCAGACATGGGTCTGTATTCAAGTTCTGTCCGTCTTTTAACTTTTATTTTGAATGTTGATCTACGATTGCAGACCTGGGTCGGTATTCAAATTCCGATTTTTATGTTGATCTACGATCTCAGACCTGGGTCTGTATTCAATTTCTGTCCGTCTTTTTACTTTTATTTTGAATGTTGATCTACGATCTCAGACCTGGGTCTGTATTCAAGTTTTGTCCATATTTTAGATTTTATTTTGAATGTCGATCTACGATCTCAGACCTGGGTCGGTATTCAAATTCCGACTTTTATTTTGAATGTTGATCTACGATCTCAGACCTGGATCTGCATTCAAATTTTGTCCGTATTTTTAATTTGATGTTGAATGTCGATCTACGATTGCAGACCAGGGTCGGTATTCAAATTCCGACTTTTATTTTGAATGTTGATCTACGATCTCAGACCTGGGTCTGTATTCAAGTTCTGTCCATCTTTTAACTTGTATTTTGAATGTTGATCTACTATGTCAGACCTGGATCTGTATTCAAATTTTGTCCGTTTTTTTAATTTTATTTTGAATGTCGATCTACGATCTCAGACCTGGGTCATTGCAGACCTGGGTCGGTATTCAAATTCCGACTTTTATTTTGAATGTTGATCTACGATGTCAGACCTGGATCTGCATTCAAGTTCACTCCGTCTTTTAACTTTTATTTTGAATGTCGATCTACGATTGCAGACCTGGGTCTGTATTCAAGTTTTGTCCGTCTTTTAACTTTTATTTTGAATGTTGATCTACGATGTCAGACCTGGATCTGCATTCAAATTTTGTCCGTGTTTTTAATTTTATTTTGAATGTCGATCTGCGATTGCAGACCTGGGTCTGTATTCAAGTTTTGTCCGTCTTTTAACTTTTATTTTGAATGTTGATCTACGATGTCAGACCTGGATCTGCATTCAAATTTTGTCCGTGTTTTTAATTTTATTTTGAATGTCGATCTACGATCTCAGACCTGGATCTGCATTGAATGTTGATCTACGATCTCAGACCTGGATCTGCATTGAATGTTGATCTACGATTGCAGACCTGGGTCGTTATTCAAATTTTGACTCTTTTTTTTAATGTTGATCTACGATCTCAGACCTGGATCTGCATTGAATGTTGATCTCCGATTGCCGATCTCATAGCCAACTTCACGCAACTCAATTTACTTCCTCTTTCTTTATTTAGTATACTGAGAGAGAAAAAAGTGTAATCAAATCGGAGTATTTACCTTTGGTGGCGATATTTGTCACAGGCATGTGACTGCATATATATAGATGTACATGGTCGGAAATAACTTGCGTACAACAGATAAGTTCAGATAATATGTGTACATTAGTGTAATATAACATTATGGGAAACTGTTGTGGAAGTGAGGTTTGTGTCAGTTATACATATATTTGTCAATGTGACTGTATATATAGAATATGACGGTATTGTGAACTCGTTAAGTTTTTATGCACTTAAACGTGATCGTTAATATAATTTTGTTATATATAATCTAATGACACGATCCATGTCTTACTATTGATATGTATGCAGATAACACAGGGTCACTATGCTACCCGACATTGGATGTATCATCAGGTACAGATATGACTGTATGTTTCAAACAGTTGTCTACAGTTTTAAAGACAGAAAATTGTATTTCAGTACTGGTAATTAAGAAATTGAACTCTGCCATCATGCACATATGCATATATACAGGCTTTATAAGATCGAGTGCCCGTCTAACTTTATTAAATATAAGACATTCACTGTCTGCATTCATCTTTACTATTTACTTTCCCATCAATAAACGTACATGTATACAGATTCCCCCTAAATATACGTAAACATACTCAAATTGCCACTAATTATACATACTTAAATTTGTCCTCAATAAACATACTCACATTTCATCTCAATACATTTACACAAACTCAGAATTCCCCTCAATACACATACTAAACTTTCCCCTAAAGATACATACTCAAATTTGTCCTCAATAAACATACTCACATTTCCTCTCAATACAATTACACAAACTCAGAATTCCCCTCAATATACGTACTAAACTTTCCGCTCAATATACATACTCAAATTTGTTTTCATTACCATACTCACATTTCCTCTCAATACATTTACACAAAATCAGAATTCCCCTCAATATACGAGGTATGTCCCAAAAGTAATAGGAGGCATTTAGAAATATGGCTTTTAGTGTTTCAATCCGAACAAATTTTGGCATGGATAATTTTCTATATCTAAACTATAAGCATGCAAAATTTCAATATCATACACTACTATTTAACATTAATTTTGAAAAGTCAAAAAGTATGGGGGAGATTGATGTTATTTGTGCAAGGTCAAATTGACATACAAATGAAAGTCTTCTTTTTTTCGAAGTATGAACCACTAGGCAAAACACAATATTTGTGGTACTGCACCCTAAATATTTGTATACATACTCAGATTTCACCTCAATATGTGTATACATGCTCAATTTCCCCCATAATATATGAACAGTCATACTCATCTTTCTCCTCAATATATTTAATCAATTTCAATACACATACAAAAACTCAGATTTCCCCTCAATATACATTGTCAGATTTCCCCTCTACACGTATACATACTCAGATTTCCCCTCAATATACATTGTCATATTTCCCCTCTACACATATACATACTCAGATTTCCCCTCTACACATATACATACTCAGATTTCCCCTCTACACATATACATACTCATATATCCACTCAGTATACATTGTCAGATTTCTCCTCTTCACATAAACATACTCAGATTTCGCCTCTACACATATACATACTCAGATTTCCCCTCTACACATATACATACTCAGATATCCACTCAGTATACATTGTCAGATTTCTCCTCTTCACATATACATACTCAGATTTCGCCTCTACACATATACATACTCAGATTTCCCCTCTACACATATACATACTCAGATTTCCCCTCAATATACATTGTCATATTTCCCCTCTACACATATACATACTCAGATTTCCCCTCTACACATATACATACTCAGATTTCCCCTCTACACATATACATACTCAGATATCCACTCAGTATACATTGTCAGATTTCTCCTCTTCACATATACATACTCAGATTTCGCCTCTACACATATACATACTCAGATTTCCCCTCTACACATATACATACTCAGATATCCACTCAGTATACATTGTCAGATTTCTCCTCTTCACATATACATACTCAGATTTCGCCTCTACACATATACATACTCAGATTTCCCCTCTACACATATACATACTCAGATTTCCCCTCAATATACATTGTCATATTTCCCCTCTACACATATACATACTCAGATTTCCCCTCTACACATATACATACTCAGATTTCCCCTCTACACATATACATACTCAGATATCCACTCAGTATACATTGTCAGATTTCTCCTCTTCACATATACATACTCAGATTTCGCCTCTACACATATACATACTCAGATTTCCCCTCTACACATATACATACTCAGATATCCACTCAGTATACATTGTCAGATTTCTCCTCTTCACATATACATACTCAGATTTCGCCTCTACACATATATATACTCATATTTCCCCTCAATATACATTGTCAAATTTCCCCTCTACATGTATACATACTCAGGTTTCCCCTAAATATACAAACTCAGATTGCCCGCTCAGATTTCCCCTCAGTATACATACTCAGATTTCCCCTCAATATACGTACTCAGATTTCCCCTCAATATACATACTCAGATTTCCCTTCTACACATATACGTACTCAGATTTCCCCTCAATATACATACTCAGATTTCCCGTTCTACACATATACATACTCAGATTTTCCCCTCTACATAATTATATACATACTCCAATTTCTCCTCAATATACATACTCAGATTTCCCCTCAATATACATACTCAGATTTCCCCATAATACACAAACTCAGATTGCCCACTCAGATTTCCCCTCAATATACATACTCCATAGCTATGTTCATTGGTTCCTTTTTCTTACAAATGCAAGTTCCACGTACAACCTCAGAAATAATAATAATATTCAAATTCCTTCTTCAAGAACAGCTCTGTACTCAAATTCCTTTATTCCTTCCGTTGTCCATGACTGGAACACTCTCCCGCTTGAAACAAGACAAGCCTCTTCTCTGAATGCTTTTAAACATAAACTCGAAAGTAACGAACCAAAAGTACCTGAATTTTTTTACATTGGTACAAGGAAATGCCAATTATTGCATGCCTGCCTCTGAATGAGTTGTAGTGCACTTAAGCAACATCTATTTCTTAAACACATTGAAGACTCCCCCCTGTGTACATGTGGGCAAATAGAAAGCACAGCTCACTTCTTTCTCAATTGTCACCTTTACCAGCATCATCGCATACCACTCCTGACATCTGTCAGTGAGTTATGTACAGTTTCTTTAAATATACTTCTTTTTGGTGAACCACAACTCTCTTATGACAATAATGTTAAAATATTTGAAGCAGTTCACAAATACATTTTATCCACTAATCGTTTCTCCTGAACATGTAAGTAGGTCTGAAGAATTAACAAAGCTATTTCTATTTATGTGGTGAGGTCAGCCCCTCTCTCAATTTCGTCCATGCCGTTCAGAACTTGTCCAAAAATGTTAACCATTATTATTATGTGAATTCACATAATTATCCATTACTTTAATCATTTTAATCACCTTTCTTTTTTTTCTAATTACTCACTTCATTTTCCAAGTTTCTTAAATATATCAGAAACAATAATCCTAAAAGTATGATAAAACATTTGTATTAAATATATTTTGAACTATGTTATATTCGTAATGCTATATAAGAGCATCAATCAAATTGTTGCTAATCTGCCAAATTTTTTCACAATTGATATATGTCATGGAAAAGAACTTTATAAGATTTTATCTTCCGTTCTAATCCATATTTATACCTAAACTTATGTGTATATATGTACATTTGAATGAATAAATATGTTTAAACCAATATACATACTCAGATTTCCCCTCAATATACATTGTCAGATTTTGCCTCTACACATATACATACTCAGATTTCCCCTCAATATACATTGTCAGATTTTGCCTCTACATTTATACATACTCAGATTTCCCCTCAATATACATTGTCAGATTTTGCCTCTACACATATACATACTCAGATTTCCCCTCAATATACAATGTCAGATTTTGCCTCTACATTTATACATACTCAGATTTCCCCTCAATATACATTGTCAGATTTCCCCTCTACACATATACATACTCAGATTTCCCCTCAATATACATTGTCAGATTTCCCCTCTAGATGTATACATACTCAGATTTCTCCTCAATATACAAACTCAGATTGCCCACTCAGATTTCCCCTCAGTATACATACTCAGATTTCCCCTCAATATACGTACTCAGATTTCCCCTCAATATACATACTCAGAATCCCCTTTCTACACATATACATACTCAAATTTCCCCTCTACATAATTATATACAAACTCCGATTTCTCCTCAATATACATACTTAGATTTCCCCTCAATATACATCCTCAGATTTCCCATCAATACACAAACTCAGATTGCCCACTCAGATTTCCCCTCAATATACATACTCAGATTTCCCCTCAATATACATACTCAGATTCCCCTTCTACACATACACATACTCCAATTTTCCCCTCTACATAATTATATACATACTCCAATTTCCCCTCAATATACATACTCAGAATTCCCCTCAATATACATACTCAGATTTCCCCTCAATATACATACTCAGATTTCCCCTAAATATACAAACTCAGATTTCCCCTTAATATACATACTCAGATTTCCCCTCAATATACATTTTCAGATTTCCCCTCAATATACATACTCAGATTTCTCCTTCTACACATATACATACTCAAATTTTCCCTCTGCATAATTATATACATACTCCAATTTCTCCTCAATATACATACTCAGATTTCCCCTCAATATACATACTCAGATTTCCCCATAATACACAAACTCAGATTGCCCACTCAGATTTCCCCTTAATATACATACTCAGATTTCCTCTTAATATACATACTCAGATTTCCCCTCAATATACATACTCAGATTTCCCCTTAATATACATACTCAGATTTCCCCTCAATAAACATACTCAGATTACCCCTTCTACACATATACATGCTGAAATTTTCCCTCTACATAATTATATACATACTCTCGATTTCTCCTCAGTATATGTACTCAGATTTCACCTCAATATAAATACTCAGATTTTGAATAATTTTAAACGACTACGACATAGTTACTACATGATGCAAGAACTGTCTACTTTTTTTGACAGACTGGGTTTTAAACAATACCAGTCTCCCATTAATATAGTATGTTAAATATTGATTATAGAACAATGTTTTTTATAATGTCAAAACGCTTATACAAAATAGGATTCTTAGTGTCTAAATAACTTTGCTAGATATCTTTATTTGACTGTCAGATTGTGATGCGTATATGAGAGGGCTATAAATCATTTATGAATTTGATGGTCGACAGGGTGGTCGCTGTTTCATTAAAAATCTATATACATGTATACACAATTACCTTAAACTTAATTAAACCATGCTGACACAAACTTCTGCAATATCAACGAGGGAAAAACTCAAAACAGGCATAGAGCTTATATATTCTGGATACACAAGGTTTCTTTGAATTGACCTCCATGTACGGACAGATTCGATGCAACCTAATCTAAAAGCCTTGATAGATATAAATGCTGGTGTTTTAAGAACAATTTAATATTAAAGATGTCAACTCTAGTCTATAAACAGTACAAAATTACAGTATTAAACATAATAGTTATAATCCCTTGATAGGGGTATAAAGAACATAAATGTTACTATTGGATGTGTATTACTAAAACATATATATATTTCAGGAAGAAGACCGACCATTGCTGCAGTCAGGTCCAGTAGGTGCGAGATCTGGTACTCTTTCCACGCCGTCTGTCACCCCAGTGTCTCCTGTCAGACAACCACCTGTGTCCGCCCGACAACACAGACCAGTAGATCATCGTGACTTTGGTATGTATGCCAGTTTCTCACCCCCACCCCCAATAGACTGTTCTATGTGTGTGCGTCTCTCCATGTGTGCGTGCATATGCCAGTTTCTCCCCACCATCTGCCCCAATAGACTGTTCTGGATGTGTGCGTCTTGCCGCTTGTGCATGCATTTGTGTGATAGGTTTGGAGATAAATAGAGTTAGCTCTATGTTAATCTACATCAGCTCATATATATATATATTAACATCTACATTACGTTCACGAGTATATATATATATAAATAGGCTTCACTTTACATGATTTTTCCATTATATTTCTATTATATATTAATGGAATTTGTAGATAACTTTAACAAAAGAAACGACCCTTCCATGTGCATCTTGTTCTGACTAGATTTACTAGTAATATGGCAGTTACAGTTTAGCCCAAGAATGTGCCAGTAAGTGGGTGGATCTTTTTTAAAACCAAAATAGTACGATATTACTGTTAAAAAAGTCAGTGCCATCTTATTTTCAGTATCACATATGGGTTCCAGCGACAGCAAGTGTATATTTCTAATGAATGAACTCAAATAAATAAATAATAAGCAATGAACAATCATGTAAGTATTGTATGGGGTTAGCTTAGTTTACAGTATTTCAGTGCCTGCTCGAGACAGTATTGTAAGCACAGCCACACTCGAATATCATGCCCTAATCACCCCATCTAGATACTTTATACAGACACTAGGCTGACCAGACCTAGAACTATCCTCAAAATGCTGAGCGCAAGCGAGATCTTATTGCACCATTATTCAAGTCTTTAGTATGACCTGAGTGGGTGTTGAACCCACAACCTAACCACGTGTAAGACGAATGTTCCAGCATAAGACCACCACTGCAGTCAATAGAACTAGTTTAAGCAGTGCAGTGGATATGGTGTTGGCAGCTCATGCCAGAGGTTGAGGGTTCATTCGGACAGTTAACTCAGTGGATTATCAAAAAAATAACCTTGGGTACTGGTTCTAGCCTGGCAATACCACTTCAAACTTATTTTGCAATCAAGCTAAAATATTATAATATAGATGAATAAAATTAGTTCACTTTTATAATTTTAATCCACAGAGACATCAATAGAGCTGATAGCAACTCTCAAATTAAAGTCATTACCACTGCCTGCACTCGATAAAACATTTAAGGTAAGCCAACATATGTAGCTGCAAAAGTAGCAACTTAAATTCTAGATTAATTAAAACTGCAATGATAAATGGCCAAAAAAACTATTTTTAATCTACAACTTTTAATACTAAGTATGTACACATTTGTATATTGATAATATTTATATGTGTATAAATCCAGATATTTGGCACAGGGGTCAAAATGATCTGTTTTCCCTGGTTTTTTCACCAAGAAAATTACTTCCCTGATATAAATCTTGATACATTTGTCATTCAATAAGAACATGTTCAGATTGTGTAACACTACTTAAAATTTGATAAGGATCATGCCTTATATAAATTCTACTGAACTAAAATTCAAACTGTTCTGTAGACAACACTAGAAAAAATAAACCTTGCTAAGATGTAAGTTAACTTGTCTTTAAAGATTTTTCTTTCAAAGAAGTTTTGAAAACAAATGAATTCTAAAATTGTTTTTAAAAAAAAGCATTTTTATCTCAATAGTAGTTTTCTTGCATGTAAATTGATTATAATTATGGTCAATAAATATGCAAAGTTTGAAAACAATCTTGAAATGAATGAAAAACAATTTTTACAATAAGTTGGATGTTGAATGTACAGGCAGTAGTTCTCCAGCTCTGTCAGATTTTTTTTCCAAATCTAAGTTCAATCCATTGTATATAAAAAAAAAAGAAGAAAAAATATGACAAACATAAGACGAGTACTTATGTTTGTCTCTTTTTTTTGGTGTGTGTGTGCTTTTTCAGTTTTTGTGATACATGTTTATGATGAATTTAACATAAATAAAAAAAAATCAGATGGGGTGAAGGTGCTAACCAATGTCTGTTACTCCTGTTTGTGGTTGAATAGGGTTTAATGGCATGTTTAACAAATTTCAGGTTATATATGACATATCCAGTTTTATTGAAGGAGGAAGACCTGAGAATGAATCAGTGTAGAATCACCATTCTTAAACAACTAACTGACAAATATTCGCACATGAAGTTTTGTGAGAGTGTGGGAATCGAACACAAGCTTAGCAGTGAGAGTTTAGTGACCCTTGTCGGATGTACAAAAAACAGGGTTAGAAATAAGAATGAATGAATGAATAGGGTTTTACGGCATACCAACACATTATAGGCTATTCAACGCCAACAGGAAGGAATATTCCAGGTTCACTCTACATGTATGAAAATAACAAATTAACATGCAGATTTAAAAAAAATACACCAACAAATGAATATGCAGAATGAACCTAGAACCTTGATACCTGCAGAACTGCAGAGTTTCAGCAAATTCTATCGTATTACTCAAATTGTCACTTCTTATGACATGCATGAGCCACAGTGGTCCTATTCTTGCCATCACTCATATGGCTCCCTGAAACCACACAGCGGTTGATATTTTAACCACATTAGTGAACATGACAAAAAATGGTAAAATAAACATGACACCCCTTCGGAGGATTCCTACCCCTTCTGCAGAGATCGGCAGTGATTCTATTCTTAGCCGGAACACATGGGCTTAGAAATAAGAACTTTTAAAGAAAAATACAAAATTTTGGAGCAAACAATGTCATTTTTTAATGCATTTATTTTTAAAAATGCAAATCAACATTTTAGATTAATATATCTTTGAATATATTGCCCGTACTTGTATTAGCATTGTTTTGGCATAAAGTATAAACACAGTTCCAAACCTGTTTTTAAAAACTACATGACTGTTTACCATTTTAATGTAACATATAGGAAATAAATAGCATGGTCCTTATCATAAGCTTCCCTGCTTAGTGTCCGTGACAATATAAATCCAACTAAGCATGTGAAACTGTTCTAACTTACTCATCTACCAAGATATTGGGAAACTATATAATTAAGTAATTAAAAGTTTCAGAAATTGTTCTCACTTACTCATCTTTGTTTTCCTTAACAGGACATGGGGAAACTATACAATGAAATAGTGGCAAGTTTCAGAAAATGTTTAACTTACTCATGTATGTTTCACCTACATGGTCATGGGGAAAACTATACAATAAAGTAGTGGGGAAGTTTCAGATAATGTACACACAAAGTCTTACTTATCTCTGTCTCACCTACCAGGACATAGGTGTACTATACAATGAAGTAGTGGCAAGTTTCAGAAAATGTTTAACTTACTCATGTTTGTTTCACCTACCAGGACATGGGGAAACTATACAATGAAGTAGTGGGAAGTTTCAGATAATGTTTAACTTACTCATGTTTGTTTCACCTACCAGGACATGGGGAAACTATACAATGAAGTAGTGGCAAGTTTCAGAAAATGTTTAACTTACTCATGTTTGTTTCACCTACCAGGACATGGGGAAACTATACAATGAAGTAGTGGGAAGTTTCAGATAATGTACTCACAAAGTCTTACTCATGTTTGTTTCACCTACCAGGACATAGAGAAACTATACAATGAAGTAGTGGGAAGTTTCTGAAAATGTTCTAACTGACCCATCTTTGTTTTACATACCAGGACATAGGGAAACTATACAATGAAGTAGTGGGACATTTCTGAAAATGTTCTAACTTACTCACTTTTGTTTCACCTACCAGGACATAGGGAAACCATAAAATGAAGTTACTGAATGTTTCTAAAAATATTCTAACTTACACATTTTTGTTTTACCTACCAAGACATAGGGAAACTATAGTGATAATACAATGAAGTAGTGAAATGTTTCTGAAAATGTTCTAATTTTCTTATCTTTGTTTCACCTACCAGGACATTGGGAAACTATACAATGAAGTAGTGGAAAGTTTCCGGTCCTTGGAGACGGACATACACAAGTTTAAGGAATATTTTGTGGAAGAGACAGCTGGTATTCCCGTACTAGCAACATGTGTACAGATATTAGTCAAGCGGTGTGGTATGTAACAAGATATTTATTTACATATATATGCCACGCCCGTCTTAAAATTTTGTTGTAAGTTTTAATGTACAACAGTCGTAATTATTTAAGAGCGTTTTACTAAATAAACTTAAAATAAAATTTATCTTAGCTTAAGATGTTTAGTAAGACGCTCGCCAGGAAACCAGCATCAATTCAGAAATATTGTAACATTTCCTGCAAATATTCATTTAAACCTTAGTACAATGTACAAATGAATACACCCACACACTGCACATTTTTGTCCGGGCTTTATGCCTGCATGTGTTGTCTAGATCAAGCTTTGCCAAATTGATCGCATGCGGCAGAGACCACTTTTTATTTCTCAAATTTCTTCTTTTTTTCATGTATTTTATAAAATGTTGCATGAAATAAACCCAATGCACCAGTAATATTAATCAAACTAGAAAAGTGTATAAATATTTGTTAAAGCCCAGCAACTAGTACTTTCAAGTACTTGCCAATGGATTTTTAATTTTGGGTCAATTATTTGAAGAATGAATTAATAAATTTTATTTCTATTAATTGTTTTTTTTCATGGAGGCATTTTACATAAGGCCATTATAAATTAATTGCTAGATTATCATCCAGTTTTTCTTAAAAACGGGGATGGCGGGAGGATTTTATTTTTTACTTTCATTTTTAAAATTTATAAAAAAAAAATCAAAAATAAATATTTTTTTTATTTTTTATTTTTTTTTTTATAATAAAAAAGGGTCAGGGCGGCATGAAAATCTAGAAAATAATTTATTATGGCTTTACTTGAACTTGAACTGACCACTTTCAATGAAATGCTGAACACTAAATGAACAATATTGTACATAGACAGTTGGACCACATGACTCACATATGAAACCTCTCATATAGAATTACAGAGGTTCGTTAATATGACACATATGAAACAAGAAAATATCGGTAGAACCGATGGATGCTCCCCAAGTGAGTGTTTGCCTCTGTATGGGCTACTTGGTTGAAGAATACCTAACTGTATAGCAGGAACAATATGTGGCTCTGCACTTCACAGAACTAATTTGAAAATCATTCAACCGGAACAAAATGACAATATGTGCAGATCCTAACTAGTTTTACAGAATTAAAACCAGAGGTTGTAGGGAAATAGTGTCATGCAGCAATATGCACATCTCCACTTGGTAATGATGCATCCTAGCAAGTTTCATAAAATTCCAACCACAAGTTGTAGAGAAATAGAGCGGAAAAGAATCTGGTCACAGACTGAATCAAAGGGCCATAACTCTGTGAAAAATCATCGAACCGAAACACAAACATAGCAAGTTTCATAAAATTCCAATGTGAGGTTGTAGAGAAAAAGTGTGAACAATAATTTTGTCACAGACTCAATGAGAGGGCAATAACTCCATGAAAAATCATCGAACCAAAACACACGACAATATGCGCATCTGCACTTGGTAATGATGCATCCAAGCAAGTTTCATAAAACTCCAACATGGGGTTGTAGAGAAATAGCGCAGACAATAATTTGTCACAGACAGAATCAAAGGGCCATAACTCCGTGAAAAAATCATAAAACAGGAACACAGCCAAAATGCACATCTGCACTTGGTAATGATGCATCCTAGCAAGTTTCACAAAATTCCAACATGGGGTTGTAGAGAAATAGTGCGGACAATAATTTGGTTACAGACTCAATCAAAGGGCCATAACTCCTTGAAAAATCACCGAACCGGAACACATAGACAATATGCGCATCTGCACTTGGTAATGATGCATCCTAGCAAGTTTCACAAAATTCCAACATGGAATTGTAGAGAAATAGCATGGACAAGAATTTGGTCACAATAAGAATCAAAGGGCCATAATTCTGTGAAAAATCATTGAACCAGAACACAAAGACAACAGTGCAATTGCACTTTGTAATGATGCATCCTAGCAAGTTTCATAAAATTCCAACCAGAGGTTTTAGAGAAATAGCCTGGACAAGAAGTGGTGATGCACTGACGGACAGACGAAGCGGCGACTATATGCTTCCCCCCTTTGGGGGAACATAAAAATATATCCATGGACAATACTGAGTGATGAGTAAGTAGTGATAATACACCAAGTTAACAAAAAAAATATAGCATGGGTTTATTACAATCTTACACATCAGAAGTTTTGTGATAAAAAAAGTATCCATATTTTTATTTTTACAGGAGTGGCGAAGATAAACATAGAAAGAAAAACTGGAACATTTATAGAAGTGACTTATGATACTAAGGAGGTGACAAAGTATTGTAAAGGCGCCCCTGAGTCTGTTTTGGATCAGTTGAACCATTTCAAAAGTGCAGGACGTCACATAAAAAATGTACTGGAACATGCGCCACAGGTGCAAACCAATACTGCAATATTACTGAATGACGAACAGACACTGAGGAAAGACATTCTAAAGGCTGATCTTTCTTCGCAGGAAAGTCAGGAAGCAATGAGAGCATTTCTTGACAATGTGTCTAAGTTACGTACCATGGCTGCTGGTACAGATACCCTAAAAAGAGATGTTGAGAAAAAGTTTAAAGAGTATTCAAAAGCCAGTGAGGGTTTCTTCGTGGAAAATGAACTGTAAACATTATGATAAATATATGTAATCTGTGTAGAAAGTACAATACAATTAATTGAAAGACAAATGTCCAAGAAAAATGAATGACATACAGGAATGAATCATTTAATTTATTGTATGACAGTAAATTATTTATAGAATACAAATTTGTTTTGATTATGGGATCTCCTATTAAAGATGTTTTTAATTATTGGATTTTGAGGGAATTAGTTATTCGGTTTCCTGCTTTAGAGGTAGTATAAATAAAAATGGTTTGGAAATGAATATATAGTATCTCACTATCATAATTATATAACAAAAGCACCGCAAGCGGGTGTAGACGCTTGTCTTTTCCAAATCTATTATGAATGTCAAAGTCAGTGAAGTAAACTTTTTAAACATGATGGTGATTAGTTTAAAAAATCAATACTATTACTGGTTTTTCTCTTGTTTCTGTGCTATTGCTGGTTGTTTGGCTAAAATATTACTTCCATAATTCACATTATGAAAGATGTAATGTGATTATACTCGGAAACAAACATGCATATTCATAAAATAATACATCACTATTTTCACATTTTGCATTGAGGCTAAATTGGTGGTATTGTTTCCAGTGTCCACCGATAGGAGGTAAGTCACACATGCTCAACTGATAGCAACAATATCTTAAACACAATGTTTGATTCTACAAATATATTACAAAATGCATCAAACATTATGAGAAATTCAGCTGTGTTGTAAAAATTTTAAACAGACCCGTACATTTCCCTAATAAATCATTTGTATTTTTTATAAAATATTTTGCCTCATGGCTATCAACTGAGCAAGAGCACCCTAACCATTTTCAAGATAAAATGTGCATGTTAATGGAGTTTCATTTTAATTTATATCAATACATCAATCCAAACTTTTTTAGTATATTCATCAAAATAACAAAAGAGAAAGATTATTTTTACTTTACTGCAAGAAAAATTGTATAAGTTTGGTGTCGGAAACAATAAAATTTTAGCATTTTTGACTAATTAAAGGGCCATAACTCTGAAAATAATGGTCAGAATTGGCTGATTACCGAACTTAGCTCAGATTTTATAGAAATACACACTTTGTGTAAGTTGGCTTCAGTTCAGATAAAAAAAATACTCTAGTTATTGAGCAGAATCATTTAATTTTAGCATTTGTGACTAATTAAAGGGCCATAACTCTAAAGATAATAGTCTGAATCGGCTGGTTATTTAACATGGCCTAGATTTTATAGAGTTCAAACTATATGTAAGTTTGCTACAGTTTTGAAAAAGAAAAATCTAGTTATTGAGCCGAAACGGTAAGTTTTAGCATTTTTGACTAATTAAAGGGCCATAACTCTAAAGATAATGGTCCATATTGGCTGGTTATTGAACTAGGCCTAGATTTTATAGAGGTACACACTATGTGCAAGTTTGCTTCAGTTCTGATAAAGAATAATCTATTTATTGAGTGGAAACGGTAAATTTTAGCATTTTTTACTTATTAAAGGGCCATAACTCAAGATAATAGTCTGAATTGGCTGTTTATTTAACATGGCCTAGATTTTATAAAGATTCACACTTTGCTTAAGTTTGCTTCTGTTCTGATAAAGAATACTCTAGTAATTGAGTGGAAATGGGCAATTCTAGCATTTTTGACTAATAAAAGGGCCACAACTCTGAAGAAAATTGTCCATTTTAGCTGGTTATCGGCCTTGGCCTAGATTTTATAGAGGTACACGCTTTATGTAAGTTTGGTTTAGTTCATATGAAGTGGGGGGAAGGGGGCAGGGGTCAGGATCTTTTGGTCGGTAACCAAGTTGAAATGGGGCAGAGTATTTGATTTAATACAAAACAAATTTAAAAAACAAAATGATCAGCAGGGTTTGGGGGTCTTGGTTGGGCTTGGACAGGTAAGCCCATTAAATAGGTCAATGATGTTAACTTTTTTTTAGTTGATGGTGAGCAGCTTTCGGAATTAATAGTATTACTGAAAAATAAAATGGATTTTAAAAAAAAAATTCAAACCCGAGCTAAACAAAAAACTTTAACCTAAGGGTTTAAAGCCCAAAGTATGGAAATTAATGTAAGTTAGCTATATATAAACATTGTTTCTACAGCATAATATAAATGTGTTTATGAAGTTTAGTCACCAAAACATAAGTAGTTTGTTCAGAAACAGAGAAAAAATTTGAGCTAAACATAAAACTTTAACCAAACTTGAGCTAAACAAAAAAATTTAACCCAAGGTTTTAGAGCCCAAAGTATGTAAATATAAGCAAGTTAGCTATATACAGTGTTTGTATACCATGATATAAATGTGTTTATGAAGTTTAGTAGCCGTAACACGAGTTGTTTGTTCAGAAACAGAGAAAAAACATAGCTAAACATAAAACTTCAACCAGCGGACGACAACGCAATGCCAGGGTCATGACAATAGCTTAGTTTTTTTTAAAAAAATGAGCTTATAAAACCGGAATGGTTTGGTATATCAACAAAATATGACACTAGACATAATACTATTGCATCCATAATGTAATGAGGTGGTACAGGAAAACAATGGTGTATCAGGAGTGCTATGTGTGTACAATAAAGAACAATAACGTGATGATGTGTGTACAGTAAACAGCCTTATATAACGTGATGGTGTGTGTACAGTAGATGTCAGGCTTTCTAAAATTCCAAAATGCAAATCGGTCCTGGTTTTTTACTACCGTAAGAATCGCACTTATTTACAAAAAATCACTATATGCCTTTACATATATGCATACCCCACCCACCATGTCGGCTGCACCATGTATTTTCTCCATTTATTCATTAATAGGGAACTATCTCAAGTTTATTTGTGTATTATTTATAACATACTTTATCACAATGTGTACATTTTAATGACTGACATTATGTTTCCGCTTTACTGAATAATTTTTATTATATCAAAAATGCTCGATCGACAGAAAGTGTCCCAAGTACCGAAAGCTGTGTGAAATAATCACCATGGAAACCAATGTAACGGTCCATTCAGCTTTTTATTTTTGATATGCGTTGTGCTGTAGCGAGCCACTATGTACAATTATCAAAACCAGCTTGAGCATATATAATTAAAGTTATTTTTTAAAAAATGAAACAATCAAGTAACACTACATGTTTTATCAAATATTTTAATGACTCAAACAATATTCAGTCCGACCGTCCCATATTTGGCTAGTGGTATTATCAAAGTAATTACGGACACAAACACAATCTTTTGATGAAATGACAGAACACTATGCGTTGCTGATCACACATCGAAGGCGTGCTACATAGCGATAGACTTTTCCGGTAAACTCCCCCTAATATCTTTAATGGTTTAGTAAAAATTTACATCATTTCCTACAGCAGGCGACAAAACAATCAGATTATTGGGTCAAATGATATTGCCGCAAGACGTATTTCACAGGTCAGTATGGCATGGTAAGAGTAATTTATGAGATTTTATACGACCGATAGAAGATATCTGGACTGATTTCTTATTAAACTTTGAAATGAAAATCGGTTTTGAACTTGAGAGATCGGTCCAAAAACTGAAAAACCAGCAATTTTAGAAGGACTGGTGTGTGCACAATAAACAACCATAACGTGATGATATGTGTACAATTAATTTATTTAACAACCATAACGTGATGATGTGTGTACAATTAACAACCATAACGTGATGATGTGTGTACAAATACAGCCACTCGGAGAGCCGCATAATGGTAAAAAACGGTCACAAAATCTTCTTATTTTTTCTCTTGTTTTTTTCAGTTTCTAAGAATTGGTTTTAAAAAATTGTCTAAACGATAATGAAAGTGCAGGAGATGAAAATAGCCCATTATAATCATGTTTTGTTTACATTTAATAAAAAATCAAACATGTTTTAAGTAAACATAAAATCATACACATATATAATTATTCAAAATTTTGAGAATAAAGCACTTACAAAAAGTTACATATGATGAAACTGTAGATACTATAAATAGATTATTACATGATATGAGTTTTAAACTTTTTATTTTTCAATGACTATAGATCTAAATAGTTTTAAATTTTTATTGTGTAGAAAATATTTAATTCTTTATAGACAGAAAAATTTGTTTTGTTTACTCTTTTTATGTTATGACTAAAGAAAGGCTGTATTTATGTACCACACTATTACACTACAGTTGTTTTTACTTTCAGAACCACAATATTTCTATATTTCAATAAATTAAACTATTCAAATTCACTTCAAGGTCTTCCTCCACAACCTGAACGTCATGTATAACTTTAATGTTTTAAAATCAGTGTTAAATCTCCATTCATGAAAATCCATACATTACCAAGCTGCTCCTTTGAATAAGTCGCCCTAGTGGATAATTGTAAAGATGATACTGAATTGAATTTTTACACAAAGGACGAGGTTCACAAACACCCAAAAATTACCCTGTATAATGCATTAAAATTAAATCTTAATTTTTTTTTGCAAAATTGATGTTTGTTATTAAAATTATGCTTAATTCTTTTAAAAAATGTAAATTTTATTTTTCAATTTTACATTTATCATTAAAGTGTACATAAACATTGAAAATATTCAAATTTCCTACATTTTAAGCTATTTTATGTAAATATACCAGAGAAGGCATCTTGCCACAATGCCATACTTACTAGAGTGCAGTAGACAATGATCAGAATAAATATCTTTGTGTGGCAAGAATGTCTTCATAATAAAAACAATTTTAAATGCCAAACAGGACAAAATTTTGGGGAAATGAGTTTTTTCTTGAATTTTAACCTTCTTTGGAATTATGATATGAATAGCAAAAACTTACACCAAACTTTGCTGAAAAATAAGTATTTAAGAGAAATGCATGTTACAGAGTGGATATTGGGGCTCCGTGAACCTAGTCCTTTAACGTGGCAACTTTTGAGGTTGTTAACTGTTATGTAAAACCTAGTCAGTTATGTAAAACATGCATAGTTGTCTTGTATTTCAAAGTGGTGGTCCACAGTGAGCGTCACAGTGGTATCGGTACTCTTTTTTTTCCACCTGGAATATTTCTTAATAAAGAGAGATAATTCACTGCCATGGGCAGGTAAATGGGCTCCATTTGTGTTGTCTATATTTAGAGACAGCACCCTATATCCTGGTGCTGCATCTACGAGGGTTTTGCGCAGAGTTAGACATAACACTTAAATTAAGAACTATAAGCAGAATTTCATGTACCTTTATTTATTATTTCCCAACATTTACAAGTCATACACATTCTGTCCACTAAACACATCTGATGAAAGTGAACTTCACACATACAGAATGCAGAATTTTCCAAACATGAAAGTTCTATCAAAATTTAGTCCAACAGAATATTCATGAAAAATGACTTGGAATTCTTTTTACAAATATACATCTCCATACATTATACAGGTGATTTCTAAAAGTCATACAAAATTAACTTGTGAACATACTGTTAAAGAATACCTAAATACCGAGTCATCGGCATGTACCAAACTAAGTTTAAATAGGAATTAAAAAACAAAATTTCAGGAACATCTTGTATAAAAAATTTTTTCTTTCAGAATCATTTTTTAAAACAGATTTCATATTATAATCATTTGTTAACCACAAAAAGCAATGTCCTCTTTTATGGTTCTTTATATTTAAGTTCTGTTTCACCAACTGAATTTCTCTTACCAAAAGTACACTATCAAACAATAAAAATAAGGGAGCGATTAATGTTTTACTGGATGTCTTGTAACCATCAGTTTCCTAGCAACACAGAACTGTCAGAACTCTACTTGTACATTACAATCCTTCTAAATCTTGTCATCTTGCCAACATTGTGAACAACTTTTACTTCTGGACCAATTGTACACCTTCAGATGACTTCCAACTATAAAATCCATGTATTTATACTCTGTATAGTTGAAAGACAAAGAACTCAGGCAGTCATGGTAAAATAGCATTACCGTAAATTATCAATCTGATTGTAATATAATCTTCGAACACATTGTTTAAAACATTAGCAATCCAACTGAAAGACTCATTGTTTGTTACAGATCCATCTATCAAGCTTTCAAGGCAGTATCTCTGGGTCTATACGGTATTCCTTTTCTCTTTAAATCTCTAACAATCCCTGGTGGTAGACGACCAGTAACAGAGAGTGCGTAACAACCTTTTGTGAATCTCTCTGAAGATATAATAATGTTCATGAGGATATTACAGTACATGATTTACTTACATGCATATAATGTTTACAATTGTATTGATATACAAGTGTTAAGCATCATCACAATCTTTATATCTCCTCAGTGTATACTAGAGACGGTGATTAATACATATATATATATTGGTAGTAATATGTGCATCAATCTAATCACAAAAATTTTACACAAAAGTTACATTTAGCTTTCAATTTTATTTACAGCATGGCTTCCATCACTAAAATTGTCAAAAATTCAATCACCCACTCTTTGAGATTTGTTATGAGTAGAAATGCTTTTGACTTTGAATAGTTTTTTTTGTACAAATGGATGCGAAAAAGGAAAAATATCAGTTTTCCCTATAATATTCCTATGTAATAAATACCACCTTGCATGGTCCTTATATATCCCAGCCCCTTGATTTGCAGACTCTTCAATCTCTTGCTGATGTAAGGATGATTTATATCAAATATAAACAAGTTTAACAGAAAGGTTATTGAGAGAAAATCCAAATTTTAACCATATTGCCCCCACCACCCCATGGCTCCTTATGGAAATTCAATCCTCTTAATTGAACTAAGAAAAATTAACTGTAACTAGAAAATGCTTTAGATCTCAAATTGAACAGCATATTTACACAAATGGATGAAAAAATGAGAATTTCCCATAGTGTTCCTATGTAAAACTCAAAGTCATCTATCAAGGCATGTATACATCCTAGTGCCCCTTAATTTGTACACAATTAGAACTTATAATCGTAGGGATAATTTATATCAAATATGAAAAAATTTGACTCACAAGTTGTTGAGAATAAGATTTATGAAAATGTTAAATTATAACCATTTTGTGGCCACGATGACCCCTTTTCGGAAGTCAATCCTTCTTATTGAACAAAATCTTATTTGTTATGACCAGAAGATGCTTCAGAACTCAAATTGAATAATAAATAAATGGATGAAAAAATTAGAATTTTCTGTTTTCTCATAGTTTTCCTGTTTAAACTTGAAGTCCCCTTACAGGGCCCCTATAAATACAAGACCCTTGATTTGTATAAACTTTAAACCCATGTTCATTAGGATAATATATATCAATTATGAACAGATTTGACTAACCAAATGTTGAGAAGATTTTTGAAATTTTTCTATTTTAACCCTTTTTGACCCACCCTGGTGGACCCTTTTGGAGAGTCAGTTCTTCTTATTGAACCATATCTTATTTTCTATGACTGGCTGATGTTTCAGAACTCATACTGAATAATAATTTTACCCAAATGATCGAAAAAAATAGAATTTTCTGTTTTCCCATAGTATTCATATATAAAACTCAGCCCCCTTACAGAGTCCCTATAAATACAATTCCCTTGATTTGTACAAAATTTAAACCCATACTCATTGGGATAATCTATATCAAATATGAACAAATTTGACAGACCAGTTGTTGTGATGAAGTTTTATAAAAATTCCCAATTTGAACCATATTGCCCCTACCACCCCATGGCCTATTATGGAAAATCAATCCTCTTTTTTGAACAAAATCAAATTTCCTGTTACTAGACAATGCTTTAGATCTCAAATTGAACACATATTTACACAAATGGACAATAGTGCCCCTATGTAAAATACTAAGTCCCCTTACAAGGCCCCTATAAATATTAGACTCTTTAATTTTTATCTACATTCAAACCCCTACACATAGGGATAATTTTATGCCAAATATAAACAAATTTGACTGCAGAAAACGTTTTTGTTATTCCCAATTTTTACCCCTCCTGACCCTTTAAGACAGTAACCAGTCATTTTTTACAAATCTGAACCTCCTTGACCAAATAATGCTTCTGTGAAATTATAATCATAATGACATGCGTCCCATAATTGATCCCTCGGTGTGGGGTCATTTTTTAATACAAGGACACCATTTGAACAAATCTAATAGAACACTAGTTTGTTATCATTAATACATAAATATTTTTCAAAATCTATTTGGGCCATGAGATTTTTTAAAAGTTTTTGGCTATTTTTAGTAATGGCTACCAACTTGAAATTTCAGATTGAAAAAATATATTCTTCTGTATAGTCTCCTATGCAACAGAAACATCAATGTGACCTAGTGGTTTCAGAGAAAGTACTTCTAACTGATAACAGACGACGTACGACGCACAACGCGCCATTGCATAAGCCCTTCTGGCCTTAGGCCAATAGAGCTTATAAACATTGTTAACAACACCGACTTCTCTAGGGAATATATCTTAATACATTACCTATTCTTTGCCGGACCTTGTTATCTCAGTTGGTAGTGCACCTGACTATCAATCAAAGGGTCATGAGTTTGAATCCCCACCAGTCCCAGTTTCTGTGATGATATACAACACTGCATCTGATTGTCACTATCCCTCATCACTGAATCAAGTGAGACAGTTATCAGTTACTTACGGAGATGGTTGTGCTTGAGTTATGGTTAACCTTTCAGGATCCCAGGAAAGAGTGGTCAGGTTTACTGAGCCCTCGGTGGTATAAAAAATATTCAAACAAACCTATTCTCTGCCATTTAGCAACCCAGCTGTCTTCTGGACCCATTAATGCCACCATACTAAAATAAAAAAATATACAAAGATTAAGTTTAAATAATTAGATCAGAAGGTTAGGGAAACTCATAATTTGTCTCATTTTTCCATTTATCAAAATAACTTTATTCTTCAACTTGATCCCACCAGCAGGAAACTTGTTCCACTTTAACAACTGTCCTGATTTACAGCCTGTTACGTCTAGTAGGACATGGCCATTCTAATTATTTTAACTGGGATGATGTACACCTAGCAATGTAGCAATTTGTAAATCTATAGTATTGTATGAAGGCTTGTTACCAGGGGAAAAAAAAATCATTTTTTGATAAATAAATAAATTATTAAAATGGATAAAAAGCATCTCATTATTATAAATAAGTAAAATTCAAATGGTTTGGTGTCAGATGCATTAAAACATGACAAAATCAATATTTCATTTGGATTGAAACGTAATTCCCACTCTATAAAAAAAGACAGCACTTAAATACTGCTTGATGACCTTAGCATAATCATTTGGATTCTTTCCAAGATTGTACAACATGACAACCTGCATGATTGATCAAACTGAAATCAGAATGAAATCATGTGACACATTTATCACTTTGCAAAATATGATGCAATTTTTAGCAGGAAATCTATTTTAGTTTAACCTAGGCAGATAAGTAATTTTTTTTAAAATTCCGATATATTCCCTTTTATGTCTGATTCATATCATGGACAGAAATGGGAAAAGGAAAATTCAAGCTTACCCATCAAAGTTGGAGCTGGTGCAGTCATACACCGCATCTGTATTATTCTTCATGTGTAAATATTCGTCACAATTATCACACCCATCCAACTCAAACTGCTCAAAAACCTGAAAGAAAATTCAATATACTGTACCTACTGTTTTGTAAACACAATTGTGTAGCATGAAAGAAAACATTTGCTTAACCTGGGGCAACCTGAGGAGAGAGTAAAATATTCCAACCTAAATCTTGGGGGGGGGGGGGGGGGGGGGCATGTGAACAGTGCTATATGCAGTGTGTTCATATATGATGTCTGTTTATAATAAATATAATTAGACATCCATCTTCAAGTGTCTCGAGTTCTTTCTTCTTCCTTGAGATTGATCTCTGCTCCTGTAATAGTTTTGAAGAACCTGACTTATCAGTGTTGAATCCTTTTTTGTTTGTCTATATATCCCCTTTAATGTATGGGTTCCAGATGGTGGCACCATATTCCATTACTGATCTGACTAAGAATATATGTTTGCAGTTTTTCAGCAAAGCAAAGTTTAAAACAATACATATATTTTATATATGGTATGAAATCTCCTTTGAAACCATGTGGTACAATATTGTAGCAGGGACGAAACAACCAATAACGTATTAACTAGTATTAAGGAATTGAGGTAATTTTTTTTGGTCATTTTGTAACCAGTTGAAAATATTGTCTATATAGTAATAATAATACCGCAATTATGATATATAATTAGTCATAAACCACTTACAAAATATTTTCACCGGGTTAAGAAATCACCAAATTTATGGTTAAGAAATGTCCAATTTATCTGACCAGTTATGAAATGGCCAAAAATTTGTTAACAAATAACCAAACAATATCCATTTTTGAAATGACTTTTTAAACCCTTTAAAAGTCAATAAAGACTTTTAGGTAGCACAACTTCTAACAAGTAGATAGGAGCATGGCAATCAATTTATTTTTAAGGGCAGCCGCATCATGTGCATTCATTACTTTTAGACAATTGTACTACCCTTTTTACGAATTGTTGAGTAATTGCCCTCATGTGTAAAAACATTGGTAAATGTTGCAGAAGCTCTGTACAGCCGTGCATACGTTATTTTACTTTCAGGTACTACCCTCTTTATAAATTACAGAGTAATTTTTCAATTGCAAAATATGAAATATTTGTGCATATATTTGTTTACTTTTACTTCCCTTCCCTTGACATACCTTCCCTTTACGACATAATTATGGAGACCACCGTACGTCTGTTTACATCAACAAACAATTGTTTTCTTTCAGCTTTGATTTAGCCAAGGCTAAATATGGTATAAACAAGAGTTGTCAGATGACAACAAAGCTCACCAATGGGATTAAACTCATAACCCATGCAAAGATTGAGATTGGAGACAAACATCAAAACTTAAATGCAAGTAAACGCAAAAGTTTAACCTGGGTGTCTACAGATGAAAATTTAAGTCCAAAAGGGCCATTACTCTGCCAAAATGCAACCCCGAGTTATGTTTCTTGTCTCTGTGTGTTCCATCGATGATGGTGAACACACATGCAAAGTTTCATTCATATCCAATGAGTGGTTGCATAGAAATCATACCTAAGTAAAAACTTTAACCTGAAAAATTAAATTGAAAAAGGGTCATAACTCTGCCAAAATGCAATCTAGAGTTATGATTCTTGTCTCTCTGTGTTCCATTGATGATGGTGAACACACATGCCAAGTATTCATATCCAATGAGTGGTTGCATAGATATCTTACCAAATCAAAAACATTAACCTGAAAAATTAAGTCTAAAAAGGGATATAACTGTGCCAAAATGCAACCCAGAGTTACGGTTCTTGTCTCTGTGTGTTCCATTGATGATGGTTAACACACATGCAAAGTTTCATTCATATCTAATTAGTGGTTACGTAGGTATCTTAAACTTAAACGCTACTAAATGCAAATGTTTAACCTGGGTGTCCAAGTCCAAAAATGGCCATAACCGTGTCAAAATGCAACTTAGAGTTATGGTTCTTGTCTCTGTGTGTTACATATATGATGGTGAACACTCATGTGAAGTTTCATTCATATCCAATGAGTGGTTGCATAGATATCTTAAACTTAAAAGCAACTAAACGCAAAAGTTTAACCTGGGTGTCTAAGTCGAAAAAGGGCCATAGGCCAATAACTGTGCTAAAATGCAATCCAGAGTTATGGTTCGTGTTTGTGTGTGTTCCATTGAAGATGGTGAACACACATGTGAAGTTTCATTCACATCCGATGAGTGGTTACATAGATATCTTAAACTTAAATGCAAAAGTTTAACCTGGGTCTCCGCAGACGACGGCGCAGGGGTCATGGCAAAAGCTCTCCTTGGACTTCGTCCCGGTGAGCTAAAAAGTATGTTACTAAAATAACAGTTGATGCCAACGACGACACAGGGGTCATGGCAAAATCTCTCCTTGGACTTCGTCCCAGCGAGCTAAAAAGTATGTTGCTAAAATAACAGTCTTAACTACATAAACTAGTTAATCAAGTGTTTTTAATTCATTTTCACTTCATTGTTCTAGTCATTTTTTTTTAAATTTATAAAGTTCTGTTGTTATATTATTCTCTTTAAAGTTGACTTTAATAAAACAGTTTATTTTGTTATCCTTAATTTTATATCCATAGGATTAGTACCATTTTTCTAGATAAAGGTAAGTACAAGTTGTTTTAGGTCAGTACTAGTCTAATTTTATCCCTGTAATAGAGAACGATCAACTAAAAAATATAAAAATCGTTCAAAAACGTGCTTTGATATGCAATAGGTCAGAACAAACAGATTTTAAAAATACTTGTCCGAATGGACAAGTGAAATAAGAAGTTAATGTAATGTAATGACCTGAGTTTATGCATCTGTAAGCATATTGTTAAATTTATACATCATAGCTAAAAAGAAACCATCACTATTTGATCAAAAATCCTGACATTAAGCCTGTGAGTGTAACGAACGATCACTCTGCGAAGAGATTTGTTAATAATTCAGTTTCACTCGAACTGGTTTTGGTTCAAAACAATTGTGCCGATTATGTGCGAGACGTTGTCTCTTTAATTGAAATTAGTAACAATAAATATCAACCAGAAATACCTTCACTAACGAACATAAAAGGCATGCCCGTAAGTTTCTTAGATCTTTAGGGACTGTTTCAACTGACATTTTCGACGTTTCTTTCCGCAACCGGATGTGTATGTCGGAACTATTTGCACTTCCAATATAGTTGCGCGATGATTTACAGTTTATTTAACTTATTAGTACATCAAAATGAAATAAAACATATTTTACAGTGTTTTACTATTCTTTACTTTACAAATTGCCATAAACCCCATTTATTTTACGTGTTTGACGAACGTTTAATGAACTATTTAACGGATGTAGTATGAGGAATTGTTAAGATGTTGTTAGGTTCACCAAAAGATGGACAAAAGTGCACATTTTATGAATTTTTATAGTGTTTACATGTATTGAAACATATGCTGGATGTCATACTATTTTTATATGGTTACTTTGGTATTTGAAAACTGTGTTTCTATAGAAAATTACACATTGAAGGCCATGAATGGATATATAATTTAAATTAAATGTTTATAATAGTTTGAAAATTTATCACAATGGTGACATGAATAGTAAACATTGACAATATTTGCAATCATTAACTTTACCGTATGTCGGTTATCATTAACAATTGTATACAAAAGATCATTCTAGTTAGTTCTGAAAAGTTGAATAAAAAATGAGTTTCTGTGGCTCAAGACAGGGGTCGCTAAGTGTGAAAGAGGGCGTGTTGAAAAACAAATGCTTTGTTGAT
Source organism: Panopea generosa (assembly GCA_029582155.1). NCBI lineage: Eukaryota > Metazoa > Mollusca > Bivalvia > Adapedonta > Hiatellidae > Panopea > Panopea generosa. Next base: position 85,164,982 of record CM055899.1, read on the forward strand.
GTGATGAACATAATCCCACATGGTCTCTTCATTATTATCAGTGTGACCATTTTGATAGTATGGAGACAGTCAATTATGGGAAAACTGAAGGCAAAAACATGGGTGCACTTCCGATGCCATAATTTACGATGGATAATTACATTGCTACTCATTGTTATCAATGGCTTGGAGATTGCTGAAGGATTTGTTTCAGATTTCATTGACCCAGATAGCGCAAACTATCATGTTATATTACCACCATGTATCTCTTTAGTCAGTACAATATTGTCCTTAATATTATATCACAATATTGAAATGTGGAACTCGCCAAGATTTCTGTTAATTATGCTGCCATATTGGATTTGCTCCTGTGGACTCAAGTTGCTAAAAGCATTTTCTCTGTATGTGAATGGTGTCAGCGCGCAGCATCTTCGGCTTTGGATCACATGGTCGGTGGTTATGGTTTATGCTGCTCTTGTCGTTGTGGAAGCTGCTGTATTATTATATCAGGTAAAGATCATTATTATTTACATGTTTATCAATATAACTTAATATCATTGGCTGATAACAAAGTCAGGGACAAACAGCACCTGTTGGAACATTATGATCAGAATATTTCTAGGACGCATGTTAGTATGATTTACATTAATTTCAAAGATAGGGAGGAATCTCCCTTGTCTTATTCTTAGACTGACACTGACATTCAATCTTCCATTCTATTATACAATAGATACCAATATGTTAACAGACAGTAGCTGTTGTCAAAGTATATGTATCAATGGGTGCATAACCAAGAAGCAGAGAAACGTGTCTGCAGTCCAGCTCTTTCAGCCTGTAGAGCAATCACCTGTCACGGGTTTGAGTACCAGACTGGATACATATAGATGTAACCTGGTTACAGTGGAAGGAGATAAAAATATGCAGCCTGTCACGGACTTAATTCCTGTTTAGACCCTCCGCTGAAAGGGAAAATTTATGCTTTACTGAGTTAACATACTACAAAAATTGTTTAGCAGAAGCAGTTTTTGCAATTCTGAAGTTTTTAGTCATTGAATTGTAAAAATATCCACAATTAATGCATATTTGGATTAACAAATTTATAAATTATAATATGTGACATAAATTTTGTAAATAATAAATATTAACAGGTCTGTTAATTTTAGATAGTTATTGTTACAATCTGATGGTTCAACTCCTTGTCCTTTAATTCAAATGGAAACATAGCCTTAGACCATAGGACCATGGAAGCACTTCTCAACATATTCTGTCATAAATTTTTTGTTAAATAAATTATGATATAAAACAAAAATTATAAAATTTATATAAATTATCTAAAAAAATATTTCCTAAGTGCCTTGGTTGGGAAACAGCTAACAAAGATTTTTTTTAAGGATGGCCTTATAATAACTGTAGCAATTTATCATGTGATCATTACAGTAAGTGGATTATTAAGTGTGGGGTTAATATCTAAAGTACAAGTAGAACCTTATTGGTTTGCAGTGTTTATATGCAGGACATTTCATCTCAGGTTCAATGTTCAAGATAGTTATTTAAAAATGGAAATCTTGAGCATATATTATATATATGCTTTTAAAAAAATGTTTACAGGGAATCTTTTTCTTACACTAGGTGAAAAAAAAACAACATAAAAGTTTCTTGAAGGGGAAAGGGGGCCATATTTTGGCCCAAAAAGGAACACCACCACCACCCTTCCCTGCTGAATCAACCCAAGGATGTACTATAGTAATTCATAAAAAGTCATAAAAAATATATATTTTTAATAATTTCAAAGAATTTGATTTTTCTTGTTGTAATATAATAATACATAGATCTGTCATTCTAGATCATAATGTTTTAAAATTGGCAAAAAAACATTTTTTTCAACATCTGATGCCTATACTTATTTATGTATGAGTAACTCACTGTCAGTGTCCTTGTTTTATCTATTTTAGTGTAACCTGGGTACATTGGTCAAGTTAGTAAATTTAAATCCTTTTTCAGTATACATGTATTTTAAGTTGGCATGTGTATCTTGTAACATATCAAAATGAGTGAACAAGATTTAATTTTGATTTATCACATAATATTGACTACCTATAATATTGTTTAATTTGTAAAAAGTTGGACGGACAAGTTGAATGTCATCAAACAGTATGAACATTATATAATAAATTACTTTTAGAATAGGGATTTCTAAATTGAAATTAGTTATGAATTTTCATACCTTTATAGACACCACAATCCATCTACAATAAACATTGTACTTGTTTACACCTTTTTACATTTTAATTTAACTAAATAAACAGGCATGTAAATAAATAATTCTTGGCTAGTTTATGCTTTTTAAAGAAAAGAAAAACAACATATTAATATTTTTATTTGTTATACTTGCGAAACTGGCAGTAGTGCGGCTTGAACAGCGTTTCCACATACAATTTTAATATTCAGCTCTGTTTCTTAGAAACTAATAGGACTAGCTAGCATTGTCAAATTTGCTCCAGACATGTTATAATGTAACTATGTATGGGAAAGTGCATGACCTCTCTAGTTAACTTTGCCTAGTATGCTTTTGCATCAGGTATCAATTCTAGTTTAACTTTGTGTTATAATGGGATGTTTTCTTTTGTTTCAGAAATATGCAATTTTCAAGAAACCAGTGAAAATTCATCCTCCTTCGGAACTGGAAAATACCCGTTATTATGCAACATTTGCCAATTTGTTATCAAAGGCCACATTTTGGTGGATGAATACAGTGTTGATTGAAGGTTTTAAGGCCCCAATTAATTTAGAACAGCTGGGAAAACTTCCAAAGGTATGTATGATAATACATGTCCATTTACAGTATAGCTGGTTGAATCTCCACTTCTGAATTTAACGACTCAATGTCGTTTTGCAATTGCATATTTTCTTCCTGTCCATCATTTAAGTCATAACAGTTGGGAATGGGTCCATTTGATATCCCTAAGGGGTCAGCAGGGGCCAACAAAAGATTACTTATTATGATCCATATGAGTAGAAGTTGTTCAACTAAAGGGGCTAGGGTCAACTGCAGTTCAATAAAAGGACATCGATTTTTTCAATGGAATGCTGTGAGAAAACAGATAATTCTCATTTTTCTCATCTATAAATTCTTGAAAATGTCAATATAATTTATAGGTGAAATCAGGTGAGCAATTTCAGTTCAATTAGGCCTCTTGTTTGTCTTTCATGTACATGACTGTGCACCTTTCTCTGTTTAGTGTTACTGTAGTTGTTCAGAAATGTTCAACAATTTCCAAGATAGTGTGATATATATTTTCAGTTATTTGATCTGGCTAAGACAAATATTTTATGACCAGTAAACGATATATGACAGTAGCAGACATAAAGAACAAAGCTACAATGAAAAACAAACGTTTTTATGCTCTCCCCAAAGGGGGAAGCATATAGTCGCCACTTCATGTGTGTGTGCATCCCCAAGTTCTTGTCCGGGTTATTTCGCTACAACCTCTGGTTGGAATTTTATGAAACTTGCTAGGATGCATCATTACCAAGTTCAAATGGGCATATTGTCATTGTGTTCCCCTTCAATGATTTTTCACTGAGTTGTGGCCCTTTGATTATGTCTGTGACCCAATTCTTGTCTGCGCTGTTTCTCTTCAACCAAATGTTGGAATTTTATGAAACTTGCTAGGATGCATCACTACCAAGTGGAGATGCACATATTGTCTTTGTGTTCTGGTTCGATGATTTTTCATGGAGTTATGGTCGTTTAATTGAGTCTTTGACTAAGTTCTTGTCCGCGCTATTTCTCTATTACCCCATATTGGAATTTTATGAAACTTGCTAGGATGCATCATTACCAAGTGCAGATGCACATATTGTCTTTATGTTCTGGTTCGATGATTTTTACAAAGTTATGGCCCTTTGATTCTGTCTATTACCAAATTCTTGTCTTATGAAACTTGCTAGGTTAATCACTAACAAGTGCAGATGCGCATTTTGTCTGTGTGTTCCAGTTTGATGATTTTCATGGAGTTATGGCCCTTTAATTGAGTTTGTGACCAAATTCTTGTCAAATTCAAATTCTCTTCACTTTGGGGAGCATCCATCGGTTCCACCGATATTTTCTTGTATTAATAATAATCGATAAAGTCCATCAAAACACTCAATATATGATTTTACTTCCGTGTCGGAAATGGAAATACGGCTTGAACCCAGCTTCGGTGCTATGCTTTTAATTGTCAGTCATGAACAATGCCGATTTGGTTCCATTATAATTCAGAGCCCTATATAAATGCTGGGAGCCAAATCGTGTAGAATGGGTATAAATAGTCATGCTGCCTCTTAAAATGTCAGTTCTTAATTTGCCACAGGCAGATTAACTTCGTAGAAACAGTAAAATAACAGGTCTGGATACGATATAGTATAAAGGGTTACCTGGCTGTATATCACTAACGATTCACTCACAATTTGAGCTGCTGTTGTAATCATCATTGCCAGCTCCTTTCAATAGTGCAGTATCTACCTATACCACTGTTTACCTGGTGAACGCTCACTTGAAGAAATGACAGCAAGCTAGCGAGCTCTCATTATTGAGACAGGTGTATTTGTGAGCTGACGGTGTAGCGGTTGAGCTACTGTGGTATTGAGCTAATGAGCGATCGTTATTGAGTGAGCTGCATTGAGCCACTGAGCACTTGTTAAAGATCAAATGAGCCCTCATTTATGTCAGTGAGCTCTCGTTTATGTCAGTAAGCTATTGTATGCTTGTTTTGGACATTGAACCACTGAGCGTTCACACTGATGTGTATTATAATAAAACTATCAGGCGGAATGAACTGTTGATTATAATATAGATATGTTAGTATTTTGATTAATTAGCTGATCCTCAGTCTATAACTGAGGGACCCACACGAATCATTTGTAACAATCAATCTTATCATTACTTTTGAGCAGTTAGTTCAGTCTTAATTGAGAAATTGTTATTGCTGTATGTATATAAATATATTATGCTTCCATTTCTATTATTGTGTTGCACACTGCGAGCACTAACATAGTTCCGCCATGTTACACTAGGATTGGAATTAAGTTGCATTAATGAGAAACAAGTATATATATATATATATATATATATATATATATATATATATATATATATATATATATATATAGACTAATTGACATATGGTAACTGTTGTGTATTTGTATGGCAGATAGAGTACTTAGTAATTGCTCAGTACCATCATCTTACCAATACACAAATGGATTAGTACATGTAAAGCCATAATTAATTAATTAATTGCTTGATTATCATCCTCGGCCAGCCCCTTATTTTCATGCTGCCCTGGCCCTTTTTATTTTCATAAAAACAAATTAAATTTTTAAAAAAAAAACAAAAAAAATTTAAAAAAAAAACAAAAAAACAAATTCTCCCCCACCCACTCATCACCGTTTTTAAGAAATATTTTGATGAGAATCTAGCAATTAATTGATAATGGCCAGGGGTTTAGGGATGGGAATTGGCACCTCGGAAATGAAATCACTATGACATAAAATTTCTGTTTTACAGAGTGAGAGTGCCATGGAGAATTACAAGACTTTGCTACACGCATTTGAAGAGGAAAGGGTAAGGGATGAATTTTGAAATAAATGTTTTAGCCTGATATGCCAACTTGATTACCCACAACTGTATGCCTGAGCACAGTTCTGAACCAATATTAAGAGCCCTCCATGGCCAAGTTGTCTAAGGTGCTGTTATCTTTTGACCACTTATCCTCACCACTGAGGTTATGGGTATGATCCCAGATTTGTCCAAAAATCTTGTGTCAGAAACTTTGCCAGTTACTTGCGCAAGTATTAATTTTTGAGGTCTTTCTTTACCATTAAACTGTATTTATTCCATACATGAGGCTTGTTCACAATATCCCTGAGGCCATCATTAAAAAAAATGTGTTTGTTGTGCTCCGACCCAGTATTTTTCATGTGGGTAGGTAGGTAGCTATTCTTTGCCAGATTTTGATTTTGCAAAGAAAAATGCACAGAAATCATGAAAAAAAAAATGTTAAAACACTGTGAAAGGTTAATGAAAATCTCTCATAATTTATAACTATTATTGTTGAAGGAACCAAAGAAGATTTAAAAAAATAATACAGAGTGGTAGTGGTGTGTCTAGGGCCCTAGTATATCACTGGCACAGAAAATCTGAAGATCCTTGAACTCCATACAACTGTAAAATACACTACAAAACAGACAGTACACTACAAAACAGGCAGTACACTACAGAACAGACACTTCACTACAAAACAGGCAGTACACTACAAAACAGACAGTACACTACAAAACTGGCAGTACACTATGAAATAGCCAGTACATTACAAAACAGACAGTACAATACAAAACAGGCAGTACACTACAAATCAGACAGTACACTACAAAACAGGCAGTACACTGCAAAATGGACATAACATTACAAAACAGGTAGTACACTACAAAATAGACAGTACACTACAAAACAGGCAGTACACTACAAAACAGGCATTACACTTCAAAACAGGCATTACAATACAAAACAGACATTACACTACAAAACAGACAGTATACTACAAAACAAATAGTACAGGTAAAACAGTCAGTACACTATAAAACAGACATTTCACTACAAAACAGGCAGTACACTACAAAACAGACAGTACACTACAAAACAGGCAGTACACTATGAAATAGCCAGTACATTACTTAACAGACAGTACATTACAAAACAGGCAGTACACTACAAAACAGACAGTACACTACAAAACGGGCAGTACACTATGAAATAGCCAGTACATTACTTAACAGACAGTACATTACAAAACAGGCAGTACACTACAAATCAGACAGTTCACTACAAAACAGGCATTACACTACAAAATGGACATAACATTACAAAACAGGAAGTACACTACAAAACAGACAGTACGCTACAAAACAGGCATTACACTACAAAACAGACATTATACTTCAAAACAGACATTATGCTACAAACCAGACAGTACACTACAAAATAGACAGTACACCACTACATGTCATTATATTCACAACATCAGAGAGCTCTGTGTCCAACAGTGCACTTCTGATAAACCCTGACATCGGTCCGGTGATTCCCACACATTCTGCATATAGAGAGCAATAAAGTGCCAATATTCCCAGATGTATGTATCTGTTTCCTTGCCTTGTATTTAACAATATCTCATTAATTTTTTTAGCAAACCATGTATATTGTCATTGTGTTGAAAATGACATAAACTCTGTTCAAAAACTGATCCAGTTTTATATAATAAGTGCTTTATAATCATTTGTATGAAAGGTGATGTTACTTTTTATGGGTAGAAATTGTTAATTCAGAAATATTGTTAAAAAACATCACAAATTGTGCAGTAAGATGTACTTGACATATATATTTATAACACATTTTTTACATAAAACTTACTTCTATGGTGCCGTAACCTTTTTTCGATCACAGCTTCATTTCCGAGAATTATGAATATCACGCACACATATTTCAACTTCATGTACAATTTGTAATATTTACAAATAGTATCCACATGGTCATTGAATGCTATGAAAAATATTGAAAAAAGCTTCTGATACAAGTAAGAAAGTCATTTTATGATACAGACCTGAAAAAAATGTGTTTCTCACTATGTCTGTTTTTCAATTTACATAAAACCTTTACAAAAGCTAGGTAAATGTTTACGAAAATCAATTCCAACCACGTCTGAAAACTGATGCATTATTGGTGAAGGTCAAAAGTTATAAAAATATTTGGCTTGTGCATGTCGGAAATTATACAGGTTCCAGAGGAGTAACCTTCTTATAGATTTTTAAAAAAAAATGAGTTTGAAATAAGCACAGGATCACATGTTAAATGTAGAATTAAAATAAGTAAATAGTTAAAAAGGTCTGTTATAAGAAGTGGATATAAAGATGGAAAATAAAACAATTTTTTTTTTTTTTAAATTTGTGTTTTTTTTTGGTTAATATGATTTATTTTTAATAAATAAGTAAAATAAACCCATTTAGAAATATTTATTCATGTGAAAGGTTTAGTGCAGTTTTATCAGGTGCCACCATTTTGTTGGAAGTATATTGCTTCACCAGGATCTTATGTGAATGGTGATGGCAATGGACATGTATTTGTTATCTGTTAGGTAGAAAATTATTATTTTATAGTTATTTAAATGTTATATATAAGCATTTATTGTCAACATCAGTTTTGCATTGATGTAAATGTTTAGCTGCGATTCTTAATAAAGTGATCGAAAACTGGTAACACCATCATACTATATAATGATTTATATACAATATTATTAAAGTAAATACATTTCCAAGTTTTATAGTAAATTTTTACTTTTAAAAGTGTTGATAATATAGTGCTTGTTAACAGATTTAGTGCTTAGGTAATTTAACCTGTTTTATAAAAACAAGTTTCAAAATAAATTTAAGTGTGGAAGTCAAAAATTAGCATTGAACTGTTGTAGATCTGAAAATAGCTATACCAAAAAAAAACAACAGTGATTTACTATTGGCACATATTTAAAAATGTTTCTGTCAAGTTGGCTAGAAGAAGGCATTCTTGGTGACTGTGTGGTCTATGTTGTCTAATGGCCACTTACTTGTCCTCTCACCATTAAGGTGATGGGTTAGAGCCCAGCTCTGTTCACAAACTTTATATAAGAATGTTTGCCAGCTACTTGTGGAAGGCCAATTAAACTGGATATGCATTTTATATAACCAGTCCTGTCATGTGTTGAAAATGGTGTTACAGCCCAAGTTTGTTAGGGTATTCTGTGGTTATTATAGTACCTGGATAAGGCCATCTTAATAAATATATTGTTTGCCATGCTCCTACCTACTCACTTAAAATTACAGCTACCCAAACTTGATTTCTGTCCATTTTTCTTTAAAATGACTATGCAAAATCAAAGTTTGGCAAAAAAAATAAATTAGCTACCTACCTACCCACACGAAAAATACTAGGCCGGAGCACAGCAAACAAATACTTTTTAAGGATGGCCTAATCAAACTGTGATTAGTTGTTTAAGTTACATTAATTTTATGCCTTAACAATGCAACCTAGTTGAGAAAATTTCAATTTTGCATTTAATTAGTCTTAAATGTTTATTTACAGGCTAAAGCTGCACAAAAGAACCAACAACCATCATTGCACAAAACATATTTGCGTGCATATTGGCCAATGTTGTTGATTGCTGGTATATTCCGGCTGATGGGAGATCTTCTACAGTTTGTTGGTCCATGGTGCATAGAGAATATTGTGGATTACACGTACGCAGCCCAGGACCAGCTACAGAACACTACCTCACCCCAGACAAATGTTATCACCTACAACACTGCTGCTCCCAGTGCTAATATCACATTAGACAATACAACCCCTGAGGTAAGTTGTACTCATAAAATAGTTAATGTATGTATGACACTGGCATGGACGAAGTTTTATACAAAAGATCATTTTAGAATCAAGAATCATACACATGAATTATTAACTAACCAACACACTGACCCTGATATGTATTTATCTCAGTAAGATTGAGATCAAATAAATACATATTTTTCAAAGCAATGATTGTGTTAGTTTGTGAATATGCAAATAGAAATTTTTGATGATATTATAATATATTGGTATGAGTAAAGTTTTTCCATGCTTTGGGCTTAAGTTTGTCAAATGTTTAAGTATAAAACTGACTTGAATACTAGTGTTTGTCTGCATTGAAAGGATTTAATTTCTGTCAGTTCCTCTACCAAATGTTAAAGCTTATAGTAAACAGTGGTAAGAGTGCACATCCTAAGAGATCCTTTTAAAAAATCAATCACAAGAGTAAGTATTCAGATTTACCGGTAACACGTTTTATTTTATGTATCTAAATGAGAAAAGATATCTAAGCTCTGGGGTATACCATTTCTTATATCTAAGCTCTGGGGTATACCATTTCTTATATTTAAGCTTTGTGGTATACCATTTCTTATATCTAAGCCCTGTGGTATACCATTTCTTATGTTTAAGCTCTGGGGTATACCATTTCTTATATCTAAGCCCTGTGGTATACCATTTCTTATATCTAAGCCCTGTGGTATTCCATTTCTTGTATCTGAGCACTGGGGTATACCATTTCTTATATCTGAGCACTGGGGTATACCATTTCTTATATTTAAGCCCTGGTGTATACCATTTCTTATATCTGAGCTCTGGGGTATACCATTACATATATCTAAGCTCTGGGGTATACTATTTCTTATATCTAAGCTCTTGGTTATACCATTTCTTATATCTAAGCTCTTGGGTATACCATTTCTTATATTTAAGCTCTGAAGTATACCAAATCTTAAATCTAAGCTCTGAGGTATACCATTTCTTATATCTAAGCTCTGGGGTATACCATGTCTTATATTTAAGCTCTTGGTTATACAATTTCTTATATCTAAGCTCTGGGCTATACCATTTGTAATATCTAAACTCTTGGGTATACCATTTCTTATATTTAAGCTCTGAGGTATACCATTTCTTATATCTAAGCTCTATGGTATCTGAGATCTTGGGTATACCATTTCTTATATCTAAGTTCTTGGGTATATACCATTTCTTATCATTTCTTATATCTGTAGTGTGATTATTGTTGGTAAACAGAGAAATATGATAAATGTGTCAACAGTCAACATTAAAAATGCAAAATTGTAAAATGAATTTGAATTTTACACCTGAGCTTGATCTCTATTTCAGCCTCAAGAGTATTATGTTACGGTGGTCACGTTCTGTAGTAACGGGTACGGTCTGTGTGTGCTGTTGTTTTTGGCCACGATACTCCAGAATACGCTGCTGCAGAATCATCACTTCTTTGTGATCAGACAGGGTGTACGTCTCCGCTCAGCCCTGCAGGTAAAGTTTGCTCTCTTGTCAGGGAGCATTTCTACAAGTAGACGTTAGTTTATGCTAATTTATTTTAAATTGCGAAGAGAACTTAAAGTTTATATGAACTGCTGTCAAGTCCATTTCATGTGTAGAACCAGTACTGAGTGGTGTTTTTTTAGAGGCATTGAGTTAGTTTAGTTTATACTATTTTATTTTAGCTCGATTGCGATGAAAGCTCAGAGCTTATTTGAACCACTCTCGAGTCCGCTTCCTGGGTAGAACCAGTACTGAGTGTTGTTTTATGAGAGGCATCAGGTCGATCGGGGAATCGAACCCACAACCTCTGGTGTGAGTTGCCAACACTGTATCCAGTACACTACTGCCCCACTTTGACATTGAGTTGAGCTGGGGATCGCAAACATTATATCGGTTTAGATTGCTTACTAGGTCATCGTTTTAACTGTTTACCACCAATAAATTTCAATATTTCTATACAGATTGAAATATTTCAAGATGGCTGGTAAAATTAATACAAGTTTTGTCTATCTCAAGGTGACTGGTAATACAAGTTTTGTCTATGTCGAGATGACTGGTAATACATGCTTTGTCTATCTCAAGATGACTTGTAATACAATTTTTGGCTGTCTCAAGATGACTTGTAATACAAGTTTTGTCTTTCTCAAGATGACTGGTAATACAAGTTTTGTCTTTCTCAAGGTGACTTGTAATACAAGTTTTGTCTTTCTCAAGGTGACTGGAAATACACGTTTGGTCTTTCTCAAGATGACTGGTAATACAAGCTTTGTCTATCTCAAGATGACTTGTAATACAAGTTTTATCTTTCTTAAGATGACTGGTAATAGTTTTGTCTGTCTCAAGATGACTTGTAATACAAGTTTTGTCTTTCTCAAGATGACTGGTAATACAAGCTTTGTCTATCTCAAGATGACTGGTAATACAAGTTTATCTGTCACAAATTGATTTTGTTACAAGTTTTATGTATATCTCAAGTTGACTTTTAATAGAAGTCATATCTATCTCAAGATAACTTTTGATACAAATTTTATTTATCTCTTATTTTGTCTTCTATGTTAAGCTATTGCTTAATATTTTCTCAGACAATGATATACACAAAAGCCTTGCGACTGTCAAGTCTCAACATAACCAACGGTAAGACAACAATTGGTCAGATTATGAATCACATGACGATGGACTCAACTTTTCTGATGATGCTGTTTTTCTTCATTCACTACCTGTGGGCCACACCTGTACTGGTATGTACATTAACTTATTGACTAATCTTATATTACTTTTAAAACTTAACTGAGTACAGTCACATTCAAAAGTTGATAACGAGCTGTTAACACAGTATTTTAACTATACTTGTATGCTGTGTGTTCTTAACATCAAAAATAGTTACAAATCCTATATACCGTATATTCCCTTATTAATGCCACCGGGAGCATTACATTTTAGAAAGTGGGGGCGTTTATAAAAGATAAAAAAAAAGCAAGTTTAACAACAGTTAAAAATACAATAAAACCCTGGAAAAAACCTTAAATCTGGTTTAAATCCCCGAAGAAGTGGTTCAGAATTATTTGAGATTGATTGATTGATTGAATATTTAGTGTCATTTTTGTGCCATCAAGGGCTAACAGACAATCAGTTAACCTAACCACTGTTTCCTGGGATTAACCAGTACTTGAGCACACCCCATCTCCAGAATTATTTGAGAGTGAATGAACTAATCGACTTTGGATGAAAAAAAGCTGAAAATCTGTATGAAATTACTAGTCTGCGTACTGGAATTTCAGAATTTATGGTCAGTGTACTCTTCACTTTAAATCACTTGGACGCTTGCTCTTATCAACGTGGAACAATGAGCTTTCAGCGTACACAGACTGACCGCATTTTCCAACATTTTGTAATGTTTTAATCAACACATAGCATTTTTTCTAGTTTAAAATGGCAAATATTTACATTTTATTTTTTAATTTTCCAGAAAAATAGGTTGGGGGGCGTTTATTAGAGTGGGGACGTTAATAAGGGAATATACGGTATGAAACAATAAAAACATTTCTTTTGTAAAATAATAATTCAAGATAGTTGCTATTAAATTAAGAATAGTCAAAACATTCATAAAAATAATGTCTTTAAACCACTTTGACATGACTTTTAAGATTTAGTTTAGTCTTCCTGTCATCAGAATATGTGACATTCAGAATCAACAGCAGAATTATTTTGTGCCAATTTCAGGTGCTACTAACTCTGATATTGATGTACCTCAAGCTGGGTGTCAGCGCAGTGGCTGGCGGACTGCTTATAGTACTGTCTGCACCCCTGCAAGTGTATGTAGGTCGCGGTATGTCGAGAATGCAGAAAAAAGTCATGGTAAGTAATACATGTCTCATATCAGCGCATGTGTATTATGGTCACGGCATGTCCAGAATGTAGAAATAAGTCATGGTAATGCCACATATACCTTGACAAGACATATAAGCGGAGATGTTGTGTTACTCCATAAGTGGAAATACTGCATGAGACTAAGGTTGTCAAATGCCATTTACTTTCACAAGGACCATGGTAAACTGCCTTAAATTTTCAAAATGTCATGCTACAAAAGCAGGGAGATAGTGCAGTGAATAGTGTGTTGGATGTCCACATTAGAGGGAAGGGTCCTCCATGGCCGAGTGGTCTAAGGCGCCATTTCAAGATCATTTACCTCCAACCACTGAGGTCGTACGTTCAAGTCTCAATTGCTCCAAAAACTTTGTGAGAAAGGTTGCCAGTTACTTGCTGAAGGACGGCATTTCTACTCTCATTCTGAGATCTTCCTCCACCATTAAAGCTGGATATGCCATATATAACCTGAAATGTGTTGAAAATGATGTTTAACTCCATTAAAAAAACACACTAGAGGGCATACGTTTTATCCCGCCTCAACCTGATGGTCTTAAAAATCAGCCCTCAGTTCTGGTTCTACCCAAGAAACGGACTAAAGAGAAATTCTGAGCTTACTAAAAGCAATCAACTACAAAATAAATTCATATAGATAAAAAATGGAAAACAAAACCCATCCATCATCCCTTACAGTTATTTTACCTACAATACATGTACTTGTCTTTAACAATATACATATAACTTTCACTAGGATGTATTTATACTTCAGCAACAAGCGGACAAGCGTGTGAAGCAATGTAATGAGATGATACACGGAATCAAAGTGATCAAGTTGTTGGCCTGGGAGGGATTCATCACACGAAGTATCAACGAGGCACGTGCTAGGGAACTCAAGTACCTCTTCTTCAATGCCATATTTAGGGCATTATTTAGTAAGTTATCACATGTTTCACACTGATGAAGTAAAATAATATCTAAACTTAAAAACACATTGAATAGTTACAATTAATAAGTACCGAACTTTACATAAAGTTCAGTATTTGGAACTCGTAATGAACCTGAATATTAAAGCACATTTTCAGGAAATGCATGACTGTGATGGAATGGATTGAAGTTACATATATTAGTTGATGTCTTTCCTTTGAGAAATAATTGTTGCAATATGTTATCCATATATTTATATATATTGATATCCATGTTACATGATGTCCATATAAATTAAATAATGTGAAAGATGAAATCCAAACTATAATAATATAAAATTTACTCTATTTATTGTGGTGTCACTTCCCAAAATTAGAATACTTTTGCTTCCTGCTCAACTCAAGAGTTTGTGCTTAACTAATAAAAGAATGAATTCATTATAACAAACAAAAGTAAATCCTTTGAACTACAAATCTGCTTAAATGCTTTCAAATTCAATGCTAAGTAAAGTGGTTGCCCTTTTATTTGTGTTTTGATATGGATCGTGTAAACCATGTTTGAATACAAATTTGAGTCAAGCATGAAAAGGTTTTGTAACCTTGTGATGTCTGTTGAAACATAGAATTTGACTGTCACTTAGTTATATATTATTATGTTTTATCAGTATTTGGCGTTCAATAAACCAATCTGTCCTGGAGGAAGAGAACATGTCAAATATGAGATTAGGCCATAATAAATTAATGGCTAGATTATCATCCCCACCTGCCCCCAGTCCCAATCTGACCCTTGTTATACATAAAAAAAAAAGTCCTCCCCTCTCACCCACTTTTTAAGAAAAAATTGAATGATAATCTAGCTATTAATTTATAATGGCTTTACATTAAAAATTATATGCTGAATATTAGATAAATAATCATGCTAACAGCTTGTTATATAAATATACTTTTATTACTTCATTTCAGCATTCATTGGTACAGCTGTCCCAGCTATTGCTACATTGATTGTAAGTTTAGTTTGTTTGACCACACTAATTATGTCTTGGTTCACAGGCATATATGCATTATACATCATTATTGAATTGATGTACATGCACACCAGTCTTAAATGGCCAGTTATTAGACAGTTATTAGACAGAGTAACTGTGTCCTCTTGTTACAGGATGGCACAATATACAGGGCCCCTTGTTTGACCGATTTTAGGGCAAAAATTCAGTCCCATTACCCCTACCCTATGTATAGAAAAGTGGAAATATCACCTCATGAAACAGGTAACTGTTTAACAAGGAGAAATTATTACACAAGTTTGACTGCACATGCAACATGTTACTACCTGTATAGGGTTAAGTATACTCCATACCCCACCCCCCCTCCCCCATAGTCATTTAAATTGACCAACAGATTTTTTGAACTAATGTTTTTAATACCTGCTAAGAGCATCAGCCAATGAAATCATGATATCTGTCATTTCAGTGGTATAAGATATTTTTGTCTCGCCCTAAGGTCGAAATAAAATTGTCACACTGTGATGTTGTAGTGAGGTGACATATAAAAAACGTACTACATGAACTATATGATTTGCCATTTTAAAAAAGTGATCATGGTAAAATGGATAAGATGAATTAAAATTAAAATTATTATTCGTAGTGTTTGGTATGCAAGAAAAGGAATTTGTTCAGAGAGACATTCCTTCCAAAATATTTATTCCTTGGGGCAGAATTTTCTGTCCATGAAAGTAGTTGTTGTAACACCTTATAGTCATGTTTTATATATATTGCCTATTGTAAATTGCCTATTTAAATGTATATTGCCTATTTATATGTATATTGCCTATTGTAAATTGCCTATTTATATGTATATTGCTTATTTATATTGCCTATTTAAATGTATATTGCCTATTTATATTGCCTATTTATATGTATATTGCATATTTATATTGCCTATTTATATGTATATTGCCTATTGTAAATTGCCTATTTATATGTATATTGCCTATTTATATTGCCTATTTATATGTATATTACTTATTGTAAATTGCCTATTTATATGTATATTGCCTATTTATATTGCCTATTTATATGTATATTGCCTATTAATATTGCCTATTTATATGTATATTACCTATTTATATTGCCTATTTATATGTATATTGCAGACATTTATCCTGTACCCGTTCATTGAAGACCATCCCCTGACAGCTGGGAAAGCTCTGTCTACTCTAGCCTTGTTCAACATTCTCCAAATCCCGCTGGTACTGTTCACAATGTTCACATCATCTCTGATTATGGCCAAAGTGAGCGCCAATCGCCTCATACCATACTTCCTGTCCGGAGAGGTGGAGGGAGTTCACACCATCACAGACACTATGCAGACCAGTACAGAGAATTTCGTCATTGACCCGGATATTGATGTATGTGCACTTTCATACTCATAATTGTTTACTTCATTCTTCCCTTAAATAAGTTAACCAAATTGTTGACATCCTCTATGTGTAGCATGTTCATAAATAAACTGTGGTCCCCGTAATATACCATCTGATATAACGCAAAACTCGATATAACATCCATTTTCTACGGCTCCCAAATCCCAAATTGATATTTTAACAAGGTGTATTAAAAACTTGTCGTATAACAATTGATGAATTGGTTGAAAAATTTAAACTAAATCATGATTTTATTTACAAGTTGGTTATGTTTTTCCAACTGTGACCATGTCAGATTTTTATAGCCATTATATTTACAACACAGTTCTCTCTATATCGCGGTACGGCTCTTTGGATCCTGGGAACTGCATTATATTGGGACAGCAGTGTTGTCATAAAAGTCACAGAATGATAGATTTTCATTAAAATGAAAATAACCTAGCTGTTTAACAAAAACAACATTTTAAAATAATTCATGGATTGGAGCTTATTATTCGCAAACAAATATCTTAGAGAATGGGGATTGGCGGGTTGGTGGGGGGACATTTTTTGTTATTTGAAAATGGTTATCTTAATCTGTGTATTCAATAATCTCATGTTAAATGCAATAACTTGCATTTCAGTAGCCAACAACCAGATTGGGTTTAATATAGTAAATATGCCCTGTTTTATTTCAGGAGTAAACATTAAACCATTTTACTTTGAAAGGGTAAAATGGTTATTGTTTAGTTTAATTTATTTATTTTACTTCGAGTGCAAAACAAGTTATTACATCGTTTACAAATTACGCCCGAAGTCTTCCTGGGTAGAACCAGTACTTAGCATATGCGGAAAAGTGTCTTGCTCAAGGACATCACACAAAGTCGTTCAAAACAAGTCTAGATGCATTCTCAATTCTCTGATTTTTCATAGTTTCAAATTTCAAAATTCAGACTTTCCATGTTTTTATATGACCTTGTCCTGACTAGCTGATGTGTAACATGTTGATTATCCACAGCAGCATATACACCTTAACCCATTGTCATCGATGGACAAACACGACAGTACGAGTATCTGCAGCTTGGTCAGCCATTACTCCCACTCTCCATACCACACACGGCAGAATAGTAGTGCATCACTTCTTGAGTTTGGCACAGAACATAGTGTTCCAGGTACTGTGATCAGTTGTTATCTAGTGTTACATAAAACATCAAAGGAAAATCTTTATATATCAATCTGTCTTTTACAAACGCATCCTGGTGTTTGTTTGTTTGAACTAAAATATTTAAACTAATTATGTATTAAATATAATATAAATGTTATAGTTATGTTCCAGAAATCAAACAAGTTTTGTCTATTTATACAAATAAGCCACTTCTCTTACAGTTAAACATCAATAGTATAATGTTATTTCATATAGAGTTGCAACAGATATCTAATTTTGGTAATGAACTAACACATCTTCTGGCCATTCTAACAATTCCACAGTATAAAATCATTGGTTTGGCTGATATCTGGAAATGTAAACATCTACAGTACTATTGGTGACCTCAGTGACTATTATTTAGTGACTGTTCATCTACTGCACTTTTAGTGACACCAGGGACTATTATTCAGTGACTATACAGCTACAGTACTTTTAGTGACATCAGGGACTATTATTCAGTGACTATACAGCTACAGTACTATTAGTGACACCAGGGACTATTATTCAGTGACTATACAGCTACAGTACTTTAAGTGACATCAGAGACTATTATTCTGTGACTATACAGCTACAGTACTTTTAGTGACTTCTGGAACTATTATTCAGTGCTTATACAGCTACAGTACTTTTAGTGACATCAGGGATTATTATTTAGTGACAACACATCTACAGTACTATTAGTGACACCAGGGACTATTATTCATTGACTATACAGCTACAGTACTTTTAGTGACATCAGGGACTATTATTTTGTGACAATACAGCTACAGTAGTTTAAGTGACACCAGGGACTATTATTCAGTGCCTATACAGCTACAGTACTTTTAGTGACATCAGGGACTATTTTTTAGTGACAATACAGCTACAGTAGTTTAAGTGACATCAGGGACTATTATTTAGTGACTATACATCTACAGTACTATTAGTGACATCAGGGACTATTATTCAGTGAATGTTCATCTATATTACTTTTAGTGATGTCAGTGACTATTATTCAGCGAATGTTCATCTACAGTACTATAAGTGACACCTTGGGCTATTATTCAGTAACTATACAGCTACAGTACTTTAGTGACACCAGGGACTTTTATTCAGTGTCTGTGCATGTACAGTACTATTATTAACAGCAGGGACTTTTATTCAGTGACTGTTCATCTACAGTACTATTAAAACATAAGGGACTATTATTCAGTGACTGTTCATCTACAGTATTATTAATGACACCAGGTCATATTATTCAGTGACTGTACATCTACTGTATTATTAGTAACATCGGGGACTTTTATTCAGCAATTGTTTATCTACAGTACTATTAAACATAGGAGACTATATCTCAGTGACTGTTCATATACAGAATTGTAAGTGACATCAGGGACTTTTATTCAGTGATTGTTCATCTACAGAACTATAAGTGACATCAGGGACTATTATTCAGTGACTTTTCATCTACATAACTATAAGTGACTTCAGGGACTTTTATTCAGTGACTGTTCATCTACAGTACTATAAATGACATCATGGACTATTATTCAGTGTCTGTTCATCTACAGTACTATTAGTGACACCAGGGACTAGAATTCAGTGACTATTCATCTACAGTTCTATAAGTGACATCAGGAACTATTATTCAATGTATGTTCATCTACAGTACTATTAGTGACATCAATAACTGTTCATCTACAGTACTATTAGTGATTTCAGTGACTGTTTATCTACAGTACTATTAGTGACATCAGGGACTTTAATTCAATGTCTGTTCATTAACAGCACTATTAGTGACATCAGTGACTGTTAATTTACAGTATTATTAGTGACATCAATGACTGTTCATCTACAGTACTATTAGTGACATTAGGGACTAAATATACAAGGATACAAACAACTTTTATTTAAGTTTAAATATTGCAATTAACTGCAAATTATTTCTCTAGTAACATAATTTATTTGTCAAACATTATTTTCAAATAAGTTCTAAATGAATACCTGTTACAAGCAACAACTAAGGCAAAAAGTAAATTGCCCTTATAATACAGATTGTAATACATGATAAATACAGGTTATATACCACATAAAATGTGGTTAATAGATAATGGACCTTAAGATAAGAATTTCACCATGACTTCATGATACAGATGTCCTGTAACACAGGTTAGATTGTATACTTACAAAATGTGTTTGTTTTCTGTTGAACACATCGATTGTCAATATGTTATTGTCCTACACAAGTACCGTGTACCTTGTAATGTTGCTAGTGTCTGATTTGGCACTAAAGTCTTCTTTGTATTCCGTGAACGTCACTTGTGCCTGATGGCACTAATAAATATGTCCGTATATCATTACTTGTTTGTTGGATTTCTTGTATAATGTCCAAATTAAGCATGTAAAATGTCATATTTATGTCGTGTATCGATGTTTGCAATGTTGTAGGCGTTCCACGGCGACACTCGGGTAAGAATAATTGTGAACATTCAACATTTGAATGACCAGTCAGGTTGAGTGTAATACTTGCATGTTTTGTAATCTTTAAATATTTGTCTTACTAACATTTTACCTTGTATTTACGATCAGTTTTGTTGTGTCTCCTTCTATGTACCACATAGAGATTGCTTGTCCATTGCAGTGCGTATTCTGTTTCATATTTATAATCCTGTGTAACAAAAACATAATATTGGTTTAATGAAAAACTACAGTTTTCATATATATACATATATACTCTTTGTTTAAATTGTATTTCGAACATATATAATGTACACTTTTTCTTCGCAGTCCCCAATGTTTGAAAGTCATTTGCATGACGAGATCTGGGTTACAAAAAAGTTTATGTTGTTGTTGTTTTAGTGTGGAAATTGTGCATATGATTGATTATAATATGTATTTTTTCCAACAAACCACCCTGTTTTTTTTAATGTAATATGTACTTCAATGCTAGAGTCAGGGTTTCCTAACTAAATACAGCCGAAACTGCCGTAAGCAAAAGTGACCTTTTAAGACAGGTTGCTTAATACAGGTTAATTTGCTCGTAAAGCATAGAATTGGGAAATAGCAAATGTGGCTGCTTAAGACAATTGGCTGTTTACACAGGTTTGACTGTAGACTGATTTTATGGGTGAAGTTTGATAAACGTTAGAGTTGGGAGATTGGTACTACATATACAACTTTACATTTGCACATCGGGTTTGTTTGTGGAGCTATTTTGCCAGTTATAAGGAAACTTTGCATATATTCCTACAAAGTTACAATAGCATACATCCAATTTACTCTTATACACCCACGGTCATAATTTACCCAAACCCCATTTAGTTACAGCCAGTCAACCTAGAACAAATCTTTGATTCATTTCATGAACAGTAAAGAATGGATTAACACACATGTTTTAGTCAATACCTACATGTATCTTGTACAAATTGTGGTCATAGTTTTTATTCTCCATATTTAGTTGAACTGGGATTTGGTACATCTGAGTTTCTAGATTAACTTTAGTATTGCTTATATCCAATATACTTCACCTTAACATACTTTATTACATGTATACATAATACATTTTAGATTCACCTAAACTCTCACTTCTTATGATTCACATTTTTCTTTAGAATGCACCTGAAATCTCAGAAATCTTTATTTATGTAACTTTAACAGCTACAGACCCTAAACCGCTCACGTACCCCGAATGCACGCAAACGGAGTGCACTCAGAGCGTAAGTTGAGCGCGAGCGTAGCGCAGACGGAGCGCGAACGGAGCGCAGATTGAGCGCTGACGGAGCGGACCTGACGGATTCAGACACGCTGAATGCACTCAGATACGCTGAGTGCACTCAGATGCGCAGTATATGCAGTATACGCTAGACACAGTAAGATAACTGATAACAGAACTATTCGTGCGCTACTGAGTGCACTCGTTCATTCGGATACACTCTTTTTTCATCATTTGATCGTGAAATCGATACTTAAAATCAAGATTAAAAAGAAAATTTCTTTCACATAAATATAAACCATGTATTTTATATAAATGTTTTATTGTAAAACGCATGATAAAACTTATTTTTGTCAACAATTTATCAATTATAGCATAAATATCAATATTTAGCTGATCAATACAATAATGTTTAAAATACCTATTATACAATAGACGACACATCAACGGTTATCTACGGTTAATTTAGTTGCATGTTTAAGCATGTTTTGGTTTGCGCAACAAAAATATAAATAATTAAAAATGTAATAAAATGTATATATATTGTGTAAATAACAATTCGAAAAGATGTAATATGAATTCACTATTTGCCGTGTTATTTCGATATAAATTAGTTATAGAACATACAATACATTTACTTTATTTCGATTTAAGCGTATACTGTTCCAAATACAAAAATATCAAAGCATGCGTGAAACAAACAAAACATAGATATGCGGAAAATTATATGATTATGATTCTATTTGTTTGGGTATTTCGGCAAAATAAAAATTACCAATTTTCAATTTAATTTGGACTTTAGTTTTATATTTTCCCCAAACATAGTTACACTGAGTTTGTGCTTAGTTGTGAACAAATGTACGTAAAACTGTTATATTGCAATTAAAGTGGAAACATTATACTCGTGCACATCTCATTAAAATAATAGTAATAAATTAATTGTATTCTAAAATATAAAGTGGGTCAGTAGTACAGCGGATAGGGTGCTGGCTTCAGGCGGCAGAGGTCGCGAGTTTGACCCAGGCTCTACCCGACCTCTCGAAACACAATTCAGTACCAGAAGGGAATGCACTGGAGAACGATATGCATAAGCTCCGAGCTTACTTCACAATCAAGCTAAATTAAATTAATGTAAAATAAAAGTATGTATGCCAAATAAACACGACAGACCGAAATAACACATTAGACACAGGAAATAAAAACTAGTAAACGTAAATTTCAAGGTGACCTTTCTGAGGTTGTGATTTTATATTGACTAAAGAACAGCTTTTGATCATCGGGAAGGTTGAAATAAACAAAAAAGAACATGTATTCACTGCCTATAAAATAGTAAATATATTGTTTTCCCGCTTTCCTACAAAATCGATACGCCTGATCACGTGCACGTAAGCACGTAACAATTAAGCCATTATATAAAAGCTGTGAAAGGGGCAACAAGTAAGAAATGACAATAATAATAAGAAGAATAATAATATTATAATATAATAATAAAGTAATATAGCAATAATAACAATACTATAAATAATAATGAAAATAATAGTAATAAATAATAATAAAATATATAATAGATATTAATGATAATGATGATAATAACAATATTATAAAAAAATTTGCATATTTTAGTATTGATTTTGACTATATTTTTCTTATCCAATCACATGCCGCGGTTTAAATTAAGATTCATTCATCTGGCATTAAATATAATCAAAATGAAAATTACACACCGACAGGGTTCTTCGTGATCAATGGACCGATAAATCACCAATTAACTTTTTATTGACACACATGTGGTTCTCACCATGGGTATCTGTTTTGATGATTGCCATGCAACTCTGCCTTCATAACAGTAATTAAATTGTTATATTAATTGTGAACGACTGACCAGATGCACGTCTCCAATATAAAAGCTGTGACAAATCAATAAGTCAATATGTATATTATAATAATAGCTCCAATGATAATAATATTAAAAAAAAAATAAAACAAATAATGAAAGTAAATAATAATACAAATAAAATACTACATTTTTACAAGGAATTATTTAGAGACATTTAATTTTTATTAGTTTTAAAATTGTAGGATTGTTTTATTTTGTAAATTAACAATTCTGATTTTTAGTTGTATCTGTTTTTTATACGAGGTCGCTAAGGCAGCTGTGGTAAAATGACAGCCCTGAATACACATCCCTTAATACGTGTATGTCACACTTTCCACCATTCATTCAGAACTGGCGTTTTCGGTTCGTTAATTTAATGATATTAACATCATGATATTAACATACTAAAGCGTTCTGAAACTTCGAATAGCAAATATCTTAAATCATTTTTTTATTTGTTGTTAATTGGCTGGCAGTTTTCCTTTTTTATCTTTTCTTTTCAATCACATAATGTTGGCTCAATTAAGATTCATCCATCTGGCACGAATTACAATCAAAATGAAACCATACATATCTTCCGTGGTCAATAGACCGATAAGTCACCGCTTTAGCATATAACCTAATTGACACGGCTCTCACTGGCATGTGACATAACGTAATTAACACCACGGGTGTGTTGCTGCGTGACATATAATTAGCGGTATAGCACAGTGGGTGTAGTTTCAAACAAGTTTAATATAGTTTGTCATTTTAAATAATATATTAACATAAAGCATACTATCAGTAAAATAATAGTTTGAGAAACCCGCTGAAAAAAGTTCATTGCAAGTATATTTATATACATAATGATAACGAAAATTATTATAAAAACTTAAAATATCAGAATATATTTTTTAAGTCTAGTGAAGCCACAATTGGACCCAAATCGAGAAAAACACTACAACATTATTATTTTTCAAAAATCATTTATTATAATGTCGAATTGCATTGCACGGGTTATAATAAATTTTTCATCACCCTTGCAGTGCATATTATTGATTATAAAGCTTATTTTAGTTTGAACATTAACAAAACCAGTGATATATCCACATGTTGTTAAGTCACTGCTTACACTGAGCAGATTTATGGATTATTATAAGGCCAACGAGGTATCAACAGTATGGAATTATTAATTAAATTTAATTATTAATAACAATATATTTAGTTTATGTTGATGATGTATGTGTAAATTTTGTGGACAAACTTTATTGCTTTCCTGTTACAAACGGCTTACGGTATATCAAAGAAGATACTGACGCAAACACATGTCGGTCTGGATAACAGACGCCGGTATAACTTACGATATTCTTTGATCACCCAGACCACTGATCACATATCAAAACATAGACATTTCCGTTAAACATGCCTACTATCGATACTAGCTTATCGGAAATTTACAACCTTTCGCCCAGCGGGTGACATAATATGTAGACAAACAATCGGATTATGAATTAATTTACCTTGACTAAATCCCATGGATACATTTTATTGCTCCATTGGAACAGATTAAATTAAAAAGTCAATATAGAATCATTTTAAGAGTTGAGATGTTGCGATTTGTTATTGGCCGGAAACCAAACTGAGCGAACTGAACGTTGAGTGAACGCTGAATGAAGCGAACGATAAGAGGAGTATTAAACAGAGCACTCATATATACAGCGCTCGTGAGCGAATACCTGCGTTTGTGAGTGCATTAAATTAACCGCGTTTAATCGAGTGCACGCAAACGGAGCGCAAACGGAGTGCGAACTAAGCGCGAACGGAGTGCAAACTGAGCGCAAACGGAGTGCAATTATGGGGTGCTTGAGCGGTTTAGGGTCTGTAATTACAGTATATATTTCTTGAGAAATGCAATTTGTATTCACGTAAGCCATTTATCAGCTGAATTAAGTTGAATGATTGATTCGTGATTGCTAACAAATGACTGGTGTTGTCTAACATAAACAACTGGTAAGCTTTTATCTAACAAGTCTCCCACAGTATCCATAACAAGTTGCTTATAAAGCATATTAAATATACAAATACACAAGTATAAAAACTGCATGCTGAATAATTCTTCAGTCTAGATTAAAATAAAGTTTTTATTTTAAGTAAAACTTACATTCAACATGTTAACAACCAAATAAATGTGATGATGGCTAAGAGAAAAAATAGATAATGGGTTTACTAGGTTCACTGACATCTCTGCATATGACTTTGGCTGATCAAGTCTTAATGAGAGAGAAAATAGATAATGGGTTTACTAGGTTCACTGACATCTCTGTATATGACTTTGGCCGATCAAGTCTTAATGAGAGAAAAAATAGATAATGGGTTTACAAGGTTCACTGACATCTCTGTATATGACTTTGGCCGATCAAGTCTTAATGAGAGAAAAAATAGATAATGGGATTAGGTTCACTGACATCTCTGCGTATGACTTTGGCCGATCAAGTCTTAATGAGAGAAAAAAAAGATAATGGGTTTACTAGGTTCACTGACATCTCTGCATATGACTTTGGCTGATCAAGTCTTAGTGAGAGAAAAAATAGATAATGGGTTTACTAGGTTCACTGACATCTCTGCATATGACTTTGGTCGATCAACTCTTAATGAGAGAAAAAATAGATAATGGGTTTACTAGGTTCACTGACATCTCTGCATATGACTTTGGCCGATCAAGTCTTAATGAGAGAAAAAATAGATAATGGGTTTACTAGGTTCACTGACATCTCTGCAAATGACTTTGGCTGATCAAGTCTTAATGAGACAAAAATTAGATAATGGGTTTACTAGGTTCACTGACATCTCTGCATATGACTATGGCCGATCAAGTCTTAATGAGAGAGAAAAATGATAATGGGTTTACTAGGTTCACTGACATCTCTGCATATGACTATGGCCGATCAAGTCTTAATGAGAGAGAAAAAAGATAATGGGTTTACTAGGTTCACTGACATCTCTGCATATGACTTTGGCCGATCAAGTCTTAATGAGAGAAAAAATAGATAATGGGTTTACTAGGTTCACTGACATCTCTGCATATGACTTTGGCCGATCAAGTCTTAATGAGAGAAAAAATAGATAATGGGTTTACTAGGTTCTCTGACATCTCTGCTTATGACTTTGGCCGATCAAGTCTTAATGAGAGAAAAAATAGATAATGGGTTTACTAGGTTCACTGACATCTCTGCATATGACTTTGGCTGATCAAGTCTTAATGAGAGAAAAAATAGATAATGGGTTTACTAGGTTCACTGACATCTCTGCATATGACTTTGGTCGATCAAGTCTTAATGAGAGAAAAAATAGATAATGGGTTTACTAGGTTCACTGACATCTCTGCATATGACTTTGGCCGATCAAGTCTTAATGAGAGAAAAAATAGATAATGGGTTTACTAGGTTCACTGACATCTCTGCATATGACTTTGGCTGATCAAGTCTTAATGAGAGAAAAAATAGATAATGGGTTTACTAGGTTCACTGACATCTTTGCATATGATAAGGTGATTGTACGAGAAAACGTCTCAATGTCAAGTGTGCATTATTTTTCCTATCATAACTGAATCTTGAGAGAGAAAAAAATTTACCATTTAAATTCATCTGTGAATGAAGAAATCAGTTCTCATGGTATTTAAAACATTTTTCTTTGTCCATTTTACTCTCCATGTTTGTGTTGTTTGTCAGGTATGTTATTATGTCAACATTGTATAATATGCATCCACAAATGAAATGTGGTTTTACAGTGTATATGTAGCAGGCTACCGGCACATAACACCAAATGCATCTTTAGAAATAACAGGTTGGGGAACCACTGATTCACTAGGGTGGTTGTATGACTATACATACATTATGAATTATTGTAGCAGACACTTTTTTATTCATCTTGTTGGACCATTATATTGTAACTGAGATTTTGCTTAAGGCCATAATTAATTAATTGCTAGATTACATCCCAGCTTGCCCCCTAATTTTCATGCTGCACCGACCCCCCCCCCCCCCCCCCCCCCCCCCCCCCCCCCCCTTATTAAGAAAAACTTGGATGATTTGGATGATAATCTAGCTATTAATTTAAAAGGTTGACTTCATATTTATTTTGACTTCATATTTATTTTACCTCGATTGTGAAACAAGTTCACGCTCAAAGTCTTCCTGACTACAACCAGTGCTAAGCTTTTGTGGATAAAGTGTCTTGATCAAGAACACTACACATAGTCGTGACAAATGATCAAACACCAACACCCCAATCCCAGGTCAGAGGCTGTACCACTAGCTTAAATATTACAAAGCTGAGAATGTAATAACTTCATGACATGACAAGGAAATAAGGAATGTAACACATATCTACTAAGTGTATTGTGTATGTATTGACTTGTACTATCATGTATTTACATATTTACAGAACTAGTTTCTCTCCAAAAGCCTCCGTATATGTCTATATGTAATGTAATAATGTTGCTTATTTGTGTAACTTTGATTTCTATGTAATGTAATTCTGTGTAAATGTGATTTTGTGTAATTATAAAACAGGTATTACATATGTGAGTATGACATATTTAATCAGCAATTCCTTACATAGCTGCAGCTAGGCCTGCTGGATGAGACAAAATTGTGTTTGATGCAAAACTGTTTTCCTGTATTTAAACAGTTATTTTAAAAGTTGACTAAATGATTTACTGTCGTTTATATAATTGTTTTAACAGCATTGTAGTCAAAACTAAAGAATGTGTCAAAAATGTTTCTTTTATTTGATGTAGTAAGTTATGAAATGTTATTATGATCTTCCGTGGTCTGGTGGTTAAGGCATCCACCTCGGAAGCGGGAGGTCGAAGGTTCCAATCCCGGTGGAAGCACTTGGATTTTTTATGATGCGGCCAGTTGCTTCCTCTGCAGCTAGTTAAATTGAGGGGTACCAAATGTTTAACAGCCTGACACTTGGCAATGTTTGCTTTCGGGAAGTAACTGTGTACAACATACAGGTGTCTCATAAGCCCAGTGTGGCTGGGCCTTTCAATAGGGGTGACTCTAAACAAACACTTATTATACATTATTCAGCTTTGGGTCAAATGTTTAACACAAAATATTAACATAATATAATTCATCTTCACTCCAATAATCTAAGAATTTTTAGTTATTATTAATTTTTTTGTGAAAGAGGTGCTACTGATGTAGCTTAATATACCTACACTTTCAAAATTTTGTAATTAGAGACTTGGATATATTTGGTTAAACAGACACACTGAACATTAGTGGAGTAGTGGCAGACGCTACTCAATTATCGAAAGCTGTTTTTCTCCCGGTATAGCACATCTGTTTAAACAGGAAATGCTTCAGTTGGGATGGTTAACTGATCTTCTGGTAGCCCTCAATGGCATAAAAATGACATTAGTCATTTTGTGTTTTGAATGGCATGATTGATCTATTTGAGACATTTTAAAAACATTGTTATGTTTGAATGGTGAAATTAAAAAGAGTCCAGGCCTGGAAAGGGGGTTAACTAATACATTTGATGAAAGTTCTTTTTCACATGATTGCAATATGTTAAGAAGGTTGAAGTCTGTATGCAATTTTTTCACTAGCAAAGGTCCTACAATACAGATGGGATTGTTTAAGGGCAGAACTGTTGAAGCAGTTGAAAAATACTACAAACGGCATCCCTATAAAAGGTCTGAAGTATGTTTGCATGATGTGACTTTTGCATTTAGAGAAGGTCGCCATTCTCCTACAACCACATATTCGCCAACTGCCCTAGTATCTGCTCTTTACCAGTGTCTTAAGTGCACACCTGATTAAGAATACAAAAAATGTTTTCAAAATTGGATTACTCAGCTAAAATATGAACAGCTACAGATCATATTATTATAAACAAATGTCAAGGTCAAACAATACATGTACATTAGGTGTAAGTGATGCCTATCAACAACAATAAAACAATGTTAGTCAATGAAACTTTACATTATTACTTTGTTATATGTCGCTTTCCTCTGATAACCTTTAGTATTTATTTTGGTAGAGATGAATATCGGCTTCTCATGTAGATTTCCCCATGGTTTATATTTACAATAATACAGCAACTATGTTACGACTGTAATGTGACATCACCAATATGACCTCATTGTTTAAACCATGTCGTAAGATTTAACATTAGTTCTTGGAAAAGCAATTTAATATGTTTTTAAACATGACCCACTTGTAATCGATTATTGTGTCAGCCACATTGTTTATAATATGATCCATCAGTGCATTTCAGTCAAAAGTGAATATTTTTTTAAGAAAGTCACAAAATGATTACACATGTAGTATTCCAGTACCAGGGCCATTCACATTATTTACTGAACACTCCTCATAAATTGATGTTCCAAATTGTCTGCTGTAGGCACATTGTCTCTTTTCTAAACTTTAAGGTATAAAATTTGTTAAATTGGAGATGCTTCTGTTTTGGTTTTGGCTCAAATGTAATACAGTTGCAAGTAGATTACAAAATGTACTTGAAAAAGCATTTTTGTTCGAAATTGTTTCATAATCTTTAAAATGTCGATACAACCTGCCAGGAACTCTCTTCTAAACAATGTAACTATTTAACCATATTAAGGTCATATTTTATCTTGTATCTGTGTCTCTAAAACACATGTCTGAAAAATAAACTGCCGATAGTATTTATGTGGATGATCGTTAGGAGAACCATTCTAAACATTTATGTTTTTTGTAAAAACTGAGAAATATATAAAATCACATCAATTGTCAGCAACCTTTTCACTCGACTTTTTAGCTCACCTGAGCAGAAGGCTTACAGGTGAGCTTTTGTGATTGCCTGGTATCCGTCGTCCATCGTCTGTCAACTGTCGTTAACTTTAGCTTCTAACAACTTCCCCTCTGAAACCACTGGGCCAATTTTGATATAACTTTACAGAGATGTTCCTTGGGTGACCCTCTACCAAGTTTGTTCAAGCCATCTTGATTTGTCAAAATCCATGGCCGCCAGGGGGCGGTGCAAGTTTAATTTGTAAAAACTTAAAAAAATCTTCTTGTCAGAAACTACTGGCTCGATTTTAAAATAATTTTACAGAAATGTTCCTTGGGTGACCCTTTACCAAGTTTGTTCAAGCCATATTGATTCGTCAAAAAACATGGCAACCAGGGGGAGTGGTTAGTTTACTATATAAGCTATAGTAAAAGCTTAAAAAATCTTCTTGTCAAAAATTACTGGCTCGATTTTAAAATAATATCACAGAAATGGTCCTTGGGTGACCCTCTACCAAGTTTGTTCAAGTCATCTTGGTTCCTCAAAAAACATGGCGGCCAGGGGGTGGGGTTAGTTTACTATATAAGCTATAGTAAAAACTTAAAAAATCTTCTTGTCAAAAATTACTGGCTTGATTTTAAAATAATATCACAGAAATGGTCTTTGGGTGACCCTCTACCAAGTATGTTCAAGCTATCTTGGTTTGTCAAAAAACATGGCCGTCAGGGGGCGGGGCAAGTTAATTATTAAAAATTAAAAAATCTTCTTGTTAAAAAATACTGGCTCGATATTAAAATAATTTCACAGAAATGTTCCTTGGAGGAACCCCTACCGAGTTTGTTCAAATGGTAGTGATTCGTCAAAAAAATATGGCGGTCAGGGGAAGGTGTTAGTTTACTATAATATTATAAGCTATAGTAAAAACTTAAAAAAATTTTTGTCAGAAACCACCTGATCCATTTTAAATCAATTTCACAGAAATGTTCTTTTGGTGACCCTTTACCAAGTTTGTTCGAGCCGTTGTGATTTGTTAAAAAACATGACCGCTACAGTGAGGTGCTAGTTTATTATATAGGCAGCTAAAGTAAAAACTTCAAAAGCCTTTTTGTCAGAATCTACTGACCTGATTTCAATGTAATTTCACTGACATTTACTATGGGTGAACCTCTACCAAGTTTGAACTCTTCTACACATCTGTTACAAATTCTTGCCCATCTTGTTTTTCTGGAATTTTAAGTGTACATGTATTATATAATCTACTTAATTTGGATGACTCAAGGTCAGTCAGATGAGCGATATAGGGCCATCTTGGCCCTCTTGTTTAGAATGTACAATACACATTTGTTGTAAGAAACAGTCAGAAACAGTCGTACGATTTTTCCTGGTATGATTCAGCTATTACTTTTTATATCGTACCAGCTTCTCATTCAACACAACCATGTTGCTTTGTACTTCAATTTCAAAAATGGAGTTTTGTGTACCTGTGTGGTTACTTTGATGTGGTAAATTTTCATGTTTTTATGGTTTGTGTGGATATGTTTGATGTGCTCACCCACTAACACTATAGATACAGTATAATAAGTTATCATACGGTATTTATAAGTTATCATACGGTATTTATAAGTTATCATACAGTATATATAAGTTACCATACGGTATATATAAGTTATCATACGGTATATATAAGTTATCATACAGTATATATAAGTTACCATACAGTATATATGTTACCATACAGTATATATAAGTTACCATACAGTATATATATAAGTTAACATACGGTATATATAAGTTATCATACGGTATTTATAAGTTATCATACGGTATATATAAGTTATCATACAGTATATAAAAGTTATCATACGGTATTTATAAGTCATCATATGGTATATATAAGTTAACATACAGTATATATTAGTTATCATACAGTATTTATAAGTTACCATACAGTATATATAAGTTAACATACGGTATATATAAGTTATCATACGATGTGTATATAAGTTGTCATACGGTATATATAAGTTATCATAGGATATATATAAGTTGTCTTACAGTATATAATTTATCATACAGTGTATATATAAGTTGTTATACGGTATATATAAGTTATCATACGATATATATAAGTTACCATACAGTATATATTAGTTATCATACGGTATTTATAAGTTATCATACAGTATATATAAGTTACCATTCAGTATATATAAGTTACCTTACAGTATATATAAGTTATCATACGGTATTTATAAATTATCATACGGTATATATAAGTTAACATACAGTATATATAAGTTATCATACAGTATTTATAAGTTACCATACAGTATATATAAGTTAACATACGGTATATATAAGTTATCATACGATGTGTATATAAGTTGTCATATGGTATATATAAGTTATCAAAGGATATATATAAGTTGTCTTACAGTATATAATTTATCATACGAATGTATATATAAGTTGTTATACGGTATATGTACCAATAAAAGTACATGCACCAATAAAAGTACATGCACCAATAAAAGTACATGTACCAACAAAAACCATTTCAGTGTAACCATCCCATGCCAGTTAATATTTCATTGAGACACATAAACTTTTTCTTGTGAATACATAAATAAGCTTTGCATTCTGAAAACATAATCTTTGTTTTTTCTGAAAAATAAGCTTTGTCTTCTAAACACATAAGCTTTGTCTTCTGAAAACATAAGCTTTGTCATCTGAACACATAAACTTTGTCTTCTGAACACATAAGCTGTGTCTTATAAACAAATAAGCTTTGTCATCTGAACACATAAGCTTTGTCTTCTGAACACATAAGATGTGTCTTATAAACAAATAAACTTTGTCATCTGAACACATAACCTTTGTTTGTTGAAAACATAAGCCTTGTCTTCTAAAAACATAGCTTTGTCTTCTGAACACATAAACTTGGTCTTCTAAACAAATAAGCTTTGTCTTTGAACACATAAGCTTTGTCTGCTGAAATCATAAGTTTAGTCTTCTGAAAACATAAGCTTTGTCTTTCTGAACACATAAGCTTTGTTTTCTGAACAAATAAGCTTTGTCTTCTGAACACATAAGCTTTGTCTGCTGAACATTTTAAATTGAAAAAGTGGTCATCAGTTTAATTTCTAATGATTCAGAAGCAGTTGTTAAATTTCAGTTTTGGTGCATACTCTGTAACTCAAATTGAGAAGTCCAGTCTTGTGGCGATATAGAATTTGTATTTTGATTCTGTCTCTATGGATACAGCTATTTGTCATAATATGCATTCAACAGATTATATTCAATAAATTAAACATACTTTGTATTAAGTGTTTTATTTCCATGCATTATGCATGGTGCATGTTTAAATTGATATACAATCATTTTAAAGGGACCAACACAAAAGAGATACAGATATATGATAGCTTACTGTTTATAACTAAATGTGATTTGTATGTAATTAAAACGTAAACAACTTAATTATTTGGCAAAAGAGGGCGGCGTTCCCACAGCCCATCACAGCAAGCCGGCGATTCATGTTGAGGAAACAATGACCAGGCAGTGAGGATTGCTCTCACCAAGGGAAGCAGTTATAGTGAACTGCGACAGTTACAGTGAACTGTGGGTGTGATGCAAGGGTGCGTCTGCAGGCACAGTGAACTGCAACAGTTACAGTGAACTGTGGGTATGACGCAAGGGTGCGTCTGCCGGCAGTTACAGTGAACTGTGGGTATGACGCACGGGTGCGTCTGCAGGCAGTTACAGTGAACTGTGGGTATGACGCAAGGGTGCGTCTGCAGGCAGTTACAGTGAACTGTGGGTATGATGCAAGGGTGCGTCTGCAGGCAGTTACAGTAAACTGCGACAGTTACAGTGAACTGTGGGTATGATGCAAGGGTGCATCTGCAGGCAGTTACAGTGAACTGCGACAGTTACAGTGAACTGTGGGTGTGATGCAAGGGTGCGTCTGCAGGAACAGTGAACTGCGATAGTTACAGTGAACTATGGGTAAGACACAAGGGTGCATCTGCAGACAGTTACAGTGAACTGCGACAGTTACAGTGAACTGTGGGTGTGATGCAAGGGTGCGTCTGCAGGCACAGTGAACTGCAACAGTTACAGTAAACTGTGGGTGTGATGCAAGGGTGCGTCTGCAGGCAGTTACAGTGAACTGCAACAGTTACAGTGAACTGTGGGTGTGATGCAAGGGTGCGTCTGCAGGGAGTTACAGTGAACTGCAACAGTTACAGTGAACTGTGGATATGACAAAAGAGTGCGTCTGCAGGCAGTTACAGTGAACTGTGGGTATGACGCAAGGGTGCGTCTGCAGGCAGTTACAGTGAACTGCGACAGTTACGGTGAACTGTGGATATGACACAAGGGTGTGTCTGCAGGCAGTTACAGTGAACTGTACAGTGAACTGTTGGTGTAACGCAAGGGTGCGTCTGCAGGCAGTTACAGTGAACTGCGACAGTTACAGTGAACTGTGGGTATGACGCAAGGGTGTGTCTGCAGGCAATTACAGTGAACTGCGACAGTTACAGTGAACTGTGGGTGTGACGCAAGGGTGTGTCTGCAGGCAGTTACAGTGAACTGCGACAGTTACAGTGAACTGTTGGTATGACGCAAGGGTGTGTCAGCAGGCAGTTACAGTGAACTGCAACATTTACAGTGAACTGTGGGTGTGATGCAAGGGTACGTCTGCAGACAGTTACAGTTAACTGCGACAGTTACAGTGAATTACCGTCTGACATGAGGGTGCATTGGCGGTCATGGTTGAAGTTGTACTGACTATGTATGTATAACCTGAGCCAGTACTAGACACATATGAAGTGGGAGGTTCAACATGATCGAATGACAAAACCGAAGATAAGAGCCAACAGGACAAGTGTGTTCAGTCTAGTTAAAATGCAGCATGACCTCTGAATAAGCATGGTACACACTATGGTATAGTGTCGGCTCCAATCTACTATTTCTTTTGGGGCGCATATATAACAAGCGTTATATAGTGGCCAAAATGAACGAAGTGTATTGTTTGCAACAGGCTGAGAGAAGAGCCCCCAAAGAGTAACCACCACCAGGCTCCAACAGACATTAATCGATATGAATTAAAAGAACATTGGTATAAAGCATGTTAAATATTGTTTGAGAAAACAGAAAACAACCCAAAGATTCATATAGATATATGATTTGGTTCTTTCATTACTTATTATACCCCCGACAAACAAAGTTTTGATGGGGTATACTGGAGTCACCCTGAGGTCGGTCTGTCGGTCGGTCTGTCAGCAATTTTCCTTGTCCGGAGCATAACTTGAAAAGTACTGGATGGAATTTCATCAAACGTCATACAATGGTAGAATATAATGAGAGGAAGTGCAGTGTACAAGAAACATAACTCTATTCTTGCTAATTACAGAGTTATTGCCCTTTGATATATTTCCCTTTGATATTTTTTCTTGTCCGGAGCATAACTTGAAAAGTACCGGATGTAATTTCATCAAGCTTCATACAATGGTACAATATAATGACAGGAAGTGCAGTGTACAGGAAACATAACTCTATTCTTGCTAATTACAGAGTTATTGCCCTTTGATATATTTCCCTTGTCCGGAGCATTACTTTTAAAGTACTGGATGGAATTTCATCAAACTTCATACAATGGTAGAATATAATGACAGGAAGTGCAGTGTACAAGAAACATAACTCTATTCTTGCTAATTACAGAGTTATTGCCCTTTGATATTTTTCCCTTGTCCGGAGCATTACTTTTAAAGTACTGGATGGAATTTCATCAAACTTCATACAATGGTAGAATATAATGAGAGGAAGTGCAGTGTACAAGAAATATAACTCTATTATTGCTAATAACAGAGTTATTGCCCTTTGATATATTTTCTTGTCCGGAGCATAACTTGAAAAGTACCTGATGGAATTTCATCAAGCTTCATACAATGGTAGAATATAATGAAAGGAAGTGCAGTGTACAAGAAACATAACTCTATTCTTGCTAATTACAGAGTTATTGCCCTTTGATATATTTCCCTTTGATATTTTTTCTTGTCCGGAGCATAACTTGAAAAGTACCGGATGGAATTTCATCAAGCTTCATACAATGGTACAATATTATGAGAGGAAGTGCAGTGTACAGGAAACATAACTCTATTCTTGCTAATTACAGAGTTATTGCCCTTTGATATAT
This sequence comes from Panopea generosa, assembly GCA_029582155.1. NCBI lineage: Eukaryota > Metazoa > Mollusca > Bivalvia > Adapedonta > Hiatellidae > Panopea > Panopea generosa. The sequence goes on from CM055899.1 coordinate 85,201,299, forward strand.
TTCCCTTGTCCGGAGCATTACTTTTAAAGTACTGGATGGAATTTCATCAAACTTCATACAATGGTAGAATATAATGAGAGGAAGTGCAGTGTACAAGAAACAAGAAACATAACTCTATTCTTACTAATTACAGAGTTATTGCCGTTTGATATATTTCCCTTGTCCAGAGCATTACTTTTAAAGTACTGGATGGAATTTCATCAAACTTCATACAATGGTAAAATATAATGACAGGAAGTGCAGTATACAAGAAACATAACTCTATTATTGCTAATTACAGAGTTATTGCCCTTTGATATTTTTTCTTGTCCGGAGCATAACTTGAAAAGTACTTGATGGAATTTCATCAAGCTTCATACAATGGTAGAATATAATGAAAGGAAGTGCAGTGTACAAGAAACATAACTCTATTCTTGCTAATTACAGAGTTATTGCCGTTTGATATATTTCCCTTGTCCGGAGCATTACTTTTAAAGTACTGGATGGAATTTCATCAAACTTCATACAATGGTACAATATAATGACAGGAAGTGCAGTGTACAGGAAACATAACTCTATTCTTGCTAATTACAGAGTTATTGCCGTTTGATATATTTCCCTTGTCCGGAGCATTACTTTTAAAGTACTGGATGGAATTTCATCAAACTTCATACAATGGTAGAATATAATGACAGGAAGTGCAGTGTACAAGAAACATAACTCTATTCTTGCTGATTACAGAGTTATTGCCCTTTGATATATTTCCCTTGTCTGGTGCAGTACTTTTAAAGTACTTTTAAAGCCATCAGTGATAACAGTTTAATAAAGTTCATGAAAGAACCAAGTTGATAAATACATGGAGTTCGAGCAAAGCAGGTTCGATATTGTATTCCTAGTGCTCTTGTTTGTTTCTTATCCATAAAATTGCTGTCCCTCAACATAACTCGAAAAAGTATAACATTTATTGATTGCCATGAAAGCTTGTACACTGCACAATAATTAAAAAGACCGTTTTTAATTTTAACAAAACCATAAAAAAATTAACAATACAAACAACTCAATCCATAACATTCTCTTTTATTAAGAATTTCTTTTGTCTGGAGCATTACTTTAAAACTATTGGATATAATTTAATAAAACTTCATACAATGGTTAACCATTTTCTGTCATGGCGGCGTTCGGGGGTATTCATCACTACAGTGATAGGTCTAGTTTTGTAAATATAAATTGATAACATTTGTTAAAAAGTTATGCATATTTTACACTGCGAAAGCATTGCCGGCTTAAGATACCCAGCTGAGACTAGGCGTATTGTTAAAGTTTGCAAGACAGTGTCACAGATTGTTATCGAAGTTTTGTGCCCAGCACTGTTCATGTTTTTATACGTTTACCCCATTCTTAATGTGGTCTAACTACTGCATTAATCCTGTCGATGATATTGTTCTACATCCATGTGAGGAAGTTACTGGAACCAGGAGTCTTCATATGATATGATTGGCGACTACGATACATGCAGAGCAAAATACACGGTTGCTCCATTTAATAAATGAGAAATGGCTGCGAAAACTCGCCATATTGATTTAACTACATATCTACTATGCGTGATCATGTACATTATACATTTAATCAAAGTATAATATGACTACAAACACTCGCTATGTTTATATGTATGACTATAGGAGCTTCTACATATTTGCTAGATTTAAATAAAGTAGAATATGGCTGTGAACACCCACCATATTCATGAATTGTAGCTGCTTGTGCCTAGATACGTGTTTCTGCAGACTTCCTATTTTTAAACAAAGTAGAATATGACTACGAACACTCGCCATATTCACAAATGGTAACTGCTTATGCCTAGATACGCGTTTCTATAGACTTGATATATTAAATCAATGTAGAATATGACTGCTAACACTCACCATAGTAACGAGTTTTAACTACATAACAAATACAAGTTAAACACGTTTCCACAGACTTGATGCTAGATTGAATCAAAATAGAATATGACTGTGAACTCTCGACATATTCATAATTCATATTTAAGTACTCAAATTCAAGGTTTTACAAACTTTATATATTTAATAGAATGAGAATATTTGTAGGTTATATACATATATACATACTCGCGGTTCTGCTGACTTAGTTGATTGAATAGAAACAAAACACCGACTTGCCAACAAAGGGGTGGCTTAAATGTGGCACATGCTCAACTACACCCGGGCTATCACGTCTACATCTGTTCTGATGTATCTTACATAGCAACCCGATGACCACCTGCCTAAGGTTTTAATTAGATGATCTGGAATCTCTGCCTTGGCTGCTGTTGTGGCTGCTCCAGTTCTGAAGCTTTGACCGGAGTACAAGTCTGGATCAACACCTAATTGTCTGAGGGTTGACTTAATAGTATTTATGAAGGGCTCACATTGTAGCACAAGACCCTTACTGGTGATAAAGGGTTGATCTGATGTTTGAGCTCCTGCGTTCATGCGTAGTTGTACACAATGGTATGTGTGTTTAACTGGGTATTCCTGTGTCTTAGTGGTGTTAACGGGCACCTGTACACCAGTGTGTCTGTACACCAGTGCGTCTGTACACCAGTGCATCTGTACACCAGTGCGAAACACGTCTGCTTTTGAGTTTTTCAGCATTAGAGTGTAACTAGATTTGTCTTTTTTGAACTGGCTGTCTTGACAATCATTCAGGAAACAAAACAGAAAGCAAATAACTTAAAGTAAATAGAAATCAGGTGGTTATTATCATTGCAGCTGTTGCGTTGTCTATCAGTGGTGCGGATCACAGGCGCCGGAACCACAGCGGCTTCTCTACAGAGGATGAGGATGAGGTACAGCACATGGTGGAGGTGGATGATGGGACATTCTCATGGGACCTTGACACCAAGGAACCAATTCTGAAAAACATAAATATACAGATACCTGCAGGTTGGTACATTATGGCAGGTGCAGTTGTTTACTTGAAGGAAAATACTATATAAGTGTAACTGTAAAAAGTACAATGTATATCTTAATGGATCAAAATGTATTCAAATTCATTTTCATCATTTTAAGATTTTAAATCATATTGAAAAATACTGAAATATATTTGAAATATAAAACTTCATTATTTTTTTCAGCCATTCACTTTGAATAGCTGCCCTAGAAAGTTATCAATAGATACTTGCAATCAGAGAGCTGATGGTCAGCTACCACCATTGCGTTTTCCATAGACTTACATTATTACGTTTGATAATTTTCACTATTTCTATCATTCGTGGAACAAAAAGTCCTATAGCATATTAAAGTACTGTCCTAGACTCAAATTAAAATGTCCCCAAAATGGGGTCAAAAGTACCACTTTTTACCACTTTTTGCCCCCTGAAGTTGGGTACCCCCACTTTCAGCATGAAAAAAAGTATATTTCACAAATTTTACTTTCCATGCAGTTTCCTTGATAAAATGAATTTTGTCGGTCACAGAAACATAATTCTAATTTTTTATTGACACAAACATAATAAACTTATATTTTATTGTGATCATTTGCCAGTTTAACATTTTCATCCAACCAGAATTAAGCTTACTATAAAAATATATGCCCTGAACATCCCTATACTTTTTTCAGCCAATCAGAGAGCTCGTCTCAATAGTGGTAGTTGACCTGATGCAAGTCTGTCATATCTCTGTCTTTATTACTATGAAGTTACAACAGTTTGGCATCACATTCTCCATTTATAAATGCAACACATAGGATTCACTTTGTACACATATGTTTCAGGAAAGTTGATAATTATAGTTGGTGCTGTGGGCAGTGGGAAATCGTCACTCATATCCGCCCTACTGGGAGAGATGTTGACAGTGAGTGGTAAAGTACACTGGTGTAGGTACGTAATCATGTCCTCATCTCTTTTATTAAATGCTCCAAAGTTTGTTTAAAAATTGAAAATCTATTAGAGGTAGCCATTTATAGACAGATACCTACATTTATTTGTAAAGTGGATTCTGATTGAGCAGGAAATTTACACTTAATTAGACTAGTACATTTCTATACAATTTATTTTACCTTTGTCAGAATATGGTCTGAAATTATTGATAATTGGTAGCCATGTTAATGTAAACCTGTAAAACATTGTCTAAAAATTGTTACCACACATACCGTGGGGATCAATACCATAGGGAGAGTTATGGGAGCTAGTTGTCATTATCAATAGCATATAGGGAAAGTGGAATCTATTTGCCTCTATCAGGAGAGACATTGGAGCTAGCTACTGCTATCTGTGCCATAGAGAGGAACTTGTACTATTTGTACTATGCAGAGGGACCTGGTAGTAGCTGCCACTATTCATATTATGGAAAGAGACCTAGTAGCTAGATCCCTTATCAATGTTGAATAATTAAACTTCTACTGTATGTACATTGTACTTCCATTGCAGGAATTCTAGTAATGCGTATGTATCCCAGAAACCTTGGCTCCTCAATAAAACACTCAAGGATAACATCTTATTTGGCAATCACTTTACATGGAGAAGGTGAGCAATGTCAGTGTGTCTTATATACAGGACAAGTATCTTATTTACAGGACAAGTGTCTAATATACAGGACAAGTGTCTTATATACAGGACAAGTATATTATATACAGGACAAGTGTCTAATATACAGGATAAGTGTCTTATATAAAGGATAAGTATCTTATATACAGGACAAGTGTCTTATATACAGGACAAATGTCTTATATACAGGATAAGTGTCTTATATAAAGGATAAGTGTCTTATATAAAGGACAAGTGTCTGATATAAAGGACAAGTATCTTATATAAAGGACAAGTGTCTGATATACAGGACAAGTGTCTGATATACAGGACAAGTATCTTATATAAAGGATAAGTGTCTTATATACAGGACAAGTGTCTTATATTCAGGACAAGTATCTTATATACAGGACAAGTGTCTAATATACAGGACAAGTGTCTGATATAAAGGATAAGTATCTCATATACAGGACAAAGTGTCTTATAAACAGGACAAGTGTCTTTTATAAAGGATAAGTATCTTATATACAGGACAATTGTCTTATATACAGGACAAGTGTCTAATATACAGGATTAGTGTCATGTATACAGGACATGTGTCTTATATTCAGGACAAGTGTCTAATATATAGGACAAGTGTCTTATATACAGGACAAGTGTCTTATATACAGGACAAGTATCTGATATACAGGATAAGTGTATTATATACAGGACAAGTGTCTAATATACAGGATTAGTGTCATATATACAGGGCAAGTGTCTTATATACAGGACAAGCGTCTAGTATACAGGATTAGTGTCTTATATAACGGATAAGTATCTTACATACAGGACAAGTGTCTTATATACAGGACAAGTGTTTTATGTACAGGATTAGTGTCATATATACAGGACAAGTATCTAATATACAGGACAAGTATCTGATATACAGGACAAGTGTCTGATATACAGGATAAGTGTCTTATATAAATGATAAGTGTCTTATATACTGGACAAGTGTCTTATATAAATAATAAGTGTCTTATATACAGGACAAGTGTCTTATATAAATGATAAGTGTCTTATATATATGGCAAGTGTCTTATATACAGGATAAGTGTCTTTTATAAAGGATAAGTGTCTTATATACAGGACAAGTGTCTGATATACAGGACAAGTGTCTTATGTACAGGACAAGTGTCATATATACAGGACAAGTGTCTTATGTACAGTACAAGTCTCTTATATAAAGGAAAAGTGTCTTATATACAGGACAAGTATCTAATATAAAGGGTAAGTGTTTTATATACAGGACAAGTGTCTAATATACAGGATTAGTGTCATATATACAGGACAAGTGTCTTATATTCAGGATAAGTGTCTTGTATACAGGACAAGTGTCTAATATACAGAACTAGCATCTAATATACACGATAAGTGTCATATATACAGGACAAGTTTCTAATATACAGGATAAGTTTCATATATATATATATATATATACAGGATAAGTGGCATATATACAGGACAAATGTCTTATATGCAGGATAAATGTCTTATATACAGGACAAGTATCTTATATACAGGACAAGTGTCCAATATACAGGACAAGCATATTGAATACAGAACAAGTGTCTTATGTACAGGACAAGTGTCTTATGTACAGGACAAATATCTTGTATACAGGACAAGTGTCTTATATACAGAAAAAGTGTCTAATATACAAGACAAGTGTCTTATATACAGGACACGTATCTTATATACAGGTCATGTGCCTTATATACAGGACAAGTATCTTATATACAGGACAAGTGCCTTATATACAGGACAAGTGTTTAATATACAGGACAAGTGTGCTAAATACATGACAAGTGTATAATATACAGGACAAGTGTGTTATATACAGGACAAGTGTCTAATATACAGGATTAGTGTCATGTATACAGGACATGTGTCTTATATTCAGGACAAGTGTCTAATATACAGGACAAGTGTCTTATATACAGGACAAATGTCTTATATAAATGATAAGTGTCTTATATATATGACAAGTGTCTTATTTACAGGATAAGTATCTTATATACAGGACAAGTGTGTTATATACAGGACAAGTATCTTATATACAGGACAAGTGTCTTATATACAGGACAGTATCTTATATACAGGACAAGCGCCTTATATACAGGACAGTATCTTATATACTGGACAAGTGACTGATATACAGGACAGTATCTTATATACAGGACAAGTGACTGATATACAGGATAGTATCTTATATACATGACAGTATCTTATATACAGGACAAGTTTCTTATATACAGGACAAGTGTCTTATATATAGGACAAGTGTCTTATATACAAGACAAATACCTTATATACAGGACAAGTGTCTTATATACAGGACAGTATCTTATATACAGGACAAGCACCTTATATACAGGATAAGTGTGTTATATACAGGACAGGTATCTTATATACAGGACAAGTGTCTTATATACAGAAGAGTATCTTATGTAAAGGACAAGCGCCTTATATACAGGACAGTATCTTATATACAGGACTGTATCTTATATACAGGACAAGTGACTGATATACAGGACAGTATCTTATATACAGGACAAGTGCCTGATATACAGGACAGTATCTTATATACCGGACAAATGACTGATATACAGGACAGTATCTTATATACAGGACAGTTTCTTATATACAGGACAAGTTTCTTATATACAGGACAAGTGTGTTATATACAAGACATTTATCTTATATACAGGACAGTATCTAATATACAAGACATGTGTCTTATATACAGGACATGTGTCTTATATACAGGACAAGTATCTTATATACAGGACAAGTATCTTATATACAGGACAAGTGTCTTATATACAGGACATGTGTCTTTTATTCAGGACAAGTATATGAAATACAGGACAGTATCTCATATACAGGACAAGTGTCTAATATACAGGACAGTATCTTAAATACAGGGCAAGTATCTTATAAACAGGACATGTGTCTTATATACAGGACAAGTGTCTTATATACAGGACAGTATCTTATATACAAGCCATGTGTCTTATATACAGGACAAGTATCTTAAATACAAGACATGTGTCTTATATACAATACAGTATCTTATATACAAGACATGTGTCTTATATACAGGACAAGTGCCTGATATATAAGACATGTATCTTATATACAATACAGTATCTTATATACAGGACAAGTACCTGATATACAGGACTAGTATCTTATATACAGGACAAGTGTCTTACATACAGAACATGTATCTTATATACAGGACAAGTGTCTTATATATAGGACAAGTGACTTATATACAGTACATGTGTGTTATATACAGGACAAGTGTCTCATATAGGACAAGTGGCTTATATATAGGACAAGTGGCTCATATACAGGACAAGTGGCTCATATACAGGACAAGTGTCTTATATACAGGACAAGTTGCTTATATACAGGACATGTACCTTATATACAGGACAAGTGTCTTATATATATAGGACAAGTGGCTTATATACAGTACAGGTGTGTTATATACAGGACAAGTGTCTTATATACAGGACAAGTGTGTTATATACAGGACATGTGTCTTGTGTACAGAAAAAGTATGTACAGGAGAAGTATATGTCTATTTCTTTTGTTTTTGTTGCTGTTAAATATCAAATGAATTTCATTTTAACTTGTACTTGACTGAAATCCATCTTCTCTACCCCACATCAAAGTATTGTAAACATTTCTTGATACATCACAAGTTAATGTGTAAAACTAGTTTTTAACCATTTAAATGTTTTCAATGTTTAAATGAATTGTTTCTTTAGAACTATTATTGCTATTTTAGCTAGGAACAGTTTATTCTATCTTCATAGATTTAACTGACAGTTTACCGAGGTGAAATACTTACATTTCACACTAGGGTGGAGGAATTATTCTCATACGTTGACTTCAAAACTACCTTTAAATTAAAGTAATTATTTAATATACTGGTTAAAGATTATTGTCTTTTTCAGTTCAGATTGATATTTTATCTCTAAGGATAACTGTTTGCCCTCAGGAAATTACTATCTAGTCTTCAAACTCATGGAAGACTTCTATTAGTTTACCTATTAAGTTTATAGATTTACATTTTGTTTTTATCTAAGGCTATTTAAAACATGTGACATGATAAGGATAGTAATTATACATCTAGAAGTCAAGTGTAGTACACAAATTATGAGCAGACATCTAAGACTTTAATTTGAAAACAATTATTTTAATGAGATTCACTCTTTTTTTGCTTTTTCTCAATAAAGCCATAATAAATTAATTGCTAGAATATTATCCCTACTTGCCACCTAATTTTGCTGCCGTCTCGACCCTTTTTATTTTCATTAATAAAAATAAATAAAATTAAAATCTCCCCCCCTCCTCCTTTTCAAGAAAACATTGAATGATAATCTAGCAATTAATTTATAATGGCCTAAGCCAAAAACTAATTTGAAGCTGGAAATTGAAATCCATGTAATAAAGGTTGAGAAACATTTCCAGCAGTAATCATTATCTCCATTATTGAGATATCTCTTTTAACATGGAATGTGAATGATTACAGAACTTAAGAACTAAGTGCATTTCCATTGCAGATACCAGAAAGTGATAGAAGCGTGTGCACTACAGCCAGATATAGACAGTCTTCCAGCTGGTGACCTCACTGAGATCGGTGAGAAGGTAAGATACTTGTGGTTTGGTATTAAAGGAATACACAGTATTTCTGCAGCCCCTTATTTAAGTTCTGTTTGGGAAAGGGATGTAACTCTGGTAAATGATTGAAACACATGTTTTTTTTTTTAATATTTCTGTGTATCCTTGACAAAACAGCAAATTATTATAATTGCATCACTTTTTATGCACCCGTTTGAGTGTGTTTGACAACACTTTAAGTCTTGAGATTCCATTCTAGTCTTTAACTTTGTCATACATGTATGGATATAAAAACAGTTGGGTCAGTTAATCAACATGACATGACGTGTCACGCGTAAAATCCAGAGCAAAGGTCAAGGTCACACATTCAGTCTGTTTGAGATTTTATCTAACCTGTTACTTTGTTACACATGATTGATTTAAAGAACACATGGCTTAATTGATCATTATGTCATACATTAGAACTGTACCTAAAAGGTCAGTCACACTTTTAGTCTGTTTGGTTTTTTCTGTATGATCTGTAATTTTGTCTAACATGGAGGGATTTTACAACAAGTGATAAACATTGTCACATGCACTACTCAGCTCAGGTCTGTACATCAGATGTCAAGGTCAAGGTCACACAAAGGTCAAGGAGTTGTCTGTATATTTGACTTTCTTATCAGCACTTCTCCTAGACTTTTGAACTGATTTAAGCCAAACTTGTATGAAGTCTAGTTGTGCATATTGTTTTGTTATGGCCCATTTATTAATATAAACACCAATCTTGTTTATAACTTGTTTATACCTTGTCTATACCTTGTTTATATATCTTGTTTATACATTGTTTATACCTTGTTTATACCTTGTCTAAACCTTGTTTATAACTTGTTTATACCTTGTTTATACTTTGTTTATATCTTGTCTATACCTTGTTTATACCTTGTTTGTATCTTGTTTATATCTTGTTTATACCTTGTTTATCCTTGTTTATACCTTGTTTATATCTGGTTTATACCTTGTTTATATTTTGTTTATACATTGTTTAAACCTTGTCTATACCTTTTTTATACCTTGTCTATACCTTGTTTATATCTTGTCTACCTTGTCTATACCTTTTTTATACCTTGTCTATACCTTGTTTATATCTTGTCTACATCTATACCTTGTCTATACCTTGTCTAAACCTTGTTTATACCTTGTCTATAAATTTATATCTTGTTTATATCTTGTTTATATCTTGTTTATACCTTGTCTATACTTTGTCTATATCTTGTCTAAACCTTGTTTATACCTTGTCTATAAAATTATACCTTGTTTATATCTTGTTTATACCTTGTTTATACATTGTTTATACTGTGTTTATACATTGTTTATATCTTGTCTATATCTTGTCTATACCTTGTCTATATCTTGTGTATACCTTGTTTATACCCTGTTTATGCATTGTCTAAACCTTGTTTATACCTTGTTTATACCTTGTCTATACCTTATCTATACCTTGTTTATACATTGTCTATACCTTGTTTATACATTGTCTTTACCTTGTTTATACATTGTTTATACCTTGTGTATACATTGTTTATATCTTGTTTATACCTTGTTTATCCATTGTTTAAACCTTGTTTATATCTTGTTTATACCTTGTCTATACATTGTCTATACCTTGTCTATACCTTGTCTATAGCTTGTTTATGCCTTGTTCATACTTTGTCTATACCTTGTTTATACCTTGTTTATACCTTGTTTAATGCTTGTTTATGCATTGTCTATACCTTGTCTACACCTTGTTTTTACATTGTTTATACCTTGTTTATATATTGTCTATACATTGTTTATACATTGTTTAAACCTTTATTTTTACCTTGTAAACAATGTTTATACAATGTTTATACCTTGTCTATACTTTGTTTATACATTGTTTATTCCTGGTTTATACCATGTTTATACATTGTCTATTGTTCATACCTTGTCTATCTGTGTTTATACTTTGTTTATACCTTGTTTATATCTTGTTTATGCATTGTCTATACATTGTTTATACCTTGTTTATACTTTGTTTTTATCTTGTTTATAGCTTGTTTATAGCTTGTTTATAGCTTGTTTATGCATTGTCTATACCTTGTCTATTAGTGTTTATATCTTGTTTATTGTCTGTTTATATCTTGTTTATACCTTGTTTATACCTTGTTTCAGGGCATTAATCTCAGCGGAGGTCAGAAACAGAGAGTCAGTATTGCCAGAGCTCTATATTCTTCTGCAAGCACATATATACTGGTATGTATACTTTAGTAACACATATATACTGGTATGTATACTTTAGTAACATATATATACTGGTATGTATACTTTAGTTACACATATATACTGGTATGTATACTTTAGAAACACATATATACTGGTCTGTATACTTTAGTAAAGCTTTTGCTCTGGTATGTATACTTTAGTAACACATATATACTGGTATGTATACTTTAGTAACTCATATATACTGGTCTGTATACTTTAGTAAAGCTATTGTACTGGTATGCATACTTTAGTAACACATATATACTGGTATGTATACTTTAGCAACACATATATACTGGTATGTATACTTTAGTTACTCATATATACTGGTATGTATACTTTAGTTACTCATATATACTGGTATGTATACTTTAGTAACTCATATATACTGGTATGTATACTTTAGTAACACATATATACTGGTATGTATACTTAAGTAACTCATATATACTGGTATGTATACTTTAGTAAAGCTTTTGCTCTGGTATGTATACTTTAGTAACACAGATGTACTGGTATGTATACTTTAGTAAAGCTATTGTACTGGTATGTTTACTTCAGTTACTCATATATACTGGTATGTATACTTTAGTAAAGCTATTGTACTGGTATGTATACTTTAGTTACTCATATATACTGGTATGTATACTTTAGTTACTCATATATACTGGTATGAATACTTAAGTAACTCATATGTACTGGTATGTAAACTTAGGTAAAGCTATTGTACTGGTATGTACACTTTAATAAAGCTATTGTACTGGTATGTACACTTTAGTAACTCATATGTGCTGGTATGTAAACTTTGGTAACCTAAATATTTGAAATCTGGTAAGCGGACTCTAGTTTTTACATAGGAATGGTATGGGAAACTGAAAAATCCATTTAAAGCATTACCTTTTCATAGTAAGTAACTTTTTATACAGTAAGAGTGGGGGATATTAAGATCTCTCCAAAATAGTTGTATATTTTTAAATTTAAAAAAAAAAATGTGACCACTGAGTCGTTACAATGTTTCCGGGGCCCTTTTGGGTCTCTTGTTACAGTATTTAGTATGATCTTATTGGGGAACGAACCCACAAACCTAAACTCTGCCATATGTGAGGCAGACATTGTAAAATTTGCAAGAGAAACTACCAGCATGTTGTGATGATTATAAATACATGTGTTTAATCCCCAGGACGATCCCTTGTCAGCCCTAGATGCTCATGTGGGTAGACATGTGTTTGAGGAAGTGATCGTAAAGAAACTTCTCCGGCGTAAGAAGACCGTGATCCTTGTCACACATCAGCTACAATACCTTAACTACGCCAACAGTGTCAGTATACAGGAAGTACTCTTGTTGCTTAGTAAATTATTATTAAAGTATTTTAAGTTCAGGTACATAGTTTACTCCTGTTGGCTTTGATTCACCTGTTTGTGGTGTTTATGTTGTTACTCCTGTTGGCTTTGTTTCACCTGTTTGTGTTGTTACTCCTGTTGGCTTTGTTTCACCTGTTTGTGTTGTTTATGTTGTTACTCCTGTTGGCTTTGTTTCACCTGTTTGTGTTGTTTATGTATATATATAATCCAATACACTTTTGTGCAAGTTGTCATCCTATTTTAGATAGAATTCACTGTATTGTGTTTTTTTTTAACAAACACTAATATTAATGTATAATAATAAACTTATTCTTTCTATCACCTTTAGTTAACTCTCATAATGTGTAACTACCTACATCAAAGCCACTACACTTATATACTGAACAGAACAGCTAACATGCCATCTCACATTTTATGTACCCGAATTTGGAATTATGACTTGAATAAGAAATAACATTCATGAAATCAATACATTTTTTGTCTACCGGGCCCAATTAGAACAGTCGAGAATGCGTCTGACTCTTGATCCAAGGGTTGTGAGTTCTAATCCCTGCCCGGCAACAGTCTCCTTGATGATTGATATATGACATTGTGTTTCATTATCATTCGGCGCTCACCACTGATTCAAGTGGGAAAGTTATCAGTTACTTGTGGAGATGGGGTGTGCACCAGTACTGGTTAACCTTTCAGGATCCCGGTAAACAGTGGTTAGGTTAACTGATCGTCTGTTAGCCCTAGATGGCATAAAAATTATGCTAAATATTCAATCAATCATTTTTGCCTGCTAATGTTGTATATAAACTTAAAATAAAGCTACTCAATAGTTTTATGAAGATATTTAAAATACAAAAGTAGCAGATTAGCTGTACCGTTCAGTATAGATATGTGCTTTACATTTCAGATCCTGGTAATGAAGGAAGGGGAAATAGAGTATCAGGGAAAATTGTCCGAAGTAAAAAAAACTCATCCAGAACTTTATGAATCCTGGAGAAAGGCTTTAAAAGATGCAAAATCTGCAGAAGCCAGCAGGTATTTCATTGATTAATGTTTCTGAATGTTAATTATGTTACCACTATCAAATTGCAAAATATAAACCTGGTAGAATGGATGTTTTACTGACTTGTCCCCAGTAATGATGTATTATTGGAACTGTTGTGATTTTCAAACGGTACTAAACTAGTGATTGGTTATAATCAGAATGGTTTCCATGTATTTGCTCTTAAACTATGCTCATAAGAGTGTATTTGTGTGTAACCATTCTTAAATTGATATTCTGAATTAGTAATGTAGGTAAGTGAGAGCTGGTGGTGGTGGATGTAGGGTCCAGGTTAACTTGTTATAGGCCCCCATCTCCACAAGTAATTGATAACTTTCCCATTTGAATCCACTGTGAGAGACAATTGATTATGAGTCACAATGTCATATATCAATCATCACAGAGACTGTTGCTAGGCTGGGATTCAAACTCGTGACCCTGGAATTGATAATCAGATGCTGGTCAGTGTGTTTTTCAGTATTTCAGTTATTTAACGGTGATAAATGTACCTAATCATCATTCTTGGGGTCCAAAGAGACTGTGTACAAGCTGTGATTTGAAATCATGACACATGGATTGACAATCAAGACATGTTTTTATCTTTAAATATTTTATTTCTCATTATACACATACATATAAATATTATGTACATAGCAACTAATTGTCCAAAACATAATAGAAGAAGAAGATAAGTGTGAACTATTCTACTATACTGACATTCAGATTATTTTGATATAGTCTAACAATTCAAGACATGTTATTGACTAAGCTGGCTGGGCACAATCTAGTCAGTATAATATTCAATGATATTTCGGTAGATTGAGTTATTTTTCATCATTTCAGTCGTAAAAATTCCGACTGTAGAATGGATGGCACTATTGATCATCTACCAAACAGACAGACCAGTGTACACAGTCAAATATCAGTAGATGAGACACATTCCCCCAGAGAAACAAATGGAAAGGTCTGTTACTTGTTTTAATTTTATTTATTTTACATTGATTGCAAAACATGTTCTTAAAACGTATACAAATAACACTATAAGTCTTCCTGGGTAGAACCAGTACTAAGCAGATGCAGATTGCAGCTCTTACACTGGACCACGTGTTCCACGGTCTGTTGCATGAACCATGAAGACAGACAATTTGAAACATTCTCATACATGTTTTTCTATCAATAGGTACCCCTTTTATGATGTACCTTTTCTAAACTACTAGAGAAAAAATGTAAATATTATAAGAAAATCAAATCTTTAATTACAACAGGATAATAAATATCATGCATGTATGATTTGAATATCACATACATGTAGACAAAATTTAGATAAAAGTGTTATTCAATAAAAACAGCAGGATATTGTAGTGACTTTTTATCTACCATGCATGCCAATGCACTTTCCATCTGAACAATGTTTCCAGTAGTTTCTGTATTGGTGTACATAAAGTAAACATGATATAAACAAAGACACTTTCAGGTAAACATAATATAAACATAGACATTTAAGGTAAACATAAAATTAACATAGACACCTTAAGGTAAACATAATATAAACATAGACACTTTAAGGGAAACATAATATAAACAAAGACACTTTTAGGTAAACATAATATAAATATAGACAACATAATATAAACATAGACACTTTTAGGTAAACAGTATATAAACATAGACAATATAATATAAACATAATATTAACATAGACACTTCTAGGTAATCATAATATAAACTTAGACAGCTTTTAGGTAAACAAAATATAAACATAAAATACATAATATAAACAAAGACACTTTTAGGTAAACATAATATAAACATAGACACTTTTAGGTAATCATAATATAAACATAGACACTTCTAGATAAACATAATATAAACATAATATAAACATAAACACTTTTAGGTATCATAATATAAACATAGACACTTAAAGGTAAACCTAATATAAACATAGACACTTTAAGATAAATATGATATAAACATAGACACTTTTAGGTAAACATAATATTAACATAGACATTTTTTAAGTAAGCATAATATAAACATAGACAACATGATATAAATATTGACACTTTTAGGTAAACATAATATAAACATTGACAACATAATATAAACATAGACAACATAATATAAACATAGACACTTATAGGTAAACATAATATAAACATAGACACTTATAGGTAATATAAACATAGACACTTATAGGTAAACATAATATAAACATAGACAACATAATATAAACATTGACAACATAATATAAACATAGACAGCATAATATAAACATAGACACTTATAGGTAATATAAACATGGACACTTTTAGGTAATATAAACATAGACACTTATAGGTAAACATAATATAAACATAGACAACATAATATAAACATAGACACTTTCAGGTAAACATAATATAAACACAGACATTTTTAGGTAAACATAATATTGAAATAGACACTTTTAGTTAAACATAATATAAACATAGACAAAATAATATAAACATAGACACTTTTAGGTAAACATAATATAAACATAGACATAATAATATTAACATAGACACTTTTAGGTTTACATAATATAAACATAGACATAATAATATTAACAAAGACACTTTTAGGTTTACATAATATAAACATAGACACTTTTAGGTAAATATAATATTAACATAGACAAAATAATCTTTACATAAACACATTTAGGTTAACATAATATAAACATACACACTTTTACCCCACATTAAATCCTGTAAATCTTACAATATAATTACATTCATCTGCAAGTCTGATTTTTAATTTCATGAATGTTTAGTGTGTGATATGTTACTTCTCTTAACTCTTGTGATATATTTGATGATGAAACGTGTCACCTTCTGTTCCAGGTGTCTACAGTCAGTGCTCCCAGTGCTCTGGATATGTCAACAGTAAAAGAGGATGAAAGCACAAGTCCTAAAGATGAAGATCCTGAAAATGGTAAAATTGTCATACTACGTTCACCATGACTGTATAACATACTTTGTTCCCACTATGGTGAATCATTAATAAGATTAAATATTGGTTGTTTGTTATGTACCCCCATCCCCCCCCCCCCCCAACTGGAAGATTGTGAAAGGGCATTAAGTGTTACCCCTGTCTGTTTGTTCATCCGTTCATCTATCTGTCATAGGCAAGAAATTTATTTCCAATCTATAACTTTTGAATATGTCTATATATAGTATTAATATTCAAAGTGTATAGCAATATAATTATAAGATACAGGTCCTATGTCTCTTTTTCCACTATATTTTATTATAAAATTAGTTTAGGATCAACAGTATTAGTGTCAACGCATTTTTAGTTATTTGTTAAAACATTCCAAGTCACTTTGAAAGGACCAGCAGTAAGTATAAGCTTGTATTTATATATATATAAAGTTTGGAACACCCCTCATATGTTAGTGCATGTGAAATGTGAGTAAGTTAGTTTAACTGGTCACTTGTTAGCCCTTGATGGCAAAATGACTAAGTATTCAAACAAACAAATTGGCAGTCCTTTGATTTTTTCTTTGTGTTTATTTGTTTTATTGTGTACATGTACATACATGTATCTAAATTATTGGACTTTTTTTGTAAGGCCATAATCAAGGCATAGTACCACCATTGCAAAAAGGAAGTGCTTCCGTGGGGTAGTCGCATAATGGCGGTTATAAATAATCCTCAATTCTTCTTCTATAAAAATGCATTTTCCTTATTTTAATGCTCATTTTTTTATTTGAATGGCATTATTGATGTATTTTGAACATTTTGATAGCATTGTCATGTTTGAATTGTGAATTTAAAAAAAAAAATGATGCTTGGAAATTGGGGTATGAATTCATGATTTCGGAAGTCTACTTTCACTTTGTCACCAGTGTACACACTGAGCAGAAAAAAAAATCTCTTATATGACACATGACCCCTACTTTTCTCATCATATTTTGATAGTGCAGAGGTTGACAAACAGTAAAATGTAGGTTTCACTTCTTTCATTTGGGACTCTCTATGAATGACAAGCCTTCAAACTTTTATTATTTACTATAGAATAAAGAACAAAAATCAATGGTGGGGTTACACCTATAATCAATTGCTAGATTATCCTCCCACCCACCCCCTAGTTTTTCATGCCTTCCTCGACCATTTTTATTTTCATAATTAAAAAAAAAAAAAAATATATATATATATGGAGTCAACAACAAAAATTTGGATGATATTCTAGCAATTAATTTATAATGGCTTAATGAAAGAGTGATTTGTGACTGTTCTACTTATATTGGTAAACAGGTCAGATTAGATCAGTTGGTAGCATGTTGTGCCTGGCCACAGTCTGCGTTTTTATTGATATATATCATTTATCTATTTGTCATTCGGCTCTCGCCACTGATTCAAGTGGGAAAGGTATCAGATACTTGAAAAGATGAGTGTGCTGTAGAAATGGTTAATTAACCTTCCAGGATTCAAAGAAAGAGTGGTTAGGTTAACTGATCTTCTGTTAGCTCTAGATGGCATAAAAATGAATAAATATTCAATCAAAGAAACAACCATATTTATAAACTGTAATACGTTTCTTCCTTTTTCATTGTTTGTTTGTTCATTTGTTCGTTACTTTTCCTATATTTATAACAGAAGAGAGCCCCATGGAGCAAGGGGATAAAGGTGTGGCAGGCACTCTCATCAAGAAAGAGCATCGTGAGGTGGGGTCTGTCAATATAAAGGTATATATGACCCATCTAGCAGCGTGTGGCGTGCCACTTGTCATCCTGGTTTTCCTGCTACTTGTAACCACCCAGGGTCTACTAGTGAGCACCAATGTCTGGATATCCAAGTGGGCCAGTGAATCTACTAAGTTTGTGAGAAATCAGACACACAATTCTACAGAGGTATGTATTGGTACTCAACTTGCAGATTATCTATAGAGCTCTTCCACACTTGATTTTGTACCATTCCACTGACTGTGATGTTTATTTAAGGATTAAAAGCCCAATTTGAGTTTTCATCAGGTGATGAACAACATTAGGCCAGTTAAATGTTCATGAAGCCTGAAGGGCTTCTCGGCAACGTTAAACTGGCCTAATGTTTTTCATCACCTGATGAAAACTCAAAATTCGGTTTTTAACCCTTATATTTACATTATATTTTCCAACTATTTTAGATGGATTTAGATGGAACTATTGTTATTTTTGCCATTTTGGTATTTAAAAAGCAAGTCATGCGCATTAACCCGCAAAGTCAATGTCATGAATGTAAGGGCGACGTTGTCAACATACTGAATAAATGCATGCATTTGTATGGTAATTTATGGCAAATGTCACATAAACCTTACGGCAACATGACGTCTCACCAGCAAAACAAAATAGTGCAACCAATGAAATGCAAACTGGTCCTTTTTAGCTCCGTCCAGCTTCAAATGTTTTAAGTACATGTAGGAAATGAAATGCAGTTAATCTATATAGTTTGTTTAGGCTGATTGCCATTAAAATGTAAATATAAGAATTTACTGTTAATTTTAGATGGACAAAAAAAAAGGAAGACCACATAATAGAATGGGAGTAATACATTATCAGATCACAGGCAAATCAGACTTGTCTACATTGTTTGCACAAAGTATTATTGACTTGAACATGAGCTAAAATATATTCAGACCTATTGTTGTGTTATATTATATTTGTAAAAGTACATGTGTGTGGTGACTTATTTCATTAACATTAATCATATATAATGATGGTATAAATAAGATAATGCATGTGTATGTTTGAACAAGCTGTTAACTTATTTGGGTCCTCCGTGGCCAAGTAGTCCAAGGAACCGGTTCAAGATCACTTAGCTTTCACTGCTAAGGTCTTATGTTTGAGTTCCGCTCGATCCAAAAACTTAATGTGAGAAAATTTGCAAGTTATTTACGGAAGGATGGTGGTTCTTCTCAGATTGATTTTAAGGTCTTCCTCCACCAATAAAACTGGTTAGGTCATATATAACCTGAAATAAGTTGAAAAATATATATATATTTCTAGGAACAAAGTTTGCAAACATATTTACTTTCTTGTAAAACTAACACAATTTCTTTTAATGGTTAAAATAACTGTGAATATTGAATTTAGGTCTAATGTTAAAATATTTAGTAATCTTGTAAATTACACCATCAGTATCATTTCTATATTTTAGAAGCTATTTTTTTTTATTTCAGGTTTTTAATAATACCAACTACATTCATACATATATAGTCCTATCACTCAGTGCAGTATTTGTGACTCTATTTTCGGGCCTCACCCTTCATTTTACGGGTGTCAGAGGCTCACGGAACCTCCATAACAATTTGCTCAACACTATTACAAGAGTTCCAATGAGGTAATGAGTTAACGAGATTGTTTTATAAAAATAGATTTATTTAAACTTTAAAGCACTAATGAGTACCAAGCTTTGCAGAACCATACTGATCCTTAACCACACTTGACTGTCATTGTATCTTCACTTTGTAATATATTATGTTGAATGTACTACATATACATACAGCTGTCGGAGAGATGAGTTGAGGTACAATATGTTAGAAAATTATCATTTACTTACCGAGATGAGTGTACTCGAATCCTGCCAGGGCCCTAGGATAGAGTGGTTAGCCCTTGAAAGTATAAAAATGATGATAAATATTCAAATATTTAAATAATACATCTTGGATGAAATGACTGATTCTATATTGATTTTGAAATTTACAAATTACTAAACCTATTTATGTGCAAAAATGTATTAAAAAGTTTACCAATGTTTGGAATTATTTAATGAATAAACTGATTGAACTTTTGCCTCTTTTTTTAGATTTTTTGACACAAACCCAACTGGAAGAATTCTAAATAGGTTTTCTTCAGATGTTGGTCAAATTGATCAGGTAAGTGTTTTTTGTCCATATATACATGCCCTGTAAGCTGTGTTGTTGGGGACATAATGGATTTACTGCTTCTGCCTATTTCTCAATCTTTACTGTTTAATGGATGATTGGAAATATAAGTGTGTTAACATATTATGGCAGTCAGTTGGGTGAGGATCTCAGAATGAAACTGTCAGTAAACATGCACATGTGAAAAATGTCCTTCCAAATGTTACAGGAAAGGTTTCTCATCCTTTCTCTTTAAGCTTGGCAGTACATGTAGTCAGTGGCTAGAATGTTGGCCACTCATGCTAGAGGGTTTGGGTTCGACCTCCTAGTCGACTTTATGGCCTCTTAAACACTCAGTACTAAATCTGGCTATGAAGTGAACATGAAGTGGACATGGTAGTGGACATGAAGTGGACATGAAGTGGACATGATAGTGGTTCATATATTAAGCTCTCAACTTTCTCCGCAATCAAGCTTAAATAATTAAACTAAACTATGAAGGAAACGGGTCAGTCTGGTTCAAACTCTAAATTTGACAGTAAATCACAGCACCTTGGACCACTGGACCATGGGGTTCCAAGGGTTTATGTGAAGGATAATCTGGCAGTAAATCACAGCACCTTGGACCACTGGACCATTGGGTTCCAAGGGTTTATGTGAAGGATAATTTGACAGTAAATCACAGCACCTTGACCACTGGACCATGGGGTTCCAAGGGTTTATGTGAAGGATAATTTGGCAGTAAATCACAGCACCTTGACCACTGGACCATTGGGTTCCAAGGGTTTATGTGAAGGATAATTTGGCAGTAAATCACAGCACCTTGGACCACTGGACCATGGGGTTCCAAGGGTTTATGTGAAGGATAATCTGGCAGTAAATCACAGCACCTTGGACCACTGGACCATGGGGTTCCAAGGGTTTATGTGAAGGATAATCTGGCAGTAAATCACAGCACCTTGACCACTGGACCATGGGGTTCCAAGGGTTTATGTGAAAGATAATGAAATGTTTTATAATCAGTAATGATAAACATTAGCTAAAAACTATTTTTTCTGATAAAAAAGAATAGACTATTAATATAAGAAAATAATGAAAACAAAAAACAGAAAAGAAATCAAGATGGAATGAGAATAGCTCCCAGGAGAAAGATGGCTAGATTAGGAAAATATGGTTTAGAAGATACTAACAAACTGGTTGTATGGGGTAAACCAGGCACCAAACTTACGAAACTTTGTTCATGCGTAAATCAAATTCATACTCGAAAAACAATTTCTAGGAGTAATGTAAAAACACAAATTGGAATTTGAAAGTATTAATGCAGATGTGAGGTATAGAGTCGCCGGTATTTACATTTATTTGTTATAATGAGTCCATTTGTTTTTGAGTTTAGCATAAAATCTTGAGCTGAGCATGGAAAATCGTTTTATAACCTCAAATCTGGCTCACTCAGCACTTCATAAGAATAAAACACATTGATTAATAGAGAATAAAATGCGAATAAAGATAAAGACGTACTGAGTTCATACCTGCTAGCAGGATTGCAGTTTCACAAATTCATTAATAAATACTGCATGTGTTGCCTGCATATTAATTAATATGACAAAAAGTTTAGAGACTGAAAATGTTTTTCACAAAAAATCAAAATATTTAATATCTTTACAGAAAATTCCTGGAATATGGGATGCCGTTTTACGTTGTGCCTTTGGGACGGTTGCTGCCATCGTAGTTAACTGTATTGGAACACCTTACTTCATTTTTGCTGTTATACCATTTGCTATTTTGTACTTATTAATGCAGAGATTCTACATGTCCACAGCCAGGTATGTATTTTATCTGTATGGGTACTTTGGTGCGGAGTGGATGATCTAGTGGTAGAGCATCTGAACCAGGTCAGATGGTTCGATCCTCCACCACGGCCGTGTGTGGTGTCCTTGAGAAAGACACTTTATCCATATATGCTAAGTACTGGTTCTATCCAGGAAGACCTCCAGTGCGATCTACTCAAATTGTAATACTCAAGATGAGATAAATAAGTTAAATAAATATCTGAGAAGATTTTGTATTGTTTCTATTACTGACTAGTTTGGTCAATCAAGGGGGGTTTTATAGTGCACAGAAAATAATAAATAAAAAAATTTAAAAACAAGACCTACCTTGTAATCAAGTTAACCATAATTATGATTGACACAGCTTAAAAAAAATGTTGAGAATATTCAGACAATTCTTACAAATTGGGTTATATTTTTAACCTAATGCAGGTCCCTTAAATTTAATACATGTTTTTGCAGATAATTTACTAAAGATGAATTACTTATCTACAAATGTAATGTTCTTGTGTTCCATTTCTTGGATACTGATTGGTTAAGATCAATCATACTGGGTCAATAGCTGTTTAACATGTTACACTGCTTGAATCCAGGATTATTTTATATGACAGACTTCTACAGATTCATCAATACACCTTCAAAATATTAAGGTTTTTCATTTATCTTCATTTCTCAAATTTTGTTTGACCTGAGCTAAACATTCTTAGTCTGTTTTTGTAATGAGTACAACTCAAAATCATACACCAATATTTCGGATGAACGTGACCTTGACTCTGACCTTGATTGTTAGGCAAAATTATCTTTGTTGCGACATTCATACCATGTTGAACATATTATACAAGCATAATGACGTTGATTATTATTATATATATATATATGTTGTTAATTATATGATATAACGTCTTAGAAGAGAAAATGAAATTTAAGTATTCATTGCGTTGGTATGTTGGAAAAAATAATGTCATTTTAGGTCTTGATAGATATTCTGACCCTAAGGATAACTTTTGTTACCTGGCTCTCATTGCACCAAAAGCTTCGGATAAATTTTCTATTCAAACATCAAAGTATGAAAGATTCTTATAATCTCTGTAATTAAATATCAATTAATTAAAGAAATTGTATCTGTTTGGCATAAAACATGGTCGAATATAAACAGATCTAGACATAGTTTTGAATATATTTTCAAGAATCTGCTTTCAGAGAATGTATTTTTCCATACTGACTCTTAACCAAATGTAAATTTACTTAATTAAATCTGTTTTAACAGTTTATTATGTTTAATAGTATTAAAATCAATTTAAAATAAATATTGCATTGCAGGGAACTTCAGAGATTAGACAGCGTCACCAAATCACCCATATTTTCACATTTTTCTGAGACATTAAATGGGTTACAGACCATAAGAGCATACAGGTATGTACATGTATTCTGTCTTCTATCAGTATGATCTATAATTTCCTAATTGTTGACAATAGATTAAAAGATCTCTGCATAATAGTTTAAGCTAGATTATTTGGTGAATAACTGTGTCAGCCAAACTCTCCCTGGTTATTGCTATATGGGAAACTGTCTTCTCCAGACAGATTCTACATAACTGCTGCAGTCATTGCCATCAAACTTCACCCATGCTTTCGAAAGTAGTACAACTGATATATTGGATATTTGATAAAACTATTTTTTGGAGATTTTCTGTCAACATATCTACCATTTCAAAGTTTTAAAATCCTGAGTGTCACAATGAGTGTTTGGATGGAGGAATACAATTACAAGCTTACAAAAAAATGAAAGGTATCCCAACAAAATTTAAAATATGACAATTAGTCACATATCATCCTCAGAATTGTACTAGTTAAAATATTGTAAGTGAAAGAAGGAAAATTAGTGGTATTGAATATTATGTGAGATTGACCCTAGATACCTGTAGATACATGTAATGTAGATACCTGTACTGTATATACCTGTACTGTAGATACCTGTACTGTAGATACCTGTACTGTAGATACCTGTACTGTAGATACCTGTACTGTATATACCTGTACTGTAGATACCTGTACTGCAGATACCTGTACTGTATATACCTGTACTGCAGATACCTGTACTGTAGATACCTGTACTGTAGATACCTGTACTGTAGATACCTGTACTGTAGATGCCTGTAGATACCTGTACTGTAGATACCTGTACTGTATATACCTGTACTGTAGATACCTGTACTGTAGATACCTGTACTGTAGATACCTGTACTGTAGATACCTGTACTGTATATACCTGTACTGTAGATACCTGTACTGTAGATACCTGTAGAACAACAGTCTCATATTTATGTCATTGAGGTCCTCATACTTAAATAAAACTGACTACCATAATGTACATAATATGGCATGTTTAAAACCACACTGTGAAATTTATAATTATTCTTTATTGTTTAATTAGTAAATTACAATCTGTTGTAGAGTACAAGGGAGATTTCAGCAGATGGCATTGAATGCTATTGACACCAATGTTGTACCATTTCTCTTTAATCATACTTCCAACAGATGGCTTGGCATAAGACTCGTAAGTTTTATATTTCATTCCACTATTACAATTTCCTCACCTTTCATTTTAATGTTTCTGGTCACAATATATTGACACTAATTTTGTTTGTTTGAATATTTAGCATAGTTTTTATGCCATTATGTGCTAACAGATCAGTTACCTAAATACATGTACTCTTTCCTGGGAACCTGGAAGTTTAACCATTACAAAGCACACCCATCTCTGTAATTAACTGATAACTTTCCCACTCGAATCAAATGTAGAAGATGAATATCAATGTGACGCATTGTCATATATCTGTTATCAAGAAGACTGTGGATTGATATTAAGACAAGCTGCTGACTGAGCTAACCGGGCCGAGCTATGGACACTGGTAAATCAAAATGTAAATCTTATAACCTCTAATCTAAAATCTACGTTTTGTGATCAGGTTCTATGGGCTGTTAATAACGTCCACTAATTTATAAATAAATAAATAACAAATTTTACTGTGTTTTGTACAATATTGGGACATATTGTAGGGGTTAATATTTTAGTGAAATTCAGTATGATTTTCATCACAATGCGTAGGAGTACAATATATTCCAATATTGTACAAAACACTGTTATGTGATCTTTTTATTCTGTATCTCAATCTTAAAGAATTTATCAAAAGAGTGAAGAAAAATCAAGATCCTTTAATATGAGTAAACCGCCAGTTCAGAGCCATTAGAGTGGTAGGAAGTTACAGATATTCTTGATTTTCTTGTCTCGATTGTCATGTGGGACATTTTATCGATTGTTTGTTTTTATGGTTGAAATTTCTATTACATTTATTTCCTTTCTTTTTTAAGCGCCATCTTGAATTTTGAACTGTACAATATAAAAGTTATTGGTGCCAGTAAACTTTTACATAATGTACGGTCATGTGGTAACATCTGGGGTAGGGCTTCACACCTACAGGTATAGAATAAAGATGCTTTTCACCAGGCATTGTATGGGATTTCGGCTTTGAATGTAGAATTTTGCCTGAGTTATGCCTCTTATTAACATGTTATTCGACGTCTTCTCACCTGACATCACCACAAGCACTCATTGCCTGTTTCTTTTAAAATATGTACACCAGATTGCATATCCCAGATCTTTTATAGGATTTAAATTCTACTCCACACATGTTAATTTACATGTCAGAGTTGAGCTCCTTTATTTGCCTAAAGTTTCATTTGACAATCTTTGTACAACTTGAATAATCTTAGCTGATTCTTTTCAAATTTGTACACAAGGTATTTTATCGCTATACGTTACATGAGCTTGAAATTGAGCTCAATGTTTATTAATTTACATGAGTTGTGCCCCTTTGTTTAAACTGAAAATTACAAACTAAATAACTCAACAAAATTAATATTGCCCAATTCTTTTAAATTTTGTACACAAGGTTGCTTATCACAACACCATGCAGTGAATTATATATCAGGTTCACATGTCTGATTTAACATGAGTTGTGCCCCTTAACTTGCTGTAAAATTGTAATGTAATCAACATCCACTCAGTAACTTGATCAAACATTGCCTGATCCCTATGTTCAAAAGGTTGCTTATTACTAGACCTTGCATGGGATTGAATTTCAGCTCTTCACATATTAAGCAATATGAGTTATACCCTGTTTTTTAACATAAATTACATTTTATTCAACGTCTGTTCAATAACTCAAACAAATATTGCATGATTCTTTTCAAATTTACACATAAGGTCATTTATCATGAGGTTTTATATGGGAGAAAGTTGTGTCCCCTTGATAGTGATATTTTCATGAGAATATTGTAGAAATACGTAACATACTGTTACTTGAAATAGGACCACAGTTTCCGTACAACAACTTAAGTTTCTGTTTGGATGATCTGATGAAACCTTTTGTATAGATTCCTAACATGAAGAGGAAAACTGAGATTGGTGTTAAGATTAGGTCAAAGTCCCCTGATTCCTTTAAAAAGTATGTTTTGAATTGATATTTTGTATGTGGCCATCTCCATGGAACTGAAAGTTTGGGTTTAGTTAGAGGTTTTGATGATTGTAATTGACATAAAGTTCATAGTTGTGATAGGGTCTATTGACTGTTTTGTACTCTTGTAGTAAAAACTTTTTTTTCATATTCATGAATTGACAGGATAAATTAATGGGAGAGAAAATTGCTGAAAAATGACGTTGTTCCACTCACTAAATCCTGAAGTAGACTGAGCTGACTACTTGTGCAAACCTTTTATCAGCATGAAACAAATATTTTAATACTAAATATGACTATACATTTCAGGACTACATGGGAGGTATCCTGGTGTTTGCAGCATCTGTAGCCAGTCTCAGTGCTGGTATAGCTGGCAGTACAGACCCTGCTTTTGTTGGTCTCTGTATTGCATATGTTCTCATGGTAAGTTATGAATTTATACTTGTATATTTTCATTAATAGAATTAAATTATCTACTCTTCTTCAACCATTTCTGTAAACTACATTTTCACAAGAAGTGCCAATGGACATAACTTAAATTTTCTTAAAAGCATTTTCTTTCATCAAGGAAGATTCAGATTTCTTGAAAGTGAGAGCTCTGTCATCAGGGGGATCTAAAATAGTCAAATTGTGAATATTGAATCTTCCCCAAAAACAGGCCAACCAAATTTGTTCGTATTTTTGGACCAAGGAGATTCATGTTTGTTCAAATGGTCAGCTCTGTTGTTAGAAATGGCTGAAAAGAGTAAATATTTTTCCTTTTTAAAATCTTCTCAATTAATTATTAGAATTTGTTTCCCCAGTTATTGTACTGCAGTGTTTTGGTAGTTTACTCAGTATGAGAAGATTTCTGTTTGTGCGCAGGTTTACAAATTTTCACCATCTCTGTTACATACAAGGTGATATTTCTATTTGTGTGCAGGTTTCCAACTATCTTAACTGGATAGTAAGGAACAGTTCAGACCTGGAGATGATGATGAATGCTGTTGAGAGGGTGGATGAATATACCAAACTCAATACTGAGACTACGAATGTGGGTAAGCATGCATGTCATCCCTTCTCTTGCCAGTCTGTCCCAGGGTTCACTGTACTATGCTCAATAAATGTAAATAAACAAACATGTTTAAAAAACATTTGAATGGAATATGTTAAAATCGTCATGTCTTAGTTTTATCCAATGTGTAGGTTTAATATTGTAAGAATCTTACAAACTTTGGGACTTTGACAGGTCAACAAAATGTAGTGCATTGAATAGAGAATGCCCTCATACTTGACTGCTTTCATCTAATTGTTTCAGTATTTCTAGAAAATATTTGGGAATAAAGGGTTGATTATGTGTAGAAACTGATCAGAATATGAATGAGTGCCTCTTAAATCTTTGTCCAAAGGGCAAAACAAATATTTTAACTTCTATCTGTCCTCTGTCTGTCTGTCTGTCTGTCTGTCTGTCTGTCTGTCTGTCTGTCTGTCTGTCTGTCTGTCTGTCTGTCTGTCTGTCTGTCTGTCTGTCTGTCTGTCTGTCTGTCTGTCTGTCTGTCTGTCTGTCTGTCTGTCTGTCTGTCTGTCTGTCTGTCTGTCTGTCTGTCTGTCTGTCTGTCTGTCTGTCTGTCTGTCTGTCTGTCTGTCTGTCTGTCTGTCTGTCTGTCTGTCTGTCTGTCTGTCTGTCTGTCTGTCTGTCTGTCTGTCTGTCTGTCTGTCTGTCTGTCTGTCTGTCTGTCTGTCTGTCTGTCTGTCTGTCTGTCTGTCTGTCTGTCTGTCTGTCTGTCTGTCTGTCTGTCTGTCTGTCTGTCTGTCTGTCTGTCTGTCTGTCTGTCTGTCTGTCTGTCCAAATCTGAAAGATGTGTTGTGTCAATAAATTCAAATACTTCATTGAGAATCATTCAAGATGAAATACTATTTTCCACCAGAGGAGAGCAGTAAAGAAGTGGGCTGGCCTGCAAAGGGAGAGATCGAATTCCGTCAAGTGAGCCTTTGTTACGATGTGAACCTGGACCCAGTTGTCTCAGATATCAGCTTTAAAATATATGCTGGTGAAAAGGTAGGTTTCCAGGTGGTACCAGTTGTTTTTCTTTATAAGCTTGAGAATATACCTTCGGAGAAAGATCGATTTTGGAGAACATACTGCTGCACATATCTTAATGAAACTTGTTAAGGGGAGAGATTTTAAAAAAGAGGATATATTAAGATATAAATCAACACTATCTATACATTTTACTGCGTGGATCAGGATAAGAATAGGACCATGTTTGATCTCTGTAGAGAACAGTAAGTCCTCTATAAGTGTTATGTCATGCCTATTATTTGGAATAAATTATCAACCTCTGTGTAATTCAGAGGTGCTGTATGGGGATGACAAGAATGGGATTGTTATCAGTCATTGTTCATTGCAGATCATTGTAGTAAAATGTGGATCATTTTGGTTCATTGCGGATCATTGTGGTTCAGTTGGATCATTGTTGATAATTGTGGTTCAGTTTAGATCATCGTAGCTTGTGGTAGTCATAAGAACGGACCCAGTTCTCCTGATTAGATCCATTAAATAGCAGCATATTTGAGCACATTGATTGGTCAGTTGCTTCAGAGAAAGTTTGAATGATGTCATTGTTTAGTAAGCATTCAATTGCAGTGAATTGTGGGACAGGTATAGAATTCTCTACTTTCTACATTGTAGGCTAATAGACAGGATTCTTGAGATATCAGGTTCTGGGATAGACTAGCTTGTAGGCAGTTTGTGTTTATTTATTCAAAGATGACTAAAAGAGAAGAACAAACCAGATAATTACTCAAATAATGACTTATTATTTCTCTTGTTAATGTACTATTATATCAACTCTAGATATTGTTATATACACATGTATTTCATTTGCCCATATCTAATCCACAATTCTTATTGGTCAAAAGGGGTCATGAAAAGTCTGCTCAAAGTGATGTTTACAGCTGCTATATATACCAGGCATGAAATTTCTTATAAGCGTGTAATTTACGCGACGCTGTAAAACAGCACCATTGTAAACAATGGGAAGTCATTCACAACAGTCTGGTGCAAGATGGAAAGTTAAACAGAAGAAAAAACAAAAATTCTTAACCATTAATTAAAATGACTTAAAAACTCCTTATTTAATAACTATTCCATATGATATAATAATTATAGACTTTGCTTCGGTGACTATGTAGTTCTGTGGACCTGAGAAAAGGGATATTCCAAGGTCAATATCACTTTCCTTATGTTTATTAAACTACATATTCACCTCAGTCACAGACAATATTGTATAATATTGGTTTAATACAATCTTTCAGAAGTGTTTTTTGAAACATATAAAACAAAAATAATGTTAAATGCATTAACACGACGAATAAAAAACAACATGAATGTTAATATATCATCATTTATGACAAATTTAATGTGGCGATAAGATCAGGTCATGTTGAATTGGCACCAGGGAAAATTGTAAACCTGTTGTTGGCTGCTGGTGATTTGAAAGTAAAAAACACCAGTGGCTGCAAACCCCAAACTCCACAAACCACTACATTGTTTAAATATTAGTGTCTGCAAACCCCAAACTCCATAAATATTCTCATTACATATTCAAAGTTGTGAAACTGCTGCTGTGAACTCAACCATCTTTTAGCTTTTAAATAAATAATTGATAAGTAATAAGCCTTATTATTGATGTTTTTTATTTCAATTTTATATGTTAGTTTGATATCTTTGTACATTGAGAGTGAGTTTAGAACATTCCTCCATGCTGGCAGCATTTAACTTTTGGCGTTAATACACTATAATTTATTTTAATTTGTTATATTATATGTGGTATATCCAGTTTTACTGGAGGAGAATGAATCTGAGTAGAACTCCGTCCTTCCGCAAGTAAACTTTCTCACTTAATTTTGGAGTGCGCAGAACTTGAACCTACAGCCTTAGTGGTGAAGAGGTAAATGATCTTGAGATGATGCCTTACACCACTCGGCCATGGAGGACACTTTACAGATTCAATACTGAGAGTAACTTATGAATAGCTCTTTAATTATAACAACTTTTTATGACTTTTGAAAAGATTTTATGAGAAACATGTTTCTGTGAGGT
This sequence comes from Panopea generosa, assembly GCA_029582155.1. Classification (NCBI taxonomy): domain Eukaryota; kingdom Metazoa; phylum Mollusca; class Bivalvia; order Adapedonta; family Hiatellidae; genus Panopea; species Panopea generosa. Next base: position 85,232,442 of record CM055899.1, read on the forward strand.
TGATATTGGGTTTCATACTATAGTTTATATTAGAACATGCATGATTTACATTTATACCCAGCAAATACATAATTTGTGTTTGTTATAGTAAAAATGCAACTACACATTATAACCAGACTTACTGTAACTTATAAGTTACTTTTTTTAGTTTATACTAATTTATTTCAGCTTGTTGGGAAGAAAGCTCAAAGCTTATATGAACTGCTTCTTGGGTTGTTTTCTTTTTTAAGAGGAATTGGGTCAAGCTGAGGATGGACGCCACAACCTGTAATTTTTGTACTCCATATTATAAAGAACATTTCTTTCATTTAACCTTTGACCTTATTTCAGATTGGTATATGTGGACGTACAGGTAGCGGTAAATCATCCCTGACGTTGAGTTTATTCCGTATGATCGAGATATCACAAGGAGAAATATTGATAGATGGCAGGAACATTTCTCATATTGCTCTCCCTGATCTCCGGTCGAAACTAGCAATTATACCCCAGGATCCCATACTGTTTACAGGAACCATCAGGTTAGTGTTTTGTCACCATGGCAACTTCTGTATGGTGATTAGGAAATACTGTGGAGTGTGTGGCCCAGTGGTAGAGCATCATACCAAGGATTGATCGGTCATAGGTTCGATTCTCCCCCAACACTATGTGTGGTGTTCTTGAGCAAGACACATTATCCTGCTTAGTACTGGTTTTACCAGGAAGACTTTGAGCGTGATTTGTCTTAAGTTGAAATAACTTGTTTCATTATCAAAGTATAATAAATTATTTAATACTGTGGAAACTCCCCCATGACCATTTTTTTATATTAGGTTTATATGGCTACTCATCTGCTTGTAACTAGTTCTTGCTAAATATGGAATAAGTCCCAATGTTTTTGTATCAGATCAGTCCATTTATATGGAGAGGTCATGAGTTTGTATCAGATCAGTCCATTTATATGGAGAGGTCATGTGTTTGAATCAGATCAATCCATTTATATGGAGAGGTCATGAGTTTGTATCAGATCAGTCCATTTATATGGAGAGGTCAAGAGTTTGTATCAGATCAGTCCATTTATATGGAGAGGTCATGGGTTTGTATTAGATCAGTCCATTTATATGGAGAGGTCATGAGTTTGTATCAGATCAGTCCATTTATATGGGGAGGTCATGAGTTTGAATCAGATCAGTCCATTTATATGGAGAGGTCATGAGTTTGAATCAGATCAGTCCATTTATATGGGGAGGTCATGAGTTTGAATCAGATCAGTCCATTTATATGGAGAGGTCAAGAGTTTGTATCAGATCAGTCCATTTATATGGGGAGGTCATGAGTTTGAATCAGATCAGTCCATTTATATGGAGAGGTCATGAGTTTGAATCAGATCAGTCCATTTATATGGGGAGGTCATGAGTTTGAATCAGATCAGTCCATTTATATGGAGAGGTCATGCGTTTGTATCAGATCAGTCCATTTATATGGGGAGGTCATGAGTTTGAATCAGATCAGTCCATTTATATGGAGAGGTCAAGAGTTTGTATCAGATCAGTCCATTTATATGGGGAGGTCATGAGTTTGAATCAGATCAGTCCATTTATATGGAGAGGTCATGAGTTTGAATCAGATCAGTCCATTTATATGGGGAGGTCATGAGTTTGAATCAGATCAGTCCATTTATATGGAGAGGTCATGAGTTTGTATCAGATCAGTCCATTTATATGGGGAGGTCATGAGTTTGAATCAGATCAGTCCATTTATATGGAGAGGTCAAGAGTTTGTATCAGATCAGTCCATTTATATGGGGAGGTCATGAGTTTGAATCAGATCAGTCCATTTATATGGAGAGGTCATGAGTTTGAATCAGATCAGTCCATTTATATGGAGAGGTCACGAGTTTGTATCAGGTCAGTCCATTTATATGGAGAGGTCATGAGTTTGTATCCACTATGGCAACAATCTGTAATGATTGATATATGACATCACATATCATTGTCCAAGTGTGAAAGTTATCAGTTACTTGCAGGGAGGGAGTGTGCTCGAATACTGGTTTGGTGTGTGCTCGAGTACTGGGTTGGGGGTGTGCTCGAGTACTGGTTTGGGGTGTGCTCGAGTACTGGTTTGGGGTGTGCTCGAGTACTGGTTTGGGGTGTGCTCAAGTACTAGTTTGGGATGTGCTTGAGTACTGGTTTGGGATGTGCTCGAGTACTGGTTTGGGGTGTGCTCGAGTACTGGTTTGGGGTGTGCTCAAGTACTGGTTTGGGATGTGCTTGAGTACTGGTTTGGGGTGTGCTTGAGTACTGATTTGGGGTGTGCTTGAGTACTGATTTGGGGTGTGCTCGAGTACTGGTTTAGCCTTCAAAGATCCCAGGAATGAGTGATAAGGTTAACTTAGTCTGTTATGTATAAATATGACTTTAAATATTCAAACAAACACAATTTTTAATTGAGTTACAATGTCATAGGCCTAGAAAGGTAATTGAAGACCTATTTTCTGTCAAACATGATAACTTGTAATAAAAGAATATGCTTGTGTACCAGTACCTGATTTCAAGATTATTGCAAATCTTGACAAGAAGTCAAATAATCGTGCTGTACTATCCACTGGCAGCTTTTTGTTATCATCTTTAAGTATATAGAATGGTAACCTTGACAACAATTTATTCAAATAATAAACAATTTACAATTTTTAATCTTATAGATACAATTTAGATCCAGCTGAGGAAATTGAGGATAGTAAAATTTGGACAGCTCTAGAATCAGTGCAACTGAAGGACACTATTGAGGCTTTCCCTGAAAAATTAGGTCAGTATAAAATGACGGAGCAGCTGTTTTGCATGTTGTTAGATTGTGGTATTTTTCCAGTTCTGTAATGCACACAGCTTTTGAAATGACACGGCACTTATGTTCACCATAATAAGGCAATGTGTCTGATCTGTATCTCAAAGGTTACGGTCACACTTAGAGGTTCAAGGTCAGAAATAGTTACAAAACTTCATGTCTGCTTCATATCTTGTAACATGCCATAAGTGTTTACTATTGTGAGACAACATTTGATCACAGGCCTGTACTGACAGGCTTGACATTGCAGCCCTTGGGCACCTAGTTCCTTAAAGTTGGTCAATATGAAACCACTTCTTATTAATATTAATGTGCATTATGGCTGTGTGAAGAATCATAATTCATGTGTTTATTTTCAGATGCCAGTGTGTCCGAGGGTGGAGAGAACTTCAGTATAGGTCAGAAGCAGCTCTTCTGTCTGGCACGTGCCTTTTTACGAGAGAACAAGATTCTGGTGCTGGATGAGGCGACGGCCAGTATAGATCTTGAGACTGACAATAAACTACAACGGGTCATAAGTACGGTGTTCAAGGATAAAACTGTCATTACTATTGCGGTAAGTTTAGATATGTCTGTATTGAGATTTTGATCTTGAATAATTCCAGTGACACTTTCACTTGTATATTTAAAGCATGTTCATTGGATAACACCAATTTTTTAAGACTAATATTTTTCAATAAAACCTCTCGACACAGATTACATTTTTGCTCCTCTGAGCAAACCAACATCTGTCATCTGTCATTTACTTTTTTCCCCAAAATTTCAAAAATCTTCTCTGAAAGTGCAAGGCCTTGAGCTTTGATATTTTGCCTGAAGTATCATCTTATCACCATATTGTTGTTCAAGCCATGACCCTAGGGTCAAAATTGACCCTGCCCCAGGGACATGTCAGCTTAACATAGTTTAATGTACTTATCAAAATTGTGTTGTTTGTATTCTTCAGTAAAATAGTAAGTGATAGTGTACATTTATAGCAAAGAGGTAAAACTCATTTTCATTTTTTGAGTAATGTGGATTTAATGTTTTATTTTTCACTTTTCAGCATCGAGTGTCAACTATAATGAACTATGATCGTGTCATGACAATGGAGGGAGGGAAAATGTTGGAGTTTGAATCTCCACACAAGTTGATGAAAAAAGAAGAAAGCCACTTTGCACAACTTGTGAAACAGTCATATACATGATGTGTTGTAGAAGACAAAGATACAAAATAGCTTGTGTAGCATGAAAAGGTCATGGTGAAATAATTAAGTAAACATTGAAACAGTCACAAAGATAGTGTGTGGTGGATTGTGAAATAATTTAGTAGACATTGAAACATCCACCAATTGTTTGTGTACATCTGTGGAAGATATGGTCATCATTCACCATTTGTTTGTCTACATCTGTAGAAGATATGGTCATCATCCACCAATTGTTTGTGTACATTTGTAGAAAATATGGTCATCATTCACCAATTGTTTGTGTACATTTGTAGAAAATATGGTCATCATTCACCAATTGTTTGTGTACATCTGTAGAAAATATGTCATGATCCACCAATCGTTTGTGTACATTGGTGGAAGATATGGTCAATATTCACCAATTGTTTGTGTACATCTTTAGAAGATATGTCATGATCCACCAATGTTTTGTGTACATTGGTGGAAGATATGGTCATGGTTCACCAATTGTTTGTGTACATCTGTAGAAGATATGGTCATGATCCACTAATTGTTTGTGTACATCTTTGGAAGATATGGTCATGATCTACCAATTGTTTGTATGTATCTGTGAAAGATATGGTCATGGTTCACCAATTGTTTGTGTACATCTGTGAAAGATATGGTCACCATTCACAAATTGTTTGTGTACATTTATGGGAGATATGGTCATGATCCACCAATTGTTATGTTCATCTGTGTAAGATATGGTCATCATTCACGAATTGTTTGTGTTCATTGGTGGGAGATATGGTCATGATCCACCAGTTGTTAGAGCACATCTGTGGAAGATATGGTCATGATCCATCAATTGTTTGTGTACATCTGTGGAAAATATTGTCATCATTTGTATTAACACAATATTTAAACAATTTATCTCATGCAATAGCAATACAAATCTGGTCATACACTTCTGGTGTTTTTTTTAAAGTTAATTTAACATTTTTTTATATCTAGTTTACCTATTTGTTAATAATGATAAAATGTTTTTATGACAGTATTGTCAATAATAATGTGCATTGGCCTCATTTGAGTTATCCTGTATTTTTAACTCTTATAAACTTTTTATTTTTGAATATTAAAGTAGATTTTGTAGTAAAACTATTATAAATAGTATTATGTGATATGTTTATCAAACAATGATCATCATAACTATTTAATATCTAGAGAAACTTTCTTGTTTACTAAGAATGATGTTTGAAATAATTTATGATAAATGGCCATATGCAATATGCCAGTAGCTACCCAAAACAGCCATTGACACAATATTTGAAGAGAAATGTTTGTTTACCCTTCTAACCTATCATAATATCTTGGTAATATGATTTTGATGGTAAAATATCCAAAGGTAAAATTGATGGTTCATAGTCATTGTTTCTCTTGTAATTAATGGCAAACTATATTAACTGATTGGACTGTTGCCTTTTTTGTCATATCATCATCTTTATTATTGATAATTTTGCTGAAATCGGATATGAAAATTATTCTCCTATGTGACATCTTTGATGATAGTTATGAGTCTCTGACCTAATTTTCCATCTGCACCAAAAACCCATAAAGAATTTTTTTCATGCATACCAGCATAACCATGAGAATTTTAATTTTTAGCTCTACTGGCCAAAGACCAGAAGTGCTTATGCGATGGCGCGTTGTCTGTTGTCCGTCGTCTGTCGTCTGTTAGCAGCACTTTCTCTGAAACCACTAGGCCAATTAAACAAAAACTTCACATGGGTGTTTCTATTGCATAGAAGACTATACAGAAGATTTTTTTTTTATCTGAAATTCAAGGTGGCTGCCATTACTAAAAATAGTCCAAAACTTAAAAAATTTTCTTCTCATGAACGGCCCAACAGATTTTCAAAATGTTTATGTAGTAATGATGACCAACTATAGTTTTATTAGATTTGTTCAAATGGTGTCCCTAGGGTAAAATATGACCCCGTCCCCAGGGTTCAATTAGGGGACACATGTCATTATAATACTTTTTTTTTTTTTTTTAAAATGGAAATGATTTTGCCTATATCTTCAACAACATTGTTTGGTGAAGGAGGTTCAGATTTGTGAAAATGACTGGGTGCCACTGTCTTAAGGGGTCAGGAGGGGCCCCAAAAGGGTAAAAATTGGGAATTACTTAATTTGTTTTCTTAAGAACCGGTATGTCAGATTTATTCATATTTTGCATAAATTATCCCTATGTGTAGGAGTTTGATTGCAGCTAAGAATTTAGGGGCTAAAATTTATAGGGGCCCTGTAAGAGGATTTAGAATTTTACATAGGGATACTATGGGAAAACAGAAAATTCTCTTTTTCTTTCATCTGTTCTTAAACCACTAGACCAATTAAACTGAAACTTCACATGGGTGTTTCTATTGCATAGAAGACTATACAGAAGATTTTTTTTTTCAATCTGCAATTCAAGATGGCCGCCGTTACTAAAAATAGTCCCAAAACTTAAAGAATCTTCTTCTCATGAACAGCCTAACAGATTTTCAAAATGTTTATGTAGTAATGATGACCAACTATAGTTCTGTTAGATTTGTTCAAATGGTGTCCCTAGGGTTAAAAATGACCCTGCCCCGAGAGTTCAATTAGGGGACACATGTCAATATAATATTTTTATTTTTTTATTTAAAATGGAAATAATTTTGCCTATATCTTCACTAAAGCATTGTGAGGTAAAGGAGGTTAAGATTTGTAAAAATTACTGGGTTCCTATGTCTTAAGGGGTCAGGAGGGGCCCTAAAAGGGTAAAAATTGGGAATTAGTAAAATTGTTTTCTTAAGAACAGTAATGTCAGATTTGTACATATTTGATATAAATTATCCCTAAGTGTAGGGGTTTGATTGCAGAAAAGAATTTAGGGGCTAAAATTTATAGGGGCCTGTAAGGGGACATAGAATTTTATATAGGGATACTGCGGGAAAACAGAAAATTCTCTTTTTTTTTCATTTATCATTTATTCTGAAACCACTAGGCCAATTATACTGAAACTTCACATGGATGTTGCTATTGCATAGGAGACTATACAAAAGATTTATTTTTTCTATCTTAAATTCAAGATGGCCACCATTACTAAAACTAGTCCAAAACTTAAAAAATCTTCTTCTCATGAACGGTCTAACAGATTTTCAAAATGTTAATGTAGTAATGATGACCAACTATAGTTTTGTTAGATTTGTTCAAATGGTGTTCATAGAGTTAAAAATGACCCCGCCCCGATGTTTCTATTGCATAGTAGAATTTCAAAAAGTGCTATGGCCGATATGAGTCAGTAGAGCGTCCTCAGGCCCTCTTGGGCCTCTTGTTTATTTTGTTCCAAGTCTATTTTTTTAAAGAACCTAAGGATACTATAGTGTTTATAAATGAATATGTCATAGCAGGAGATATTTTTAGATGCATACAACATAGTACTATGAGGATAGGATAAACTCTTGGAGACAGGTGTCGGATGAAAAATCCTTACGCGGCAAATATATGCGGAAATCCTTGTCTTGTACGCAAGAAAGTGATCATATTGTAAACTATTTATGTACCTTTATTAGAGGTCATTGTCCGTGTTTAATTAGTTCACATGTTTAAATTAGCTCTTGATTAAATCAAATATCACACAGCTTGTTTTTGTTAACAAACTTGTTTTATACAACCATATTGCCTTTATCATTGTAGGTTGTGTTTTATTCAAATAAATGTTTCTTAATTGGCTTAGATAATTCCCACATCAGCCTTGTTGTGCCTGTCAGGGACCAGAGAAGTGTTATGTTAATTTATGTTAATTACTTTTCAATATTTTCACCTTAAAATAGGAATAAAGATTTCTCGCCAACAGTGACTACATTGTGATTTGTTAAAAATGAAGGATCAGTGTGAGAAATTCTACTCTGTTTGTGTGCATCTTCATTTTCAATGTGTGTTCAATCTTGTATCTACATTTTATTTGACTTTACCAAGCTTATTTGTTAGTTTACATAACCTTGGATCTTAGAGAAGTTGAATTTGATAATTGATTTCTGAGTTGTGGTCAAGTTACATGATTTGGCTTTGTGTGCATTGTAGCAAATGCATTCAGTAAAATGGCAGGTCAGCAATTTTAAGGTCATCATGGTCGTGCTGTTATTTCATTTTATTTTTTTGTTTATTATCTTTTCTTTGTAAATGAAGAATTATCCTGGAGTGTTATTTATTTCTAATTGGTATATTAATAGGTGTGACCATTTTGAGTTGATTAACCCCAATTCTTTCATTCCTTTTCTACTTTCCGTATTGGAAATACTGTTTTACCCCAATACTTTCATTATATTAGATATTATGATATATTCTATATTATGTCAGATTTTATGTTCTAGATTGCAGTGTAAATTATGTTGTAGAAATATTGTGTGTGATCTGTAGGCTTAAATCAGATATTTTGTTGTTTTATTTTATTGTGTGGCCCTTGTGGTTCCGGCTAAGAATGGAATCACTGCTGATCTCTGCAGACGGGTGGGAATCCTTGGAATGGGTGCCGAAATCTTTTTATCATTTTTTGTCATGTTCATTATTGTGGTTTAATTATCAACCCCTGCGTGGTTCCAGGGAGTTATATGAGTGATGGCAAGAATAGGATCACTATGGCTTTTGCATGTTGTAAGAAGCGACAGTTTGAGTAATACAATGAATTTGCTGAAACTCTGCAGTTCTGCAGGTATCAAAGTTCTAGGTCCATTCTGCATATTCAATTGTCGATGTGATTTTTTAATCTGTATGTTAATTTTTTTGTTTTTGTACATGTAGAGTGAACCTGAAATCTTCCTTCCTGTTGGCGTCGAATAACCTATAATGTGTTGGTACGCCTTAAAACTCTAGTCATTCATTCATTTATTGTGTGAAGTTTTGATAGTGGAGGCATGAATATTCATGAACTAAAATAGCATTATGTCACACTGTCTTTAGGTGTACATTTTTCATTGGTGTTGTATCATTCTGAAGCTTATGTTTATGATTAAAATATCAAACTAATTAATAACTCTGATGGCCTCAACTTTGGTCTGTTTGACACTGTATGCTTTGTCATTTCTGTAATCTGTATTTCAAGTCATATTTCTGTGTTGTACTCTTTATTGTGTTGATTACCCTGTCTGGATCATACTGCGAATTTGTGTGCCGATCTGGAAAGTATCAGATATTTTTATTCTATATTTATGTCTTCAAAACTGGTGAGAGACATTTTGTTTTTGCTCATTCTATCTTCTGTCTGTTCTTCCTTAAATTAGACACAAGCAGGATCTAGAAAAGCCACCTAGGTAATAATCCGTTGGAATGTCCATCCATCGGTTTGTCCGTCCAGTGTGGAAGGGGTGTATGAAGAAAAACAAGTACCCAGTAAAAATAAGCAGAAATCCTTGTCCAAAATGCAAGATATGTGTTTAAAGTTGAACACAATCACCATACTAATATGTACTGTATAGACTACACTGCTAGAATAGAATTATAGTATCCTCTGTCTTATTATGTGACATTTCTACATTTTTGACGCACTTGAAGCCATTTTGTTAGTATATGTGTCTATTTGAAGCATTCATAATTTGTCACATTTTCTTTTTGAAATTGGCATCAAAAGTGATAGTATTTCTATTGGCAGACTCAACTTACCATATTTTGAGTTTAAGAATAGTAATTTGGTTATAACAGTGTGTAAGTTGATACAATCCCTCTTTCATCTGTGTTAATGCTGACTTGTGTCATAAAACGTTGAGTCTCAACTCGGGACGTGCACTTATCCAATTCCAATGTTACAACATGCATAAATACCTATAGGATTTAAAGCACATACCAAATCTGTTATGTTTTTGTTTTCTAGCAGGTGAGATTAGCAGTATATTTTTATAAAAATCTTTTGTGATAAAAAAATCAAAACGGCAAATACCTTTTTAGCTCACCTGAGCCAAAAGCCCATGGATGAGTTTTTAATGATCACTCTGTGTCCATCATTTGTCAGCTCTCCTTAACTTTTGCTTCAAACGACTTCTCTGAAACCACTTGACAGATTTTCACAAAATTTGGGTTGAAGCATTGTTACATGAAGCTCTATCAAGTTCTCTGTTCAGATCATGACCTTCGGGTCAAATTTGGTCCTGCCCAAAGGCTTATCAGTTAAACATCTTCTTTATAGTGCAATGCCTGGAGCTTTGATATTTTGCATGTAGTATCACTATACATTTTCTCAAGAACCAATCAGCAAATTTGTTTATATTTGGTATAAATGATCATTATGAGTAGGGGTTACCCATTTTTTTTTTTAAAAAGGGCTAGGTTTCATTAGGGTCCAGTAAGGTGACTTTCATATTTTACGTATTAGTATGGGAAAATAGGAAATGATGTTTTTTCTCATCAATTTTTGGTATCGTTCCTATCATATTGATGTCTGAAGGATTGTTAGTCCTAAAAGTTGAATCTGAATCCTTCAAATGGGGTGTAATACCAATAAGGGCTCAGTAGGGATAAAAATGTGAAATTTTAAAAAATCTTCTTCCCAAGAACAGATAGCTAAATTCATTCATATTTTGTTTAAATTATTTCTGTAAATAGAATTTTTTATTTCATTCAAAAGAAGGGGCTAGAATTCCCAGTTAGAGGACTTTGATTTTTACTATTGGAAAACAATTTATTCTCTTTTTATTATCTATTTCAGGAGGTATAATTATCATCTTGATATTGGAAGTATTGTTCAGTCAAACCACTTGAGGTCGGGTTTTTTTAAGGGGGATTTGATATCCAAAAGGAGCCTGCAGGGGTCCGAAAGGGATGCAGGGGTAAATTTTCAAAAATCTTCTTTGGAATAAACAAAACAAATTTGTTCATCTTTGATTCAAGTGATTTCTATGAAGGATTTTATTCACGTTTGTTCAGGTAAAGGAACCATTGGGTCTCTGCATGGTGACTTTAATTTTTACAGAGGAATACTTTGAGAAAACAGGAAAGTATGGATTTTTTTATCTATTTGTGCAACTTGAGGTCTGGGTCATTGTTTAGTTATTAGAGTGGAAACTGGTTCCTTTAAATGAGATTTATTACACATAGGGGTCATCAGGGACCCAAAAAGGGATAAAAATGTGAATTTCTTAAAATCTTTTTCTCAGGAACAAATCTGCTAGCTAAATTTGCACAAATTTGATAAATAGTCCCTTTGAGTAGGATTTTCAAGTTTGTTCAAATGAAGAAGTTAGTGTTTGTTAAGGCCACCAGTAAAGGAACATAGGAGTAATATGTGAGAACAGATAATTCTCAAAATTTAAAAAGAAGTGAAAGGTGAAATCACATCAGCAACTTAGGCCCATTTGTATAACACAGATATATTTGTTGTTGCTTCCCTAAAATCAATCATTATGCAACATATATTTCAGAAAATTTAAAAAGTAGATTGCTAATTACTATTCCTATCATAAAAAAAGCACATTTAAATTTAATCCAGAAGAAATTATAGGTTTTTACTGATATTAAAGTGCTATATTTTTTGTGACATTTTTATTAAGATCCACAAAGTTAAAATTTTGAAATTTCTATGTTTTGTGTTGTATTCTTTAGCCCAGATGTTGTGTTCTATGTATCCCCTTTACCTGTATATGATATATAAAATGTAATGTGTGTTTATATGGCAATTAAATGTTTAAACTATCTGTGGACAGATGCCGTGTAATGTATTAACAGCGTAGTTTAATGTAATGTATAATTAGCCTGTGACAATATTAATTAGATGTGATAATACCCAATGTTTTTTAAAATATTTAATTTTGTACAGTTTAGTGATACTTTAATTATAGGAATACAAATGTAATGATTTACTGGTATATCTGCAGTTAATGAAGCAAAGGTTAATGTTTCTTGTGGAGGTGATAAGTGACTTGGAGGTCAGTGTAGACCTAGTTATATAAACAGGTGTGTTTTGCCTACATGGTCAGTGTGAGTGTAGGACAAAAGCACACTTGGACATTAGCCCACTAGGACAATAGCCCACTGGACAATAGCCCACTAGGACATTAGCCCACTGGGACATTAGCCCACTAGGACATTAGCCCACTTATATGCATATTTATGCATTTAAACAAGAAATTGAGTATGTAATGAGTTTAATATATTAGTATTATTATTAAGTCAACAGTTAAAGACTTTTTTTAACAGCAGATTCAATGAATTGTTTACCTGCTCTATACTTTTTACTCATGTTTTATTTGGTAGGCACAGGGTATGAAATAAAAGACTAAAAACAAACAATGGAATGAATTTGTATTTAATATATATATAGATGCAAATATTAATGAAACATCTGTATTTTTTTTTCATCTAATTTTGACATTCTGTTTAAACAAACAGCAACTCCAATGGATCTTTTCCAGCTATATACTTTTTACTCATGTTTTATTTGGCAGACACAGTGTATAAATAATAAGACTATAAATAAATAAAGGATTGAATTTGTAAATATTAAAGTAATTAAACATCTGTATGAAATAGGCAAATTTCATTTAAATGTTCTCTATTTCTACTACATTTAGCACATTTATCTCTTACAAATATGTCCATTAGGTTTCACCTAACCTATAACCATCTTATTTCCATCGGATGCAACGGCCTACGCCACGGAGAAACTCTTCCAGATTCTTCCTATCATGAACATAGTCTGAGCACAGGTTGAAGAGTCGTTCCTGTAGATTTCTGGTCACAGCCTTCACTCGTTGTCTCGGTGCATCCTGAAAGAGCTGCGTCTCAACCATTGCCTGATCCTTTCTGAAGGTATCAATTGTAGTCCACACTGATGTGTGGTTGTACCCGATGAGCTGCTGGAAGCTGTTATTCCATGTCTCGCATAGATTATTTGTCCTTGCATCACCATCCAGAGTGGTCTGGTGGACATTCCACAGTGCTGGGTTGAATTTTTGAACCATTTTTGATAATCAGTGGGCAAATGTCCTCCCTGCCAAATTTAGCAGTGGGCTAATGTCCAGTGGGATAATGTCCAGTGGGCTAATATCCTAGTGGGCTAATGTCCGTTCCCCGGTCAGTGTAGACCTAGTTGTATAAACAGGTGTGTTTTGCCTACATGGTCAGTGTAGACCTAGTTGTATAAACAGGTGTGTTTTGCCTACATGGTCAGTGTAGATCTAGTTGTATAAACAGGGGTGTTTTGCCTACATGGTCAGTGTAGATCTAGTTGTATAAACAGGGGTGTTTTGCCTACATGGTCAGTGTAGATCTAGTTGTATAAACAGGGGTGTTTTGCCTACATGTGATATTTTTTGCACACAAAACTGTGATCTGTAATCAATTAAAGTTTGAAGAGAGTTTTATGGAAGATGTATAAAATGTATTCCAGTCATGTTAATGTATTGGAGTGAAATTTATAATAATACAGCTGTTTTGATATTTTTCTATTTTTTCAAATTTTTTAATTGTTTTAAACTTTTAACATTACATTGCTTATTCTATTATTTATTCTAAATTTTTGAGAGAAAAAAAATATATCAACTATCTTTAATGGTAGATTACAGTTTAACACTGAGCTGTTGTATGGCTGTTTTAAGGGTCCCTGGGTGATACGTGTGACTGATATACCAGTATATGTATAGTTATAAGTGGTGCTGGCTGGTGCTTACATATTTTGTATCAGATTTTTGTTTAGTTTCCATAGAAATATTGTGTAAATAACTTGTATTCATATAATCAAATTAATTGTTTCATCATGTATCCTGAAATGTGATATATCATTTGAATGCATTTTATGAGTCAAATTCCTTTTAATGTAAACAAAGATATACTTTTATATCAATTGTTTTGTTAAAAATATGTTGATTTGAAGTCTTACACTCTGGTTTATCTTGTGCCCTCCTGCACAAGCTGTGTCAATATTACATTTTGTTTTAGTATGCCAGATAAACAACCTACTGTCATCCTTAACGATATGACTTTCTTGCTCTAAGATTTGGTATGGTGAATAAATTGTATCTGTTTTAGAAATTATATTATCTGAAATATTTGCAGAGTTCAATCTCATGTTTTTATATGTTGTACGTTTTTTTATTCAAGCTTTTTGGTCCAAAAAAAATGGATCTTTATGTTTTAATAGACATCCTTTATTTATCTCAGCTTTTTCTTGTTAGCAGTTTTGGTCACCAAAATGAACAGTAATTTACATTACTCTTGTATTGACTGGAAATTATATAACTTTTTGTAATGCAGCACACATTTTTGGTACTTTGATTGTTTATAAAAACACTGTTACCTTTAAAAAATTTAAATTATAATTAATTTGTGATAAATGAATATCATGACAAAGTGTAATTTAAAAAAGATGTAAACTGCCTTTTTATGAGGTCAATAACTTGTATTTAAGCTGTGTATTGTAAGTTGGTGTCACTACAGTAAGTAAGCTGTGCATTGTAAGTTGATGTCACTACAGTATGTTAGCTGTGCATTGTAAGTTGAATCAACACAGTAATTAAGCTGTGTATTGTAAGTTGATGTCACCACAGTATTTAATATGTGCATTGTAAGTTGATGTCACTACAGTATGTTAGCTGTGCATTGTAAGTTGATATCACTACAGTATTTAAGCTGTTCATTGTAAGTTGATGTCACTACAGAATGTTAGCTGTGCATTGTAAGTTGATATCACTACAGTATTTAAGCTGTTCATTGTAAGTGATGTCACTACAGTATTTAAGCATGAAAGGCAGTTTTAAAATACATTTTGAAGTTGAATAATTTATTTGTAATGTTATCAGTATTCTGACCGAAAAAGAATCTTTAAGTTGTGTTAATTCTATCTTTATGTGTCTCCCATACCAGATATTTAAAATAAATTAAAATAATTATTAAATGTGTATTGTATGCACAAAAAAAGAATCATTCATGGCTTTTTTGCTTTAGATAGAAAGTTATGTCTCTTGAGATAACTTGATGTAACTGTGTCAATCCCACTGAAACAGTTGTACATTATGTCAGCCAATAACTATAGGTAGCTAATATTTATTGCGTTATATCTCATGCTATGTAAATGAAATTTTGTATCTTGTACATGGACTGAGGAAAAAATGCTTTCTATCCAAACCTCAAACCCATGGAAAATTATTATAAACTCATATAATGTAATTGATTATCTTATTTAAAATTTAATGTCGACTGATCAAAATCTACATTTATGGTATGGAGGAAGAAAGATTAATATTTAGCATCGTTGATGACATTGTACATAGCAATTTGTTGTGTTGGTCGTTGTTTTATATCATTTAGCAGTAAATACAATAATTGTACAAATATCATAGTGGTAGATCATCTTTGGTTATAGTTTATGCCAGTAATTGTACAAATATCATAGTGGTATATCATCTTGGGTACAGTTTATGTCAGTTAAAAGTGTCCTCCTTGAAAAGTGTTTGTTTTCTATACCCTGATCAAATTTTTTGTATAATTGCTGGTAGATGGATAGCTTATGTTTTACATTGTCAGATTTTGATAAAGATCAGCCATTTGAAATTCAATATCTTAAGACTTATCTATTTTACCTCAATTTTGTAATAGGTTGGACAACTTGGACAAAGCATGCTTCCAGGGTAAAACCAGTTCTAACTATTTGTTGATTAAACACACGACCCCTCAATCCTAGGTCCAATACTCTACCACTGGATTATGCACTCCACAAGTTCAATAATAATAAATGTGGGTAGCTGTGTATCGAATGGGAAGGTAGCAGCAAGAGTGTACCTCAAAATTCCCATGGCTTAAACATGATATGGTAGTCAAAATCCCCTTGATGGGTACTCAAAATCCCCATAATGGGTGGCATTTGGGAATAATTGTGTATGGTAATCAATATAATAAGAAGGTTATTTCTAAATTTCTACATTTGCTAAAATTAGCCAAATAAAAGACAAATAAAAGAATGAGCAATACGGATAGAAGATTTATATTGACTTTTTTTTGTGTAAGCATAACCTTCATAAAGAAGTTTACAAGAGCCTTTATTACCAGTAATGAATTCCATTTTGAAAGAGCAGTAATGTTCACTCCAAAAGACATTGTATTATATACCCAAAGATGCAACAGTTTGAAATAATGCAAACAAGATTAAATTAAAATTTTGTTGAAAACTATCAAAATGCAAATCAATATAATCATTTAAAGTAATTACCATCATAGGTCTTAAGCCAATATGCAGTCAATTTATTTATTAAGGGGTGATCATTGACATGATCTCAGTGATGTGACTGACAAAAAAGTTTTTGTTAAAAATTACAATAAACTGCTCTAATTATCAGCAAATAATTAACATGACCACGTAAATAAATGACTGTGACAAACAAGTTTTTTGAAAAATTAAAAACTGTAAAAATATATTTAATAACAAAGTCGTTTGTGAATTTGCCGTTTTTATAAATGCTTGGGAATCTGCCTCTTTTCTTAAGAAAATAAAACAAAAATTACATGTTAGATTGAACACCCTCATATATATATCATGGGGATTTTGACTACCAATCAAGGGGATTTTGATTACCCCTTTATTTTAACCAAGGGGATTTTTACTACCCCTCTATTTTGACCAAGGGGAGTTGACCACTATTTTAATTTTATTGAGGGGATTTTGACTACCTTGTCATTTTTTAGCCATGGGGATTTTGAGTGTCCCCCTAGCAGCACATCAAACAGAGGATTGTTTAAGGATGATGTGAATGTATAGTTGATCACATGGTATATTTTAGTCAACTTTACATTGATACATACTCCCATTATAATGATCTTTAAGTTACCATTTAAATGTTTAGATAGATAACTGACAGGATTAATCTTGATGTAGGTAAAACCATTTTCACATTTGTCTATTTTACATTTAGAGAAATAAATCATTCATGAAATGTTCATTTTATAACATAGTACCGTAGCATATGGTACAATGTTTTAATCATGTGTTTGTAAAATGATGTTTTACTTTTAATAGTATAGAAATTATTGTGAAATATGTTGGGTAAAATTTAGTTTGTTTTGTTGTTTGCTGTTTATATAATTGTTTATAAATAATTGATTGTTTGGTTTAATCATATTTTGTTAAATTTTGGTATTAGATCAGTTATTTTACATGTGAATTTTTATTAGATTTAAAATATGTCATTGTATCACAATAAAACCATTTAAATAAATATGTGCAATTTTATTGTTTTCATTTCATCAGAGCGTTTAAGAAGTATGTGTTTATTCTATCAGTTTTCAACTCGCCCAAGCATTTAGAAATATGTTCAATTCTCTTGATTTTCAGCTAATCTGAACATTGAAGAAATAGGTTTAATTCTCTTGATTTTCAGCTTATCTAAGCATAATGGAAGTAGTGTAATTCTCTTTGGTTTTAGCACATCTGAGCACATTACCTTTGAACAACTCTAATATGGCTAAACCCATTACAATATTGTTCTTTGAACCTTGGACTGTGCCCTGTCAGTGTTGTCATGTTTGTTACTGAATGCTATTCAAAATGGTTACTTGAACTTAATTTTAAACATCTCCCCATTAAGATTAGTTAAAGATATTTGACAATGGACACATTTTTTATTTATACAGAGCCTTAAAAGGAAAAGCTGAAAGTTATATTTTTTTTCAAATTTGTGGTTTTCGTCTTCATAAAATATTCAACAGGGATGCAACATCGTGTACCCAGTTACAAGTATATGAGAAAATGTATAACAAGTATCTGTACAACTACTCTAAACCTGCAAAACAGAGCTTAATGGAACTTTTGTAACCATTCGCTTAAAATAGACTGAATTAAGAAAATTTCAAACATTTTCTTGTCCAAATCCTGTATTCAGTCGTGATCAAAATTCATTCATAAGCAGAGCATGTTCCTTGGGTGAGACTTTCTAAAGTTTTTGTGTTTTCAACTTATATATATTTATGTCTGCCAGAGGGCTCATGAAGTTTATATTGACTTTAATATAGGTAAATACTAAAACATCAACTATGAGACTAGTGAATAGATTTTAATAAAACCTTTTTTTACATGTTTTTACACCTCACTTTCAGATTTGTATTTTTTGTTGCCAGTCAAATTCTCATCAAAAATAGTCTTAAATATTGACAAAAGTTTTGTATGCTGATTAAATTTCATGCGCCCATCGAGTAGGTAAACTTTTCTCACCTACCATATTCAAGACGTTTGTCACTGGGTCCCAAGATTGCCAAATTTCAGATAGGAAAGTGTATAAACTATTCTTAAAACAGTGTGTGGTTTGCATAATGTCCCTTGCACACTACACTTTTAGATTTATTTGTTTTGTCACTTATAATCTAAGAAAGCTTTTTTTTTTTAAATCCGGTGAGCCAACCATTGGCACGCTTGTTTTACTTCCATAACTTAAGATTCCTCCATTGGCTTTAATTGGTACTTTGTTATAAAAGCATAATCATACTCCCAACCTCCTGATTTAATAATAAGATTATCTCTCCCATTTTACCAAGTTAAACATGTAAATGCTTTTATACAACTTCGTATACCAGCAACTATTTTTTTTCAACAACTCTGAATTATCAAGCATATTGTTCTCTGACAGCTCTTGTAATATGTTGTCATTAAACAATAAAACAACTGCTAGTGCTAATACCATGATCCTGATTATATAGTCCGCAGTAGCAGTAATAGTTGAGAATTTGAAGTGTTGGTTTATAATAAAAATATTCACAACCAAACTGTCTTATGAATTGTTTACAATTCAATGATAATATCTGACATGTCTTGCAGAACTGGTAGCTGTCTGCCTCTGAAACAACTCACACATGGCCAGCAAGTCAGCTCATGTTGCCTTTAATATATTTCAGGTCAAAACAATAACATGTGAATATGAACACTTGTTTTTATTCACGTCCATTGTTATTGTAGTCTCCTAAGAAATTGTTTCATTCCTGAATACTTCCCATCCACACTTACACTGCTGGGAAAATCTGTGTGGATCTACATACACACTACATTAGATGAATGTATGTACACAGTACATTTAGCTGTTAGTTTATACTAATTTATTTAAGCTTGATTGCTCAGATATGAGTTGCTCTCAACTCTGCTTCCTGGGTGACCAGTACTGAGTGTTCTCTCTTTAGAGACATCAGATTTAGTTGGGTATTGAATGAAACGGTATTTATTCCTATTTTCTTATAGACCTAAATAACTTACTTGATGGATCTATATTCCTGTTACATATATACTTGATGGATCTATATTCCTGTTACATATGTACTTGATGGATTTATATTCCTTTTACATATGTATTTGATGGATCTATATTCCTGTTACATATATACTTGGTGGATCTATATTCCTGCTACATATATACTTGGTGGATCTATATTCCTGTTACATATATACTTGATGGATCTATAATCCTATTACATATATACTTGATGGATATATATTCCTGTTACCATATGTACTTGATGGTTCTATATTCCTGTTACATATGTACTTGATGGATCTATATTCCTGTTACATATATATTTGATGGATATATACTTGAAAGATCTATATTCCTGTTACATATATATTTGATGGATATATACTTGATATGTCTATATTCCTGTTACATATATATGTGATGGATCTAAAATTCTATTACATATATACTTGATGGATCCATAATCCTATTACATATATACTTGATGGATATATATTCCTGTTACATATGTACTTGATGGTTCTTTATTCCTGTTACATATGAACTTGATGGATCTATATTCCTGTTACATATGAACTTGATGGATCTATATTCCTGTTGCATGTAGACTTGGTGAATATATATTCTTGTTACATATATATTTGTTGGATATATACTTGATATATCTAAATTCCTGTTACTTATATACTTGATGGATCTAAAATCCTGTTACATATGTACTTGATGGATCTTTATTCCTGTTACATATATACTTGATGGATCTATATTCTTGTTGCAATATGTACTTGATGGTTCTATATTCCTGTTACATATGTACTTGATGGATCTATATTCTTGTTACATATATATTTGATGGATATATACTTGATAGATCTACATTCCTGTTACCATATGTACTTGATGGATATATACTTGATAGATCTATATTCCTGTTACATATATACTTGATGGGTATATATTCCTGTTACATATATACTTGATGGATCTATATCCCTGTTACATATGTACTTGATGTATTTATATTCCTGTTATATATGTACTTGATAGGTCTATATTCCTGTTATATATGTACTTGATGGATTTATATTCCTGTTACATATGTACTTGATGGTTCTATATTCCTGTTACATATGTACTTGATGGGTCTATATTCCTGTTTCATATGTATTTGATGGGTCTATATTCCTGTTACATATGTACTTGATGGGTCTATATCCCTGTTACATATGTACTTGATGGGTCTATATCCCTGTTACATATGTACTTGATGGGTCTATTTACTCCTGGAGTCTTCTTCATATTGATTAGTAATAGAAAAGAACTAAAGAAATAAACTACTATACTTATTTATATACTTTGTATTTTCGTAAATGTTCAGATGCCCTTTTATGCATATCAGATCTGTGTACAAATTTACTGCTCATATAAATGTCTGCTTACATGTAAAACACATACAATTTTAAAAAACAGGCACTAATGTTTCAGATATTTAGTTTTATACATTATACATACAATTCAGTAAGTATTAACATTATGATTGGTTGGTCTGATGCTCAGGTTACCTGACAACTTCTAAATATCCAAAAGTTATTGACATGATATTAATATTCTTATCCTACTCATTATCGATTAGTTGCAGCATCCATTTTACTGTATTTACTTTATTTAAACGTCTGAAGTTCAAATTTTCTTGAATAAAATGTGTAAATATAAATATTTCAATCATCTAAGAAAATATAAAATTTAAAAATCAATTCTCCCAAAACAGGTGCCCCAAACACCAACTAATACTCATATATAATGTTTTATAAATGTGAAATGTCCTACAATTTATGGTTCTGGGTGGTCAAGTTACAAGTGTGGTATTTATATATGACAGAGTTGTAGACTGAACCACGTCTTTAAACTCTTCAGGAAGTGTATGTAAACCAAAGTATTCTGCTCCCCAGGTGTTCACGCCAAAAATCAAAATAAGAACTGATAACACGTTCATGATGAATCCAGATCGAATCTGTAAGACAAAAAAATAACCATAATTTTAAGGATGCCTTCTAGTATTGTTATATTACTTGGCTAAAACTAAAACTTTATAGAAAAAAAGAAAGAGTAATATGATAAAACGATTTAAGACAGATTGTGTCCATACGTAAATGAGATTATGCGATATTGTATTTAGCAGAATGGTTCACACTGTATTTTCATTTTCATTTTTTATTATCACTACATCCTATATTTTGGTAGAGTTTTCATGTTTAGGGAAGATCTACTGTTGAAAACAACCAGTGAATACTAAATCTTTATAAGTATGGAGACCGCAGCATGGTCTAGTTGTAGAAGGTCCGCCTCGCATGCGTAAGATCGTGGTCATACCAAAGACTTTAAAAATGGTACTAGAAGCTTCCTCGCTTAACGCTCGGCATTTGAAGGAGAATTCTAGGTATGGTCGGCCTGGTGTCAGTATAATGTGACTGGGTGGGATATCATACCATGTGTCTGTGGCATGATACTCCAGTGTGACAGCGCTCAGAATACTGTCTCAAGTGGACACCGTCACGATATGACTGAAAAATTGTTGAAAGTGATGCTAAACACTATTCAACAACTACTTATTAGTATGGAAATGTATTAAATATATATATAAGTTTGTTTTCTTCTTCTACATTGTTTATTTTTATTTTAAAATTGATACCGGTACATGATTTTTATCTGTATCTAAGTAAGATGGACTGGGTTGTACACAAGTTCCTGTAAATAGATACATGTACATATACTTATGAGTTTTACCATTAAAACTGATAACCATATATCACTCAATGCTTTTAATATACTGAAAATGGCACTTGGCTACTTTTATAAAAACAAAACAAACGAATACCATTTCTCCCATAGAGAAGTAGCCCAATACATAAACCATGGCATTTGGAGGTGTGGCCACAGGCAGCATGAATGCGTAAGATGTGGACACAGCTGTAGGTATCATCAGGTAGAGGGGATTCACACCTATACCTAAAGCCTGAAACAGAAGAAAAATAAATTGAAAATAATAATCTGTGCCTGGTCAGCTCAGCTGGTAGCATGTCTTACTTTCAATCCAGTTGTCACGGGTACTGTCAAACCTGTCTTAAGCAGCCAGTCAAGGGAATGAGCAAAAATGGTCTTTTATGACAGGTTGTTGCTTAATACAGGTGAATTTGCTCTGAAAGCATAAAAATTGGAAATAGCTTATGTGGCTGCTTAAGGCAAGTGACTGCTTAATAGAAGTGACTGCTTACACAGGTTTGGCTGTACTACATTGTGTCTTATTGTCATTAATCTCACTGCTGATTTAAGTATGGAAATTATCAGTTACTTGCATGATGCGCTTGAGTACTGGATAACCTTCCAAGATCCCAGGAGTGATGTGCTTGAGTACTTGATAACCTTCCAGGATCCCAGGATGGTTGTGCTTGAGTACTGGATAACCTTCCAGGATTCCCAAGATGGTTGTACTTGAGTACTGGATAACCTTCCAGGATCCCAGGATGGTTGTGCTTGAGTACTAGATAACCTTCCAGGATCCCAGGATGGATGTGCTTGAGTACTAGATAACCTTCCAGGATCCCAGGATGGATGTGCTTGAGTACTGGATAACCTTCCAGGATCGCAGGATGGATGTGCTTGAGTACTAGATAACCTTCCAGGATCCCAGGAGTGATGCGTTTGAGTACTGGATAACTTTCAACGATCCCAGGATGGATGTGCTTGAGTACTGGATAACCTTCCAGGATCCCAGGATGGATGTGCTTGAGTACTGGATAACCTTCCAGGATCCCAGGATGGATGTGCTTGAGTACTGGATAACCTTCCAGGATCCCAGGATGGATGTGCTTGAGTACTGGATAACCTTACAGGATCCAAGGATGGATGTGATTGAGTACTGGATAACCTTCCAGGTTGGATGTGCTTGAGTACTGGATAACCTTACAGGATCCCAGGATGGATGTGCTTGAGAACTGGATAACCTTCCAGGATCCTAAGATGGATGTGCTTGAGTACTGGATAACCTTCCAGGATCCCAGGATGGATGTGCTTGAGTACTGGATAACCTTCCAGGATCCCAGGATGGATGTGCTTGAGTACTGGATAACCTTCCAGGATCCCAAGATGGATGTGCTTGAGTACTGGATAACCTTCCAGGATCCCAAGATGGATGTGCTTTAGTACTGGATAACCTTCCACAGTCCCAGGATGGTTGTGCTTGAGTACTGGATAACCAGTATGGATGTGCTTTAGTACTGGATAACCTTCCACGATCCCAGGATGGTTGTGCTTGAGTACTGGATAACCTTCCAAGATCCCAGGATGGATGTGCTTGAGTACCAGATAACCAGGATTGATGTGCTTGAGTACCAGATAACCTTCCAGGATCCCAGGAAAGAGTGGTTACATTAACTGATCATCTGTTAGCCCTCAATGGCATAAAATGACTAAATAATCAATAATTCAATCAAATTAATCTTTTGGCGTTCGTCATAATTTTTGCATTTGTAAATCATACATCGGTTAAATGTTTACGTGGTGATATATGTTTCTATTTTGTACAGTAGGTATAACTCAACTGAGGTAGAAAAATACAAGATTTTGCTGCTATTTAATAAATTGGGACGTCAAAAATGTCGAACATTGCCATGTTTTCTACGTCGCATATAAATATATGTTATATTTACCGTAGAAAAAAATACATATTGCATTACTTCTAGTTTCATAATATACCAAATATACTACTGAAAAGGTATATTCCTCCTTAGATAGATTTTCTACATCCCAATAGAATTTTTTTAAAATATTTGTTTTTCATAGCAGGAACGTATCCCCACATAAAAATGCACAATAACTGGTAGGTTGACCGGCTTCTTTCTTTTCAAAGATTGTGCAGTGAAACCCCAAGAAATCCTTAAATGCTCATAAATACATGCAGATGTTGAAATGCTATAAAAGTCACCTTTTTAACACCAGTGATGTCTTATTGCAGTATATGCTATGTCAGCTTTTACTCTACTCACCTGTAGCAAGAAATCACAACCACTACAAACCATTTTGAAATTACTTTTTTTAAAGAGTAAAAATCATGATAGCATGGGGAAAAGGGGCGTAACTGTGTAGTGAGATGTTTACAAAGCTTTACAAATGAATATAAAGTTATTCTGGAACACTTTGTACACATGGCAGCTGTGAAGGCTGACTTACCAGCTGAGATATAATCGGCAGTACAAGTGTGCATGTAGCAGTGTTGGTGACAACCTCCGTTACAAATGACGTCAGTAGAGCCACCAGTAGACTGGTTAACCACACTGGTAGGTCACGGAACACAGTCAGAGCTTCACGGATAGTGTCTGACAGACCTGATACCTACATGTAGAACAGGCACATAATTGTTCTCAACTATACAATACAAGTATATTTTACAGCATGTTAAAGTTCTCAATCTGTTATTTGTTATTTCTATCTGAAATACAGTATAGTGAGGACAAGATACAGATCAGTATGTAAATTTAAATATATTTATCACATAATATACGATGTAGGCGTGTAATAAACCAATAATATATTTTTCAAATTTACCTATGGTAATATCCATTCTGATTCATTGCTCAGTCTTTACCTTTATATTGCGTGTAAAAAGTTGAACTACTTTCCGAGTTGCCGGAATATATGATGTTTATTTGGGAGGATAAAATAATGTTAATTTGAGACATTAAGTTAATCTATGACTGACAGAAACTTACCGGTATATGCCCGATTTTTCTCATTCCTTGTAGATGTGATCTGTTAGATAAATGGCAAATGTACCATTTTTCTGAATATGTGATAAAATAATCTTACACGAGTGCTCATTTATTAAACTCTTTGGCAAAAATGATATAATGCACCACAGAGCCTTGCATAATAGATTTTTCCCCCAATTTGTTTAAAAAATTTATGAGCACTCCTGTAAGATCCTCTATTTATTATCTTTTATAAGTGTAAACTTGAAAACAAAAATACGTTAATCATATTGTAAGATGAAATTGGTGAAAATGGAAAATATTACCTTTATTGGTGTGAAAGAAAGCTCATCATAAAGTGGCTGGAAGAAATAGTTGCATCAAATGTAATGTGAGCCTGTGGGTATACATTACCTTGCAGCCACTGGCTAGGGCAAAGCCACCACCAAACAATATAAACAGTCCCCAGGGTAGCTTGTCATGGACAACCCGCCATGCCAGTAGAGCCTTTGAAGATATTGGTCGATTTTCTGTGAACGAAAAATAACATAATATGAAACAAAAGTTAAATTTAGATCAATAAAATGATAGAAAATAAATGTGATAAAAAGTTTTATAATTTGTTTGTATAATGTTTGTATTATGCCATAAAATTATATTAAATGAAAACACAAAAAGATATTATATTATTATTGGCAGAGAAAGAAATAACAAGCATAATAAAAAAATTATACACCAGTAGAACCGTCATTCTTCCACAAGTAACTCTCTCACTTATTATGTTTATTCAAAGCAGTTTAAACCCACGACATTGGCGGTGATAGGTCAGTGATCTTTAGACAGAGACAAAATCTGAAATAAATATTTTGTTTTGCTTTTGTTTGGGATGGGGTTTAACACCATTTTATTTGGGATGAGGTTTAACACCATTTTCAACAAAGGAAAGGTTATATATGGCATATCCAGTTTTATTGGTGGAGGAAGACCTCAGAATGAATTTGAGTAGAACCACCATCCTTCTGCAAGTAACTGGTAAGATGTCAGAAGTTTTTTTCCCAACTGTGGCTTTAACCCACAAACTCAACGATGAGACAACAGCACCACTGACCACATGGCCACGGAGCCCCTAAATATTTTGTAACATAGTAAAGATTTGCATTGGATGATGAAACCAGTATAAAATGAAATAACACTGCACAACAATAATATATTAAACATTAAATAATAAAGCAAGCAACAAAATGAAATGACAAGACATGACACTTATATAGGGTCAGGCTTTTTATATTTGTTGGTTAACAGAATCCACCGCCCTTGATTGTTCCATTTGATAAAAAAAAAAAATTTTAATTTTAATTTTTAATTATTTTGACAATGCTATCAAATGGGGGAAAAAAAATTGTACATTTCCTTGGCAAATTTCAAATTGCGCACCATAAAATCACGGTTATGAAGATTTCTATCTCAAATTTAAAAAATCTGACCTGTGTTTTGTCCACAAAACAATATTTAGATATATCATTTTTATAAAATGTTGAGATTTTTTTCAACTAATCATACATAACCATACTATAATTTTTGTGGAAAAACGTAAACTAACAAATATAAAATATGGCTCAATGTCATAATATGACAAATAATATGTCATGACACTTGTACATGACTGAACTGACATCTGACACAATTAACTTGAACTGCTAATTGTCTCAAGTGGAATGTTCCGTAACGGTAATATTTTTTTGGAACAGGGTTTAACGCCATTTTCAACACATTTTAGATAATATATGGCATATCCATTTTTATTGGTGGAGGAACTATCTTCCTTCTGCAAGTAACTGGTAAACTGAAAAAGTTTTTGGAGCAAGCTGGCACGAACCTACAACCTAAGTGGTGAGAGGTAAATGATCTTGAGACAACGCCTTAGACCACTCTGCCATGGAGGACCCTCCATAAAGGTAATAAAGAATTGAGCCAGTTGTAATGACTTAAACCTATACATTTTACTTTGATTGTGAATTAAGTTATTACAAATTAGACTAATCACATGCGAAGCCTTCCTTGGTAGAACCAGTACTTAGCATTATGCAGATAAAGTATCTTGCTCAAAGTTAACACAGACAGCCGTGGCAGGGGACTGAACCCACTTCAATCACTGGTCCAAATCTTTACCACTGGACCATGTACTCCACACAATTTCACTGTACTTAAGCAAAATATATTCCAACAGGTTACAATAAAATAAAACACAGAATATCAAAATTATTGTACTTACGTTTAGAGAACATCTGTGGAAGGTTTGCAGGTATGAGAAACAGTAGTGCTGAAACAAGGGTAGGTGCTGCTGAGTCTGTCACATATCTGAAATAACAAGAAACAACAGTGTTGACATGAGAGTAGGTGCTGCTGAGTCTGTCACATATCTGAAATAACAAGAAACAACAGTGCTGACACAACGGTAGGTGCTGCTGAGTCTGTCACATATCTGAAATAACAAGAAACAACAGTGCTGACACGAGGGTTGGTGCTGCTGAGTCTGTCACATATCTGAAATAACAAGAAACAACAGTGCTGACACAAGGGTAGGTGCTGCTGAGTCTGTCACATATCTGAAATAACAAGAAACAACAGTGCTGACACAAGGGTTGGTGTTGCTGAGTCTGTCACATATCTGAAATAACAAGAAACAACAGTACTGACACGATGTTAGGTGCTGCAGAGTCTGTCACATATATGAAATAACAAGGAACAACAGTGCTGACACAAGGGTAGATGCTGCTGAGTCTGTCACATATCTGAAATAACAAGAAACAACAGTGCTGACACAAGGGTAGAGGCTGCTTAGTCTGTCACATATCTGAACTAACAAGAAACAACAGTGCTGAAACAAGGGTAGATGCTGCTGAGTCTGTCACATATCTGAAATAACAAGAAACAACAGTGCTGACACAAGGGTAGAGGCTGCTTAGTCTGTCACATATCTGAAATAACAAGAAACAACAGTGTTGATACAAGGGTAGATGCTGCTGAGTCTGTCACTTATCTGAAATAACAAGAAACAACAGTGCTGACACAAGGGTAGAGGCTGCTGAGTCTGTCACATATCTGAAATAACAAGAAACAACAGTGCTGACACAAGGGTAGAGGCTGCTGAGTCTGTCACATATCTGAAATAACAAGAAACAACAGTGCTGAAACAAGGGTAGATGCTGCTGAGTCTGTCACATATCTGAAATAACAAGAAACAACAGTGCTGACACAAGGGTAGAGGCTGCTTAGTCTGTCACATATCTGAAATAACAAGAAACAACAGTGTTGATACAAGGGTAGATGCTGCTGAGTCTGTCACTTATCTGAAATAACAAGAAACAACAGTGCTGACACAAGATTAGGTGCTGCTGAGTCTGTCACATATCTGAAATAACAAGAAACAACAGTGCTGACACAAGATTAGGTGCTGCTGAGTCTGTCACATATATGAAATAACAAGAAACAACAGTGCTGACACAAGATTAGGTGCTGCTGAGTCTGTCACATATCTGAAATAAAAAGAAACAACAGTGCTGACACAAGGGTAGATGCTGCTGAGTCTGTCACATATCTGAAATAACAAGAAACAACAGTGCTGACACAAGATTAGGTGCTGCTGAGTCTGTCACATATCTGAAATAACAAGAAACAACAGTGCTGACACAAGATTAGGTGCTGCTGAGTCTGTCACATATCTGAAATAACAAGAAACAACAGTGCTGACACAAGGGTAGATGCTGCTGAGTCTGTCACATATCTGAAATAACAAGAAACAACAGTGCTGACACAAGGGTAGATGCTGCTGAGTCTGTCACATATCTGAAATAACAAGAAACAACAGTGTTGACACAAGGGTAGGTGCTGCAGAGTCTGTCACATATCTGAAATAACAAGAAACAACAGTGTTGATACAAGGGTAGGTGCTGCTGAGTCTGTCACATATCTGAAATAACAAGAAACAACAGTGCTGACACAAGGGTAGAGGCTGCTGAGTCTGTCACATATCTGAAATAACAAGAAACAACAGTGCTGACACAAGGGTAGGTGCTGCAGAGTCTGTCACATATCTGAAATAACAAGAAACAACAGTGTTGATACAAGGGTAGGTGCTGCTGAGTCTGTCACATATCTGAAATAACAAGAAACAACAGTGTTGATACAAGGGTAGATGCTGCTGAGTCTGTCACATATCTGAAATAAAAAGAAACAACAGTGTTGATACAAGGGATGGTGCTGCTGAGTCTGTCACATATCTGAAATAACAAGAAACAACAGTGCTGACACAAAGGTAGATGCTGCTGAGTCTGTCACATATCTGAAATAACAAGAAACAACAATGTTGATACAAGGGTAGATGCTGCTGAGTCTGTCACATATCTGAAATAAAAAGAAACAACAGTGTTGATACAAGGGATGGTGCTGCTGAGTCTGTCACATATCTGAAATAACAAGAAACAACAGTGCTGACACAAAGGTAGATGCTGCTGAGTCTGTCACATATCTGAAATAACAAGAAACAACAGTGTTGACACAAGGGTAGATGCTGCTGAGTCTGTCACATATCTGAAATAACAAGAAACAACAGTGTTGATACAAGGGTAGATGCTGCTGAGTCTGTCACATATCTGAAATAAAAAGAAACAACAGTGTTGATACAAGGGATGGTGCTGCTGAGTCTGTCACATATCTGAAATAACAAGAAACAACAGTGCTGACACAAAGGTAGATGCTGCTGAGTCTGTCACATATCTGAAATAACAAGAAACAACAGTGTTGACACAAGGGTAGATGCTGCTGAGTCTGTCACATATCTGAAATAACAAGAAACAACAGTGTTGATACAAGGGTAGATGCTGCTGAGTCTGTCACATATCTGAAATAACAAGAAACAACAGTGTTGATACAAGGGTAGATGCTGCTGAGTCTGTCACATATCTGAAATAAAAAGAAACAACAGTGTTGATACAAGGGATGGTGCTGCTGAGTCTGTCACATATCTGAAATAACAAGAAACAACAGTGCTGACACAAAGGTAGATGCTGCTGAGTCTGTCACATATCTGAAATAACAAGAAACAACAATGTTGATACAAGGGTAGATGCTGCTGAGTCTGTCACATGTCTGAAATAACAAGAAAGAATAGTGCTGACATGATGGTAGGTGCTGCAGAGTATTTCATATATATGAAATAACAAGAAACAACAGTGCTGACACGATGGTAGGTGCTGCAGAGTCTGTCACATATCTGAAATAACAAGAAACAACAGTGTTGATACAAGGGATGGTGCTGCTGAGTCTGTCACATATCTGAAATAACAAGAAACAACAGTGCTGACACAAAGGTAGATGCTGCTGAGTCTGTCACATATCTGAAATAACAAGAAACAACAATGTTGATACAAGGGTAGATGCTGCTGAGTCTGTCACATGTCTGAAATAACAAGAAAGAATAGTGCTGACATGATGGTAGGTGCTGCAGAGTATTTCATATATATGAAATAACAAGAAACAACAGTGCTGACACGATGGTAGGTGCTGCAGAGTTTTTCATTTATCTGAAATAACAAGAAACAACAGTGTCTAAACAACCAGTGTGACACTCAAGTGTCATTTTGTACAACTTATGAATCATTATGTACCACTCTAGTGTCAGTATGCACACTTAAGTATCATAATTTACAACTAAAGTGTCATTATGTACATTTTATGTGGGTTTTTTTGGTACCATTTAAAAGTCATTATTTACAACTTACGCAGTCTTGAACATACTTCCCCAGCCTCCAGCACCACCCAGGTCACGTGACACCCACAAAATAATCAGCAGAATAAATAACGTTATCACCATGATCTCGGGGAATCTGAAAAACAAGCAAATAAACATTTTCTTTTAGATATGCTTCATTATTTGTTCTACAATTCTGTTTTTATTCACTGAAGATTATCTTACATCATATTAACAAAATATAACCAGTTTGCATCTCTTGATTGAATGTGCATTCCAGATTAAAACACATTTTGATTATTTTATACATCACTCACTACAAGTTTAACATGATAGATTGGTATATTAATGTATTAATGTTTGTTTTTAATGATGTATGTTTGGGTGAATATGTGTTTGTGGAGTTTTGTATTGTTTTTTTTACATAATTACATATGTGGTTTTATGATTAAGTCCAATTGTATAGGTCTAAGTGTCTTAATGTTGGCCCAAGGGTCATACATAGTACTCAGTTTTAATTCTAAAAAAAAACAGCTTTAATATAAACAAAACTCTTATTATAATTTTTGTAAAAAAACAATACACATGATTGCCAACATATGTATTGTTCATGTTTCTATGTTTTACTCTGAAATTTTGAATCTCAAATGAATGTCAAAAATAAACAATGGTTGATTATTTGAAGCTACAATTGTGGATCAAGTACATAAATGTTCGCACTAAAGGGAGATGGGGGACAATAGTGTAGAGACAAGCCCTAAATAGCACTATTTCTATCATAACTTTGGGTATTCTTTGGCCAAGAGATGTATTTAGATGCCTTTTCAAGGTCACTCACTGCTGAGGTCAGAGAGCCGGGCCCGATTAGCTCAGTCGGTTACGCGTCTGACTATCAATCCAGGGGTTATGAGTTCGAATCCCCTTCCCGGCAACAGTCTCCGTGATGATTGATATACGACATTGTAAATCATTATCATTCGTCTCTTACCTCTGATTCAAGTGGGAAAGTTATCAGTTACTTGCAGAGATGGGGTGTGCTCGAGTACTGGTTAATCCCAGGAAACAGTGGTTAGGTTAACTGATCTGATCGTCTGTTAGCCCTCGATGGCATAAGAATGACGCTAAATATTCAATCAATCAATCAATTATGTCAGAGCCCAACTCAGTTTTAATATTTTGTGAGAAAGTTCGCCAGTAAATTGTGGAAGGATGCTGGTTCTACTCAGAATCATGTATAAGGATCTGAGAACCTCTACCACCAATAAAATTGATTGTCATATGATGAAATGAAAATAGTGTTAAACCCAGAAAAAATTGGAAAACAACCATTCCTCCTTTAAGTTTAACAAGGTAAAGGGAAACAGTGCTGTGTCCATTTTAGCAAATAAAAGAGATATGAGATACTAATAACTTTAATAATACACTACAGCATACCTTACAGGGCCCAGTGCCTTGTACTCCTTCTTGATATATTCACGAACATGACTTGCACCTTTTGGATTCTTTTTTAAACATCTGTTGTAAAAAATAAAGCTCAAGTTAAGATATGAGATATTATGAAAAACAAATTTTTGATTTGGAAGTATTCCATCCTGAAATCTGACTGAAGACCAGGCACCAGTCTGTTATTTTACTTAAACCCAATAGTGTGCTCAATTAAATACTAAAAGAAACTTAAGTATTTTAGAGAAACCTGGGCCTGAGCAATGACCTTAATTTTTGTATAATATAAATTGAAACTAATATGGTGTGGGGGTTGGTGTAGTGGATAAGGTGTTAGGCACTCATGCTAGAGGTTGCAAGTTTAATTCCATGCTTGACCTGATGGTCTCACAAAAACATAACTCAGTACTGGTTCTACATGTACCAAGTATCCAGACTCAAGTGATATTTAAAAGAACTCTGTGCTTACTTCACAACTAAGCTGAAATAAATAAGTATAAGAAAAACTGATAAGCACATCACTATAATAACATACTGCAGAATATAATATTGGCAGCTGATTTACAATTTGAAACAAAAAATTGACATTTTAGTTTTCACCTCTTACTTACCCACAACCTCTGAAGTAGAGAGTCAACCACAACTTACCCACAACCTCGGAAGTAGAGAGTCAACCACAGAAAGAGAACAACAAAGATGAGAAAAGATACAGGAAACCCGAGAACAAGCCAGGTTCCAAACGATATACCAGAGCTTAGTCCCCTCTCTCGGAAAATTCTGAAAAATAACAAATAGATGAAATTTTGGACAGTTCTATCATCAGTTCATTTATAACAGTAACTACAAGTTATAAAACATTAGTTGCAGTTCCCTCCATATTGGCAAAATCAATATCATTTTTATACCAAAATAAAATGCAATAACATTTATAATAATATAGGTGAATCTTAATAGAATAATAGAAACTTGAAAAAGAACACAGAAACGTCTGAGAAAAAAATGAAGGTGGACAACCCGTTTGATAGTCCAGTCTGTTGCCCACTTCCATTGAAACAATAAACTATCCCCACATATTGTTCAAATTAACAGCCATGCGTAACAAATTTTTCTAATAGGTTAGTCTTTAAAATCACATATTTTTGAAAATCTTGTTCAGTACTGCACTACATCTAGTGAACGGTACTGTTGGCTGACAACCAATCATCCTGAAAAGTTGTTATGGCGTGTGAAGAAGGTGATACCATACATACATTTTACTAAATTTTACTAAAAGTTCATAAAATTTATCACATTTCCAATAATAATTTTCCCTAATCTGCATCGAATTGTATCGCATATTAGTAGGATACCTGTATAGTGATACATACTGTATTGCCATTGGTCCAGCAATACACAGCCCTGATCAACTGCTTGTATGTAGAAAGTTTTTTATTTGATTTCTTGCTGAGGGAGTCCTCCATAGTTGAGTGGTCAAAGGCACAACCTCAAATTCACTTACTTCTGAAGTCATGGGTTTTAGCTAAGTTTGGTCCAAAAACTTAATCTAAGAAAGTTCCTAGTTACTTGTCAGTTGTGGAAGTGCAGCTATTTTCTTCAGATTCATATATAAGCACCAACAATAACAATGGTACTGTAGCTATATATAACTTGTAATGTGTCGAAAATGGTGTTAAACTCCATCAAAAGCATTTCTTGCCATGTCATACCTGTAACAGTAGCTGCCCCTTGGGGTTCAAGGTGGCAATATCAAGAAATGTGATAAAGATAACATGATCTGGAAAATGATTCTATAGAAATAACACTTTAAAAACATGACTAATTCTCACTACTGTGTGATATAAATGAATCCGTTGCTATAGAGAAGTAAGGATGAACAAAATCAATTATAAATTCCTTAACATAATTTAAGCCAGTATGTATAGTGGTTCATACAATATGTGAAGTCATATATTAGCTCCCCAGCTCCTCATTAGTATATCCAATAGCAGACTGTTGACCTTGCACTACATCATTTGATGCAGCAGGTATACAAAAGATCAGGTATTTACAAGTTTCTAGTTGTACTGTTGAGAATAGTGAATAAACATATAGTAACCAGCCTTCATGTCTTATAAAACCATAACTGTGAGACCTGGGCTATACTTCACAAAGAACTTTCATAAATGTTAACCATCAAGTATTAATAACCTTTTTAAAAGTTATCCAAATGGACCCAACTAAAATTCGAATCATACAGAAAATTATATATTTTCTGGAAATTTAACCATTTTAAACATCAATCAAATTTTTAACGAGACTAGTCAAATTGACTTACAACAATATTAACCTTAAGTTATTTCATGAAACGCAGATGAGGACTGTAACATAGTTATACTGTTGTATTCACAAGACAGAAACATTACATTGTCCAATTTTCACTTACTCGTCTGCCTGCCCCTTCAGTATGATGTTTGACGCGCAGCCGGTAATGGTGGTAGTTCCCCCAATGTTGGCAGCATATGCAATACTGATTGTCATTGCCTTGGCAAGCTGTAGATGTTCCCTGGATGGTTTCCTCACATGTTCCTCAGTTTCTGGACTTTTATTATCAGATCTGTATGTAGTATACATAAAGAAGTTAAAAAATAAAACTCTATTGTATGCAACTTTGTCTTGTTTTCCTCACATGTTCCTCAGTTTCTGGACTTTTATTATCAAATCTGTATGAACTATACATAAAGAAGTTAAAAAATAAAACTCTATTGTATGCAAATTTGTTTTGTTTTCCTCACATGTTCCTCAGTTTCTGGACTTTTATTATCAGATCTGTATGAAGTATACATAAAGAAGTTAAAAAATAAAACTCTATTGTATGCAAATTTGTTTTGTTTTCCTCACATGTTCCTCAGTTTCTGGACTTTTATTATCAGATCTGTATATAGTATACATAAAGAAGTTAAAAAATAAAACTCTATTGTATGCATATTCGTTTTGTTTTCCTCACATGTTCCTCAGTTTCTGGACTTTTATTATCAGATCTGTATGAAGTATACATAAAGAAGTTAAAAAATAAAACTCTATTGTATGCAAATTTGTTTTGGTTTCCTCACATGTTCCACAGTTTCGGGACTTTAGTTTGCAAATTTGTTTTGTTTTCCTCACATGTTCCTCAGTTTCTGGACTTTTATTATCGGATCTGTATGTAGTATACATAAAGAAGTTAAAAAATAAAACTCTATTGTATGCAAATTTGTCTTGTTTTCCTCACATGTTCCTCAGTTTCTGGACTTTTATTACCAAATCTGTATTAAGTATACTTAAAGAAGTTAAAAAACAAAAATTCTATTGTATGCCAATTTGTTTTGGTTTCCTCACATGTTCTACAGTTTCTGGACTTTAGTTTGCAAATTTGTTTTGTTTTCCTCACATGCTCCTCAATTTCTGGCATTTTATTAACAGATCTGTATGTAGTATACATAAAGAAGTTAAAAAAAGCTATTGTATGCAAATTTGTTTTGGTTTCTTCACATGTTCCACAGTTTCTGGACTTTAGTTTGCAAATTTGTTTTGTTTTCCTCACATGTTCCTCAATTTCTGGACTTTTATTAACAGATCTGTATGTAGTATACATAAAGAAGTTAAAAAATAAAACTCTATTGTATGTAAATTTGTTTTGGTTTCCTCACATGTTCCTCAGTTTCTGGACTTTTATTATCAGATCTGTATGTAGTATACATAAAGAAGTTAAAACATAAAACTCTATTGTATGCAAATTCGTTTTGTTTACCTCTGAAATGGAATGGAATGGAAGTCTTTATTTAAAGAGGGTAGTCCAATTAGTTTGAAACTAATCTTCATTGGGGCTCTCTAATGATTCATTTACATATTATTTACAAAATACAATAGCAGAACAAATAAAAATATTTTAAGCATTGCAAGCAAACTGATTATACATGAAATATGATAACTACATATATATCAATTTTTTTAGTTTTTTTAAGCAATCCTTTGAAAGTCTCTTTTAAAAAAACAATATATATACATATACATACATATATATGTGTGTACATTAGAGGTGGTGATTTATTTGTAGAATTTGCGAAAATAATTGTTTATTAATTACCAAATATTATCTTCGGGACATATGAAGTAGCTCATTCTGTTTGTAACCATTTGACACAATTTGTTGTAAAGCTTTTGACTGTAGTACAGTTTTTTATATTAAATGGTATACTATTCCATATTAAAGTTCCAGAGTGGGAGAGACTACCTTTGAATTATTCTGTGTTGGGTTTTGGTGTGATAAAGTTTAATTCATTTGTTGAATGTAGAGTTCTATGAATGTTATCATGGGAATTGAACATATTTGTTATATACGAAGGTGCATTGTTTTTTGAAACTCTGTACATAAATTTTATCATCAGATCTGTTTGTAGTATACATGAAGAAGATAAAAATTAAAACTCTATTGTATGCAAATTTGTTTTGGTTTCCTCAAATGTTCCTAAATTTCTCAGGTTTACTATCAGATTTGTATGTAAGGCACATGTAGAAATTACACAAATATATAAAACTCAGTCTATTACAAATTTGGGTCCTCAAAATATTGACCACAAAATCATTAGAAGTTAGCCTCTTTTGAAAGAAATAGAACAAGTGAAATCAATTACTGTAGAACAATATTTGGACATTCAAGTTTCTTGCTAGGTCCAGCTCCACCACAGCTGCTATAACAGTAATGGCTTTGTTCTTTGTCATTATATTTGCTAGGATGTAACGGTATAAAGTAACTGAACATATTGTGCACACATACTCTGGTTTATGTTATGTTAACCTCAAGCTTGTACGTTTACAGTAAGGACAGACTTGACGTAGATGCATGGCTACTTTACACCTGGTTCTTTTTATGTACAGTTTATTACATTTATGTCTTAACCATATTACATTGTATTTAATTCTTTAATTGTAGGCCTAAATTTTAAAAAGCAGGCAGATTCATTTTGTATGTTTTGAAAAAGTTCATACCTGGTTTATGCCTCATTTCACTGTTGGTTTTAATGCTTCATGTAAACTAAATTTATGTCTGGATTTGATGATATTACACCCTGTCTCAAAACAAGTAACATCAATTTTATAAGTGTCATATTTAAGTGGTAAATTATTACAACTTAAAAAGAAATAATATAACAACTTACCTCTGATAAACTTCAATCTCTGTATCTATGGTAACCTCAGTTGGATCCACCTGTTTGGAATTACTGATCTGAAGTGGATGACTATCACTGACTGCAGTGAAATTGTCAAAAACAATAAATAATGCAAAGTGAAATTATAAAAACAATATACAAAGTACAGTAGTATGATGGCAAAGCAATGCAGTTTAAGTGCAAAGCAATGCAGTTTATGGGCAAAGCAATGCAGTTTATGGGCAAAGCAATGCAGTTTATGGGCAAAGCAATGCAGTTTAAGGGCAAAACAATGCAGTTTAAGTGCAAAGCAATGCAGTTTATGGGCAAAGCACAGTGGTATAAGGGCAAAGTAATGCAGTTTATGGGCAAAGCACAGTGCTATAAGGGCAAAGCAATGTAGTTTTTGGGCAAAGCAATGCAGTTTATGGGCAAAGTACAGTGGTATAAGGGCAAAGTAATGCAGTTTATGGGCAAAGTACAGTGGTATAAGGGCAAAACAATGCAGTTTAAGGGCAAAGCAATGCAGTTTATGGGCAAAGCACAGTGGTATTAGGGCAAAGCAATGCAGTTTAGGGGCAAAGTACAGTGGTATAAGGGCAAAGCAATGCAGTTTATGGGCAAAGTACAGTAGTATAAGGGTAAAGCAATGCAGTGTAAGGACAAAGTAATGCAGTTTATGGGCAAAATGATGCTGTTGATGGGCAAAGCAATACAGTTTTAGGGTAAAGAAATACAGTGTAAGGGCAAAACAATGCTGTTGATGGGCAAAACAATGCCGTTTAAGGGCAAAGCAATACCGTTTAAGGGCAAAGCAATGCCGTTTAAGGGCAAAGCAATGCCGTTTAAGGGCAAAGCAATGCCGTTGATGGGCAAAACAATGCAGTTTAAGGGCAAAGCAATACAGTTTAAAGGCAAATCAATGCAGTATAAGGGCAAAGCAATGCAGTGTAAGGGCAAAACAATGCCGTTGATGGGCAAAACAATGCCGTTTAAGGGCAAAGCAATGTCGTTGATGGGCAAAGCAATGCAGTTTAAGGGCAAAGCAATGCCATTTAAGGGCAAAGCAATGCCGTTTAAGGGCACAGCAATGCAGTTTAAGGGCAAAGCAATGCAGTGTAAGGGCAAAACAATGCAGTTTAATGGCAAAGCAATGCAGTTTAAGGGTAAAGAAATGCAGTGTAAGGGCAAAACAATACAGTTTAAGGGCAAAGCAATGCCGTTTAAGGGCAAAACAATACAGTTTAAGGGCAAAACAATGCAGTATATGGGCAAAGCAATGCAGTGTAAGGGCAAAACAATGCCATTGATGGGCAAAACAATGCCGTTTAAGGGCAAAGCAATGCCGTTGATGGGCAAAGCAATACAGTTTAAGGGCAAAGCAATGCCGTTTAAGGGCAAAGCAATGCAGTGTTAGGGCAAAACAATGCAGTTTAATGGCAAAGCAATGCAGTGTAAGGGCAAAACAATGCCGTTTAAGGGCAAAGCAATGCCGTTGATGGGCAAAGCAATACAGTTTAAGGGCAAAGCAATGCAGTTTAAGGGTAAAGAAATGCAGTGTAAGGGCAAAACAATACAGTTTAAGGGCAAAGCAATGCAGTGTAAGGGCAAATCAATGCATTTAAGGGCAAAGCAATGCAGTTTAAGGGTAAAGAAATGCAGTGTAAGAGCAAAACAATGCAGTTTAAGGAATATACCTCATGTTAAGTATATGAGACTAGTTTCCATAACACTTAAATTTTGTGGTTTTTGTCACACTATTAACAATAGTTACACGTATTTCAAACATGTCATGTATGCCGATCCACCGTGGGTCAGATTTACACTACGACGTCAATTTATTCCACAAGTAATTTTCCTACTCTCTCCGTCACTGCACTTATACACTTTTAGCAATCCGGAAACCCTGCAAGCTGTAATGACTTGCATGTTATTCTATATTAATTATCATGTGAATGGATAACTCATAATATATGTTATGTACAAGAATAGTGTAAATAGTATGCTGTATTCAGAATAGTTCATATGTAGTATAAATGGATATCTCATATATATGTTATATACAAGAATAAAGTATAGAGTACATTGTATCCAGAATATTTCATATGAAGTAGAAATGGATATCTCATATATATGTTATGTACAAGAATAGAGTATAGAGTGTATTGTAGTCAGGATAATTCATATGTAGTATAAATGGATATCTCATATATATGTTATGTACAAGAATAAAGTATAGAGTGTATTGGATTCAGAATAGTTCATATGTAGTATAAATGGATATCTCATATATATGTTATGAAGTTATGAACAAGAATAGAGTATAGAGTACATTGTATTAAGGATAGTTTATATGTAGTATAAATGGAAAATTTATATATATGTTATGACCAAGAATAGAGTATACAGAACATTGTATTCTGTATAGTTCATATGTAGTATTAAGGGATATCTCATATAAATGTTATATACAAGAATAGAGTATAAAGTGTATTGTATTCAGAATTATTCATATGTAGTATAAATGGATATCTCATATATATGTTATGTAAAAAAATAGAGTAAAGAGTACATTGTATTCAAATTGTTCATATGTAGTATAAATGAATATCTCATATATGCTATGTGCAAGAATAGAGTATAGAGTACATTGTATTCAGTATAGTTCATATGTAGTATTAAGGGATATCTCATATATATGTTATGAACAAGAACAGAGTACAGAGTACATTGTATTCAGTATAGTTCATATGTAGTATTAAGGGGTATCTCATATATATGTTATGAACAAGAACAGAGTACAGAGTACATTGTATTCAGTATAGTTCATATGTAGTATTAAGGGATATCTCATATATATGTTATATACAAGAATAGAGTACATTGTTTTCAGAATTATTCATATGTAGTATAAATGGATATCTCATATATATGTTATGTACAAAAATAGAGTTTAGAGTACATTGTATTCAAATTGTTGATATGTAGTATAAATGAATATCTCATATATATGTTATGTACAAGAATAGAGTATAGAGTACATTGTATTCAGAATATTTCATATGTAGTATAAAGGGATATCTCTTGTATAGAAAATACATTACACAATATTTGTAAGAATATTGTATATTTAGTATACTAGAGTATAGCCTATACTGTATGAAAGAATATCTGATAAAGGTTATACAAGAATACATTATATATTTGTTTGCAAAATTATCTCATATTTTATATGTAAGAATACCTCAAATATATCATGCAGGAATATCTCAGAATGTACATATAGTGTGCAAGATCTCATGTACAAAGACTGATCATTAAATTTGTGGACAAATCTCAAAAAATGAAAATAACATTTCAGAAGTTACTTTGTGTTATATTTCATCTAACTCTAAACTGTATGCAAAATTTGAAGAAAATATGTATTCAAATAAAAAGGTTACAAATATTTCAAAGATGCCATGTAGAGCCATTAACAGCAAGTCAGATATTTGATGCCATTCATTCTCATAACACGAATTTGTTACTCATCTCTCTATGTCATATTCTTTTAACAATCAGAAAACAGAGGAAGCAGTCGAACGATTCCTAAATTAACCTGTGTACTGTACTGCACCCCTGTATCAGCATATTTTATGTCAAAGAGTTATTTTACCAAGGCAATGGCACATTTGCGTGATATTGACACAGGGAGACCACATCTGCCATCATTCATTATTGTTTCTCATCTCTCAGTTACCATTTGTAGCACTTATATACTAAAGAACACGCACCAGATGACTTTCCAGAAACTATACTAAGCAGTTACATTGTCTGGACTGCTGGTTTGGTCATATTACCACAAAAATACAAACCAGCTTAGTAATGTTGAATCACTTTTTTAGATGCCATATCTACCATATCAAATTTGTTTGAATCCCAAAAGCTTGTTGTGCGATGTAATTACTGAAATGATGATGGCTTTACTTAAAAAAATATGAGATTTCCTGCAAATTTATAAGGAGGGACATGTTATCTTATACATATTTGCCCACCAAATAATTCAGTTTTATGAGCAGCGGGGCTACCAATGTATGCACGTTTCTGCGAAACCATAACATTATTACTGACATAATAAATGCAGTAAAACGCAGCATGACAAAAAATACATAAATATTTAAGTTGTGCAAAATGTGTACTTGCAATTTATTTATATTTTATTAGAATTGTCTATAAACTTAATGATCAACCCTCGCATAGTATGCAAAATATACCATATTTACTATGCAAAATATACCATATTTACTATGCAAAATATACCATATTTACTATGCAAGAATATGCCAGTATTTACTATGCAAGAATATTTAAGTGTTATTGAAAGTTATGTTAATTTCTGGAGAAGTTAGTAAATGACCTAACCTTTGTTAGTAGCTATTGAACCGTAACCATGCACATGCTTGTCCATATAGACCCTTTGCTCTGCAGAAAAATAAAAACTCCAATAAAAGTGTATTTTTTAGAGTAAATTTCTCTTATCAAAACTAGTAGATATATGTGAGAAGTACCGTCTTTGTTAAATGAATAATTTGTTTTCATCACAACTGTTTACTACTAGTTACTAGTTAAAATAGAAAAAGCCAAATTTAAATAGTTCCTTTGTAAGGATTGAGTGATTAATTCACTTGATACAACTGTTTTCCATTATTTTCTTGAATTGTAGTAAACATTTCAGGCAAACATAAATAACTTCTGGTAACCTTGGATTTCTCCAAGATAAATCTAACTTATTATTTAAACATGTTCATCCTATTTAGAGAAAATAAATAAAACCTGAACTTTACTGTAAGAACTAGTTCTGTTTTAAAAACTGGAGAACAAAATGATAAAATAGTAAATTACTGGTTACCATGTAAACAACCAAACCTTTCCCAACTCAGAGAAAATAAAACATCCGCATTCATAACACCAAAAATTGATGACCATCACCTATATAGTGCTAAACATAACCATTAGTGATCACCTGCATCCTCTCCAGTGTCTGTTTCCCCTTTCTGTAACTCCTTAAGCAGGGCATCAGCTATGGGACACATCATGGCAGTTGTGGCCATGTTGTTGGTCCACATGGACAGGAACCAAGATGGCAACATCATACCAAGCATTAATCTGAAATGATTGCCATGGTAACTATTTACATGTTACATAACTATTTTAACCCTTTACTCCATAGATACGCGCTTTTCCGCACCAATCACAGAAGGCCTTTGAAAGCAGTGCAGGAACGAGCAATCCGAACACTTCCTGCACTGTTTTCCACTCTGTCAGTTAATGTAAACATAATTCACCCAATAATTCAAAAGGCGTCTATATTAGATGTGTCCAAAGGCTTCTATATGAAGTAAAGGGTTAAACAGGGCAGTAGTGCAGTGGATAGTGTTGGCAGCTCATGCTAGAGGTTGAGGGTTTGATCCCCTGGCCAAACTGTTGGTCTCCTAAATCAACACTCAGTACTGGTTTGATCCAGGAAGCAAATTTGACAGCAGTTCATATAAGCTTTGAGCATACTAAAATAAATTAGTATAAAAAACTAAACTAACTATTTTATATTCAGGCATGTAAAATCATCACCTACTTAAAGGAAATTTTAATTTACATTATGCCATTATAAATTATAAATTAATTTCTAGATTATAATCAAAATTGTTCTTAAATATTGGGAATTTTATTTACTTTTTTTTTTTTTTCAATTTGATTTTGTTTTTTTGTTTTTTATTAGAAAATATAAGGGATGGGGCAGCATGAAAAAAAAGTGGTCAGGCAGTTACTTGCAAGTGCTCTTACCCAATAAAACCTGATCAATGCCAAATATAACCAGTCATGAGTCAAAAAAAATAATACAAACCTCGTTGGCTCAGTGCCAACAATGAGCAGCAAACGCAGAGCTATACGTTTGTGTATATTCCACTCTTCTACAGCAACAGCCATAATTAATCCACCAACAAACAACATGGAGGAATCCTGAAATATTAAATTATATAGCAGCCGCCATGATTAATCCACCAACAAACAACATGGAGGAATCCTGAAATATTAAATAATATAGCAGCCGCCATGATTAATCTACCAACAAACACGTGAAGGAATCATGAAATATTAAATAATATAGTGGCTGCCATGATTAATCCACCAATAAACAACATGTAGGAATCCTGAAATTTCAAATAATATAGCGGCAGCCATGATTAATTTAACCAACAAACAACATGAAGAAAACTGAAAAATTAAATAATACAGCAACCACCATGATTAATCCGCCAACAAACAACATGGAAATATCCTGCAAATATTAAATAATACAGCAGTCATCATGATTAATGAACTAACAAACAACATGGAGGAATCCTGCAAAATTAAATATTATAGCAGCCATCATGGTTAATCCACCAACAAACAATATGGAGGAGTCCTGCAAATATTAATACAGCAGCCACCATGATTAATCCACCAATAGACAACATGGAGGAGTCCTGCAAATATTAAATAATACAGCAGCCACCATGATTAATCCACCAACAAACAACATGGAGGAATCCTGCAAATATTAAATAATACAGCAGCCACCATGATTAATCCACCAACAAACAACATGGAGGAGTCCTGCAAATATTAAATAATACAGCAGCTGCCATGATTAATCCACCAACAAAAACATGGAGAAATCCTGCAAATATTAAATGATACAGCAGCCACCATGATTAATCCACCAACAAACAACATGGAGAAATCCTGCAAATATTAAATATTGCAGCAGCCTCCATGATTTATCCACCAACAAACAACATGGAGAAATCCTGCAAATATTAAATAATACAGCAGCCTCCATAATTAATCCACCAACAAACAACATGAAGGAATCCTGCAAATATTAAATAATATAGTAGCCACCATGATTAATCCACCAACAAACAACATGGAGAAATCCTGCAAATATTAAATAATACAGCAGCCACCATGATTAATCCACCAACAAACAACATGGAGAAATCCTGCAAATATTAAATAATACAGCAGCTGCCATGATTAATCCACCAACAAACAACATGGAGGAATCCTGCAAATATTAAATAATACAGCAGCCTCCATGATTAATCCACCAACAAACAACATGGAGGAATCCTGCAAATATTAAATAATACAGCAGCCACCATGATTAATCCACCAACAAACAACATGGAGAAATCCTGCAAATATTAAATAATACAGCAGCTGCCATGATTAATCCACCAACAAACAACATGGAGAAATCCTGCAAATATTAAATATTGCAGCAGCCATAATGATTAATCCACCAACAAACAACATGGAGGAATCCTGCAAATATTAAATAATATAGTTGCCACCATGATTAATCCACCAACAAACAACATGGAGAAATCCTGCAAATATTAAATAATACAGCAGCCACCTTGATTAATCCACCAACAAACAACATGGAGGAATCCTGCAAATATTAAATAATACAGCAGCTGCCATGATTAATCCACCAACAAACAACATGGAGAAATCCTGCAAATATTAAATAATACAGCAGCCT
Source organism: Panopea generosa (assembly GCA_029582155.1). NCBI lineage: Eukaryota > Metazoa > Mollusca > Bivalvia > Adapedonta > Hiatellidae > Panopea > Panopea generosa. Next base: position 85,277,316 of record CM055899.1, read on the forward strand.
CCATGATTAATCCACCAACAAACAACATGGAGGAATCCTGCAAATATTAAATAATACAGCAGCCACCATGATTAATCAATCAATAGACAACATGGAGGAATCCTGCAAATATTAAATAATATAGTAGCCACCATGATTAATCCACCAACAAACAACATGGAGAAATCCTGCAAATATTAAATAATACAGCAGCCTCCATGATTAATCCACCAACAAACAACATGGAGGAATCCTGCAAATATTAAATAATACAGCAGCCATAATGATTAATCCACCAGCAAACACCATGAAGGAATCCTGCAAATATTAAATAATATAGTAGCCACCATGATAAATCCACCAACAAACAACATGGAGAAATCCTGCAAATATTAAATAATACAGCAGCCACCATGATTAATCCACCAACAAACAACATGGAGAAATCCTGCAAATATTAAATAATACAGCAGCCATCATGATTAATCCACCAACAAACAACATGGAGGAGTCCTGCAATTATTAAATATTACAACAGCTGCCATGATGAAGCCACCAACAAACAACATGGAGGAATCCTGCAATTATTAAATATTACAGCAGCCATAAATGTTTAATCCACCAACAAACAACATGGAGGAATCCTGCAATTATTAAATATTACAGCAGCCACCATGATGAAGCCACCAACAAACAACATGGAGGAATCCTGCAATTATTAAATATTACAGCAGCCGCCATGATTTATCCACCAACAAACAACATGGAGGAGTCCTGCAAATATTAAATATTACAGCAGCCACCATGATTTATCCACCAACAAACAACATGGAGGAGTCCTGCAAATATTAAATAATACAGCAGCCACCATGATTTATCCAAAAACAAACAACATGGAGGAGTCCTGCAAATATTAAATAATACAGCAGCCACCATGATTTATCCACCAACAAACAACATGGAGGAATCCTGCAAATATTAAATAATTCACTTGAATATAAATATAATTTAAGTCTCAAGTCATGACACTATCACACAATGCAACAAGAATTCCACAGAGTGATATGTGCTACATGATTATACTGCTTTGAAACAAAATCCTTTTTATTGTGAGATTGACACTTTATTTTGTTACTGTCAATGCTGTGTAGCATTTTCAATGTTCATTAGATCAGGCAAAAAACCTACCAACTAAATTCCATAAAAATATCTAGAGAGCATGACCTTGATCCAATTTAATTGAGATCATTTTACATAAGTAACCTATTCTTAAAATATCATTGGAACATCTTAAATGAAACTAAAGTTATAAAGATGAAATAATATTTCTACTTAGGTCTCAATAATTCCGAGATTTTCATTCGAATCTGTTTCCAATTAGGGGCAGGGGTGCAATTTTAATTTTATTTTTAAGATATTAAAACACAATAAAAAATCATTTATAGATCACATTGTTTAAAATGGTGCTGGCTGTTATGGCAAATTATAGTTCTGTTGTCAATGAAAAATCAGATGAATATTAATAAAAAAAATCTTCATTATGACAATAAGATATGTTAGGGTGGGGGTCAGTGGGAATGAATTATGGCATAACAGTAGCAGGTTATAACCTTATAATTACGGCTTAAAAGCAACTCAAACTTCCTTTTCAGGGTAGGAACCTGCCACAAATTTCATCAAAATATCTTAATAAAAGAAGTATACATGTCGGTTATTGAGTAAAAAATATTTTTTTCTATTTCTAGTAAATTAAATGGTGAATCAAGAAAAGGGCATTACATCTTACTTCTTTCTCTGTTAGGCAATTATACATTAATTGCTAGATTATCATCCAAATTTTCCTTAAAAATGGGAAGCATAGGAAGTATTTTATTTGTTGGGGCAGCATGAAAACTAGGGGCGACCTGGGATGATATTCCAGCCAATAATTTATTATGGACTAACTACTTTTGCTTTAAATCATGCACTATCACATACATCTTAAAGATTCTCAAACAGCCAGTTTATCTGTGTTTGAACTCATATATTTTTATTTAATTCCATATCCTTAAATAATGCCCCACCCCTGAGCTGGATCCACTCTCCACTGACATCAAACTACATGTTTATATATATATATCTCATTCTTCCTGTGCCAATTAGCCCCACCCCTGGGCTTGATCCACTCTCCACTGACATCAAACTACATGTTTATATATATATCTCATTCTTCCTGTGCCAATTAGCCCCACCCCTGGGCTGGATCCTCCCTCCACTGACATCAAACTACATGTTTATATATATATCTCATTCTTCCTGTCCCAATTAGCCCCACCCCTGGGCTGGATCCACTCTCCACTGACATCAAACTACATGTTTATATATATATATCATTTTTCCTGTGCCAATTAGCCCCACCCCTGGGCTGGATCCTCCCTCCACTGACATCAAACTACATGTTTATATATATATATCATTTTTCCTGTGCCAATTAGCCCCACCCCTGGGCTGGATCCTCCCTCCACTGACATCAAACTACATGTTTATATATATATATCATTCTTCCTGTGCCAATTAGCCCCACCCCTGGGCTGGATCCTCCCTCCACTGACATCAAACTACATGTTTATATATATATATCTCATTCTTCCTGTGCCAATTAGCCCCACCCCTGGGCTGGATCCTCCCTCCACTGACATCAAACTACATGTTTATATATATATATCATTTTTCCTGTGCCAATTAGCCCCACCCCTGGGCTGGATCCTCCCTCCACTGACATCAAACTACATGTTTATATATATATATCATTTTTCCTGTACCAATTAGCACCACCCCTGGGCTGGATCCTCCCTCCACTGACATCAAACTACATGTTTATATATATATATCATTTTTCCTGTGCCAATTAGCCCCACCCCTGGGCTGGATCCTCCCTCCACTGACATCAAACTACATGTTTATATATATATATCATTTTTCCTGTGCCAATTAGCCCCACCCCTGGGCTGGATCCTCCCTCCACTGACATCAAACTACATGTTTATATATATATATCATTTTTCCTGTGCCAATTAGCCCCACCCCTGGGCTGGATCCTCCCTCCACTGACATCAAACTACATGTTTATATATATATATCATTTTTCCTGTGCCAATTAGCCCCACCCCTGGGCTGGATCCTCCCTCCACTGACATCAAACTACATGTTTATATATATATATCATTTTTCCTGTGCCAATTAGCCCCACCCCTGGGCTGGATCCTCCCTCCACTGACATCAAACTACATGTTTATATATACATATCATTTTTCCTGTGCCAATTAGCCCCACCCCTGGGCTGGATCCTCCCTCAACTGACATCAAACTACATGTTTATATATATATATCATTTTTCCTGTGCCAATTAGCCCCACCCCTGGGCTGGATCCTCCCTCCACTGACATCAAACTACATGTTTATATATATATATCATTTTTCCTGTGCCAATTAGCCCCACCCCTGGGCTGGATCCTCCCTCCACTGACATCAAACTACATGTTTATATATATATATCATTTTTCCTGTGCCAATTAGCCCCACCCCTGGGCTGGATCCTCCCTCCACTGACATCAAACTACATGTTTATATATATATATCATTTTTCCTGTGCAAATTAGCCCCACCCCTGAGCTGGATCCACTCTCCACTGACATCAAACTACATGTTTATATATATATATATCATTTTTCCTGTGCAAATTAGCCCCACCCCTTAGCTGGATCCACTCTCCACTGACATCAAACTACATGTTTATATATATATATCATTCTTCCTGTGCCAATTAGCCCCACCCCTGGGCTGGATCCTCCCTCCACTGACATCAAACTACATGTTTATATATATATATATCATTCTTCCTGTGCCAATTAGCCCCACCCCTGGGCTGGATCCTCCCTCCACTGACATCAAACTACATGTTTATATATATATATATCATTTTTCCTGTGCCAATTAGCCCCACCCCTGGGCTGGATCCTCCCTTCACTGACATCAAACTACATGTTTATATATATATATCATTCTTCCTGTGCAAATTAGCCCCACCCCTGGGCTGGATCCTCCCTCCACTGACATCAAACTACATGTTTATATATATATATATCATTCTTCCTGTGCCAATTAGCCCCACCCCTGGACTGGATCCTCCCTCCACTGACATCAAACTACATATTTATATATATATATATCATTTTTCCTGTGCCAATTAGCCCCACCCCTGGGCAGGATCCTCCCTCCACTGACATCATAGTACATATTTATAGATATATCTCTCTTCCTGTGCCCATAAGCCCCTCCCCTGGGCAGGATCCTCCCTCCACTGACATCAAACTACATATATATATATATATATATAAATCATTCTTCCTGTGCCAATTAGCCCCACCCCTGGGCAGGATCCTCCCTCCACTGACATCAAACTTCATATTTATAGATATATCTCTCTTCCTGTGCCCATAAGCCCCACCCCTGGGCAGGATCCTCCCTCCACTGACATCAAACTACATATTTATAGATATATCTCTCTTCCTGCGCCCATTAGCCCCACCCCTGGGTAGGATCCTCCCTCCACTGACATCATAGTACATATTTATAGATATCTTTCTCTTCCTGTGCCCATTAGCCCCACCCCTGGGCTGGATCCTGCCTCAGCTGACATCAAACTACATGTTTATATATATCTCAGTCTTCCGGTGCCCATAAGCCCCACCCCTGGGCTGGATCCTGCCTCCACTGACACCAAACTTTAGGTTTAAATATCACTTTTCCTGTGCCCATTAGCCCCACCCCTGGGCTGGATCCTGCCTCTGCTGACATCAGACTACAGGTTTATAAATATCTCACTCTTCCTGATGCAGAAAAATTTTGTAACAAAAGACAAAAGTTTGGAATCCTGAACGTGCGGATAAAAACCAGTAACCAGTGTGTGGAAAGATGTTACATATGTGAGGTTTTGGGCAAGAAGAGCTGTAGTTTCTTTTTTAATAGAGAACAAAGTGTAATGAAAAAAAATATGATTCTTAATAATATTTTAAAATTTTGAATTTTTTTTTACGACATTTTGTTTATTTAAGTTTACAAAGATCCATGGCTATTACAATTTCTATGATGTAGTCAGTCTGATTATGGTAAATTTCCATATAAGCAAACATTGTTTCTGTAGATGATTCTGCCTTCAAGACTGTCTAACATAAAGATCGTATTATCTACTAACATGGATGTATTGACTTTAGTAAGAAAGATTCAGTCATTACCATTGTCTGAAGAGATTTTTATCATCTTTTGTGTAAACTATAGGCATCAAGACAAAGTGTTTTTCGTATGCAGATTCTTAATATAGTAAAAATCAACAAATCACAAAAACTTTACAATGGGCCCAGAGTACTGGTTAACCTTCCAGGATCCCAGGAAAAAAGTGGTTAGGTTAAATGATTGCCTGTTAGTTGTCAATGGTATAAAACAAGAGGCCCAAGAGGACCCGAATCGCTCTACTGGCAACATATGCTACATGTAAAATATCTAAGGTCTAGGCCTTAAACTTTCAGAGAAAATGTTTTTAATATTTTTACTTAAAATGTGCTTATCTGTGGCGGGGCATTTGTGATCAAATCAATCATGCTGGTTCAAGAACTCATCCAAGATCTTGTGGTTATATATAACTGCTGTGCAAGTCTGGTTAAGATTCAATGAAAAGTGACGGTGCTATCTCATCTACAACATTTTCCCTATATAACTCTATGTAAAATGGTGGCCTCTGTGGTAGTCTCAAATTTGACCCCCTCCCCCCCCCCCCCCCCCCCCCCCGAGTTCAACATATCTTTTAGGCAACCTCCATGCAATGCTACCTGTAAAATATTTAAGGTCTAGGCCTTGAAATTTTAGAGAAAATGATTTTTAAAGTTTCGCTTAAAATGTGCTTATAAGCCCTGTGACGGGGGCATTTGTGGTTGAATCACGCTGGTTCAACAACTCGTCTGAGATCATATGGTTATATAACTGCTGCACCAGTTTGGTTAAGATTCAATGAAAAGTGACAGTGCTAACATGTCTACATGAAAAAGGTTAACAGACGGACATCGACGGACAATTTACCATGACATAAACCCTGCTGACCTTTGGCCAGTAGAGCTAATGACACTAAATATTCAATCAATTGATCAATCATTCTTTTCATACATTACCTATTATTTAATCTTAATAAAAACTGGTAACTAATACTGCACTATACCAACATTTATATATGTCCTCGATACTTCTTTGCCCGTCATGAGTCCAGTAACAGGGAACAGCAGGACAGGAAGTAGGGCTGTCACTGCGATAGGGAACGCCTCCGTGGCCCAGTACACAGCCATCAAGATCAAACAGAAGCCTGCTGAAGATTGCTGAAATGAAGTGTACAGACAAACAATCAACAGTTAACCAGGCAATAAAGGAAAACAGTCAATAACTAGTCATACAACAGCAACACAATGCAGTGTTAACCAGCGTTATCCAGGCAATAAAGGAAAATAGTAAAAAACTAGTCATTCAACAGCGTTGTAATGCAGTATTGATCAGAATTTACCAGGCAATAAAGGAAAATAGTTAGTAACTAGTCATACAATAGCAATGTAATGCTGTATTGATCAGTGTTAACCAGGCAACAAAGGAACATAGTCAGTTTATAGTCATACAGTAGCAATGTAATGCAGTAATGACTAGTGTTAACTAAGCAATAAAGGAAAATAGTCAACAACTAGTCATACAACAGCATCATAATGCAAAATTGACCAGCGTTGAACCAGGCAATAAAGGAAAATAGTCAACAACTAGTCATACAACAGCATTGTAATGCAGAATTGACAAGTGTAAACCAGGCAATAAAGAAACTAGTCATTCAATAGCATTGTGATGCAGTATTGACCAGTATAAACCAGGCATTAAAGGAAAATAGTCAACTAGTCATTCAACAGCATTGTAAAGCAATATTGACCAGTTAAGTAATAATGGAAAATAGTCAGTTACTAGTCACACAACAGCATCATAATCCAGTATTGATCAGTATTAACTAGGCAATAAAGGAAAATAGTCAACAACTAGTCATACACCAGCATTGTAATGCAGTATTGACCAGTGTTAACCAGGCAATAAAGGAAAACATTCAGTTACTAGTCATACAACAGTATATTAATGCGTTACTGACCAGTGTTAACCAGGCAATAAAGGAAAATAGTAAACAACTAGTCATACAACAGCATCATAATCCAGTATTGACCGGTGTTAACCAGGCAATAAAGGAAAATAGTAAACAACTAGTCATACAACAGCATCATAATCCAGTATTGACCGGTGTTAACCAGGCAATAAAGGAAAATAGTAAACAACTAGTCATACAACAGCATCATAATCCAGTATTGACCGGTGTTAACCAGGCAATAAAGGAAAATAGTAAACAACTAGTCATACAACAGCATCATAATCCAGTATTGACCGGTGTTAACCAGGCAATAAAGGAAAATAGTAAACAACTAGTTATACAACAGCATCATAATCCAGTATTGACCGGTGTTAACCAGGCAATAAAGGAAAATAGTAAACAACTAGTCATACAACAGCATCATAATCCAGTATTGACCAGTGTTAACCAGGCAATAAAGGAAAATAGTAAACAACTAGTTATACAACAGCATCATAATCCAGTATTGACCGGTGTTAACCAGGCAATAAAGGAAAATAGTAAACAACTAGTCATACAACAGCATCATAATCCAGTATTGACCAGTGTTAACCAGGCAATAAAGGAAAATAGTAAACAACTAGTTATACAACAGCATCATAATCCAGTATTGACCAGTGTTAACCAGGCAATAAAGGAAAATAGTAAACAACTAGTCATACAACAGCATCATAATCCAGTATTGACCGGTGTTAACCAGGCAATAAAGGAAAATAGTAAACAACTAGTCATACAACAGCATCATAATCCAGTATTGACCGGTGTTAACCAGGCAATAAAGGAAAATAGTAAACAACTAGTCATACAACAGCATCATAATGCAGTTTTGACCAGTGTTAACCAGGCAATAAAGGAAAATAGTAAACAACTAGTCATACAACAGCATCATAATCCAGTATTGACCGGTGTTAACCAGGCAATAAAGGAAAATAGTAAACAACTAGTCATACAACAGCATCATAATCCAGTACTGACCGGTGTTAACCAGGCAATAAAGGAAAATAGTAAACAACTAGTCATACAACAGCATCATAATCCAGTATTGACCGGTGTTAACCAGGCAATAAAGGAAAATAGTAAACAACTAGTCATACAACAGCATCATAATGCAGTTTTGACCGGTGTTAACCAGGCAATAAAGGAAAATAGTAAACAACTAGTCATACAACAGCATCATAATCCAGTATTGACCGGTGTTAACCAGGCAATAAAGGAAAATAGTAAACAACTAGTTATACAACAGCATCATAATCCAGTATTGACCGGTGTTAACCAGGCAATAAAGGAAAATAGTAAACAACTAGTCATACAACAGCATCATAATCCAGTATTGACCGGTGTTAACCAGGCAATAAAGGAAAATAGTAAACAACTAGTCATACAACAGCATCATAATCCAGTATTGACCGGTGTTAACCAGGCAATAAAGGAAAATAGTAAACAACTAGTTATACAACAGCATCATAATCCAGTATTGACCGGTGTTAACCAGGCAATAAAGGAAAATAGTAAACAACTAGTTATACAACAGCATCATAATCCAGTATTGACCGGTGTTAACCAGGCAATAAAGGAAAATAGTAAACAACTAGTCATACAACAGCATCATAATCCAGTATTGACCGGTGTTAACCAGGCAATAAAGGAAAATAGTAAACAACTAGTTATACAACAGCATCATAATCCAGTATTGACCGGTGTTAACCAGGCAATAAAGGAAAATAGTAAACAACTAGTCATACAACAGCATCATAATCCAGTATTGACCGGTGTTAACCAGGCAATAAAGGAAAATAGTCAACAACTAGTCATACAACAGCATCATAATCCAGTATTGACCGGTGTTAACCAGGCAATAAAAGAAAATAGTAAACAACTAGTCATACAACAGCATCATAATCCAGTATTGACCGGTGTTAACCAGGCAATAAAGGAAAATAGTAAACAACTAGTCATACAACAGCATCATAATGCAGTTTTGACCAGTGTTAACCAGGCAATAAAGGAAAATAGTAAACAACTAGTCATACAACAGCATCATAATCCAGTATTGACCGGTGTTAACCAGGCAATAAAGGAAAATAGTAAACAACTAGTTATACAACAGCATCATAATCCAGTATTGACCGGTGTTAACCAGGCAATAAAGGAAAATAGTAAACAACTAGTCATACAACAGCATCATAATCCAGTATTGACCGGTGTTAACCAGGCAATAAAGGAAAATAGTAAACAACTAGTCATACAACAGCATCATAATCCAGTATTGACCGGTGTTAACCAGGCAATAAAGGAAAATAGTCAACAACTAGTCATACAACAGCATCATAATGCAGTTTTGACCAGTGTTAACCAGGCAATAAAGGAAAACAGTCAGTATTTAGTCATACAACAGCATTGTAATGCAGTATTGACCAGTAAGGCGATAAAGGAAAATAGTCAACAACTAGTCATACAACAGCATCGCAATGAAGTATTGACCAGTGTTCACCAGGCAATAAAGGAAAAGTCAGTAACTAGTCAAACAACAGCATCGTAATGTGGTATTGACCAGTGACAACCAGGCAATAAAGTAACATAGTCAGTGACTAGTCATACAACAGTCTCATTATCATTAAGTGAGTTTACATAGGCACGATATATTGGGAAAAAACACTGATACTTAATCATTTTAAAAAAACAAACTGATAAATTTCTTTTAAATACAAGTTTAAGACAAACTCATACTTACAGGTGATCCATTAACTAGCAGTGGGGACAACAACAGGGGCGTCAAGATTATCACAATGGAACTCCGCAACATCCACAATGTCTGTAATACACCCATGTTCTCCTGGGAGTCAGATTTTTAACTTGGAACTCCCAATAATTCCTCTTTACCCTCAAATACCCTCTCCAATCACGTGAACACCTTTGTAAAAACAACACTTACTACATAAATGAACCACCTCTTATACTCTTATACTTCATGTACAATGTTATCTAAACAATGTAATCATTATACATATCCATGATTGGCTGAGTATAAACAATCAATTACACACAAATCACCAAAACTGTTACACATAAGACCAACAATGGTCTCCAATTTCATCTCAAAAGGACATTACAACTATCAGAAAAAATTAATTATTAATATTGAAATATAAAACACAATAGCAGCTAATATTGCATATCAACACATAGAAATTAATATATTCCATCCTGTTTCACAATTATTTAAGCCACTGTAGCAAAATAAAAATGTTTAAATTTACTTTGTAAGAACATAGATCTAATAATAATAATTTTGCACTAGATCTATTTCTGGTTTCAGTAAATAAAACAATAAAGATTAGCTGCTCTCATTATCTCAGGTAAATATAAACCATAACTACCTGTAATTAGATAGCTCTGGATAGATTGATTACACAGACAGTTAAATCAATTTAACAGGATATTTATTTTATAAAATTAAGATAAATAAAATCCATTTTTTATACTACTTTAAGTAATTTTTTAACTTTCAACCCAGATCTACTGTAGAAATATTTCCACTCATTTCATGTTTCCAATACAGGTACACCAACTTGTTATACAGGGGCAGATTATGAGGTGAGAGAGGTGGGGACGACAGCAGGTACACCAAATATAGATAGCAACTTGTTATACAGGGGCAGATTATGAGGTGAGAGAGGTGGGGACATCAGGTAAATATATTACTCAAATGTATATATTGGATTTTAATGATTTTTTTTTAAAAACATCAGTACTGACAACGTTTTCGTGAGAAATTATCCCTTTTAACACCTTTGCAGAAAAATTCTGATTCTATACACTCCATCATTGATACCATTATAGGTTGGGACATCAACATTTAACATATACTATATATATAATAACACCCTCAGCTTCCTGAATAGTAAGTAAAAAAAAAAAACTATTTCAAAGAAAATGGTGAATAACATACACTCAATGGATCGTTATACCCTTGGGAATTTGGAGCATCTGCCCATGTGCTATAAATCAGATATACAACCAATAAGTCAGAGAGAGATTTGATTCTTACAGCTGGGAGTGAAGACTATATTAAGATACTGAGGCAGTAATTATTGTACCTGTCTGTCTCGTGTTTACCTCACCTGTTTTCTGATAAAAACTGGCCAACAAAAAACACAACCTTTGTTTTTATTATCCCCATTCTAAATGGTTTTGTCCAACCCGATTTGTCATGCAAACATTTAATATAGATGATAAGGAATGAAGCATACAGAGTCCATGGACTGCCCTCTGGTTGGTCCTAGAACTATGCACCAAATGTTACATCGAAGTTAGTTCTTTTATTTTATTACATTTTATTTATGTATTTATTATTTATATTATTATCTGTATATCTTATTATAAAAATTTTATGGCTTAAACCATTGTATATTCATTACAACAGATCAACCAAATGAAATATGGCAAGGTTAATTATGATAAAGGATTCGGTAACTATGGCCTTGAGTTTAAAACTTATGGTGCCTATAGTTATTTAACATCCTCCCATTATTGATGAATGACACAATATAAGCATAAAATTATGTAATAAAACACACCAGCATCACAAACGCAGCAAACTCGGCCTGTAAATTTCTTTTTACTTCTCTGAAAGGCACACATGTACAATATTTACATTCAGTTTAATCAAATTTACGCCTCATTTTTTTTTTAACTTGAGAGTTATCTGGTTGTTTGAGTACCTACATGGAAGTTTCATTTATAATATGAGATATAGATCATAGTGTCAGAGAGTATACAAAGCATATAAACCCAAAGCATGAATTTTCTCAATATTAGTTTGTTTTTTAAAAAAAAAAAAAAAAGAGTCAAGATGAAACTCAATCAACCATCACAATATTCCCAGCTGAAATAATGCTGGGGGGCAGTACTGTAGTGGACCGAGTGTTGGTCACTATGATGGAGGTCACTGGTAGATCCCTCTTTTGTCATGATCTCTAGAAAATAAGATTCAGTGCTCTGTTCTATCCAAGAAGGATTTAATAGCAATTCTAAAAATCTCTTGTTAGTTTACTTCACAATAGAACTAAAATAAATTACAGTAGTATCCCTTGTATACCTAATACCGCAATATAAGTATCACCACGAATGCCCATATAGTAACAATCTGGTAAGACATGCGCAAAGCTCCAACTTCTGTTAACGTCGGCATTTGTTTGCATTTCGTGTCGGCAACTGTTTTTTTTTACTCGGCACACTTAAGTAACCTTATAACTGTTTAGTATTGATGCCATTCTTTACATGGTTGAATTTTTGATAAGAAAGTCTTAATTAGTTACTTTAAGCATATTACTTTTGGTCAGCTTTTGGTCAAAATCTAAGTAAAACTAGAGTTTATTGGTTAATTGTCAAAATGATTTTTATTTGTTAAATATTCAAATTTAATTCTACTGGCTAATCCATTTTTTTAAAAGATTTGATTCAGGCATTCTTAAATTGTTGCAAAGAAACCAAAGAAAACCCAAAAAGTATGCTTTTTCACAATTTAAAGGGGCATAACTGTAGAATGAACAATGCCACAACCGTTAAAATCTAACTTAGCCTGTGTAAGTTTGTCATTATTTACAAAGAATTTGAAAAGAATTGATTCTGGCATTCATTTGCTATTGCACAGAAACCAAAAAATTACTAATTTTCACAAATAAAAGGGAAACAACACTACAGCAACAAAAGTCACAACCCCTAAAATCTAACTTAGCCTGTGGTTTGTCATTATAAACATTGTATTAAAATTTCAAAAGATTTGATTCAGGCATTCTTAGGTCATTGCATGGAAACCAAAGTATGACAGACGGTTGAACAGACCCAAATTAGTGTCTCCAACTTTTCACAATGCAGAGGACACTGATATAAAGAAAGAACTTAATATTTAGGGTAAGAGATAAATAGAAGAAAATTTAAGACTGTACATAGGAGTCTAGATTTAAAGTTTAGTTGAGTAATTAATGATAGTCAGCAAATCCATTATTTGTCTTAAGGCGGCAGATTAGAATTAATTAAATTATTTGGATATCATAAAAAACATTTTTTTTTTGTTTAATGGGTTTTAAGGCCATTTTCAACATATTTCAGATTATATATGGCATATCCAGTTTTACTGGTGGAGGAAGACCTCAGGCTGAGTAGAACCACCGTCCTTCCACAAGTAACTGGAACTTTCTCACATAAAGCTTTTGGAGCGAGCCAGACTCGAACCTACGACCTCAGCAGTGAGAAGTAAGTGATCTTGAGACGGCACCTTAGACCACTCGGCCACGGAGGACCCTGTGTTAGATTAAGTTCAGGTCATAATGAACTGACCCTGCATCACTACATCATTAGTGATGTATTGAGCTGGAACTCTAGCAAGCTTAATCCCCAAATTCAACTGATACCTAACTCACAGTGATCTGGAGACGTAATGTCCTGAGACTTAACCCTAATGACGACCGCTAACAATACAATAATTAACGCATCTAACTACTACTACTATAAAAAAAATTCCCAGGCATGGAATGCCTACCTTAATTTATTTATTCCTATTGCATCAACTCCATCATATAAAGGGAGTCAACTCAACACCACAGTCTGTCTATATATGAGATATAAAAACCTGTTTAGTTTTGTAAGACACAAAATTTATCAATGTTCCGTCTATAAAGGTAAATAAAACCTAAACACAAGATACATTTACTTTCTGACTGTGTCATTAACGCTGGGACATGAAAATGTTCTAATAAGTCACTGTCAGTTTAATGTCATTGCTGTCATATCACAGACAGTGGATCTTTAATTGTTTTAATTGTATGCAGGGTCATATACATTGTTATTTATAACATATATATTGTTTTGTTATGGTTAAGAAGGTTGAAAATGAAGTGTTTGTTATATATACTAACTTTGCCTTACTTAAATGCAATATAAAAGCCAGCAAGAATGTCTCTAGATATGTTTTAATATGTTTATATACATGATTAGAATCAGAGAGCTCTTTTTTAAAATTTAAGTCGCCGTTTATGTCAGGTGTTTAATATTCTTTTCATATACATTTATTTACAATATCTGATAAATTATGAACATAATTACATATCATATTCTTCAAAAAAAATTATCATCAGGGTGGCTATAATATTATTACAAAATGCAATCTTTAACAAAGGGATATTTCTCCATCATAATCTATGATGCAATTTAGGTCTCTGACCTTTAATATAACATAATGACTTAACATTCATTTAAGACAACCTATTTTTAAAGAAAGGACATAAAGCAAATAACTGTAGAACCAAAATTAATGATATTGTTTACTTAAACATAATAATGGTATCTAAGTAGACAGTTCTTCATAGCTGTCGCTTCTGGTCACAGACAGATCATCATAGCTTGTAACTGTAACAGTTACTAGAAAGTAATGGTATGAATTGGTTGCATGGATTATTCACATTATCTGGTTCATTAACAGATTTGGTAAAGAAGGCAAACCATAGTGCACCCAAGCATGTACCGAAGCCTACAACGGGGGTATTCTTTTCCACTGACACATTACTGCTTATATAATTCTTGTCCACCCGGATATATTGGGATGTCCGCCCGGACATTTTGGGATGTCTATGCTTGCCTGCACTTTTTGTCTGTGTGAACAACGTCACATGACCTGGCCTTATTTAAATATTTTGCCCCAAAACGATACTAAAAATGGTAGTCAGTCTCAGTGTTACTACATTTATCTACTCCAAATTTTCAGGTGGAATCCGCCTGGATAAATGACTGAATGTCTAGGCGGATTTTGCCCTAAGTTTTTTGTACAGGCACTGCATTATTTTTGTTTAGCTCACACAGTAGATTCACCTTGCAAAATGTTTTTCAAACTGTCAGAAAATGAAATTCTAGGGAGGAAAATTCGCTTGAAATTGTAAACAAGAGTAACACAAGCGGGTGCACATGCTTGACTTTTTTCAAAATCTATTACGTAGGTCAAAGTCAGTGAAGTAAACTTTTTTTAACATGATGGTGTTTAGTTTAAAAAATCAATACTATTACTGAAAAAATAAAACAGATTAAAAAAAATCACTGAAAAAAATAGAGATGTCAAAGAACAGCATTAACTCGACTATATTAGCCTTGTCAATCACAGAACAGAAAAACAGATACATCTGTATGAATGAAAGCATCTTTCATATTAGCAAAATAGTAGATACATATATGTGCAAGTAACATTATTAGGTCAGAATATGCACTATGTCTATGTCTGGCTCAGGCTAGCTAGCCAGTACTAAAGCTGAAATTTTTTTTTAATCTGGGTGTGGATGTGAGGGTGTATGTAACAAAGTTTCATAAACAGGGCTGTGTAGTTTTAATACAATAAATTCAGAAAACAATTGGAGGGGGTGAAGGGATTTCTCGGGGTTGGTAACAAAGGGGCAGAAGAGTATTAAATTTAAAACAAAATAAAATTTAAAAGAAAAGAAATAATAAAAAAAAGAGGGGGTGTGGGGTGGGGGGGGGGGGGGGGGGGGGTGTCCTTGAGGTCAGTAACAAAGTTGAAATGGGGAAAAGTATCTACCTAATTAAAAACAAAACAAAATTTAAAAAAAATAAAAATAAATAAATGGGCAGGATTTGGGGTTGGGTAAGAGTGAGGGTCTTTGGGCCAGTAGCAAAGTTGAAATGGGGCAGAGTATTTGATAAATACAAATCAAAATTTAAAAAAAAAACGGGCAGGGATTGGGATTAGTAGGGGTGAGGGAGGGTAGGGGTGAGGGTCTTTGGGTCGGTAACAAAGTTGAAAGTTGGCAGATTATTTGATTTAATACAAATCAAAATTTAAAATAAAAAAACTTTTTTTAAGTTGATGGTGATCAGCTCACAGAATTTATAGTATTACTGAAAAATAAAATTGATTCAAAAAAAAAAAATCAAAAAAAAATCAAACTCTAGCTAAACAAAAAACTTTAACCTAAGGTTTTAAAGCCCAAAATATGGAAATTTATGTAAATAAGCTATAGACATTGTTTCTACAACATAATATAAATGTGTTTATGAAATTTAATCACCAAAACAGGAGTAGTTTGCTCAGAAACAGAGAAAAAGCTGAGCTAAACATAACATTTTAACCAAACCCGAGCTAAACAAAAAAATGTAACCTTAGGTTTTAGAGTCCAAAGTACGGAAATTTAGGTAAGTAGTCACTGCAACACGAATTGTTTGTTCAGGAACAGAAAAAAAAGCTGAGCTAAACATAAAACTTTAACCAGCAGACGACGACGATACCATCGCCGTCGCTGCACCCGCCGACGACGCCAGGGTCATGACAATAGCTCTTCATTTTTTTGAAAAATACAAGCTAACAAATAGACAATGGATATCTGTATATACACAGCTTCAACTTGCTAATCATCCAATTAATGGAATATTTTAGCAGATTAAAATTGTCAGATACACTACAATAACCAATCCTACAATTTCTATATACTGGGGCAGAGAAAGATTGGGTTTAAAGCATATTATACTATATGCAAAAGTTGGTTAGTTAAAAAATTATAGTTTTCTCACCAATACATATTAAATAACCGGGGTAATCCAATTAAATTTGTAAAATTTAAATTTTCTAGTTAATACCATATCCAATTAACTGCAGATTTTTACATAAATTCCACTAATGATTGTGAACACACCTGCGAAGTTTCATTCACATCCAATGAGTGGTTGCATATATCTTTAACTTAAACGGAAAAGTTTAACCTGGGTGTCTACAGATGACGACGCTGACAACGGGAGTCATGGCAAAAGCTCTGCTTGGACTTTGTCCAAGCGAGCTAAAAATGATTAGCGTACAACATGCCGACAATATACAAAACAAGGCTTGGTACCAATCAATCTTGTTAAGTTTAATTGAATTCCAGCCAATGGTTGCCGACAAATAGCAACCACAAAAAAATGTGTATGAAAAATTCAAAGGGTCACAACTCATTAAAAAGTTTTTCATGCGCAACATGCCAATGATATGCACAACTAGGCTTGGTACCAATCACTTTTGTGAGGTGTCATTGAATTCACGCCAATGGTTGCAAAGAAATAGCGACCACAAAATAAATGTCTGAAAAATTCAAGGGGCTATAACTCATTGAAAAAATTATTCGCATGCAACATTTAGACAATATGCACAACAAGGCTTGGTAACAGTCACTCTGTGAAGTTTCATTGAATTTCAGCCTATGGTTGCTGAGAAATAAAACAAAAATTATCCACAGACAGATGGACGGATGAGCTTGACTTCTAAATAGCCCCCATATCCTTTGGGGGTATAATCATGTCACAGTGTGTTTGTAACCTGTTAGGAGATAAATGTATGTAAGCAATTCAGCTACTAAAACTGTCAGTAGCACATTCGTCCTGTAAAAAGTGGTGTTCAGATTGTCACAGACTATTGATAATTGGTAGGACTGAGTTGAAGTTGGCGATAATTGATTGTGTTTGTTCGCAATTGATTGTCGCCACACAAAATAACAATTAATTATATCCATGTCCTGGCGGAAAAGTGAATTGTAATTTTTGTTTTGCAAATTTAGAAATCTAACATGACATGTATACAATGCATTTCAAGTTGTGTCAAATGAATAAAAAAGTAAATAATTAGATACATGTATGTAAACATGATATTTAACCTTTCTAAAACAGTTATAATAGCTAAACGAGAAATGTCACTGGTAAGTGTCGCATGCCCCCTAAATGGTCGTTGAAAAATAACAAGAAGACCAAGATGGCCCTATATTGCTCACCTGACTAACCTTGAGTCACATAACATAAGTAGATTATATAATACATGTAGGCTCAAAATTCCAGAAAGACGAGATGGGCAAGTAGTTAGAATTTTGATTTGTTTTGAAGATGTAACAGATGCGTAGAAAAGTTCAAACTTGGTAGAGGTTCACCCATGGTAAATGTCAGTGAAATTACATCAAAATCAGGTCAGTAGATTCTGACAAGAAGGCTTTTGAAAGTTTTACTATAGATGCTAAGACTTCGAACTAAGATAAAAATCCAGTTCCAGCACAAAACTAACCTGAAATGTTTGAGAACGGTTTCAAACTAAAGTATCAGACTAAACTATTGTGCATGAAACAATCCTCAGTTCCAGCAAAATAAATTATCCTATGAGATTCAAACACAAGCCTTCCCAAAGTATAGCACTTGAAAGAATCTTTGTCGCAGTGCACCCTCCCCCAAAAACAATAAAGCTCCTCCTCCAAGATTTCAATTACACTTCGACACTGAAAATCTTAAGCAGACTTCTTGCTGTGAAGAAACTAGCTAAAAATATGGTATTGCTTGATTATGAAACAGTAAACCATCCCTATCTGAACCATAAAAACTCTGACTTTTATATTCAGAAAAACACCTATTTTAAAATGGTGAATGATATTTGAATAATATTCAATCATTGATTATAACTGTATCAGTCATCTTTTTATGATGAATTATCTTTTAAAACTTATATCTAGTATAATATTGTATTACAATAGCAAAAAAAAAAGTTTATTTAAAGAGTTTATTACCTCTTCTTATAATAATTGCTATATACAGGCAAAACAGGGGAAGTAATTTGACATAAAAAAACTAACCCACCCCCTGGCTGCCATGTTTTTTGAAGAATCAAGATGGCTTGAACAAATTTGGTAGAGAGTCACCCAAGGAACATTTCTGTGAAATTATTTTAAAATCGAGCCAGTAGTTTCTGACAAGAAGATTTTTTAAGTTTATACTATAGCTTATATAGTAAACTAACCCCTACCACTGGCCACCATGTTTTTTGACGAATCAAGATGGCTTGAACAAACTGGAGAGGGTCACCCAAGGAACATTTCTGTGAAATTATATAAAAATTGGCCTAGTGGTTTCAGAGGAGAAACTAAAAAGCTAAAAGTTAACGACGGATGACGGACGACAGACAACGGACACCAGGCGATCACAAAAGCTCACCTGTGAGCTTTTGGCTCAGGTGAGCTAATAATAACATGACTAAATAGTATATGCGATGCAGGACAAAATGCAATCTCTCCAGTGCAGTGATTTTAATTTAAAACAATGTATATAATATAAAACAAGTAACAAATAATAGGTCACCTGTACTAGTAGTAGGTCACCTGTACTTTATTCCTATTTCCTTAATACTCAAACAGCCCAGTTTTAGGGTTGTTAAAAGGACAAACAATAGTACAAAAAGAAAAATTATACTGTATGTATTGTATATTTACAATAAAATACAATATATCACTGCACCAGAGAGAGAGCTTTTATCCACTTACTTAGGCCTAACTTGACCTAATTTATATTGCATATACCTACTGAAGCTGCAGCCCTAGTATATAATCTCATCTCCCATTGTGTAAGCACTTGATCAGGTACCCCAGATACTGTCCCTGGGTCAGCCATTATTTAAATTATTTACATATTTATTACTATAAATATAATATTTATCTTATTATAAAATAAAAAGTACATATAGTCATGACAGGCTTTTAAAGGCTTGAAATATTGTAAAGCAAAAGGAATGTTGCTATTTCAGTCTAGTTCCCACATGGCTCAGTGGTGAAAGGTGGGTTGGGGACGTAACCCAGACAACACATGATTATATGTGGGCTGCATTGCAGCACCCATCCCTTCTCCCACCAGAAAAATACAATTCTCAGCTATTATGACACATGTCAGTTGTAGATGTATGTATAAGTTCTTATTTACCCTCACGTTTTGAACCAGCTATGTTAAAATATAAGTAGTCTGGTACCCTGACCCAATTTATAAATGGTAGTCTGAAGTAATCTGGTGCCCTGACCCACTTCATGAATGGTAGTCTGGTACCCTGACCTACTAAATGAGTGGTAGTCTGGTACCCAGACCCACTTAATAAGTGGTAGTCTGCAGTAGTCTGGTACCCTGACCCACTTAATGAGAGGAAGTCTGGTCCCCTGACTCATTTAATGAGTGGTAGTCTGAAGTCTGGTGCCCTGACCCACTTAATGAGTGGTAGTCTGAAGTAGTCTTGTACCCTGACCCATTTAATGAGTGGTAGTCTGGTACCCTGACCAACTTAATGAGTGGTAGTCTGGTGCCCTGACCCACTTAATGAGTGGTAGTCTGATACCCTGACTCACTTAATGAGTGGAAGTCTGAAGTAGTCTGGTACCCTGAACCACTTAATGAGTGGTAGTCTGGTACCCTGACTCACTTAATTAGTGGTTGTCTGTAGTCTGGTGCCCTGACCCACTTAATGAGTTGTAGTATGTAGTAGTCTGGTACCCTGACCCACTTAATGAGTGATAGTCTGGTACCCAGACTCACTTAATGAGTGGTAGTCTGGTACTCTGGCTCACTTAATGAGTGGTAGTCTGAAGTAATCTGGTGCCCTGACCCACTTATTGAGTTGTATTCTTTAGTAGTATGGTACCCTGACCCCCTTAATGAGTGGTAGTCTTGGACTCTGACTCACTTAATGAGTGGAAGTCTGTAGTCTGGTACCCTGACCCGCTTAATGAGTGAAAGTCTGGTAACCTGACCCACTTAATGAGTTGTAGTCTGGTACTCTGACTCACTTAATGAGTGGTAGTCTGGTGCCCTGCCCCCTTAATGAGTGGTTGTCTGTAGTCTGGTACCCTGACCCACTTAATTAGTGGTAGTCTGGTACCCTGACCCACTCAATGAGTGGTAGTCTGGTACCCTGACCCACTTAATGAGTGGTAGTCTGGTGCCCTGACCCACTTAATGAGTGGTAGTCTGATACCCTGACTCACCTAATGAGTGGAAGTCTGTAGTATGGTACCCTGACCCACTTAATGAGTGATAATCTGGTACCCTGACTCACTTAATGAGTGGTAGTCTGGTGCCCTGACCCACTTAATGAGTGGTAGTCTGATACCCTGACTCACTTAATGAGTGGAGGTCTGAAGTAGTCTGGTACCCTGACCCACTTAATGAGTGATAGTTTGATACCCTGACCTACTTAATGAGTGGAAGTCTGGTACCCTGACTCACTTAATGAGTAGTAGTCTGTAGTCTGGTGCCTGACCCACTTAACGAGTGGTAGTGTGTTACCCTGACTATCTTAATGAGTTGAAGTCTGAAGTTATCTGGTGTCCTGACCCACTTAATGAGTAGCAGTCTGTACTAGTCTGGTACCCTGACCCATTTAATGAGTGGTAGTCTGAAGTAGTCTGAAGCAGCACTTGCTTTTTTAAAGGGCAAATATCTTGAAATTTTTGGTACTTGCCCCACAGGTTTACCTGTTTCAAATTATTCATGGACAGTCACTCTGGCAAAATATTCTAGTTATTAATCAGCAAACTTAAAAAAGATATATAACACAATATGTTGGGAAAGATTTACACAGTTTTTTTGTTAAAACTGAATAAAATAATGATCAAAAGATAAAAAATTAAACAAGAGCTGTTGGAGGGACAGAGCATTATTTCAATGGTGTTCGAAAACAACAGCTTTTACATAAATTAAGTACAAAATGGAAGACAATTAATATAAAACACAAGGGTGGTAAAATTAAGCTATAACTATTATATAATGTTTGCCTGTTAAAATTAAATTAGCATAATAGTACAACAATATTTATTTTTAATTATCAACAGTTTTTGTGTTGTCTTTTTTGTATTTTAAGCATTTAGTTACATTTGTCTTTCAAACTACCGTATAAATTCATTAACCGTTGCTTCAAAATAACTTAAGGCATACCATGTACGTATAATTACCTATAATACTACAAATGTATGACTAGAATAATATAAAATGGTCAATCATATCAAGAAATACTGATTAAACATTACCTGAAATAATTCCAACAAGAATTTAAAATAAAGTGTAAGCCATAGTTGAGTTGATGTTGTATTTCAATCGAAGTTTATCAATGTTTTACAAAATTATGCAATATATGCACTACCTTCAAATCATATGGTAACTTACCAGTTCTTGTAAATGGATCTATAGTCTTGTATCAACCTATACAGTTATCCTTTGACATTTTAAGTGTTCAACTTTTTACATAATATTATACAACATAATTTTTTTTTTTTATGCACCAACTTCACATCATGGGAAATATGTGACAGTGTTTTTTTTTCCAGACAATATGCTTTATGAGTTGTCTCCCCCTGATATTGAATATATTATTAATATCATAAATAATATTTCTACATAAGTATTTGTGTATTTTTATATTTCTAAATGTCACTTATTTTAGGCTTACTAAAGCATTATTTTTATAAAAAGTATCTGAACAAAAGTTATTCACACCTTTTAGTAAAACCCATTAACAGACATTTTCCTGTATGACAGAAAATGCTTTTTATTCTCTGGTAAGGTATTAGCTTGATTATTTACTGATTATTTGTAACAACATCCAGGTATAAATGTTTTTATAAAATGCTATCCAGATTGGTTGGCTTGGTTTTAATGAATCTTAAGATATATTGAGAACTTTAATTGGCTTCTGCAACATAGTTTTTTGATAATCTGAATATCCTTGGAATGGAGAGTTAGAGTAGGGAGTAGAAAGTAGACGCGACAGAAGAAAGTTGTAGAGAGTTTGTTGTAGAGTTGTGTTGGGTTAGGAAGTGATTATGTTATGCATGTTGGTGAAGAAAATGCGGAAAACAAAATATAACAAGAGGGCCAAGATGGCCCTATATCACTCACCTGAGTGACCTTGAGTCACCAAACTTTAGTAGATTATATAATACATGTACACTCAAAATTCCAGAAAAACAAGATGGGCAAGTACATGTAGTTAGAATTTTGATTTGTTTTGAAGATGTAACAGATGCGTAGAAGAGTTGTGCGATAACAATATGTCCTTGTGTGGATATCTGAATATCAGATATCAAAAGAAAGTTTTCACTATATATCCATATAAAGACAGGAGACCCAAGAGGGCCTGAGGACGCTCTACTGACTCATAGTGGCCATAGCACTTTTTGAAATTCTCCTATGCAATAAAAACATCGAGGCGGGTCATTTTTAACCCTAGGGACACCATTTGAACAAATCTAACAAAACTATAGCTGGTCATCATTACTACATTAACATTTTGAAAATCTGTTGGGCCATTCATCAGGAGAAGATTTTAGAAGTTTTGGACTATTTTTAGTAATGGCAGCCATCTTGAATTTTATTTAGAAAAAAAAATCTTCTGTATAGTCTCCTATGCAATGGAAACATCCATAAGAAGTTTCAGTCAAATTGGCCTAGTGGTTTCAGAATAAATGAAAAAAAAAAGAGAGAATTTTCTGTTTTCCCACAGTATCCTTATGTAAAATTCTAAGTCCCCTTACAGGGCCCCTATAAATTTTGGCCCCTAAATTCTTATCTGCAATCAAACCCCTACACATAGGGATAATTCATATCAAATATGTACAAATCTGACATACCAGATCTTAAGAAAAATATTTTAGTAATCCCCAATTTTTACCCTTTTGGGCCCCCTCCTGACCCCTTATGACATAGGAACCCAGCCATTTTTACAAATCTAAACCTCCTTCACCTAATGATGCTTTTGTGAAGATATAGGCAAAATCATTTCCATTTAAAAAAAATAAAAAAAATATTATATTGACATGACATTGTGTCCCCTAATTGAACCCTCGGGCAGGGTCATATTTAACCCTAGTTTTTTTCATTTTCACATGCTGGTACAATATTATTTCAACTATTTAGATTCATTTTCATGAACTGGTACTGATATATTGCTGTATGATGTGCATATGTTGCATGTGTAAAACATTGAAACAATGTAGAATGTGGAAGGATATCTCCAATGAGTGGTTGCAATGATAAAGAGTTTTAACATGAAAAATTTAGTCCAAAAGGGCCATGACTCTGCCAAAATGCAACCAAGAGTTATGGCTCTTGTCTCTGTGTGTTCTATGGTGATACTGATTACACATGTGAAGTTTCATTCATAGATATCTTACATGATAAAAAACTTTAACCTGAAAAACCAACGTTGACACCAGGTCAGGTACAATAGCCCCACTATTCTATGAATAGTTGAGCTAAAAATGAAACTTAATATAAATTTTAAGTCTTCTGCTATTTATGGACTATAAGAATTGAATTCAAACAATGTAGTTTTGAAATGTCTCTAGTCCAAAGGAGTAGTCATGAACAGGGCTTCTAAAATTCGAAAAGCAAATCGGTCTAGGGTTTTTATTGCTGTAAGAATCACTGCCATAAGAATCACACTTTTAAAACCACCGTATATTGTTCCCATGCATGAATATGTACCCCACCCACCATGCAAATTTATCACTTTGTTTACATGAATATGTACCCCACCCACCATGCAAGTTTATCACTTCATTAAATAAAAGAGAACTCATCAAAGAAAATTACTGACACATTTCGGTCTGGACAATAGAAATATAAAATTGAGTACCAGTAAAACTGTTTCCATCGGTTAGCTTTTAAATTAAACAAAATTGGTTTCAGGTTTCCTTAATTTATGTCATAATAGAATTCATGTCATTGTTTTAAAAAAAAAAAAGTAACACTGCAAAGTATACAAAAACTTTAATGATGCAAACAATTTTAGGTTTGATGATGGCAGCTTTGGCCATTTGAAAAAACAAACACACTTAACACCTTTACGGGCCAAAAAAATAGTTTTGGTGAACCAACAGAACATAAGATACAGGTCGCTGATCACACATCCAAGGCATGCTGCTTTGTGATAGACATTTCGGGAAACTCCCCTATTATCGGTATTGGCTTAGTCTAAATCCAATCTTATGATTTTCATAAATTATGATTAATAGAAACTAGACTTATCACTGTAGTGATGAATACCCCCGAACGCCGCCATGACAGCAAATGGTTAACCATTGTATGAAGTTTTATTAAATTATATCGAATAGTTTTAAAGTAATGCTCCAGACAAAAGAAATTCTTAATAAAAGAGAATGTTATGGATTGAGTTGTTTGTATTGTTAATTTTTTTATGGTTTTGTTAAAATTAAAAACGGTCTTTTTAATTATTGTGCAGTGTACAAGCTTTCATGGCAATCAATAAATGTTATACTTTTTCGAGTTATGTTGAGGGACAACAATTTTATGGATAAGAAACAAACAAGAGCACTAGGAATACAATATCGAACCTGCTTTGCTCGAACTCCATGTATTCATCAACTTGGTTCTTTCATGAACTTTATTAAACTGTTATCACTGATGGCTTTAAAAGTACTTTAAAAGTACTGCACCAGACAAGGGAAATATATCAAAGGGCAATAACTCTGTAATTAGTAAGAATAGAGTTATGTTTCTTGTACACTGCACTTCCTCTCATTATATTCTACCATTGTATGAAGTTTGATGAAATTCCATTCAGTACTTTAAAAGTAATGCTCCGGACAAGGGAAATATATCAAAGGGCAATAACTCTGTAATTAGCAAGAATAGAGTTATGTTTCCTGTACACTGCACTTCTTGTCATTATATTCTACCATTGTATGAAGTTTGATGAAATTCCATCCAGTACTTTAAAAGTAATGCTCCGGACAAGGGAAATATATCAAAGGGCAATAACTCTGTAATTAGCAAGAATAGAGTTATGTTTCCTGTACACTGCACTTCCTCTCATTATATTGTACCATTGTATGAAGCTTGATGAAATTCCATCTGGTACTTTTCAAGTTATGCTCCGGACAAGAAAAAATATCAAAGGGAAATATATCAAAGGGCAATAACTCTGTAATTAGCAAGAATAGAGTTATGTTCCTGTACACTGCACTTCCTCTCATTATATTTTACCATTGTATGAAGCTTGATGAAATTCCATCTGGTACTTTTCAAGTTATGCTCCGGACAAGAAAAAATATCAAAGGGCAATAACTCTGTAATTAGCAAGAATAGAGTTATGTTTCTTGTACACTGCACTTCCTCTCATTATATTCTACCATTGTATGACGTTTGATGAAATTCCATCCAGTACTTTTCAAGTTATGCTCCGGACAAGGAAAATTGCGGACAGACCGACAGACCAACAGACCGACCTCAGGGTGACTCCAGTATACCCCCTCAAAACTTCGTTTGTTGGGGGTATAAATATCTGGACCAATCATTATGCAATCTTGAAACAATAAAAAAAAATGATTTTAGAAGCTCTGATCCTGAAAGGTTTTTGGCACAGACTTGTATAAAGTTTTATAAGTCAAGGGTTGTAATGGAAATATTTTAAAATATGGAGACCAGTCTCCAGCAGGGATTGAACCCATGACCATCCGCTTATGTATATAAATAGCTTTAGTTACCTAATGCACTTTCAACTACAACCACAGTCCTCCCTACTTTTTAAGTTAAAACAAAATACCAAGGTGAAGGTGAATGGAACAATGATGCTCTGGCAACTGACAACAGAGCAATCAGGAAAGAGTAAATCAAGGGCTTGTATAGAAGGATAGGAAACTTGCATCTTCTGACTAAATGTTGATGAAATAGCAAACATAGGGTTAATTATTTGTAAATCATTTATAATTTACAGGCAATTGACTTCTTGTACATAAACTGTAAGTTGTATCTAATCTTAGATGTTTAAATATGTTTCCACCATGCAAAATAATCTTGAATTAAAGATATTGAGGTTTAAAGGAAAATATATTGTCATTTAACGTTACAGTATTTTAGCTGCAGTATACAAATTTTGTAATCAAAAGTACTTCGAAAATTTTAAACACAAATATCTGGGCTTGATATTATTTTGATGAGAATTTCATTCTGCAATGCAAAATTTTGATTTGTGTTCCTAAGATGAATGGAAGTTAAGATATTTGAAAACGAGATATTGTGAGATTGTGCGTGAATACTCAAGCATTTACAAAATCTCAGTCAGTTACCTTTCCTTCTGTATATAATTCCTTGGTTAAATTGAGACTGGCTGAATTAGCAAAAAAAAAAAAAATAACAATGACATCTTTTATTACGTTAAAACAAAATCACTACATGTATGCCTTGCATGACAAGTAACAATCTCCATATTATCAACAATGCAGTTATCACAACAAATTTATATATCAATAAGATAAATGTAAAATATTCATCAAGATAGAGAACACCAGCCTGACTTAGTGTTTGAAACTTTAGGCACAGCAGAGTTATTTCCCTTCGATAAATCGTTTGGCAATTCATTGTTGTTTTGTTCTGTTGTTTTTGAATCATCAAAGATATGATCAGGTTTACCAGCTGGTTCCTTGTTGTCAGTGGTATCTATAAAATCAAAGTCACTTTCTGTTTTAATAAATTCCTTTTTCACAGTTGGAATGGGACTGTTCCAGTCAGCAGGGGGCTGAGTACGGTATCCCCAAACATCATTGTTTCTTGCATTTTGTAGACGGAATTCGTTTCTCGCCCTTTCAAATTGTACCATGTTTTCCTACAGATATAAACATTATTCAAGATATCACATATTTATTATAAAAACTAATAATAATAAATTGTTAATACAAAAGAACATACAGCATCATTGAAATAGATAAAACTTGTGTTCATACATCTACCTGGATTCCATTTTACTCACATTGTCTTAAGTTTTACTCAATTTTGATTGGTTATTAATTCATTATATTACCAATATGAAAAAAGCACATGGATTTTTACTGGAACCAGTCTAAAATCACAATCGTCTAGCTGCTTTACTTGATTCAAGTTTTTATTCAGTATTTAAGTGTATTACTTAAATGTGTTGGTGAAACAGAAGCCTGTACACCTTAGTACATAGTTAACACATGGAAATATTTATTTCCAAATGCTACTATTTGAAATTCATAAACCTATTGATGTTATGATTGTTTCGAATTATGAGTAAACAAAATGACTAAATTACTCTTAGTTGCTCACCAATAGGACTAAATTATCCTAAGCTGCACACATGATTTGACCTACCACTTCTTTTCAAATAGAAAAAAAGATTTTTTTCTGTTTTTCCAAACCTTTCTCTCTGATAACATCAAAATCCCCTAACTGGGCCCCAATGTCACTTTCATAGCCCTTATATGAACAAACCTATAACCCCAACACATATCAATCATGTATCATCTGTTCTAAGAAGAAGATTTTTAAAAATTCACAATTTAATCCCTTATTTGGGCTCATGGTTGCCCCTAACATGGACATATATAACTCTCTTTTTAAAGACCAAATCTCAAATGTTATGATTAAACAATTATCCAGATCTCAAGATGATTAAAATAATTCCTAAAAAATTTGAAAAAAGGGACTATAGTGTTTCTATATAGTACTCTTATGTCAAATTTCTTTTTTTGGCAGGGGTGCTCCAAAGCTAAAGTGTCTAAGGGACCATCTCAAGATCACCTACCTTTCACCGTTAAGGTCGTAGGATCGAGTACCGCTCGTTCCAAAAAGTTAAATGTGAGAAAGGTTTTACTCAGATTCAGTATCGAGGTCTTCCTCCCCCAATAAAACTGGACATGCCATATATAATCTGATATGTGTTGAAATTGGTGTTAAACCCTATTGAAACAAGAAATGTCACTGGTAAGTGTCGCATGCACCCCCAAATGGTCTGTGAAAATAACAATATATGTTATAATAGGTAGCGATGTATCCATGAATATCAAGAGAAATGACCTTTCAGACATGAAATTTCATGTTTTTTTACATTAAAGTGTGACCTTGACCTTTGTGTAACCTTGACATCTGATGTAACGGTCTGGGTATTTCTACAGGTAAATGCAGGTGACACATCATCATGACATGATGATCATTTGTGCAGGGCTTTACATTAACGCTCATCCAACTGTCCAAGACAAATGAACCGTGGGTATGGACAAGTAAAATATAAGGCTGCTAGCCCGACTAAACAAGTAAAAATTCCGAAATTTAACACGGTATCTTTTTTTCGCAAATCCTCAGTTTTTTTAACCTTGATAAAACTGTTTATTTATTTCATTTATATCCATAAGACCAGTACCATAATTCTAGAATAAAGTAGGACAAGTTGATTTAAAAAATGAATGTAATTGTCTGACTTGTGTCAAGCTATTTTAAAATCCCTCCATGTAAGACAAAGTTACAGACCAGTTATGAAATATCAAACAAACCAAAAATGTGACCTCGAGGTAAGGTTCTGGGTCTTAACATGACACGTCATTATGTCATGTTGATCAATTGATAAATTGAGCCAAATGTTTTTGAAATCCATCCATGTATAATAAAGTTACAGGACCGACTTGAAATCTCAAACAGACTCAAAGTGTTGTCATACAAACTCAAAGTGTGACCTTGACCTTTGAAGTATGTGTGTAGGTCTTACGTCTGACACGTCGCAAGACACACAATATTAAACAAACTGACAGTGTGACCTTGACCTTTAAGGAAAGGTTCTGGGTCTTACATATGATACTTAACTATGTCTTGTTGATCAACTGAGCCAAGTGTTTTTGAAATTTATACATAGGTGACAAAGTTACAGACTGAACACAAAATGTCAAACAAACTGGTAGTGTTGTCAAACAAAGATAAACTTTGACCTTGACTTTAAAAGTGGGAGTCTGGGTTTAAGTGTGACAAGTCGTCATGTTATGTTGACCATTAGCAGCAAGTATTTATAAAATCCATCAATGTATCACAAAGTTACAGGCCGGACAAGAAATCTCAATCAGACTGAAAGTGTCATCAAACAAAGTTAAATTGTGACCATGACCTTTGAAGTGGGAGTCTGGGTGTAAGGAGCGACATGTCATCATGTTATGTTGATCATTTGTAGTATTAACAAAATCCATCTATGCATGACTAAGTTACAGGCCGGACACAAAATACCGTATGGAAGGACGGACATCCTAGGAATGGGTATTTAAGTGGCTCCTTTGTGCCAAGCTTCTTACTAGACACCCAAAAGAAAAAAAGGCCACATAAAAGCTGATTTTAAGAGCCATATAATTATTTTTAACTGCTTTTCAACCTTCCATAAAAATTACTAACCCTTAACCTTAGACACTTAACTACCCGTTCGTGTACAAAGACGGACAGACGCTGCAATTACTATATGCCACAATCTTTTTGAGGGGGCATAAAAATAAATTTTTGGCAAACTTGAAACCACTACTCACAGGGTGCATTTATACTAAATATGAACATATTTGGCTGGTTTATTCCTGAGAAAAAGTTTTTTAAATTAAATTCCCTTATACTTAACTGATAAATACCCAGAACAGGGCCAATTTTGACCTTTAGGTTATGACTTAACTAACCTGAAACTACATGCAACTGTCAAAGCTGCTCACCTTACACTTTGGGAAAAAAAATTATTGAGTGATTATAGGAAAGTCAATTGAAGCAAAAGTTAACGATCGATGATCCACAGACACGGGGTGATCACAAAGTTACCAATGATCCACAGACACAGGGTTATAACAAGTAATCAAGGGATGATCAACAGACACAGGTGATCACAAAGTAATCGAGGGATGATCCACAGACATGGGGTGAACACAAAGTTATTGATGGATAATCCACAGACACAGGGTGATCACAAAGTTATTGATGGATAATCCACAGACACTGGGTGATCACAAAGTTATTGATGGATAATCCACAGACACTGGGTGATCACAAAGTTATCAAGGGATTATCCACAGACATAGGGTGATCACAAAGTTGCCAATGGATGATCCACAGACAAGGGGTGATAACAAGTAATCGAGGGATGATCAACAGACACAGGTGATCACAAAGTAATCGAGGGATGATCCACAGACATGGGGTGAAGACAAAGTTATCAATGGATAATCCACAGACACAGGGTGATCACAAAGTTATCGATGGATGATCTAGAGACACGAGGTGATCACAAAGTTATCAATGGATGATCCAAACACAGGGGTGATCACAAAGTTAACGATGGATGATCCACAGACACAGAGTGATCACAAAGTTATTGATGGATAATCCACACACAGGGGTGATCACAAAGTTAACGATGGATGATCCACACACACACAGTGATCACAAAGTTATTGATGGATAATCCACAGACACAGGTGATCACAAAGTTATTGATGGATGATCGACAGACAAGGGGCGATCACAAAGTTATTGATGGATGATCGACAGACACGGGGTGATCACAAAGTTTTCAATGGATGATCCAGAGACACAAGGTGATCACAAAGTTATCAAGGGATGATCCAGAGACACAGGGTGATCACAAAGTTATTGATGGATAATCCACAGACACTGGGTGATCACAAAGTTTTCAATGGATGATCCAGAGACACAAGGCGATCACAAAGTAATCGATGGATGATTCAGAGACATGAGGTGATCACAAAGTTATCGATGGATGATCCAGAGACAAGGAGTTATCACAAAGTTATAGATGGATGATCCAGAGACATGAGGTAATCACAGATGATCCTGAAAACAAGGTTATCACAAAGTTATCGATGGATGATCCTGAAAACAAGGTTATCACAAAGTTATCAAGGGATGATCCACAGACACAGGGTGATCACAAAGTTAACGATGGATGATTCAGAGACATGAGGTAATCACAAAGTTATCGATGGATGATCCTGAAAACAAGGTTATCACAAAGTTATCGATGGATGATCTAGAGACATGAGGGTAATCACAAAGTTAACGATGGATGATCCACAGACACGAGGGTGATCAAAATGTTAACGATGGATGATCCAGAGACACA
The DNA here is from genome assembly GCA_029582155.1 of Panopea generosa. Taxonomy (NCBI): domain Eukaryota; kingdom Metazoa; phylum Mollusca; class Bivalvia; order Adapedonta; family Hiatellidae; genus Panopea; species Panopea generosa. The sequence goes on from CM055899.1 coordinate 85,309,259, forward strand.
GATAGATCACAAAGTTATCGATGGATGATCCAGAGACATGAGGTAATCACAAAGTTATTGATGGATGATCCAGAGACACAGATAGATCACAAAGTTATCGATGGATGATCCATAGACAAGAGGTGATCACAATGTTAATGATGGATGATCCACAGACACAGATAGATCACAAAGTTATCGATGGATGATCCAGAGACATGAGGTAATCACAAAGTTATCGATGGATGATCCACAGACACGGGGTGATCACAAAGTTATCGATAGATGATCCACAGACATGTGGGTGATCACAAAGTTATCAATGGATGATCCGCAGACACAGGGTGATCACAAATTATAGAGGGATGATCCACAGACACAGGGTGATCACAAAATTAACAATGGATGATCCACAGACACAGGGTGATCACAAAGTTATGGATGGATGATCCACAGACATACGGTGTTCACAAAGTTAATCGTTGATAATCCACAGACACAGGGTGATCACAAAGTTATCAAGGGATGATCCAAAAATGACTTAAAATTATGACCCTTTATAAGGAAAATATTTTAATCAATTAAAAGTGTTCTGCTTAAATTTAATGAAAATATTACAGGACAATGAATGAATAAATAGGGTTTGACGGCAACACATTATAGGTTATTTAATGTCAACAGGAAGTAAGATTTCAGGTTAACACTAGATGTACAACAACAACAAAATTAACATACAGATTAAAAAGATACATCAACAAATGAATATGCAGAATGAACCTAGAACCTTAACTCCTGCAGAACTGCAAAGTTTCAGCAAATTCTATCATATTACTCAAATTGTCGCTTCCTAAAACATGCATCAGCTACAGTTATCTTATTCTTGCCATGTTTATTTCTGGACAAGATGAATTTCTAGTCTAATAGTGCTGCAGGATAAGTGGACATGATAATAATTTTTGTACCAGGAATGCTGTCATTTATATAAATAACGAAACATAACTGAAAAATTATTGAACAAGAAATAATTTACCTGTTTATACAGTTAAGCCGTCCTTAAAAAATAAATTGTTTCCCGTGCTCCTACATACTCACTCATAATGTGAGCTACCCAAACTTTTTCATTGACTTTCAAATTGTTTTAATTTTTTTTTCATGATTTCTGTCCATTTTTCTTCGAAATGACCATGCAAAATCAAAATTTGGCAAAAAAACAAACATTAGCTACATACCTGAAAATAGATAAAAATACTGGGTCTGAGCACAGCAAACAAGTATTTTTTAAGGTTGGCCTTATATTCAATAACAGTATCTCCGCAATCACAGGATGCAACCAAAACAAGAAAATGGCAGACTCAGTTTTATTGAGTCTGTACATGAGGGGTAATGACATTGTTCCGATCATCACAAACAAAGAGCTGGACCTAAATACATCAATAAATTTGGTCTGAGATTTAGACTCGAACTCAAACTGTCAAAATTTTAAGATTCAAATAATGCGTTTTAAACAAGCAAATTAATATTTATTATATTTAAATATTTAATTAATTTTTTGCAGAATCAATCATTTTTAATGATAATTATATAATAGAAAATGCTACAGGATCATTAATTAGCCATAATTTTAGGTTTAAAGGGATTAACAAAATGTATGATTTTGAGTTTTATGTTAATAGGGTTTTACAAAATGTATGACTTTGAGTTTTATGTTTATAGGGTTTTACAAAATGTATGATTTTGAGTTCTATGTTTATAGGGTTTTACAAAATGTATGATTTTGAGTTCTATGTTTATAGGGTTTTACAAAATGTATGATTTTGAGTTCTATGTTTATAGGGATTTACAAAATGTATGATTTTAAGTTTTATGTTTATAAGGTTTTACAAAATGTATGATTTTGAGTTTTATGTTTATAGGGTTTTACAAAATGTAAGATTAAGAGTCTGAGTTTGATTCTCAGATTCAAAATATTGAAGAATTTAGGCCCTGGACATGATCAAAGTTGAACAGGGCTATGACCTTTGTTCACAATCTCAAACAACTACAATATATAAATAAGACTGTGAACACCTACTAAACAACTACAATATAATGTAAGTAAGACACTGTACACTTACTAAAGCATTTTCATCCTTTGTATCTTTATATTTCTTGCAGTAGTCATACATGTTTTTCCAATGGTCACATTTTAAACTTTCTCCATAGACGTATCGTTGATTGAATCTCCCTCTCCACCCTGCAATCCAAACAAGATACATAACTCTGAATCATATGTCACTCATCTGGGATATCATATGTCACTCATCTGGGATATCATATGTCACTCACTCATCTGGGATAGCATATGTCACTCACTCATCTTGGATATCATATGTCACTCATCTGGGATATCATATGTCACTCATCTGGGATATCATATGACACTCAACTGGGATATCATATGTCACTCACTCATCTGGGATATCATATGTCACTCACCTGGGATACCATATGTCAGTAAATTTCAATGCTACATTTTGATCTAGATAAAAATAATGAAAAAAGTTCTCTGCAGAAATTTATTTTTAAACTTCATTCAATACATATCAAATTATCAAATAATAATATAAAGAAATGCTGTGTTTTATTAAAAATAGTTTTATGCCTGTAAGAAGTTATTGCAAAATGTCTAAATGTTTGCTATTTAATTTGCATTGATTTTGCCACATTCATTTTTTTCTGAAAAATTTGTTTTACTGATACTTAATAATGATTTTGAAAAAGTAAAACATTTTCATTTACCATCAAAATGATTGATCTCCTGATGTCTAATTTATGAATATACAACTATAATTTAAAATTTAAACCAAAAACATATTTGCTTGTCCTCAGAATAACCGTGAGTCCAAAACTTTATCAACCATAAAAATAATGACTTTAATAATAAACAGTCATAAAGTTACTTTACTGTCCTGAATAATCCTTCTAAAAGTTAATTTTGGTAAATATACCTTTGAAAACAAAAAATTCATGAAACAACAGTGGTTATTTATGATATGTAGTCAGCCAATCAGATGGCTAGAAATGGTGTCGTCAGGAAAAATACTGGTACTAGACTAAACTTCCAAATGATATTTAAAAAGATCTGAATGAAAAATATAATTAAACATTTAAAAAAGCATAGAGAAACAGAGTAAGTTTGTACACTTGTTTGTACAATGTTTGCACTGATTCTAGTTTTGCCTTAAAAGAGCACACAAAATGTTCAACCCATTTCTTACTTTTACTGATCTACAGTACTTTAGGTGCACCCATCCATTGCAATTGTCACATTGTCTGAAGGTAAGACATTATAAGTGTGTATGTGTGAGATAATGTTATTATATAGGTATAAATTTGTGGTAATATGTATATCGCAGTAATAGGTATACAATTGATATTAAAAAAAAAAAGAATAAAATAACTATGACATTTCTAAAGATGCATCAAAATGCAATGAAACAACTGACACTTTAACAACTACAACATTGCAGCTGGAATGTATAGTAATACAACTACAAATATGCAAATTAATCATTTTTCAGTTATAAATGTTTCTCCAAGATGAGCATTGACTTGGAATTTTCTGAATATTGACAGTTAAAGTAAGTGGTCAAATAAGGGTTGGATACTGACCATTCAGTGCGGATTGGTTTATTTTATACAAAAATTTGATTGAATTGTTAATTTTTACCATAAAAATGAAAGGAGTAAAATACTCATTGCTAACCAATGTATAAATACCTTTGCAGTCATTATATTCATCTTTGTAGTAGTCACAGTCCCGGAACTGTAACAGAAATAACAAAATACATGATAAGTTTGCAATCATTAACTATCTGTCTTACAGTAATACCTTTAACAGAAGTTAATTTATGTTCAATACATATTTAACATTGCCTTGTCTGATGATGAGACTGACTGAGCCAGAATCAAACCTATGACCTCAACAATAAGAGGAAAGTGATCTTGAGATGGTGTTTAGTGTCGCTTTCAACAATTTTTCAGTCATATCGCGACGGTGTCTACTTGAGACAGTATTCTAAGCGCTGTCACACTGGAGTATCATGCTGCAGACACATGGTATGAAACCCCAACATAGTCACATTATACTGACACCGGGCCGACCAGACCTAGAACTCTCCTCTAAATGCTGAGCATCAAGCAAGGAAGCTTCTAGTACCATTTTAAAGTCTTTGGTATGACCCAGCCGGGGATTGAACCCGCAACCTTCCGCATGCTAGGTAGACGCTCTACCACTAGACCACGCCTTGGTCGAGATGGTGTCTTAGAATCCCATTATTGTTTGATTCTGAAATAGTTATTAATCAATTAAATAATAATTCTGTTAATAGTAGAGACTTAGAGGTCAGGTTAGGGTTAGACACGTCACACCAGTACTTTGTTATGAGTAGGTTACACCATGTTTAATATTCACTTCCGTAGTACAACATGTATCTTAGTTTCAATATGAACATTTAATTATTTTGTTGGGTCTTCATGTCTGTTCTTATTATTCTGCAGCAAACATTTCCCTTTAAAACTTAATTTTCAGATGGCAGTTAGAGGTCAATATATGGATCAGCAGTGTCTTAGGTAATGATAACAGCCTCAGATAGTGATAATGGCCCGAGGGCTTTATACATCACTACAAGGCACTGCTCACCCATTGATCAATCATAGGTCAACTAGATACTAAATATGGAACAGTACTTTTTAAACAGCCCTCAAAGATTTGCCTGACATCCTGAAGTATCATGATTCACTACGCGGAAGTGATCGTATATCATCTGAGAAGATATTGTCAATAAACAAATGATATAAGAACGTCCGCCTCGCATGCGGAAGGACGTGGGTTCGATCCCCGGTCGGGTCATACCAAAGACTTTAAAAATGGTACTTGAAGCTTCCTCGCTTGACGCTCAGCATTTAAAGGAGAGTTCTAGGTCTGGTTGGCCCGGTGTCAGTATGTGACTGGGTGGGGTATCATACCATGTGTCTGCGGCATGATACTCCAGTGTGACAGCGCTCAGAATACTGTCTCAAGTAGACACCGTCGCGATATGACTGAAAAATTGTTGAAAGCAACGCTAAACACCATGCAACAACATTTACTGTACAGAGAACAAAGACACTGCACACTTTGTAATCTACTTCAGATTGAAGATGAAAACCATTTTTTGATACAATGAACATTTTACAATGATATTAGAGCAGACATTTTCAATGAACAATTTTCAAATATGCAGTTTACTTGTATTGATGATACTGATGTATTTGTATATCTTGCCACACACGTTCCCAGAAAAGTAGATAAATATACTGTTGAGGCTTATAATTATGAGAAGGAGAAGTACAATATATAAACAATGACTTTCCAAACAGCCATAATAAATATACTATCAATATATGTAATTACCTTGTATTTTTTTTTGTATTTTTTGATGATGTTTAATTACAAGCATAATTTCATGTGAAATAATATAACTATTTATTTGTTTAGGTTAGGTCCATTGGGCTGGGGTGTGTTATTTAAAATTCTATATATTTGTATCATATTACATGTAATACTTACTTTACTTAAATTTACTTTTACTTTACTTTTACTTTTACTTTTACTTTTTACTTTTAACTTTTAACTTTTAACTTAAATTTACTTTTACTTTTACTTTTACTTTTACTTTTACTTTTACTTTTACTTTTACTTTTACTTTTACTTTTTCTTTTACTTTTACTTTTTACTATTTACTTAAATTTACTTTTACTTTTACTTTTACTTTTACTTTTACTTTTACTTTTTCTTTTACTTTTACTTTTTACTATTTACTTAAATTTACTTTTACTTTTACTTTTACTTTTACTTACTAAACTGTAGATACTCTAAGATCGATTTAAAATGCAAATTTCATAGAATGTGAGATACATAATTTCTCTATAATTTCACTGTAAACAAACCAAAATTACCAATTCAAAGATTGATTTCAAATGTGAATATCAAATGAAAGATGATTTGTTTACACCGCTGACACTTTATTCTACTAAACCTTAAAAGGATATGATAGGATTTATTTATAACATTTTTGACGTCTTTAGACTTATTTTCAATATATTTACATATTTTGGATCATTTTTATGCCATCAAGAGCTAACAGGCAATCAGTTTACTTAAACCTAACTAACCAATAATTAATTTATTTTTTGTCTCATGAGACAACGTAATGGACAGTATATCAGATAAAAAAATAATAAAAAAGCTCTAGGTCTCACTACACAGTTGAATTTTGTTCTTTGTTCTATATAAAATAAGGTCTAGGATTTCCATGGTAAAAATAGAATTCCACATAGAATTTTCTTGTTAGTTTGTTTTTTTTATAGCAGAACTGTAAACCCACATAAAAATGCACAATAACTGGTAGGTTAACCACATTTGTTTTTTTTTTAAAAGAGGGTGCAGTGACACCTTGAGATTTTTTTAAAAAATAAATCCTCAAATGCTCATAAATACACGCATATGTTGAAATCCTATAGAAGTCACTTTTTTAACACCCATGATGTCTTATTCAATGCAGTATATGCTATACCAACTTTTGCTTTACTCATCTGCAGCAAGAAATCACAGCTACTATGAACCATTTTGAAAGTATTTGAAAACCAAATTACATAGGCTTTGTTTTTTTAAGCGTCAGAATCATGTTACGTTGGGAAAAAGGGGGCGTAACTGTGTAGTGAAACGTCTATCCAGGCCTTATCTAATCAGGCTAGGATCCTGGAAGGTGAGTCAATACTTGAGCACTCACACTAGTCCACAAGTCACTGATAACTTTCCCACTTGACTCAGAGGTGAGAGACGATGCTGTATATCACTCATCAAGGATATTAGCTAGGGAGTTTATCTATAGCTATTATTCATTCATGGTACCAGATAACATCAACTGACACATACCATCCAAGACCTGTATAAATAAACAGTCACTACCCTAGGTGAACAAAATTCTGCAAAAGAAAGCCTGCATATATACAAGCATGCCTAAACACAAATGCAGGCACATTCAGAAAGAATGCAAGCAACAATCTAGAGCTGCAGAATCGAACCACGGCAACATGGTGACTGAAGAAGGACTCAACTCCGAACGGTTCTGGAAATATGCAAAATAAATAAAACAATAAATATCACTGGTAAGTGTTGCATGCCCCCTAAATGGTCTATGAAAATAACAATATATCTCATAATATGTCACCCAGTGTTACTAATTCATTTTATTATAGTTCCAACATTTTATGGTTCAAGGGAGACAACACTGACTGTCTTAACCTATAATTATCTATACATGAAAGTAATACAGGTACATCCTAACTGTAAAGTATTGGAAAACAATTAATTACTTGTATAGTATACAATAGTAAACCCAAGCTGGTTTATTGTACATGTTGTTTTGTTTGTACATATTGTAAACTGAGTTAGCTTGGGAATGACAGATTGGCAAGTGATTGATGTGAGTTAGTAATTAGTTTGGGAGTGACATTGACTGACAAGTGAGTGATGCAAGTAAGGCCACACTCAGCACTGCATGCATACCCTTATCCCCAAACTAACAATCTACAGCATTCTTCCTCTAGACATCAACAAAGACACTAAATATATTCATAGTATATTTAGTCACTCCAGTAATAATAAAACTGCAAATTTATTTATTTGATCGGAATATCCTAGTAAGATCTGTGATATTGTTTTTATTTATTTTAAAGAGCTGCGTTAATAACAAAATACTGTAATTTGTATTGTGAAGTATTGTGTTAATGTTCTTTTTGTTTTAATGTGTATCTGAATGTTATGTTTTGTATTACAGGCTCTTTGACCCTGAATATCCTGTAAATAAATCTGCAAACATAAAAGAACCATGGAATTGTTATTATCGAATTCCTTCCAACCCCGGTTACAAATAGGTATCCATGAATATGAAGAGTCATGGACTGACATTTCAGATAAGACACGCAATTTCATGTTTTTTTTTACATTAAAGTGTGACCTTGACCTTTGTGTAATCTTGATCTTGACATCTGATGTAAAGGTCTAGGTATTTCTACAGGTAAATGCAGATGACATACCATCATGACGTGTTGATCAAGCTATTTTAAAATCTCTTCATTTAAAACAAACTTACAGACCACACATGAAATATCAAACAAACTGAAAATGTGACCTTGATCTCTGAGGTTAGGTTCTTCGTCATGTCATGTTGATCAACTGATAAATTGAACTAAGTGTTTTTGAAATCCATCCATGTATGATAAAGTTACAGACTGGACTTGAAACCTCAAACAGACTCAAATTGTTGTTGAACAAACTCAAAGTGTGACCTTGACCTTTAAGATATGGGTCTGGGTCTTACGTGCAACACATTGTCATGTCATCTTGATCAATTGAGCCAAGTGAAAAAGTTGCAGACCAGACATGAAATATCAAACAAACTGTGACATTGACCTTTGAGGAAAGGTTCTGGGTCTCACATGCGACACTTCATCATGTCGTGTTGATCAACTGAGCCTAGTGTTTTTGAAATTTATCAATAGGTGACAAAGTTACAGACCGGACACAAAATCTCAAACAGACTGAAAGTATCATCAAAGTTTAATTGTGACCTTGACCTTTGAAGTGGGAGTATGGGTTAAGCAAGTCTGTAGCAAGTCTTAACAAAATGAATCTATGCATGACAAAGTTACACACCAGACACAAAATCTCACACAGATTCAAAGTGTTGTCAAACAAACTCAAAGTGTGACCTTTACCTTAAAGGTACGAGTGTGGATCTTACACGTGACATGTTGTCATGTCATGTCATGATGATGAATTGAGCAAAATGTTTTTGAAATTTATCCATGGTGACAAAGTTACAGACTGGACACGAATTCTCTAGCAGACGAAAAGAGTTGTCAAACAAAGTTAAATTGTGACCTTAACCATTAAAGTGGATGTATGGGTGTAACACTGGACACATCGTCATGTTATGTTGATCATTTGTAGCAAGTATTTATTAAATCCATCTATGCACGACAAAGTTACAGGCCAGACTAGAAATCTAACACAGACTCAGTGTTATCAACCAACTCAAAGTTTGACCTTGACCTTTGAGGTACAGATGTGGGTCTTACGTGCCCAGATGGTAATTACTGATTTACCTGCTTTAATTTGATCAGAAATCGAACCGCATCGAGTGTTGTGGATTATTTAATTTCTGAGTTGAATAATTTTACAAGTTTATCGGATATGAATGTACTGGATCTAAATGAATTTTCAGATCATTGTCCTATAGAGTTTTCAATTGACTGCGATAAAATAATATTATATAAAACTGATAATTTAACATATGATAAAATCATTTGGAACGATTCAGATTTAAATGATTTTAACAATTCATTGCATGAAAATAAACATGTATTTGATGATATTTGTGATAAATTATTACAAAACGAAATTGATATTAACACATGTGTAAATAATTGATCTCGTATTATATATGATATTTCTTTTAAAACAAATGGTAGAACATTTAAAATAAATTCAAAACATAAAATAAAAAAATCTCCATGGTTTAATGAAACTTGTCGAAATGCCAAAAAACAATTTCTAAATGATAAAAGAGTCTTTAAATCTAACAAAAAAGAAGAAAATAGATTATTATTTTTGAATAGTAGAAGGGTATTCTGCAATGCAAAAAGAGTAGCAAAATTTGATTTCCATAAAATCGAAAAAAGTAAATTAGCGTCTCTAAGCAAGAAAAACCCCAGGAAATTCTGGAAACATATAAATAAATACAAGAAAAAGAATAGTCATAATTCAAGCGATATTAATATGCAAGATTTCGTGGACCATTTTAAAAATATTTCAAATACACCGCATGGGCAGCTCGATCCTGATGAGCATATTCCGGATATGCAACCGGAAGCACTGTCTATTGATGCTCTTGACTGTCCAATAAGTATTGAGGAAATTTCAAAAACCATTTCCAGTCTAAAAAGACATAAAAGTTGTGACATTGAAAATAATGTTGCTGACTTTTTTATCGATTCTAAAGATTTTATTAGTCCATATTTAAAGCATATTTTTAATCATATATTTGACTCTGGTATATACCCTGATGCATGGTGTAGGGGAGTTATAGTTCCTATTCATAAAAAAGGAGATAAAACTGACCCTAGTAATTTTCGAGGAATTACTCTTGTAAATATAATCTCGAAAATATTTTCATTGGTTTTACGGAATAGAATTAATCGCTGGTGCGAATCTGAAAATGTATTTAAAGCTTCACAATTTGGCTTCAGGGATAAACGAAGTACAGCTGATAGTATATTTATTCTTCATTCAATTATTCAAAAGATTTTAGCTAATAAATCCAAACTATATTGTGCATTCATTGACTACGAAAAAGCTTTTGACACCGTTATTAGGGATGCCCTCTGGGTTAAACTTATACAATCAGGATTAAGCTGTAAAATGGTTAAAATCATTAAATGTATTTATAAAAATGTTAAAAAATCTTGTGTAAAAATTGTCTAACAGTAATTTATCGGAATTCTTCGATGTTACGCTTGGTTTAAAGCAAGGGGAGCCACTCTCGCCTCTTTTATTTATACTTTTTATTAATGATATTCAGTACAGTATTGACTTTCAAGGTTTGTCTGAGAATGATCTAAATCAACTGTCTATATACATGATTTTATTTGCCGATGACATAGCGCTATTCACTACTGACTCAAAAAGTTTACAGACTCAGCTTAATGAAATATCAAACTATTCGCGTAAATGGGGTCTCAAAATAAATGTTAATAAAACAAAAATATGTATCTTCGAGAAAAGAAAACAAATTAATAACTTTGAATTTTTTGTTAACAGGGAACCTATTGAAATTGTTGACACGTTTTGTTATTTAGGTATAAAATTCACTCACACGGGTAATATGACACACGCTGTGAACGCGTTATCTGAACAAGCATTGAAGGCTTATAACAACTTACTATCTGTTTGTGATAGACATAATCTCGACATTAAAGCCAGATTATCCCTTTTTGACTCGATGGGGGTCCCTATTATCTTATATGGGGCGGAAGTCTGGGGTATCTATGATTTCAAGGAAGTGGATAAAATTCATATTAAATTCTGCAAACGTATTTTAGGTGTTCGTCAGCAAACCTCAAATATAGCTGTATTAGGGGAACTAGGAAGATATCCACTGTCAATTATAGCTAAAGAGAGAGCATTAAAATTCTGGACTAAGATTTTGAAAAGCCCAAATTCTATTATATATAGATCTTTTATTGATCAATGTGAATCTATCACTGGTAAATGTTGGGCGAGTAATGTGAAGGAATATTTGGATAGACTAGGATTTGGTGAACTATGGTTAAACTTTAATACAGACGTAAATTATCTACCCATGTTTAGACAAAGAATACGTGATCAGTATATCCAGAGTTGGAATACTGGCATTGAAGAATTGCCTAAATTGCAATATTTTAGGAAATTCAAGAAACAGTTTATTTTTGAAGACTATTTAGATGTTATAAAAAATAATGCCATTAGAAAACAGTTAACGTGCAATAGATTAAGCTCCCACGATTTAGAAATTGAGTTTGGAAGATTTAATAATATAGATAGAGAAAATAGGCTATGTAAATTATGTTCCATGAAAGTTGTTGAAACTGAATATCATTTCTTACTATGTTGCCCAAGATACCATAGCATCAGAATATTATATTTAAATAGTTCATCTTGGCCTACAGTTCAGAAATTTTCAAGTATTATGTCAAATAAAAACAAGAATAATATTTTAAAAATAGGAAAATATGTATCTGAAGCTTTTAAGATAAGAAAACTAGCACTAGAACAAGTAAATAATATTTGATAATGAAACTACTTTACAATCCCTATATAATGTAACTATTTCTTATACTCAATATGTTTATAGCTTAGTACATAACTTGTATGTGAATGATATTTATGATTTTGTTGTGTATTGTGTCTTGGCCATATTTATTTAAAAACTTTGTAAATGGCCAAAGGCAAATGTTTGCCGAAATTGCCAATAAAATTTGAAAAAAAAAAAAATTTGAACTGATTCTCGAGCTAAAGCTGATATCATAGTCGAACAGTACCAGTCCATCTTTACCAGAGATAATGATTCTTTAAAACCCAAAGTTTACACTAAAAAGAACCTCCCAACTATACAACATCTACATATCAGTACCAAAGGTACTACTAGTAGTCTACTAGTTACTATCCACGACCTTCTCAAACCCTTCAACAAGAAACAACAAATAGATATGGCTATACTCAACTTCAATAAAGCATTCGAAACCGTCCCCCACAGCAAAGATCTTTATAAACTGAACTGCTGTGTTATTCGCGGTGAACTCTACAACTAGCTCTCGTCTGTCGCAATGGAACAGATGATGGATGTGAAAGCAAGCACTCCACGAGCATCACGGCTGACTCTGGTGTTCCACAAGTCACATCAATGACCTTCCTGAGTGGCTAACCTCCAAAGTCCATCCTTACGCTGATGATTAACATTTTTATAGCACCAGTCAATCAGCCAAGAATCACGACTTACTCCAAAATGACCTACAGGAACTAAAAAGTGGACCGTCACATGGAGTATTACACATGTGTTTAAATGCAAAGAAATGTTTAATTCTCTGCATATATACATCCATAACAAATCTTCTCACTTTTACGAACTAAACAACATCTTTCTACAACAAGAACCCTGTAATTCATAATTTTGTGTCACTATAGCCGAAGATCTACACTTGGGCGTCTATATAATAATTCCACACTAGGGTTCCTATGTCGTAACCTCTGGAACTGTCCTCAAGAATGCAGGAAACTAGCCTACATATCCCTTGTCTGCTCAATCTTAAGAGTATGGATCCTCTAACTTGGACCCCTATCTCTCTAAAGACATCAACACTGAAAAAAAAAACCAATGACGGGCAGTACTTCCATTAAGAAGGATCACAAGTTGTGTGATGAGGGCTGCAAGAGCTCAATCAACCAGGTCTCCAAAAGTGCCATGAATTCATCAGCACCTTCCTGTTCAAGATCATGGGGGTATGGTGCTGGCAGTAGAAACCGGGTGCTCTGATTAGGCCTAAAAAAATAAATGTTGTGTTTAAGGTTTCATGCTGAAAAAAAATCAAAGGGTCGGTGTTTTTTGGTTATTTTTTTTTTCATTTTCTCTCGCACTTACTCAATTTTGCATGCAAAGTAACAACACCTTTTTCAAAAGCATTTGGTGACAACATAATTATTGTATACTTTTGTAGTTTGTCTGCTTTTGTAGTTTGAATGTTTTCCTTTCCACTTTCAATATATTCTCATTTGTTCTGCACCATGTGCACCATATTGCAATAGGTTAGATTGGGTATTCAACAGAATTATTAAATATATAAAAGGAATTTCATTTTATATATGTATTATATCTGTGAAAATATTTCAAAACTACCAACCAATTTTGACACTTGGACATAATCCTGAATTTCAAAGTTTGTGCCAGAGTTTGTGTTCATTTCACATGTAAAAACGCTTCCTTTTTGGCCTTCCTCAGGTGCTGGGTGGAACAGATAAAAGACCTGTTCCACGGTGAATGAATAGTTGATTGGCTGAATAACCTAATAAGTCTTAACAAGTGCTTATGTAGATAAATATCCACTTTGATCCTGCGATTTTCCTGTCCAATAAAAAAACAAAGGCAAATACCGGAAAATAGCCCGATGTTTAAACCGAGATCAGAAAGTTGCACATGCGCGCCTCGATACCTTATACAAAAAATGGCGAACGATTCGCGATGAATAGATTCCTTGGAGATTCAACAAGAATTTCTTCGTGTTATAACTTATTGTCGAGGAACGTTAAATGTCTAGTTTGCAAATGATTTAATAATTATAACTGCGTTGAAATGTTGAAAGAATAAATACTGTAAATACTGTAACCATTTCAGAAACGAATTTGTGTCATTTCTTTTTCACAGTTTTTCACATTGTTTACTTTTGGTCTTCAGGCACAGTTGTGCTTCGAATTTCAAATCGCACTTTTCTAAAAGTTTCGTCTTTAGTATACAGTTTTATATATTGGTTTTCGCCCGATACTTGGAGCACCTGAACCATCCATAACAAGACAGTCGGCAAAAATTTTTAATTTTTTTTTTTTTGGAAAAAAAAAATATACGGTCGGGACCTTTACTATGGGTCGGTCGGGAAACCGTAAACACAACATTTATTTTTTTAGGCCTTACTAGTCAGGCAGAATATACGGGTACGGTAAAACCAGTGACATTTTCAAATTAGGAAAGACGAACAAAATAAGTAGCCAGTCCGCAACTCAAACCCGGGAACCTTCGCTTACAGGATGAATGCTCAACTCAGCTAACCAGGCTACTGACATACTTTTCTCTCCTTATAGCTTATGTACACACGGTGACATATTTCTTCACATGAATGTTTCTCGGAATATATAAATCACAGCCCAACATTGGGCACCAATGTAACAGAACGAGAAAAATATGCAGCCAGTCGGGGACTCAAACTTGGGACCCTTCACTTACAGGATGAATGCTCTACCGACTGAGCTAACCAGACTACTGACATACTTTCTCTCTCCTTATAGTTCACTTACACACTGTGACACTAGAAACATTTTAGAAAATCAAATTACCAAGTATTCAAACTGTTTTGTAGTGTACAGTGCTAACACTGAACAATTTAAGAATTCCTTCCTTGTGAGAACTGTGGTTAAGTGGAACCAGCTCTAAAAAGAGCAGTACCAGTGCCAAGACAGTTGAGCAGAGGCCTAGCCTCCAGAGCTGCTACTAAATGTACAAAACTACTGGCAGAGACATATGACTATTCTATAGATTTTTGCATAAATTTACAAGTTTTATGGGAGTTTAAATTTTAGGCATAGCCTAAAGTGTTCTATTTTTCACAATTCTAATCCAGTGGCGGTCTAATCTTTGTTTGATAAAGATTTATACAGTCTACACCTATACTTTAAACATATTTTATTGCTTTTTCATATACATGTGGTAGCAAAAGGGTTGGGCCACAAGTTATCCAACATTAAAATCAGCCCTCCCCAACAACATATTATTTACAAATAAGCAATCAAGATGGCAATAAAACATATTCATACAAGAAGAAGGGGTAAAACATGAAATAGGGTGTATTGCTTGAATATACGTTTCCTATGCTGATCTTAGATGAGGTAAATACTAAGATTTAATAGGATCTATTGTTTATCAAAACATTTAGTGTCATAATGTAAGTTTGGACATTGTTAAATATATTAATATTTTCATTGTCTGAGATATCATCACTTCCGTGTAATAAGGTTTTAACACTTAAAGGATGAAGATGACGTGTAGCATGAAAGAAACGAAGTCGATCATTTAAAAAAGAAGGACATTGCATGAAATAGTGTTCGCGTCCTCTTTTTCATGCCCACATTTTTCACAAGTTGAAAATAGTTTTAATTTGTTAACAAATAAATCATAATTTAGGTTACTACAACCATTTCTTAAACGTGCATGAAAAATAGATAATTTACGAGGATCTGTTAAATAAAAACAAAGTATTTTGTGGGTTTAAACAGATGCTTCATAAGTTGGGTGTGTGAATGATGATAGAGTTTCAGAATTGCATAAGTCTACATCTATAGTATACGTTGGCGCAGTCGCACTTGACTTTTACAGGATGGGAGGTGCAAGGTCAAGAAAAGATAATGAAAGGATAGGCAGTAAGAAGAGGATGGGTAGTTAAAAGGTAGAAATAAGAATAAAGTGTGTCAAGCTTCATTTTCTACTCTTCAACCATGTTCTCCGGATACGATGACTGCGGCTGACACAGCAATGGGAATCACTAGAACTACTTGTTTCTGGACCCCTACAGCTAGAATAAGAGTGCTGATATCCCTTTCTTGAAGAAACATTCACAAGTTCAAAGTTCATTCACAAGCACTAAAAACTACTACATTTAATATTTTAGTGAGGCCCCAACTTGATTACTGCTCCTCCATACCCATTTATCAATTAGATGCTGCGCGGAGTCGAGCTGCTCGGAGGATTAAACATGACTTTGCATGCACTTCTAGTGTCCCTACATTGGAGACTGCTTGAGCTCAGATGGATTGATCAGAGGTTTGTCATGTTTTACACCATTACACACTATCTACTGGTGATACCCCCAGAAGTTTATATAACCCTCAACACTAAACCTAGTAGAACGTCACATTCATTATCCTAAATTCAGACCAGTACTGATTATTATAAGTACTCTTTCTTCGCCAGAACCATCCTCCACTGGAATGCCCTTGCACCATCTGTAGTGGCACCCCTTTCAAACTTCAACTCGTCTCTCCATACAAACCAGCTCTATTTTTAATATTTTAAAAAAATTATCCTGTACAGTCTTACTTAAAACATATCAACTGTTTTTTTTATTAACCTTCTTGTCAGTGACGCGCGTCAGTCTAGGTCCCCAGCAGGGTTTCATTAATGGCACCCAAGTCAGAGGCTTCAGCTTTGCCGGTAGTCCGAGC
Source organism: Panopea generosa (assembly GCA_029582155.1). Lineage (NCBI taxonomy): Eukaryota > Metazoa > Mollusca > Bivalvia > Adapedonta > Hiatellidae > Panopea > Panopea generosa. Next base: position 85,325,844 of record CM055899.1, read on the forward strand.
CTTCTCTGACCCTTACACAACCTTTTTTACGATTTTTGACATTTCATTATGCTGTGTAGGGTCCCTAAGCCGCAAAAAAAAGAAAAGAAAAAAGGGTATTAGGGTCAGAGAAGTCTCGGATTACTTTGCCGGCAGGTAGGCTGCTCCGAACTGAAGTCTTTCTGAAGGTGATATCAATTTCATTTTATTAAAATTATCATTATTACCTCCCCACAATAAAAATTCATCCATTCATCATCGTTTGCAAAGTTCTTATCCGAATACAGATGCGAATAGGTCTTGCCCTTGACGTCTGCATGATCATTCATGGGCGCCGCCATTTTTCCGATTGTTTATCATTCCTAGTGTCTATCTGCACGCCAAGTGCAGAAATCGGAATGGTAATAATAACGCAAGAATATATGCATAGATACAATCCATTTAAGTCAGTTGAAGTTAATATTGTTTCTGATAGAGCTTTTGCTTTTAAATTTCGGGTTTTTGGTGATATGTAGTGAGCGAGATTTGTAGCCAGCTGCCGGTACGTATAGTTAATACTGAAGTTCATTTCGGTAAATTTACCGAAATGAATTTTTCATTACCGAAATAAAGCTTAAAGTTAATGTTATAGTTAATAATATGATAAAATTAAACATTAATATTATAAATAATGTTAATTTAATCAGGTAGGCCCATTTTCAGCACATTTGGAAGTTTATAACTTGACTTTAATTGATGTTTACCTTTCCCATTTATTCCTGTATGGATTAGTTCCCTTTCCCATTTATTCCTGTATGGATTACTTCCCTTGAAAATTACCGAAATTAAATTTTGAACTACCGAAATGAAGGTTTAAAATCATGTTCTAGTTCATTGTATGAAAAAAGTTAAATTTGATACTATAAATCATATTACTTTGATAAAGTATGTCAAATTTCAGCACTTTTTGGAAGTTTATAACTTGACTTTAATTGATTTTTACCTTTCCCATTTATTCCTGTATGAATTACTTCCCTTGAAAATTACTGAAATGAACTTTTGGACTACCGAAATGAAGGTTTAAAATAGTTACTTTAGTCTCTACAACTAAGTCACTGGTCTTAAGAAATATTCAATAGGTAGTTATATCAACTGTATTCAAAAAAGTTGAAAAACTAAGAGGGCGTTTCGTTGCATATGGATAAACAAGGGTGATTGAAACAAAAGTATGTTATTAAAATTAGAATTGGTATACAGTACATTAAAATAAACTTTTATTACTAATAAAAAAAGTATTTATCCATATGCACCCAGACCAAACCACGGGGAGGCGCTCTCGTCATGGTCCAAAAATATATTGTTATATCATAAAAGTAATTTTTTTACTTTGATTGATGTTGGGTTTTTTAGTGTTTTTTTATCTAATTTTAATTTAATTTAAAAAAAAAATAAAAAAAAATGGTACTGTGATAAAAAGAGAATCTCAAATTTATGCTTATTTATTATTGAATTTATTGAACTCTTTATAATGCTCGGCAGAGCCTCGCTTAACATATTTAATAAATTAAAAACTAAACGAACACTCATGTAAGAACCTCTTAGAGGAATATAACACGATTGATGATGGGTATAACATAATATAGTTTTCCCCAGCAATACACTACTACCCCGGTATGGGCTCAACAGTGATTCTCAGTGTGGGTATTGCTCAATGATTATCAGCATGCATTTAAGTATGTATGTAAATCATCACGCTACCACCCCAGTAAGGGCTCAACAGTGATTCTCAGTGTGGGTATTGCTCAATGATTATCAGTATGTATTTAAGTATGTATGTAAATCATCACGCTACCACCCCAGTAAGGGCTCAACAGTGATTCTCAGTGTGGGTATTGCTCAATGATTATCAGTATGTATTTAAGTATGTATGTAAATCATCACGCTACCATCCCAGTAAGGGCTCAACAGTGATTCACAGTGTGGGTATTGCTCAATGATTATCAGTATGTATTTAAGTATGTATGTAAATCATCACGCTACCACCCCAGTAAGGGCTCAACAGTGATTCTCAGTGTGGGTATTGCTCAATGATTATCAGTTTGTATTTAAGTATGTATGTAAATCAGCACGCTACCACCCCGGTATGGGCTCAACAGTGATTCTCGGCGTGGGTATTGCTCAATGATTATCAGCATGTATTTAAGTATGTATGTAAATCAGCACGCTACCAACCCAGTATGGGCTCAACAGTGATTCTCAGCGTGGGTATTGCTCAATGATTATCAGTATGCATTTAAGTATGTATGTAAACCAGCACGCTACCACCCCAGTAAGGGCTCAACAGTGATTCTCGGCGTGGGTATTGCTCAATGATTATCAGTATGTATTTAAGTATGTATGTAAATCAGCACGCTACCAACCCAGTAAGGGCTCAACAGTGATTCTCAGCGTGGGTATTGCTTAATGATTATCAGTATGTATTTAAGTATGTATGTAAATCAGCACGCTACCACCCCGGTATGGGCTCAAACGTGATTCTCAGCGTGTGTATTGATTGCTCAATGATTATCAGTATGTATTTGAGTATGTATTTAAATCAGCATGCTACCACCCTGGTAAGGGCTCAAAAGCGATTCTCGGCGTATGTGCGGACTTAACATTATTAACGTCTGTGCAATTTTGTCATGGTTGTTGATTTTATGTTAACCTGGCTTCTCCTGGCTTCTGTTTCACCAGCATATTTAAGTATATACTTAAATACTTAAAGCTTAAATATAAGACAAGCATCCCTGTGACAATGATTTTAGACGTGTTCTAGTACAACTGCAGATGGTTTCATTGACATTCATTAAATAATTAATAAATAAACAGTCAGAAATCATTTAAGTTTTTAAGTAGTTAAGTAAATCTTAAGAAATTGTTGGTGAAACAGAATCCTGGCACGGTCTTACTGTTCTGTTCTGATATCCATGTCTTTGGTTTTTTGGCCAAAGTGGTTGTTTTAATGTCGATCTTGCGTTTTCTGGCGCCCGTTTTTTTACCATTAGTACGTGGGGCTTCCACGGCTGACCGTCCGTCTGTGGAAGTGACCATTTTGGAGCATGTGACCTTATGCTGCCGAAACCTCATGAAGATATTCTGGCGCTGGGGAATTGTCATTGACAATCAGTTTTAGAAATGAAGAACTGTGAATGGCTCTCGGCAAGTCGGAATTCGCCAGTGCCAATAAGCGCAGCTCTGAGGTCAGAGGTTTTATCATCAACCAGATCTTGGGCAATTTTCGCAAAGGCTGTTAAGCCTTTGGATTTTCAGTTCACTGATTGTTTAAGGACGTGATTGATCGATTCACAATTGTTGTTAATCCAATTTGAATCGATCAGTCCTTGCCTAGCCGAGCCATTGCCTTTGGTTTCAATGCTTGGTTTAAATCTTGTTTGAAAATACTAAATTTCTGAGCATTTAATTTCGAACTCATTACACCTATCATCAAAACAAATAGTATCGTCAGCACCGACGTTTCTGTCTTTTCTGTCTACAGCGTCGTCCGTCAATTTGTATATGGCGATTTGTTTAAAATGTCGGGCACAGAGGACGTGTGTAGCTTGGGATAGGGTTGAGGTAATGGCATTTACCATAACCTTTTTATCGTCCGTGCCTACAACCATTTTGGACATGTTTGTGTCTGACAATTTCATTGCTAAATGGTGAAAGAAGTAACTGTAGGTTTCATAGTCACTGCTGTCGTGAATGAACATCGGACACACGAAAATCGGTGGTTCCTTTGTTCATTGGCACATTACAGAGAGCTATTTATAGCATGTCACCGTGACATGCATTTTGCATAATATGAAGGTTTTGTCAATTCCAAGAACAGTCCGAACCGAACAACATAGGTTTTTAATGTCTGACATTTGGGAATCGTTGTACATTATTATGCAGGGTGGTTTACCACTGTATATAGTTATATAGTTCCTGGTGGTTACCGATGCAACTTAACGACCCTTGACAACCACGTGTTATAACAGTATACTATTGTTATCTAATGTTAAAGTGCTATAGTTCCTGGTGGTTACCGATGCAACTTAACGACCATTGACAACCACGTGTTATAACAGTATAATATTGTTATCTAATGTTAAAGTGCTATAGTTCTTGGTGGTTACCGATGCAACTTAACGACCATTGACAACCACGTGTTATAACAGTATAATATTGTTATCTAATGTTAAAGAGCTAAAGTTCCTGGTGGTTACCGATACAACTTAACGACCCTTGACAACCACGTATTATAACAGTATAATATTTTTATCTAATGTAAAAGTGCTAAAGTTCCTGGTGGTTACCGATGCAACCTAACGACCCTTGACAATCACGTATTATAACAGTATAATATTTATATCTATTGTAAAAGTGCTATAGTTCCTGGTGGTTACCGATGCAACTTAACGACCCTTGACAACCACGTGTTATAACAGTATAGTATTGTTATCTAATGTAAAAGTAATATAGTTCCTGGTGGTTACCGATACAACTTAACGACCCTTGACAACCACGTGTTATAACAGTGTAATATTGTTATCTAATGTAAAAGTGTTATAGTTCCTGGTGGTTACCGATACAACTTAACGACCATTGACAACCACGTGTTATAACAGTGTAATATTGTTATCTAATGTAAAAGTAATATAGTTCCTGGTGGTTACCGATACAACTTAACGACCCTTGACAACCACGTGTTATAACAGTGTAATATTGTTATCTAATGTAAAAGTGTTATAGTTCCTGGTGGTTACCGATGCAATTTAACGACCCTTGACAACCACGTGTTATAACAGTATAATATTGTTATCTTATGTAAGAGTAATATAGTTCGTTGTGGTTACCGTTGCAATTTAACGACCCTTGACAACCACGTGTTATAACAGTATACTATTGTTATCTAATGTTAAAGTGCTATAGTTCCTGGTGGTTACCGATGCAACTTAACGACCATTGACAACCACGTGTTATAACAGTATAAAATTGTTATCTAATGTAAAAGTAATATAGTTCCTGGTGGTTACCGATACAACTTAACGACCCTTGACAACCACGTGTTATAACAGTGTTATATTGTTATCTAATGTAGAAAGTGCTATAGTTCCTGGTGGTTACCGATGCAACTTGACGATCCTTGACAACCACGTGTTATAACAGTATAATATTGTTATCTAATGTTAAAGTAATACAACTCCTTGTTGTTACCGATGCAACTTAACAACCCTTGACAACCACGTGTTATAACAGTATAATATTGTTATCTTATGTAAAAGTAATATAGTTCCTGGTGGTTACTGATGCAGCCTAACGACCCTTGACAACCACGTGTTATAACAGTATAATATTGTTATCTTATGTAAGAGTAATATAGTTCCTTGTGGTTACCGTTGCAATTTAACGACCCTTGACAACCACGTGTTATAAAAGTATAATATTGTTATCTAATGTAAAAGTGCTATAGTTCCTGGTGGTTACTGATGTAACTTAACGACCCTTGACAACCACATATTATAACAGTTTAATATTGTTATCTAATGTAAAAGTACTATAGTTCTTGGTGGTTACCGATGCAATTTAAGTACCCTTGACAACCACGTGTTAAAACAGTATAATATTGTTATCTAATGCAAAAGTGCTATAGTTCCTGGTTGTAACCGATGCAGCTTAACGACACTTGACAACCACGTGTTATAACAGTATAATATTGTTATTTGATTTAAAAGTGATATAGTTCCTGGTGGTTACCGATGCAACTAAACGACATTTCACAACCATGTAAAAGTGGTGATGACGTCCGTATTATTATATATTGTTTTTAGAGGTATTTAATGTCTGTTACTGTATTATTCATCCAAGACTGGGATGTTTATTGTGATATTGCGTTCTACTGATTGAAACATTGCTATGAATGGATTTGCAGGCTTATCATACACGGGTGCAGGAGCGTTTCAACTATTGGGGTAGGGTGGGGGACCTGAGGAGAGAGTGTATGAGGATGTTCTTTCAGGCCCCAAAATATATGCTGAACCTGAATATTGTGAGGGTTGGGCCGCCTCTCCCCACCCCCACTTGAGCCCCTTGTTCCTACGCCTATGCCACATGTATAACTAATTAATATTGCAACGAAACGACAAAAGCAAAATGTTAATTAGAATCGATAGGTGTTTATATAATACGTTTTGTAGCTCGCCATCTGCAGAGAACATTTTCAAAATACACAAAAACAAAGCTTTATATTCATCTTCCTATACATTCCAGACATAGACATAGTCCATAATAAAAACCAACGCGAACGTTCGTCTGTTGGGTGTTCATAAAATAATGACTCCGCATCATAATACAGGGACTTTCAGCGTGCTTTTGAATTTTGCAATTGAAACACGTTAACCGAACTATGTAACAGTCGATATTTGACATGTTTCTCGTGTATATGAGGCCAAACAAAATTTTTGTTTGCGATTTAAAATATGAGATGGACGCTACTCCTAAAATAGTATTACAAAAACTTGAGCCATGAAACAGATTTTGAAAATATTTAGTTAGACATGATCACCTAATATAGTTCTATAAGGTTGATACAAATGGTGTCCGTGGCTCAGCCCTTAGGGTTTAGTTATGGACACATGTCACAATACTAGAGATTTTATTCAACTGAAATTACCTCAATTGTCACAAAAGCACTGTTTGGTCAAGGAGATTCAGATTTGTTCAAATGACTGGGTTCTACTGTCTAAAGTGACCAGGAAAATACAAAAAAAATGCTAAAAATAAATAAAAAAATCTTTATTTTTATTTTGTTTGCTCTAATAAGGACTATTTTAAGCGGGAAGAGAGTGTAGTGGATTGAGTGTTGGTTTCTCAGGCCAGAGATTTAAAAAATTGTCTGTTCATATAAAATCTTAATGATTTGAAAATTGACCAATATATGGGCTAGGACTGATGTGGATAATGTAAGATATATTTAGTAGGAATGGTATGCAAAAGCTGAAATTTCCTTTTTAAAGCAACTCCTTTTCATAACAAATAACCATTTTGTCCAGTAAGAGTTGGACGAAAAAAGGTTTAAATTGTGAATATTTAAAGAAAAACACTATGATCAATGAAAGACAGTATAGTTTCATCAGGCCATCATGGGCCACTTATTACAGTTTTTTAAACACTGAGTTTTACTAATGGAATACCGTAAATACCTGACTGTCAGTATTTCCAATACTTTGATAATATAACCGGCCCGTATTAACCGTCATTAAATGTTCAGCTGGTATGAATAGCACTGCCGTCTAATTGTTGTCAGCATCATAGATACGTCAGACTAGGAATAACCCAAAATACTTATGTAAGTTATTTTGTTTTATATGATAATATTTATCCTATTTAATATTGGATGCTTTATCTAAGTTGAATATTTGAACAACGTTATAAAATAGATATTTCATTATGCATGTTTTAGACATTAAGTCGATATGTTGTTGTTGCCGAATAGCTCAGTAGTATCAATTACGGATTTGATTGTCCCATCCCCGTACCCCCATTCCCACACCCTATCGATCTAACGATCTCTGTTATAAGAGCTATAAGAATAGTAAAATATTATTTTAAAATATTGAAAACCTCTAATAGTTTAATATTTAAAGTTTTACGGTCTGACATTAATGCTAACGGAAATGTTATTAACAACAATTCGTGGGCGTCTCGAGTAAAAAAACTATTAAATTATCTTGGTTTCAATTATCTTTGGAATAACACAAATGTTACAAATATCCAAGTAGAAAAAGTAAGTGAACGAATCATTGATCAATATTTACAATCATGGTACTCTCAAATAGATACTTCATCAAAACTAGAATCATATAAGTTATTTAAAACAGCCTATGAACAGGAAAAATATTTATTAACAATATGTAATACAAATCATCGTGTAGCATTAACACGATTTAGATGTTCTGCCCACAAATTAGCAATAGAGGAAGGGAGATTCCGTAATATTGATCGTAACCTAAGAAAATGTACACATTGTAACATGAATGTCATCGAAAACGAATATCACTTCCTCATGATATGCCCTAAATACAGAACCTTAAGGGTTGAGTGTTTACCTAGGTATTACTGTTCTTTTCCCTCAAAACAATAATGTGTGTCTCTTATAAAAACAGAGCAGTTAGGTACCTTAAAAGGGTTAGCAAAGTTTATATTTTTAGCAACTGAAATAAGAAACGCCGAATAAAACTGTTAAAGTATATTTTAGAGAACAATATAACACAAAATGTTACAACTTTCATAATTGTAGTAATATATTAGGACTGGTATTGATATATTTACTGTAAATACTATGTTAAGACAACAACAAATAAACATGTTGGTTTCGGCCATATTAAAATTGTTAATTCTAAGTAACAAACAAAAACAAATCTGTAGAACATAGCTAAAATATTTGAACATATATATGTATGTATATCAATGTTAATATGTGTGTTATGTATCTTCTCTGTAATTTGTGAGTGTTTTGTAACCCGCCTAGTATAAGGCAAAAAACATGTATATGTTATGCTGAATAAAATATTGAAATTGAAAAATTGAAATTGATCTAACATAACACAAGACGTTTCATAAATTGGCCACAGAACGCCTTATTACTGATGCGAATTGTTTGTGTTAGTCTTGTAGTAGTTTTCCATACTTTAAGCCTATTGGAGGTGGAAAGGGCTTATACTTGCCGAATTTAGAAATCAAAATATGTAACTTGAGAATATAGTAAGGGTGTCCATAAATATTGTACAATTATTTATTCATTGGAATAAATAATTTGGTTTTGTTTTCACCTTTTTCAGAACAACATGATTGTTGGAGTAAGAGTCCACTTATTGTTGGTACTTTTCAGTGTGTGTTCGATGACATGGACAGCCTCTAACCTTACCCCGCTGACCAGAATTGAAAGGTTAATATTTGTTCAGTTATTTCGTCTTGAACAATTTATTTCAATGTCAGGTATTTGAAATGTACTGGAAATCTGAGTCTCAAAGACTGCTATAAAAGTGTGTACATATCAAGATCGCTGACCTAACGAGCCTTACACTTTATCTTAAGGATGGCTATACTTGGAAAAGACCTATATGACGTCAAATTGTCATAGTTAAAAGACATTACGATCATATGTTAAAAGGTTACTTCATGCGATGATTGACAGTTTTAAAATTTGACCTGAAAGATAAGAAAATATAGGAAAATTATGTTGTCAAATGACTTCAGGAGATTTTTCTCTCTTAAGTCTATAGTGGTTGGTTTGGTGTAGAACCTTACTAAATATTAAATATGTATTTTGGTGTATCCCTTTTTACAGAAAAGATATAGTGGCATTAATTACATGAATTTTATTTTATTGGGGTTGTTTTTGTGTGTTTATTTTTGTTAGAGGTATTTATAATTGGAATGGCTTATAAAAACATTTTTTGTGTGTTAATTGATGGTGTTTATTGAAAGCCAAGAGAAGACATTAAACAAATATCAAAGATACATTGGTTCACTTTATATTTTTTCTAGTAAAATTTAACTATATTTGAGAATCAGAAAAACAAAAGAAACACCTATTTCTTAAATTTTATAAAACATGTGTTTTCAGTTTTTGGATTGGTTGAATATTAGCTTTATATATTTCTCATTTGCATATATTTCGTTAAAAAATTAAGCAGATTCACATACAAGCTAAAACATTATGTCAATTATATACACACACAGAAAGAATAAGTAACAAACTTATGTGTGAATTCAAGAGAAACAGGTGTGTAGTGTAAGAATCTTTTTGTTGCTGATTTTTAAAAATAAAATATTAAAAAATAATAAAATGAAACAACAACTGTTTTGGAAGAAACATGATTAAGAGTGTACATGTGGAAACACTATTTCCAAGCAATATCTATAGCATATTTCATTTCTCGACATGTTAATAAAATAGATAACCCTTTCTGGAACGATATATTTAATATTTACAAACAATTTTCAACAAATATCATACCTAGAAACTGGAATAACTTTCAGTCCACTCCATTATGGCACAACCCTCATATTAAGGTCGGAGCACTAGTATTTTATTGAATCATTGGTTTAAAAAAGGAAATATTTTATAATTGACCTCATGCATACAAATGGCAATTTCTTCAACTACAGAGAATTCACTGAAAAATATAGTGTTAACACTAACTTCGTCGAATTTGAAGGACTCGTAGCATCAGTCAGACACTACTTAGATAAGTTATCTTTTCAACATTTATCATGCATTTGCCTTAGCCCTTTAATACCATATACAATGTCAACAATCCTGAAAGATAAAAAGTGCTGTAGAACAATTTACCAACATTTCATGAATAAAGATTATATTCCAACTTCTAAAACAAAATTGGAGAATGATTTAAATATTCGAATTAATCTGAGAGCTAGTAAGTATTACGCTCTTCCTTTCAATGTCACTAAAGAAACAAATTTACAATGGTTCCAATTTAGAATTAATCACAGAATTCTTGGAACAAACTCATTGCTTAAAAATCAAGACTAAAGAATCCGTTGTATGTTCCTTTTGTCAAAGAGAAACCGAAACTATTAAACATATATTTATTGACTGCACAGCAACGCAACAATTTTTTCAAAGTTTTAAAAAATATCTTAATGAAAAGTGCAACACAAAAAATACAGACTGGTCATCTTTAGACATAATCTTTGGCAGTATGGAATTCGAAACTGTTTTGAATAGTCTGCTATATACTGCTAAACACTTCATATACTGTCAAAAAAATGAAAAACAATATTCCTATTTTTTAATCATTCAAACACTATATTAAAATGTTGAATGAAACAGAATGATGTATTGCCAAAAATGACACTGAGGTGGAAAAATTTGATTTGTTATGGAACCTGTACATTCCCCTTATATCTTAAAAATAAAGACTTTTAATTTTACATTTTTCATAGATTTATGTATGATAAAAGTTGCTCTCCAGGATGGAATCTTTGCTTATTTTGTGGAACAGTACTTAAATGAAATCTCCTGCTGACTCGATTTTTTCTATTGTTGCTTTTGTTATTTCTTTCTCTACTTATATATTGTTTTATAATGATCCAACTTCTGTTTCATTTCTCATTAAAAGATAAGGAAACTGTTTATATAACAATTTTACATCTGGTCATAGAACAAATTTTGCAATAATATAAGATCTTAATAACTGTTTACATCAATAGTAAAGCCTATATTTTTTGTGTCACAAACAAATGGAATCATTATAATTATAAGGGACTCTGTTAAACTATAAACAATATGAATATTGATAGTGAAGTGAACAAGTGATTGATTGATTGTTTGAATGATTGATTGGTTGATTAATTAATTGATTGAATGAATGTTTAGGGTCATTTTTATGTCATCGAGGGCTAACAGACGGTCAGTTAACCTAACCACTGTTACCTGGGATCCTGAAGGTTAACCAGTTCTCGAGCATATCCCATCTCCGCAAGTAACTGATAACTTTCCAACTTGAATCAGCGGTGAGAGACGAATGATAATGAAGTGCAATAAATACCAGTAGTAAATCATAATTGTTAATGACGTTAATGACAATGGAAAACTGTCACTAAATGAGACCACTAATCTTTTCTCTGCTTTCGGTGTTCAAGATATGTCAAATGCCGAGGAATACTTCAATGCCTACCATCCTTTCCCACTTGAATCAGCGGTGAAAAACGAATAAATGAAGTGAAATAAATACCAGTATTAAACAATAATTGGTTTTACGTTTTAACCCACACAATGACTGTCATAGTTGACCACGAATGTGTAAAATATAAAATTTACCATAGTTATGACTGTTTCCACAATGAAAATGAAATAACTATTTCATGTTTTCATCGTTTTAATCACACAATGACTTTCAAACTTTACGTTGAATACGTAATAGATCTACAACTGGTTGTTATATATGTATTTCTATTGAATATAACACAAAACATAATTCGTTTTCAAACTCCGTATTTTCCAAAGGTATATCCTTGCTTATGTCGTCTGTTCAAGTTCTGCAATCTAGATCACTATACCCGAAAGGGACTACTTCTTATATATCCTTGCTTATGTCGTCTGTTCAAGTTCTGCAATCTAGATCACTGAACCCGAAAGGGACTACTTCTTATGAATCGAATTTTCATTTTTTTTCATGACTTTGTGTTTTATACATTCAAGCATAGTAAAAATAATTGTGGATATAGATGATCCTACATGAATGCTTATTTATTATTGAATTTATTGAACGAGTTTAAAAAAAACATATGATGCGAGGCTCTGTCGAGCATAACATCAATTTTCCTTACGAGTTTAATAAATTCAATATTAAATAAGCGCGAATGTAAGATCCTCTATATCCACAATTATTTTTTATCACATTACTCAGGAAAAAGTCCATTCACCATTTATTTAACAGATCGTTTCCATAAGGAACGAGAAAAAAATCTGTCATATTTGTTTCCGCGAGTCATCATATGACGTAACGTCTCAAATTACCGTCATTAATATATTCTGGCATGTCGTAAAGTACTTCGGCAACTGACGTACGAAAGCCGAGTCATACGGAAAACACCGAATGATGAATCGGAAGGTTACTATCAAAATTATGTTATGGGTTTATCACACAGCTGTACTGTAAACTATGTGAAACATTGTATTATGTGATTTTAAACAGTGTTGCATAAAACTAGCAAAAAATACATTTTGATATTAATCAAATTAGGAAGACGTATGGGTATTTATTAAACCCATACAATAAGCACTTTGTTTCTTTGTTTTAAGTCAAATGGTGTGCTATGATATTGTTGTGTTTTTTTTCAAACATCTCCACATGTAAAAAAAAGTATGTACATGCTAATATTAAATTGAGTTTAAAATATATCAGATCTGATGATGGCGTTACCACGTACTTAGAAGATACCTGGGACATTTGGTTTGTTGATCTGGATATCAACCGGGACTCAAAACTGTCTAAAGAAGATAGAAACCTTTGCAGGTACTCTGAGCAATTAATGATTTGTTTATATATTATAGTCTACTAAATACACAGTTAATGTGACGGGGTAATTGTGTCACTTTACCATCCGAGTTTCTGGTTAAGATACGTGGAATCTGTGTTTAAAATTTGCATGTTATATGTTTTAAGTATGGCTTACACATCAGTTTATGTAACTACATCACACATATCTAAAGCGTGTCTCACACAATACAAGCCTGGCTTCTGTTTTCACCAACACCATATGGTTGATGTGCCATTCTTTTTCTTAAATAATATTAAGAGACGACAATGCAATATATAGGCGGTGGCAAGATTTTAGTAACAACTTTTTAACTTTTGATATATTATCTTTACAATCTTTTAATAACAACGTTATGTTGACCTGTTTGAAAAAGATTGTGTGGATGTGTAGGGTTTGTGGGGGTATTTGTGTGGGTGTTATGGGTAAATGGGTGGGTAGGTAGATTTTGTTGGTGTATGGCGGGGATTGGATTGGGGTGGGTTGTATGGTTGTGGTTGTGTAGGGAGGTGCGTGTGAATAGGGGTGTGGTGGTGGGAGTGTGGATGCGGCTGTAGGGTAAATGGATGGGATGTGTACGTGTGGGTGTTTTGGGCGGAAGATATGGGGTTGGTTGTGTACGCGGTGTGTGTAGCTGCGTGTGCTTGTGTGAGGCAGGCAGGCTGGCAGGCAGGCAGGCAGACAGACAGATACTGTACTTATGATTATTTTGTATATGTGTTGTGTTTAAACTGTGTTTTTGGTGTCTGTGTCCTTGATACAGGTTCTTAGTCTTATATTTTCTTATGTTTGTTTTTCTATTTTATTACAGAGATCGTTTGATTGGCGCGTATAATTTGTCACCAGAAGACAGAGAAGACATGATAAGCAAAATGAATTATTGGTGGGACCATTTCATTTTCCAAGGCAACGAATCGACCGAGTTATCTTCAGATGACTTTACTGGCCATTTGAGCGTACATTATCTTGAAAGCAAACTCAGATTCAGAGAAAATGCTGTGGTTCTTCAAAGTATCATTCATGAGTTATCAGACGTTAATGACAATGGAAAACTGTCACTAAATGAGACCACTAAACTTCTCTCTGCTTTCGGTGTTCAAGATAAGTCAATAGCCGAGGAATACTTCAATGCCTACCATCCTAAGCAGAAAGAGGTTCCGACTAAGTACATGAGCAGGGCCTGGGCAGATTTTCTCACTATAAATCACAACAATACTAATAATTTCATCAGACAATTACTGATTGACATTCAGAACTCAGATGATTACTAGCCATAACTAACCCATCGGAGTTTATTTTATTTTTTCTTATTATACAATACATGTATTAAAGTTGAAGGGAATGTTTGTGTAAGTGAATTGTTTTTATGAGTTTAATTCATATATATTTGATAAATTCACACTATTTACCTTACTAAGGTCGTATTATATCTACGGAAGCACCGAAGAGAACCAAAAATAGAAACTCGGTTTTGTTCGGGTTTTATTTAGTACCTGTTTAAGTTTCCTTTCGAGCAAATATGAACTCCGTGATTCTACAGGACTAGAAAAAAAGAATAAAACACTCAAGTGTTTAATCTGTGTTGATTATGCATTGATACACTTTTATTGCTTGGTTGTTTTTGTTTTCTTTTGTTATTTTTTGTTTTTGTTGATATTTTTCAATTATTATTTACGCTTTGCTTTTGTCAGAATTTTCTTCTTCTCAAGCGTTCTTTAATACGTACGTTTATATATACTAAATCTCGCGAGAAATGTTATATGAAGTAAATCTGAGCTTTTGCTATATGGTAGAGTTGTATTCTTACCATTACACAGTGTATAATCTACTATAGATAACGGACATTCATTAAAGTACGTCGCTTTCCTGTTTTCTCTGTATTGGTGTCTGCCGGTGTAACGTTGTAAACTAACCCCTATAGAATAATGACCGGTGCGTCATAATATTATGACTCCCCACACGTAGTAAAATGACCCTCACATAGAATTGTGACCCCCTATAGAATAACGACCCCCTAAACCAAACCCTAACCCATCTAAGGTACACTTACAACATAATTATCCCCCGCCGATAGGCATCGGAGGAGAATATGGTAATGGCACCCGTCCGTGCGTGCGTCCGTGCAAAATTTTTGTGACCGCAACTCCTCATTCATTATTGAACGGAATTGATTCAAACTTTCAGGGATTACTGCTACCGATGCTTAGTTGTGGAGGAAGAAATAAATCTTGGATTTGCTCAACCCGTTCTGGAGTTATGGCCCTTTCTTCAAATGGCATCGGCGGGAGATATGGCTGTCATTCGACTGCAGCCCTTGTTTTTTTTCTAAGAAGTGGTCCTGGCTTCCCTGGTTTCTTTAAAAACACATTACAACTTTATATATAGGTCATTACGGGTATCGTAACAGAAACGTAGTTAACATATTGTTCAATGGCTTTGACTGTTATAAAGGGGTAAAATTATTGCTCAAGACGTGTTACTTAAAAGCTCTAGAAAAAATCACCCAAAACTCCAGGGGAATGACTATATTTCAATATTATACTGAAATTCGAACAACATCTTATTGTCATGGGCGTCACAGGTCATAAAACATGGGACTTCCCCACAACCAATTTGCATATTTTATGCTTTATATTGATATAATTGTTGACTTTTTCTACTTAAAAACGCCTGAAAAGTGTCAAAAGTACCCCAAATCCAAAGAAAGATGTCTTTTCAATAATATACTGAAATTTGAATAATTTCTAACGACAAGGAGCGTCACAGGTAATAAAACCACTTGACTACCCCACACCCGTTTCGCCTATTTTTTGGAGGTATATATGAGTGACATATAGGTAACATAATTGAGGTTAAGGGTATTTGACATCACATTCAGGGGTGGCATAAAACATTGTGCTTTTCCACGTATAAACTGTCTTTTTACAATATTGCACTCTAGAAAATGAACTATTTTACCGTCAATAGCATGTTTTCGTAATGAGCCCGCAAACCCATGCTATTACGAAATTAGTGCAACATGTAGGATGCAATAATAAAATGATGTTTCCTCTTAAACTTCGGACAGAATCACCATTACTATAAGTTCCAGAAAGCTTACACTACATTGTACAGAAGGTAAATATATCTTGCATATAATGCGATGTCACGAAGTTATGAGGCTGTTAAAGTTACTATCTCACCGAATCTTGGGAAAATCTTGGAAAAATAAAACTTAAGCCTTATGAAATACTTGAAGCATGAAACTTTTATAGGTAACAAAAAGATTTAGATCTAAAACATGTCCTATTAAAAAAGTCATACACCTTTAAAGCAGGAGTTTCGTGATCTATGTTCTAAGTATGTTCTACCGTGTACCTTGAAAGTTGCAGGGTTTCCAAGTTGCAAAAGGATTCCTTTATGTACCCCCCTTCGATAAGGTCATTTGTTTCTATTGGCAAAGGTTTGATACGGCGAAACAATATCCCTTTGGTGAGACCTATCCGTTTAATAAGCAAGCGCGCTACCATTGCGTCACCGAGGCTCACAAAAGTGGTAAGTATTTAAAAGAGAATGCGTTATTCGGCCTCCACCGGGATAGCTGGTTTTTAAGATGCGTTGTTATGCCACCGCAATTCGAAGAATAGAGTGAATTAAGGTGGCTTGCCAGTCTTCTTTGACGTCGGTCAACGTAACAATGGTCGAAAAGTAAAGATATCGTATTGCCCTGATATTTAGTATTCATATGCAAGGACAAATCTCCTTCATTTTGTACGATTCAGATCTTTTATATTCCTTTTTTTGTTTAGAAAAGGGCTGTTTCGTACAATTAACTAATGAAAAATTGAAGTATCTGGAGTAAAAATGGCTTATTTCTTTCTCTGGATTAATTTCAAAAATAACATTCGGATGCTCTTGACAAGGGAAACAGAAAGATATAAGTCAGTGTTGTCAATCGGAAATTTCATAAAATGTCACTATGATGGGCGTTAAATGTTTTAAAAAATGCGCGATTTTTTTGATTTTAGAGAAGCACCATACGAGTTTCGGTGAACGATTTGGTCGACAGTAAACGATTCAATTTACTAATGACTTACGCAGTCTTTTTGCTAGGAAAATTCCGAACAAGTTTATGAAATAAAAAAGGGGGTCTTTCCGTGAAATATTTCACAAAATGCGGTTAAAGCAAATATTTGCATCGCGTGCATCAGTGAAGTAGCCTAAACGTCATTCGACGTAACACAAGTTTCAACGTTACAAAATCTTAATTTAATTGCTGTTTGCGAAAAAAATCACGGTAAGACCCCTATTTTCTATTTCTTCAATTTGTTCATATTCATATTATTCATATTCAGTTTAACACCCTTTTTTAGATAGCCAGAATTGGCTAGTTTCAGGCGGCGAGGATGCCTGGGTTTTAATCCAGTAACGCTGGGTTGCTTACTAGAACTCCTCTATTTGAGTGGGAAACATGTGTTTCACAATTTCCGGCTTCCCCGCCCGGGAATCGAACCCGGGCCGCTGGAATAGGAATCAATGACCTTAACCACTCGGCAACTCCAACCAAATATTTAAGAAAAAATCAATGTAATTGACAAGTGGTTTGAATCATTTTCCGTAGACCAAATCTTTCACCAAAGTTTGTATGGTGATGCTTTTGCAACCCCTAAATTGCGCGTTTTGTTACGTTTAAACGCCCCACACAGTGAAAATAATGGAACTATCAATAACAAACTTACTCGTATAGTTATCGTTCTGTTTCCCTTTTCACGAGCATTCAAAAAGTGGTTTTAGAAATCATTTAACACAAAAAGAATAAGCAATTCATGCAAAAGAATTCTTAAATGTTCACCAGTTGCAGACGTCCTGGAACAAGGTTCCAGAAGAAAGCATTGACGTCCTGAAACATGATTCCACAAGATAATATTGATCTAATTAAACATGATTCTACACATTAACATTGATTTACTTAAACAAGCGAACATTGACGTCCTGAAATATGATTCCACAATATATAACAGACCTCCGTGAGATAATGCTGACCTTTTGAAACATGACTCAATAAGATAGCACTGCCTTCCTGTCACATTACTTCGCGAGATAGTTCTGACCTCCTGTCCAAATGCCATCATATTACTTGAACTATACTATCATTATTCTTGGGAATATGTCTTTACACTTCTTTACCAAAATGTCCTTAGACTATTTTGATAAGATTTCTTGATCAAATGTCACCAGCTAACTTGATTATAATCAGTAAAATTGACAAACTAAATGCAATCAAATGTCAAGAGTAAATAACGTCAGGTTATTAATGAAATGACATAACACTTCACACCAAAATACCATCCCAAGCTTCAATGCTGTCACATGTCTAGAATAAATATGGTCAGGTTCATTAATGAAATGCCATAAAACTTCATGGCAAGATGCCATCCCAGGCCTAAATGCTGTCACACGTCTAGAATAAATAAGGTCAGGTTTATTAATGATATTCCATAAAACTTCAAGGAAAAATTCCATCCCAGGTGTAAATGCTGTCTCAGGCATAATATAAATATGGTCAGGTTCATAAATGAAATACCATAAAACTTCACGACAAAATGACATCCCAAGCGTAAATGCTGTCACATGTCTAGAATAAATATGGTCAGGTTCATTAATGAAATGCCATAAAACTTCATGACAAAATGCCATCCCAGGCCTAATGCGGCCAAACGTCTAGAATAAATAAGGTCAGGTTCATTAATGAAATGCCATAAAACTTCACGACAAAATGACATACCAAGCGTAAATGCTGTCATACGTCTAGAATAAATAACACCAGGTTCATTAATAAAATGCCGTAAAACTTCACAACAAAATACCATCATAGACTTTAATACTGTCGCACTTCTAGAATAAATAAGGTCAGGTTCATTAATGGAAGGTCATAAAACTTCACGACAAAATGCCATCCCAGGCCTTATGCGGCCACACGTCTAGAATAAATAACGCCAGGTTCATTAATGAAATACCATAAAACTTCACGACAAAATGACATCCCAGGCCTAATGCAGCCACACGTCTAGAATAAATATGGTCAGGTCCATTAATGAAATGCCATAAAACTTCATGACAAAATGCCATCCCAGGCCTAAATGCTGTCACACGCATAGAATAAATAAGGTCAGGTTCATTAATGAAATGCCATAAAACTTCACGGCAAAATGACATACCAAGCGTAAATGCTGTCACATGTCTAGAATAAATATGGTCAGGTTCATTAATGAAATGCCATAAAACTTCATGACAAAATGCCATCCCAGGCCTAATGTGGCCAAACGTCTAGGATAAATAACGTCAGGTTCATTATTGAGATGCCATAAAACTTCACGACAAAATGCCATCCCAGGCCCAAATGCTGTCATACGTCTAGAATAAATAACATCATGTTCATTAATAAAATGCCGTAAAACTTCACGACAAAATACCATCATAGACTTTAATACTGTCGCACTTCTAGAATAAATAACGTCAGGTTCATTAATGGAATGTCATAAAACTTCACGACAAAATGCCATCCCAGGCCTAATGCAGCCACACGTCTAGAATAAATAACGCCAGGTTCATTAATGAAATGCCATAAAACTTCACGACAAAATGACATCCCAGGCCTAATGCGGCCACACGTCTAGAATAAATATGGTCAGGTCCATTAATGAAATGCCATAAAACTTCATGACAAAATGCATTCCCAGGCCTAAATGCTGTCACACGTCTAGAATAAATCAGGTCAGGTTTATTAATGATATTCCATAAAACTTCAAGGAAAAATTCTATCCCAGGCGTAAATGCTGTCACACGCATAGAATAAATTAGGTCAGGTTGATTAATGAAATACCATAAAACTTCACGACAAAATGACACCCCAAGCCTAAATGCTGTCAAGTGTCTAGAATAAATATGGTCAGGTTCATTAATGAAATGCCATAAAACTTCATGACAAAATGCCATCCCAGGCCTAATGCGGCCACACGTCTAGAATAAATAACACCGGCTCATTAATGAAATACCATTAATCTTCATGACAAAATGCCATCCCAGGCCTAATGCGGCCACACGTCTAGAATAAATAACGCCAGGTTCATTAATGAAATGCCATAAAACTTCACGACAAAATGACATCCCAAGCCTGAATGCTGTCACATGTCTAGAATAAATATGGTCAGGTCCATTAAAGAAATGCCATAAAACTTCATGACAAAATGCCATCCCAGGCCTAAATGCTGTCACACGTCTAGAATAAATCAGGTCAGGTTTATTAATGATATTCCATAAAACTTCACGGAAAAATTCCATCCCAGGCGTAAATGCTGTCAAACGCATAGAATAAATAAGGTCAGGTTCATTAATGAAATGCGATAAAACTTCAGACGAAATGCCATCCCAGGCCTAAATACTGTCACACATCCAGAATAAATAACGTCAGTTTCATTATTGAGATGTCATAAAACTTCACGACAAAATGCCATCCCAGGCCTAAATGGTATCACACGTCTAGAATAAATAACGTCAGGTTTATGAATGAAATGCCATAAAACTTCACGGCAAAAATGCCATCCCAGGCCTAAATGCTGTCACATGTCTAGAATAAATAACATCAGGTTCATTAATGAAATACCGTAAAACTTCACGGCATAATGTCATCCCAGGCCTAAATGCTGCCACACGTCTATAATAAATAACGATAGGTTCATTAATGAAATTATGTAAAACTTCATGGCAAAATACCATCCGAGGCCTAAATTCTGTCACACGTCTAGAATAAATAGCATCAGGTTCATTAATGAAATGCCATTAAACTTCACGACAAAATGCTATCGCAAGCCTAAATGCTGTCATACGTCTAGAGTAGATAACGCCAGTTTCATTAATGAAATACCATAAAACTTCATGACAAAATGCCTTCCGAGGCCTAAATACTGTCACACGTCTATGATAAATAACGTCAGGTTCATTAATAAAATGCCATAAACTTTACGACAAAATACCATCAAAGACCTTAATGCTGTCACACGTCTAGAATAAATAGCGTCAGGTTCATTAATTAAAGGCCATAAAACTTCACTACAAAATGCAATCCCAGGCCTAATGCGGCCACAAGTCTTGAATAAATAACGCCAGGTTCATAAATGAAATGCCATAAAACTTGAAGGCAAAATTCCATCCCAGGCCTAAATGCTGTCACACACTTAGAATATATAAGGTCAGGTTCATTAATGAAATGCCATAAATCTTCACGACGAAATGCAATTCCAGGCCTAAATACTGTCACATGTCCAGAATCAATAACGTCAGATTCATAATTGAGATGCCATAAAACTTCACGACAAAATGCCATCCCATGCCTAAATGGTGTCACACGTCTAGAATAAATAACTTCAGGTTCATTAATGAAATGCCGAATAACTTCACGGCAAAAATGCCATCCCAGGCCTAAATGCTGTCACATGTCTATAATAAATAACGTCAGGTTCATAAATGAAATACCGTAAATCTTTACGACATAATGTCATCCCAGGCTTTGCTGTCACACGTCTAGAATAAATGACGTCAGGTTCATTATTCAGATACTGTAAAACTTCACGACAAATTGTCATTCCAGGCCTAAATGCTGCCACACGTCTAGAATAAATAACGTCATGTTCATTAATGAAATGACATATTATTTCACGGCAAAATACCATCCCAGGCATAAATTCTGTCACACGTCTAGAATAAATAGCGTTAGGTTCATTAATGAAATGCCATAAAACTTCACGACAAAATGCTATCGCAGGCCTAAATGCTGCCACACGTCTAGAATAAATAACGCCAGGTTCATTAATGAAATACCATAAAACTTCATGACAAAATGCCTTCCGAGGCCTAAATACTGTCACAAGTCTATAATAAATAACGTCAGGTTCATTAATAAAATGCCATAACCTTCACAACAAAATACCATCAAAGACCTTAATGCTGTCACACGTCTAGAATATATACCGTCAGGTTCATTAATTAAGGCCATAAAACTTCACGACAAAATGCCATCCCAGGCCTAATGCGGCCACACGTCTTGAATAAATAACGCCAGGTTCATTAATGAAATGCCATAAAACTTCACAAAATGCCATCCCAGGCCTTAATGCTGTCACACGTCTTGAATAAATAAGGTCAGGTTCATCGATGAAATGCAATAAAAATTCATGACAAATGCCATCCCAGGCCTAAATGCTGCCATACATCTAGAATAATTAACGTCAGGTTCATTAATGAAATGCCATAAAACTTCAAGACAAAACGCCATCCCAGGCCTAAATACTGTCACATGTCTATAATAAATAACGTCAGGTTCATTATTGAGATGCCATAAAACTTCACGACAAAATGCCATCCCATGCCTAAATGGTGTCACACGTCTAGAATAAATAACTTCAGGTTCATTAATGAAATGCCGAATAACTTCACGGCAAAAATGCCATCCCAGGCCTAAATGCTGTCACATGTCTATAATAAATAACGTCAGGTTCATTAATGAAATACCGTAAAACTTTACGACATAATTTCATCCCAGGCCTTAATGCTGTCACACGTCTAGAATAAATGACGTCAGGTTCATTATTCAGATACCGTAAAACTTCACGACAAAATGTCATCCCAGGCCTAAATGCTGCCATACGTCTAGAATAAATAACGTCATGTTCATTAATGAAATGAAATATTATTTCACGGCAAAATACCATCCCAGGTCTAAACGCTGTCACACACTTAGAATAAATAAGGTCAGTTGCATAATGAAATGCAATGAAACTTCAAGACAAAACGCCATCCCAGGCCTAAATACTGTCACATGTCTATAATAAATAACGTCAGGTTCATTATTGAGATGCCATAAAACTTCACGACAAAATGCCATCCCATGCCTAAATGGTGTCACACGTCTAGAATAAATAACTTCAGGTTCATTAATGAAATGCCGAATAACTTCACGGCAAAAATGCCATCCCAGGCCTAAATGCTGTCACATGTCTATAATAAATAACGTCAGGTTCATTAATGAAATACCGTAAAACTTTACGACATAATTTCATCCCAGGCCTTAATGCTGTCACACGTCTAAAATAAATGACGTCAGGTTCATTATTCAGATACCGTAAAACTTCACGACAAAATGTCATCCCAGGCCTAAATGCTGCCACACGTCTAGAATAAATAACGTCATGTTCATTAATGAAATGACATATTATTTCACGGCAAAATACCATCCCAGGCCTAACATCTGTCACACGTCTAGAATAAATAGCGTTAGGTTCATTAATGAAATGCCATAAAACTTCACGACAAAATGCTATCGCAGGCCTAAATGCTGTCACACGTCTAGAATAAATAACGCCAGGTTCATTAATGAAATACCATAAAACTTCATGACAAAATGCCTTCCGAGGCCTAAATACTGTCACAAGTCTATAATAAATAACGTCAGGTTCATTAATAAAATGCCATAAACTTCACGACAAAATACCATCAAAGACCTTAATGCTGTCACACGTCTAGAATATATAGCGTCAGGTTCATTATTAAGGCCATAAAACTTCACGACAAAATGCCATCCCAGGCCTAATGCGGCCACACGTCTTAAATAAATAACGCCAGGTTCATTAATGAAATGCCATAAAACTTCACAAAATGCCATCCCAGGCCTTAATGCTGTCACACGTCTTGAATAAATAAGGTCAGGTTCATCGATGAAATGCAATAAAAATTCATGACAAAAGGCCATCCCAGGCCTAAATGCTGCCATACATCTAGAATAATTAACGTCAGGTTCATTAATGAAATGCCATAAAACTTGACGGCACAGTTCCATCCCAGGCCTAAACGCTGTCACACACTTAGAATAAATAAGGTCAGGTGCATTAATGAAATGCCCTGAAACTTCAAGACAAAACGCCATCCCAGGCCTAAATACTGTCACATGTCTATAATAAATAACGTCAGGTTCATTATTGAGATGCCATAAATCTTCAAGACAAAATGCCAACCCAGGCCTAAATGGTGTCACACGTCTCGAATAAATAACGTCAGGTTCATTAATGAAATGCCGTAAAACATCACGGCAAAAATGCCATCCCAGGCCTAAATGCTGTCACACGTCTAGAATAAATATGTCAGGTTAATAAAATTAATAAAATGCCATAAGCCATAAAACTTGACGACAAAATGCCATCCCAGGCCTAAATGCTGTCACTTGTCTTGGTTATATACCATCAGTTTCATTAACCAATGTCATCACACGTTCACAATATACCTTGATTCCTTGACCATATGCCATCTGTTTCTTAATTAACTGCCATAACACTTCTCAATAAAATGTCATCAATTTCCCAAAAGCCACCATAATCATTGGCCTAATGCCATCACACTTTTCAAAATGCAACCACAGAGGTTTAATTATTCACCCTAAAAGTGTATGCAACTAACGAAAAATTAAACAATTTTCAGTTTTAAATTGCTTACAAATACAAACGAAAACTTGATGCATGAACTTGCTTACAGAATACTATTTAGTTTTAAATAACGAATTTCGTCAGCACGTGGGCCAGCTTGTACGTTTATTGGTATTTGAAAGCCGGTTAATAAATGTGAGATTGCGTGTTTCGATATTTTAATTAGCTTTTACGAGTTAGCATAAACATTTCAGGATATATCTTTATTACTAAAACATCTGTCCGTTTGCTTGCGATTACATTTATGTACATTACGGATCTGATTGACAGATATCACGGATCTGAATAAAGGATATCACGGATCTGAATGACGGATATCATGGATCTGAATGACGTATATCACAGATCTGAATGACAGATATCATGTATCTGAAAGAGGGATATCACGGATCTGAATGACGGATATCACAGGTCTGAAAGTGGGATATTACGTATCTGAATGAGGGATATCACGTATCTGAATGAGGGATATAACGTTTCTGAATAAGGGATTTCATGGATCTGAATGACAGATATCACGGATCTAAATGAGGGATATCACGGAACTGAATGAGGGATATTACGTATCTGAATGAGGGATATTACGTTACTGAATGAGGGATATCACGGATCTGAATGACGGATATTACGTATCTGAATGAGGGATATCACGGATCTCAATGAGGGATATCACGGATCTGAATGAGGGACATCATGGATCTGAATGACGTATATCACAGATCTGAATGACGGATATCACAGATCTGAAAGAGTGATATTACGTATCTGAATGAGGGATATAACGTTTCTGAATAAGGGATTTCATGGATCTGAATGACAGATATCACGGATCTAAATGAGGGATATCACGGAACTGAATGAGGGATATTACGTATCTGAATGAGGGATATTACGTTAATGAATGAGGGATATCACGGATCTGAATGACGGATATTACGTATCTGAATGAGGGATATCACGGATCTCAATTAGGGATATCACGGATCTGAATGAGGGATTTCACGGATCTGAATGACGGATAACACCGATCTGAATGAGGGATATCACGGATCTGAATGAGGGATATCGAGTAATGCCGATATTAACCAGCTAAACTGTATTTATTTCAGAATGGCGTTTAACGCCATTTCAACATATTTCATTTTATATATTTATA
Organism: Panopea generosa; assembly: GCA_029582155.1. Lineage (NCBI taxonomy): Eukaryota > Metazoa > Mollusca > Bivalvia > Adapedonta > Hiatellidae > Panopea > Panopea generosa. The sequence goes on from CM055899.1 coordinate 85,351,563, forward strand.
AATTCTGTAAAGTTAAAATAAAGATAATGTATTTTATCACCTTATATTTCAGATGTATGGTAATCTTGCACAATACCCCATCTTGCACAATACCCCTGCCGTGTATATTTTTTCCGGGTTATTCTCAAACCCTTCAACACTTCAACCCTTCAACCCCCTTACAATATGATATAATTTACCTCTGGTGTTGGCCCTGAAGCTATAATGTCTCACACAACAATTATTTTTGTAATGTTCTATACATAAATAAATGCACTTCTTGAACACTGGATACATTACCAATGGTTCTAAAAGTGCTTTGTTCCCATAGATAGTCTTCTGTTGGTTCAATTATGCAGAAAAAACATATGAAGTTTACCAGATTGTTTTTTATTCACAATTTTGATGGTTTGATGGCACCTCTTCATTTTACCGTTTGTTGCAGTCTATCACTACACATCTTTAAACAGTTATTGCTTCATCAGACAGTATACAATGGCATCTTGACAGAAATCTTGAAAATGTTCCAATGTTTTGATATGCACAAAGAAATATGACGATTGTATGCATTTTCATTAAAAATGATGACCAACAGCTTTACACATCTCTTATTTCTTTGGCGCCATGTAAGGGAGGTAATTCTTAAGTGAGACCTTGAAGAGTAGAAATTGTCGTGACATGTGACTGAGACCTTTTTCGAACAAGATTCTACCATTTTTAAATATTTAAAGATATGCCTTTCGAATTCATCGCAAGCAACTGTTTTCGATTTAATGTGCAAAAATAAGATGACGGTCGCATATGCATAAAAAAATTCCGGACAAATCGAAAACTCAAAGAACTGCTCAAATATATTGCCATTGTTTCTTAATAAAACTAATTGTAGATGAAGAAATACTTTGAATATGTCATTGTATTGTGTACTTTGGTTTATTTATTTTACTGCATATCCATTTTTATTGAATATGCAACATTACAAAACTTCAGTGTCTAAATACATGCCCATATGTGGATAAATAATTGTTTTTCTACAAAAAATGCTTTATTTTGTAACAAAACTATATATTTGACTTTTTTGATATCTAAAACAAACAAATATTAATGTTCGTAGGTACCTAACAATAATCTACATATCACTGACACTAACCATTCCCCTTTTTCAAAATATAAATAAATAACATACGTGTGTTCATGCCTTAGATTCATTAACAACTATGAATAGATCCTTTACCGATTGAGGTATTTATTAGGCATACATTAAATTCCAACAATGTTATTTCATTTTAACAATTTAGATAGCAAATGAAAGTAAAGTGTGCATGAAAGTCACTTTGAAACAAGAAAATAAATCAATGAATGAAAATAAGACATTAAATGGATATATCTGGCTGGACAGCTAAGCACATTCCGAAACGACGGTTGCTAAAGCAATGAAAATAAGACATTATAGGGATATATCTGGCTGGACAGCTAAGCACATTCCGAAACGACGGTTGCTAAAGCAATGAAAATAAGACATTATAGGGATATATCTGGCTGGACAGCTAAGCACATTCCGAAACGATGGTTGCTAAAGCCTGCCTCTTTACGGCAATGCAGATTTAAATAAATGTATCCGAGATTATCACAATAAGAAATACTTGTCGCGAGAATAGTTCACAAACTGACGAGTTAGTTTGCAAATTTTCCAAAACTGTACGCAGAAAATAGGCCATCAAAATAGAGTTGTTGCAATAATTTTATGAAAATTAGAAATTATCATGTTAAACAATGCTTTACTGTTGGATGTGGAGAAAAATAGTGTACACATTCAATACTAGTTAGAAATATGTATGGCAAGTATCGTTTCTTTTTATTTGTAAAAAAGAACCACCGAAAGAAATCGGTTGATGGTATAAAAGTTTAATGCGCCGGTTAGCTGGGAAATTATAACGGGAAATTGGTTTGTGCCATTTAAAAGATGTTGACTATTACTAGTTATCAGAATGTCCAGAGCAGGTAGACAATTTGTGCTAGCCAGACACAGTGCATAAATATAATATGAACAGAAAAAAGTGACAGCAAAGCATACACCATACCATTAAATCGAAACGTTACAATTTGGTGGTCGGTATATCGAAATCTTGATACAGAGCTGTTGACAACAAACATCAATGACAAAAAAAAAGGAAAGGAAATTTCCGCATGAGTCATGGTCAACATAATATTAGTTGAAAAACAGCGACATACAAGCAGCAAAGAAGGAAAACAATATCGCGGCAAATGTTCTCATAGTCATGCACAAAGAAATATGACAATTTTATGCATTTCCAACAAAAACAAAAAACATCCGCTTTATACACAGCTCTGATTTCTTCGGCGTAAGAATCTAATAAATTCTTCAGGGAGATCTACAAACCATGCTCTTAATTGATTATTTGAAGAACTTACTAGTTATTTGATGCACTTGCATGTATATAAGACATTGATAACAAATTTATTCTATTTCCGAGTTTTTGTACAGACTTTATAAGGGAGATCTTTATATTTATTTTAGAAACTTTAAAATTAATCGTTCTTATTTTAAATCTTATTCGAGTATTTTATGTGAATTATAAAGACTGTTCATAAGATACTATTACATTGTGTAAATTGCTATGTTTGTCCATCAATTTCAATGTGACTAAGCCACGGAGATAATAAAGAAAATCGTCGTTTCGAAGGAATGACCGTAACAAATGTCAATAGCACGTGTGGAAAAAAACCTTTTGTACCATTTATTTCGATATCTTGTATGCTTGTATTATGTATGTGTGGAAAAACAGGTACAAAAATATGTTAAAGCTGAACTAACAAATTTCATTTTATCGATAGAAAGACAAAAAGTTGTTGAGAGGATAGAGTTGTAAACGATGAAAACATGCGTTTAAATATTGAAACATTCGAAGCTTGAGGCACGTTCAAATTCGATTTACAGCTGTATCGAATGAAAAACTGGCTAAGCTGCAGAGGTAGGAACTTTTAATGTCATACTAGCCTTGACAATTACGCATTTACACCTGTTCATGACCATTTCCTATAAGTTCACCGAGCTTTCTCCAGCATATCTTTTCGACATATCTTCTGTGGCCTAGTTGTTATGGCGTCCGCATCGGAAGCGGAAGTTGAAGGTTCGAATCCAGATGGAAACACTTATTTCTGGTGCGACCAGTTGCTCACCCAGCAGCTATTAAAATCAAGGAATACCGACTGTCTAACAGTCTGGCAATGATAGCTTTCGGGAAGTAGCTGGGTACACTATAATGGTGTCTCATAAGCCCAGTGTTGCTGGCTTAAGGTACTCCTGAATAAATGCTTTTTCGTTATAATTTTACGAGCGTTAAAGTACGATTGCAATCTATAAATAAATGGTATATAAATTAGTTTACTTAGAGTGACATATAGTCGCCGAGACTACGAAATAATGTTTTCAAGATGGCGTCTCCACATTTATTGACACCGATAGTCTCCCAGCACTCTAACACTCAACTTACGTATTGGCATTGTTTGATCATATTCGTATTGGGCAAACTCAGCTGCATAGTTTCGCAGTCTTCCTCACATGTGACATCAAATGCGTAATAGTTAGATAAGAAGGTTGTGATGATAATGATTGTATCAAAACGTTATTGAAACGTGTATCTGTAGATGATAGGTGGCAGATGTTGTTATTGATTTAGCATGATAATAGTTTTATCGAACAAAGATCTTGTCGGTTATGTAAATTAGATGTCTGCGTTATGATTTGTCCTGTCTGGTGCTGTTTCAGCGCCTTTCGTATTTAACAACCACATTCCCTTTCTGTTTCAATATGTTTTATTTCATTATTACAATCTACAGCAAAGTTCAACATAGTTATTTATTTGTCACGTAATTTAAGTTTTATAATAGAAAATTATATTATTATCACATTGTTTTATTATCAATTTCATTAACTGTAAACTAGTATCTTTAATTATTTGACTAAATATATTTAAGAAAATGTTTACATTACCAACACCGTGTGCAAGCCAGACATCATAAAATCCCAAAGATTACAAGACGTCACTTATCTATGCTACCCAACTTTATTTAAGTAAGTGACAGCATCATGTTTCAACATGTTATATATAATTTTACAATATTTATTTTCACAGATTTGCAAAATCTTCAAACAATATTATACAATTCTGTAATGTATTGTATTAATAAAAATCATTTTTCTTAATATACCATAATACATCATTTTGTGTTGTACGTTTTATCTTTAAATATATTTATAATACATTGTATGTACTCGTTCAATAGTATTTAAACTATGAAATCCCCAGACTTCGCATAAATAGTTCAGAATAGATAATATAAGTTTATCAAAAAGTTCATATCTATGACTAATAGAAATATCGGAAACATTTATTGGATATTAGTCAATTTAAAATTTGCTTTTTGAGCTTTTCCAGCTAGAGTCATTTGAGCTTCACTGAAAGATGTCATTAAGTGAAAACTACACCAAGATAGGATAAGGACATTACAATTTCTACTTGCTCTCCATTGTAAACAAAACGTAAATTTCTAGGTAGCAATCATGCTTTTCTAGATAAGATTTCTATTGTTTTGTTTATATTGACTCTTAACCTCTACTTGTTGCAATACTCTGACAGAATACCAAATCCTTTTTGTAGTCTTTTAGGGGTTTCAGGTAATAAACCAATATCATCAGTATAAAGAAGAAGAAAAGGTTTGATCATATATGTATTAATACTATCAAAATTATTAAGAATAAAATGCTCGTCAATGTCATTTAATAACATAGAAAATAGAAAAGGCGATAAACATTCTCATTGACGAACCCCTAGCAAACCATTATACATATTCCTAACAACAGTTAACATTTTACCTCTAATACCAAGTTGTAAAAATTTAGTCCATAAACGGTTCATTTTTACATAATCAAAGGCTTTGCTTAAATCTATAAAACTACAATGCATTTCTTACCTGCAATAATCATGTGCGAATTTAGATCATGGAGAACAAAATTATTATCAGTTGTACCCATACCCTTTCGAAAGCCTGCCTGTGCTTCAATATATACGTGATAATTTTCAGCTCAGTTTTTAGCCTGTTGTTAAGAATTTTAGTAAATAATTTTCCAGTTAAGCTAAATGATGTAATGCCACTGTAGTTATCTGTGCTTTTAACGCTTCCTTATTATGTAAAGGAATAATGACGCCATCCGCCCATGTTTTTTGGGAAATTTCCTGTGTCCAAAATAGTATTTAATAATGTTAATAAGTATGGTAACAATATATTCGTGCCATGTAATAAATATTTATTTAAAAAATAATCATAACCTGTACTCCTTTCATTTTTAAATTATTTAATTGCATCTATAATCTCATTATTACTAATATATTCGTCTGGTTCATCGAACATGATCTTAAACTCACCTTTCACAAGACGTTCATTGAAATACAAAGCATCCTCATCCGGGTTAAAAAAGTGATACATTTAAAACATTGTTCAAAATTAGACAATGATACATTTGACTTTGCATATGAAGTTTGTTTCAACATATTACAATACAGTTAAGCATTATATCTATATATTTCCAATTTCTTAGTTTGGTTAATTCTTTTTATAAGTTTTTATCTCATATTTGTATTCAGACCTGGACTTTGCAAGTAAAATTCTATTTTCTTCAGATTTACATGATCATAAAGAATTCAAATATGTATGGGAAATATTTCTCTTTTCTTCACACTTATCATCAAACCAAGTATTTTTAATAATATTTTTATTTTTGTTATTTTTTTATATTTCCTTTCTGAACAATGGATTGGTGGTTACATTCATGAGACTCGAAAACGTATTTTTAAACTATCCTCAACGCCCTTACTATTAATACATGATTCTGTATTTATATAAAAATATTCAAATTTTCTGTAAAATATACATAATTTAAAGCGTTAACATACGCATCTTTATGTTCACTATTCCAGCTGTATTTGCTTTCTAAAGAAAATAACTGTCAGAATGTGTACGCCTTTGCCAGTGTATTACACTTTGAACAGTTGAACAGACTAATAACCAACCCCCCCCCCCTTCCCCCTCCCCCCAACCCCATCCCACTCCCTAAAAGAAAAAGAATATACGGTAAAAATATTTGAGATGAAATCGAAAACTGAGTCAGGGTAATGCAAATAAGTTTTTAGCTCTATAGGACTTTTGCGTGTCGTAAATCATTTTGCGTCTGTCGTTTGTCGTCTGTCGTCTGTCGTCTGTCGTTAGCAGCCCCATCTATGAAATGTCTTCCTGCTATACTCAAATTTCACATGTGTGTTTCTAATGTGTGTGACTTTTGTTTGTGATTTAACTTCTAAAAATGTTAATAAAACAACTTTGAAAATCTTCATGAGTCATCAAACAGATTTTGAAAATATTTAGTTAGAAATGATCACAATGGTTTTGCTTACTGGAACTGGTTTTACATCAATATTTACACAAAGATTGTTTGATCAAGGAGATTTAGATTTGCTATAATGACTGGACTCGACTGTCTAAAGTGACCAGGAAGAGTTTTAAAAAATTCTTTATTTTTAGTTTGATTTGTTCCAATAAGGAAAATTTGACGACGAGTTGGAGTGCATTAGATTACGTGTTGACCGTCCACGCCAGAGATTTAAAATAGTGTCTATTCATAACAAATCTTTATGATTTAAAAATTGAAGGTAGGACAAATAAAGGGACTGAGATGGATGGAGGCATGAAAGATAAATTGTATGTAAAAACTGAAATTTTCATTTTAAATACCTTTTTGAATAAAAATAACAATTTTGTCCAGTAAGAGAGTTTTAATTTGTGAAATTTCAAACAATATTATGATCACTGAAATACAGTATAATTTCATCAGGTCCTCCTGTGTCTGTTGTTTCAGTTTTAATTATGCATGGAATACCTTAAAACTCGGCTATCAGTACTACCAATACTTTGATATAAAAACTGGCGTGTAACCGCCATTTATTGTAAAACTGATATTGTTAAAACATGTTATATAATAGACTGCTGCCGTCTGATTGTTGTCACTATCATAGACGACACGTTTGACTAGGAATAACTCCAAATACTTAGGTAATTTATTTCAACTTATATAATTATGTTTATATTTTATCTATATTTGATGCTTTATCTATGTTTAATATTTGAACAATGTTATGAAATAGTTATTTCATAATTCCTGTTCCAGAAATTAAGTCGATGTATTTTTGTGAATCAACGGAACAACTATCTATTTATAGCAATTTAGTATTTGCTTGCAGTTTTCGATCACTACATGAATTCGATTACTTCTAAGAATTACGAATATCGCGCATACGTAGTTCTGCCCAAATGTCAATATTAACAAACAGTATCTACGTGGACATTGGAATGAATACTACCGCTACAAGTAAAAATATAATTTTATGATACAGAACTGAACAAATGTAATTCTTCCTCTATCCATCTTTCAGTTTAGATAAAACTTTGACAAAAGCTATGGTTGTTTACGAATATCGATTCCAACTACGTCTGTGGAAAACTGATACAATACAAGTCAATGTTTTATAAATATCTAGTAGAAATACCCCTCTTTTAGAAATTTGTTAAAAAAAGTAAATAGTTTAAAATGCTTGTTATAAGTGGATAAGAAGAGTTGAGGTTATAGAAGTACATTAATAAAGTTTAATATCAGTGTTTTAATTGGTTACTATGTCATTTATTTTGAAAAATTAACCAACCATATGCTGAAACATGTCTTCTGTTTTCTTAACTCCCTCTTTGTTTTCCTTTAAGACTTTTATCCCTCTTACAAAATATATACTATTTCATCAAACATTATTTTATAGCGAACATTATCTCAATATTTTGAGTGTTTATAAAGCAAATTTTATGAAAAAAGCCAAGCATTATGAATTGTCTATATGTAAAAAAACTTCTAATATTATTGTATTATATTGTATTCTGACCATGTTCATTGATATACTATGCTTATTTATGAAATAAAAAATCAATTATATAAGATTAAAAATTCCTCCCTTACATGACAGTAGCAAGAAATTAGAGATGTGTAAAGCACTTGGCCATTATTTTTGTTGAATGCATAAAATTGTCATATTTCTTTGTGCAAATGGGAACATTGGAACCATTTTATGATTTAACATCACAGTTAAAAGATGCTTAGTCAAACAATCAAAATTGTGAAAAAGCACCCTGGTCAACCACGTGTTTTTTTTCTGCACAATGGGACCAACAATCGACTATCTATGGGAACAAGGTACTTTTAGACCATATGTATTGTATCTATCAAGTGTACCAGAAGTATATGTATCTATATATAGAACAATACAAACTTAATTGTTGTGTGAGACGATAACGCTACTCAATATTTTGACGAAAATATTGGAAATACAAAAGTAGTGGGTATAAAAATAGGGAAACATATGACCAAAAAGACCGTGGCATTCGAAGACCACCACTAGCACAGCATAAACATAATCAACATATAGAATAGTACAGTACATACAGAAGACCACCACTAGCACAGCATAAACATAATCAACATATAGAATAGTACAATAGATACAGAAGACCACCACTAGCACAGCATAAACATAATCAACATATAGAATAGTACAATACATACAGAAGACCACCACTAGCACAGCATAAACATAATCAACATATAGAATAGTACAATACATACAGAAGACCACCGCTAGCACAGCATAAACATAATCAACATATAGAATAGTACAATACATACAGAAAACCACCACTAGTACAGCATAAACATAATCAACATATAGAATAGTACAATACATACAGAAGACCACCACTACTAGTCTAGCACAGCATAAACATAATCAACATATAGAATAGTACAATACATACAGAAGACCACCACTAGCACAGCATAAACATAATCAACATATAGAATAGTACAATACATACAGCAGACCATGGTTTATCAATCTGGTTACCGTTGCCACGTTATATTCACACGCACGCGAAAAGTCAATTTATATTGTTATTATTAAACTTATATATGGATATTTAGAAGATTTGGTTTATCAATCTGGTTGCCGTTGCCACGTTATATTCACACGCACGCGAAAAATCAACGCTTTATGTGCGTACAGTAATACTAATTTATATTGTGATTATTAAACTTATATATGGATATTTAGAAGATTTGGTTTATCAATCTGGTTGCCGGTGCCACGTTATATTCACACGCACGTGAAAAGTCAATTTATATTGTGGTTATTAAACTTTAGAAGATTTGGTTTATCAATCTGGTTACCGTTGCCACGTTATATTCACACGCACGCGAAAAGTCAACGCTTTATGTGTGTACAGTAATAATAATTTATATTGTGATTATTAAACTTATATATGGATATTTAGAAGATTTGGTTTATCAATCTGGTTGCCGGTGCCACGTTATATTCACACGCACGTGAAAAGTCAACGCTTTATGTGTGTACAGTTATACTTATTTATATTGTGGTTATCAAACTTATATATGGATATTTAGAAGATTTGGTTTATCAATCTGGTTGCCGGTTGCACGGAAATTTACGCTAAATAATATTATACTATTATTCATTCATTGGATATAAGTTTGTTTTCGTCTTCATTTGATTTTTTTTTCAGAACAACATGATTGCTGGCGTAAGAATAAACTTATTGTTGGTACTGTTCAGTGTGTATTGGATGGCATGGACAGCCACTAACCCAGCCCATCTTACCAGAATTGAAAGGTTGATATTTATTCAGTTATTTCTTTTTAAACAATTTCTTTCAATGTTAGGTATTTAAAATATATGGGTGTCTGAAAATCTTAATATTAAGCACTACCATAAAATTATATATATATATATATATCACGATCGCTGACCGTCGAGTTTATAGGTTCGAGCTGAGCTCGATTTAAACAATTTATTTAAAGGATGGTGGTTCTACTAAGACCAAAAATCCGTCTGGCATATATAACATGTATTTTGTCGGAAAATAATGGTTAGCCTCCATTAACATAACATTGGAGATATCATGTCATATTGAAAATATATACGACTCATAGTTGACCAATATATGAATCTCCAGAAATGGCAAAGCTTTTTTAGACTGGTTATAAGAAAATATCATACTGGAAGAAAGATGGACATTTTCATAAAAAGATTGATCACAGTATAAATGTAAAGGAATGTAATAAGCCTATGACAAAGTTTTGATATACCACTACAGAGTCATCACTCGGTATTTTCCGTTTAATTAAGTCTCGCTCACGTAAAATGCCGAGCACCTTACTTGGCAAAAAACCTAAATGACGTCAAATTGTCATGGTAAAATTATCTTATGATCTTATTTTAAAACGTTACGCCATGCGATGGAAATTAATTTGCTCCATGTTTGTTAAGAGTTAATCTGAAAAATAAATTATAAGAATGCTATTTTTCTGAGTTAAGTGACAGAAAAAATCTTAAATTATTGAATTTGCTGGCAAAACATTTATAGGCCAAATGCTTGGCAAAGCCTGTCATAATATAGTTTGCCAACCAGTTTTGTCTCGTTTGTCTAAAGCATATTGAATAATTGCTAATTTATATTATTTGACAAAACGAGCTCGTCCTTTGACGTTTTCTGTTATCATCTTTGTTTAGAGACAATGTTGTGTGTCCCCTTCTTTATAAAACGTGTTTTTCTTTCCTGGGCTTAAACTCATCAAATCAGATTCAAACTCTAAATCTGAAATGTTGCATTAATAAACATTAAGTTTGCAAAAACAGTCAATTTTAATTTTACATTCTTAAAAAATATTAAAAATAAATGTTTTATAACAAAACTTTTGCTATTAAATAGTATTCAAAAATCGGCTATTTTAAGTTTTATTTGAATTTAAGCCAGTTGTTTTAGGACTTAATCTAACCGTATGGAGATATATTTTGGCAACTTTGAAATCGATTGTCTTGATGCTCATGAACATGTTGCTATTTGGAGATATTAATTTCAAAGTAATTCTGTCTGAAACTTCATTTTGGAGAATAAAGTAACGTTTTAAATAAATCAAGTGGTATCTAATAAGTTTGAAAATATGATTAATGATATGATATTTCTATCTCATATAAAAAAGATAATGAAATTAAACATGTTTTATATAGTTTTTGTCATATTTGACCACATATGTGGGAAATATGACTTTTGCCATAGTCCAGACCCTTTCCACAATAGAAATGAAGTTAAGGTTTCTGCAAACACATGGATATACATGTAAAATTGCAACATGTAGATATAAATAGATTTCAAAATTTATCTCTTGAACGTTTTCAAATAAAACGAAGGCGGATATACACGTTTTTGGTCATTCTTGCATACCAGACACCGATTTTCAAGTTTTTTTTTATCTTAGATATGTCATCTTACACCTCTTCCACCACGTGCCTTTCCTACCTTCCTGGCGCGGTGATGTGATGTCCTAAAATATGTAGCGTGAATTATATGATTTGATGTCTTGAAAGCGGTCGTGATCAAAAGACGATTAAGCAACTTGAAACAACGCTTCAATGTGTTTGGTATGCATTTACTAATCGGATAGAAATTTATAATCTTTTGGGATGACTGTTTTCGCGGTAACTTCACAGAACGTCTTTCGCGCCAAAACACTGTCGTCCATCTGGACGGAAATTTCTATCCGAAGCTCAAACCTGCAAACCAAAAAAAGTCTAATATTCTGGACACTTTTATTTGTTACTCATTTACAACAATAGTATTTATACATTTTGATATGAAGACAATATGGAAATTGATAGTCAAGTAAAATAAATACAAGTAGATATCATAATATTTTCACATTTTCAATCACACTATGGCTTTCAAAATGTAAGATGATTACATTATATAAATGGTTATACTATTTGTATTTATATTAAATAAAACACAAAACACTGTTCGTTTTAGCCAAATGCTAAAGTCGTTGGGATTAATTAACCTTTGCAGTCCAGATCACCATACGCAACAGATACTACGTTTTTACTCATCGAATTCCATTTTTTTCATCTATTTTATATAATGAAGAAGCAACAAAGTGAATAATAAAAATACATTGTTGACATTGTATTATTTGACTATTAAAACTGATTGCATAAAATAAAACGCTACACTCATATCAATCAAATTAGGAAGGCGTATGGATATTTATTGAACCAAGACTGACTATCAGTACTTTAAGTTCTTTGATTTATTATACAGGGCTGATTCTTCTCAAACCATCGTTTAAATGTTTTGCTTAGGTTTCAGTCAAAGACTATATGTGCATGTCAATATTGAAACCAGTCTTCACATATTTCAGATCTGCTTATGTCGTTACTCAATACTTAAATGATAGCTGGGCAGTTTGGTACGCTACTCTGGATGTCAACCGGGACTCTAAACTATCTATAGTAGATAGAGACATTTGCAGGTAATTAATGACTCTAGAAATACTTTTTTATGATATAGTATATAGTCAAATAGATAGGTAATGTGTCATGGGAATTGTGTAACTTTACAATCTTATTTTATGGTCAAGATATGACATTTTTGTTTGGCATGAGATCGGTTTTATATGGCTTATGCATCACTTAACGTAAACACATAAAACTTATGTAAACATATCTCACACGATACCAAAACCAGACCCCCCCCCCCCCCCCCCCCCCCCAGAACTGCCTAGAATTTTTTTTTAAAGAAGCATGTTTGATTCGTAGTTCACCACGTTCTTATTTCATGTTGTGCGATCTCAGTATATTAGCTTTATTTACCAACACACCTTGTTTCCATGATGATATTCAATATACCTAAAACATCTTTGAAATCGCAAAATATGGTTGAAAGGGAATGGCCGTATCTAAGATTGAGACAACTTGTTACCGGACCAGTTTACCTGAAACTGTATTTAACTTACATGCATGCTATATATTTTAATATGTGTTAAATGGCAATAAAATATGTTTAAACTATGATTTATCTTTCTTTTGTAATCGAATGGAGTCACCGTTTTTCAATTATTGTAGTTCTTTGGCATTTCTATCATAAAACTTTTGTTTTGTTGCTCATCGTTCAATTTGTTTGATTTGACGCGTTTGTGTCTCTTTATGTTTTAGTTGTTTATGCATGACTGGTAGATTTGATCTTATTCTTCGGTTCATTAACAGTTGTTCTGTTGAAACTTATCCAACAATTGGTGTATCCCTATAATTAAATTAAGGATGGCAACGAATGGCAATATTGATATTCGAATATTCGGTCATTCTTTCGAACGAATATTCGAATATATTCGGTCAAAATCTTAAAAATAAATAATCATCAACTTTCTATCCCGAACGTTTTTACTCGCCATATTTGTTACTTTCTCTTTCAGCGGAAACGGTGCTGATGTATAAATACTAAAAAGCAAACAATTGGAATATCATTGTCGTCAAGATTCAACATGACGTGGAACTCGAGGATGCATAATTAATAATAATAAATTAATACATGCTATGTTATATTAGCTTTACTAAGTTAAATATTCGTATGTTTGTATAGTTTATAAGTAATTAACTATTTATAAATGAAATTGAAAAACAAACATAAACAATATATATAGTAAATTCGTCTACTACTTGACGCATTTATTATTCACAAGTACATAAACGGCCTTCAAATCAAAGAAGTGTGCTCTTTAATTAGGTATAAGATTGGTAAATAAACAAACTTGCTCTCACCTTTTCAAAACAGGGTGATTTACAACAGACCGTAAAGGCAGATCGATGATTAAAATTGCCTAAGGCAAACAATTAAAGGATTACCGACCAGGACTCCTTATCACCTTGACAAACTCCAATTGACACCCGTCTTAGGAGGAAATCGATAATTACCGTGTCTTAACCTGGCTCCTGTTTCACCAACATATACTTAAATACTTAAAAACTTAAATCTAGGAAAAGCAGCCATGTGATCATGATTTTAGACTGGTTCCAGTAAAACTGCATATTGTGTCATTGATATTGATTATATAATAGATAAATAACCAGTCAAAACTTAGTTAAGTTTTTAAGTATTTAAGTTAAATGTTGGTGAAACAGAAGCCAGGTTGATATAACACCTTTCAAAACCATTTGTGGCAAAAATATTGAAATTGAAAATAAATAAAGAAAACAATTTGAATTTACTATATTTTTTAAATATTTTTTTGTTGTTGCGAATATTCGAATATCAATATTCGTTGACATCCTTAAATTAAATATAGCCATATAAGAATAGTTTCCTTCTTAGCCCATTTTTAAGAAAATTGTTTGGTGATTAAATCCCCATTATTTTGCAAATATTGAATATTGAATATAATGCATTATCTGGCATTACCACAATAGGCAAACCGTGACGTGCAAATATTGACTTTATGTGATTTATATCCGTTCTAGATGTCATGTTTTCCAACTTTGCCGATTCAAAATATCTTGATTAATAATCTATTAATAAATAATTTGAACTTTTCTGTTGGAACAGATTTGTTGCAACTTTCTACCACGGTAGTTCACATATTGTTGATGGTATTAATTGTTTCATTTCAAATGGAGTGTCTGTATTCTAAGCTTACTACAATTGCTTAAATAGTCATGAATTTACTCATTCATTTATCTCTAGTGCCCTTGATATCATTATCTTCTCTCTTTTCATAGTGTTACAAGTCACTATTTGTAATTCAGGGACTGGGGTGTAATGCATTCAAAAACACATATCTGTGGAACAATTCTTCTTTAATAACGAACTTTACTATTCAGAGGATGCTTGAAAAGTGGTTCAAAACTACAAATACATGCATACATCCCAGAGAATCATAGAATAACATAGTCTCCCCGTTCTTATCATTTAATACTAAATAAAAACAAATCTAATTGGCAGTTGGCAGTGATTAATGGTGTGTAAACGCACACGTTCGGAAACAGAGGACATTAAAGTACAGGTCAAGTATGGGTCTCACGCTCTGATTAATGTCAGCTGACAGAGTTAAAGTACAGAATTTTAACACATAGTACGTTGATTACGGGACTATATAGTAACTCCGTATTCACTACACAGCATTGAGTACGGTTCTAGGGAATATCATGGTTAGGAAATGCCATGATACTCATTATTGAATTACACAAGACTACCTTATAAATATATAGTGACCAACTTCTACTAATCAGTTCTCAGCAGATCTGATCTGAGGGGATATCGGATTTTTTAAGATATTTTTTAATTATGGCGCTTTTTAGGTACGAGCAATCTGCCGGGTGCTTCTTTACAAACATCACAATTTAATTAAATAACAATTTTTAACATACTTTTAGTCCATTGTGTACCAATATCTGATACATCATGGGAGATTAGCGGTGGTTGGTCACATTTTAATAGTGTGGTGTACTAGCAAAATATTGCAAGGCTGACGAACATTTTTCAATAAATTAATTATTCATAAACTTGCGTAGCTCAAACTATGATATAGCGGTACCTGCCGCTATATTATAAAAAAAAAATGGTTGAACACTTTTAGAAGTTATTACAACTTTCTAGTTTACCATATAAATACAAATATACAATTTAAAGTATATAAATAACAATGTACGTGTGTACAGGGTTATATGGTTCACCATTAACAGTAAATACTACTGTATAATGGTTTTAGAGAATGTCAAATGATGTTATTAGTATCATAGGCATTCAATATAGAGCTATGCAAGACGATCGACTGAAAATATACTAATATATGAAACCTCATTTACTTAAACATTAATACCTGTGTAGCCATATTCTTTTAAGTCAAGTACCATACCAGCAACAAAATAATATTGTTGCTGGTTTTACGGCATACTTTAGTTTGTTGATATTTATATATTGACAATTACTCTCTGTATGTGGTATATACGGTTGCTAACGGTACTGTCATACAAATAAAATATTACCATAGCAACTGAGCACAATTAGTGTGCACAGATAAACAATCAGCGGGAATCATTCCTGTTGAGGGTTCAAGTTGGGTCGGACGCTTATGATATCTCAAGCAAATTTATTTGCGCTATAAGCAAAAGCGTCTGGCCTAATATATAGGTTTTACACATACCATAGTAATGCTAGTACAATCGGTACTAATATTTTTAAATCATATTTTGGCTGCACAAGGTAGAGTAGAATGCCTGGAGTCTCAATAATTATACATTAGTATTTGAATATTGAAGTAAATCGTATAAAGTCTGCATCAATATAAGCAATTAAAAATAACTAATTAAACAACTGATTAAGTAAAAATAGGAATGTCCATATTTATAAAACAATAAGTGTTTAAACTCCATAGTGGGTAATCACCGATTATCGCCGTCATCTTCATCATCATCATTATCATTAATTTTAAATGATCATCTTATCTTTTAATATAATCACCTTACTTTTTAAGCAATCATCCTGTTTTTTAAATAATCATCTTATCCGGCTCGCCAAAATGACTTAGGTCAAAGTGCGAGGGTAAAGAAACACTTATACATACATACATAGTACGTCAATTCATATATGAAAGTCTCTGTATGTGAACAATGGTTAGAGTTCAGACTGTAATTCATTTTTTGCTTCTGGCCAACCAATAAGAATTACTTCTTCAATAACATCATCGTGTCATCATCTGTTGAGTGATGATTTATTTTCTTCAATCTTCGATAGCAGATTGGTAATTTATTAATCACGTGATATAATATTATACTGTTGTTTTCCAAACACATATGTCAATCAAAAATCATATTTCTGTAATCCCAATAGTATTCTTTGTAGCCTATGTGGTTCACCGCCTAGTGGCATTTTAGGTAAACTTTTCAGCAGTTTGTGATTATAACGTAAAGTCACTTTATTTCCATACCTATACATAAAGAAGCGTTCTAACGAGAATTACATACCATTTCATTCTTTTTTTATTATTGCGTTATTATCTCGTTTCTACATTGATCAGCGAACTTGAAGCATGTGCGATTGGCTTGTTATCCTGTAAACATGCGCATCCCATAACATTTGTTTGGGTAGAAATACATTAATTAAGGTTTTCTTGATTTGACATGACCTTCAAGATGGGTGTGGATTCATAGTGATCCCCGTATGTTGGTTTATATATAAAAAAAGTCCCGATATTGTTCCTGATTTCTAAAAGTTGTCGAAATCATTTTCAAGTATTGAAAAAAAAACATAGGCGCAGCCTTTATCGAATTTTCGTCGTAACAATTATAAACGCGTGATAATCGCTCATGATAATTGGAATCCCAGCTTAATATAGACTTTTCTTCGGTTAAAATGACTTCTACTTTCGCTTCAAAAACCTTGAAAGCAAGTTTCTGATTGGTTCGTTATGTGCTTTTTAATTCCTTATCAGATCGCTTTTTTAAGTGTGAGATTTTCCTCTCGTAGAATTCTTTCTTATTTTTTTCTGAAAACGCCCCGCATACAATTCTGTTTCTGATCAAATCATCTATAATATCACCAAATTCACAGTTTAATGTAATGTTTCTCAGTTCAGTGACATATTGATCAACTGTCTCATTGTTTTTTATTTCCTCTTAATGAACTTATGACGTTCCATTGTGATATTTCTTTTTGGAATGCTTTATTTTTCAAACTCTTTTAATAAAGGCTTCATCTTATTATTAGCATCATCACTAATCCCGAAAGTGTTGAATATGTCTGTCATCCTGTCCTGTCCTGATGTACATAACTGGTTGGCATTTCACTTAAAACAGAATCAAAAAATAATGCTGACGTATTCCTCCATTTATTTCATCTTTCAGATAAACTTCCTTCGGATCAAAAATTCATTTCCGGAGATTGTGCATGCGTCAGTGCTTATGTCAGTTTGTGCGTGCGTGTGTGCCTACGTGCGTGCGTGTGTGTGTGCGTGCAGGCGTGACAGACAGGCAGGCAGGCAGGCAGACAGGCAGGCATGATGGAGGGCAGGCAGGAAGGAAGAAGGAAGGCAGGCAGGCAGGCAGGCAGGCAGGCAGGCAGGCAGGAAGGAAGGAAGGAAGGAAGGAAGGAAGGAAGGAGGAAGGCAGGCAGACAGGCACGCAGGCAGGCAGGCAGGCAGGCAGGAAGGAAGGAAGGAAGGAAGGAAGGGAGGGAGGGAGGGAGGGAGGGAGGGAGGGAGGGAGGGAGGGAGGGTGGGAGGGAGGAAGGAAGGAAGGAAGGAAGGAAGGAAGGAAAGGAAGGAAGGAAGGAAGGAAGGAAGGAAGGAAGGAAGGAAGAAAGGCATGTACTTATCATGGTTATTCTGTGTATTGTGTTAATGCTGATTTTGACGGTTGTGTCCTTTGATGCTGCGTCTTTTATTTCTCACATATGTTCTTATGTTTTTTATTCTATCTTTATAACAGAAATGGTTTGGTTGGCGCATATAATTTGTCATTGGAAGATAAAGAAGACACGGAATCCAAAATGAATTATTGGTGGAACAACCTCATTTTCAATGGCAACGAATCGAACGAGTTATCTTTAAATAACTTTATTAACATCTTAACAGGACATTATCTTGGAAACAAAACCAATTTCAGAGCAAATGCTGTGGTATTTCACAGTATCATTTTAGAAGCAGCAGACGTCAATGAAAATGGGAAAATGTCATTAAATGAGACCATTAATCTTTTCAGAGCTTTCGGAATTCTCGATGAGTCATTGACCGAGGATTATTTCAATGCCTTCAATCCTACACAGGGAGAGGTACCATTTGACAATATCAGTAGGGCCTGGGCAGATTTTACCATTATCGATCACAACAATACTAATAATTTCATCAGATACTATATTAATCAGTTTCTGGGCTAAGAAGGTTTCTTATGCGTCTGTGCTCAGTTTATTTTTCTTATAATACAACACATGTATATAAGTTGAAAGTAATGTTTGTGTAATTGTGTTGTTAGATAAGATTTTTTTCTTTTATAAATTAATTCCTATGGTACAGGTAAATATTTACTTTAATTAATTCTAATGGAACGGTGCTTGTACTGTTGCAGTTTGTGGAAGAAGTAATCAACACTTTATAAAGTTTATTAATTGTATTCTTGTTTGTAAATGTTCATATACCAAGTAGAGCACGTATAAAGTACAAATTATAAATAGTAACACATGTAGCCGTAGAACAGCACAATACTTGTTTAAGGCCAGTAATCGTGATGAATGTAGTATTGATGTCCAGTAACGAAGTTTCTAAAAATATTAAGTAATCGGAGTATTTCCGATTGTTATTAATTGAAGTAAATAGATTAAGTTGGTTATAGTTTTGCATCTTGAATTTAGAATATATAAACGTTTTTGAAATCTTAGTAAGAACGGAAAATATCCACTTCTTAGAGACGGTATAATTAAATTACGTCCGAACTCTTTGACTGCCGAAATCAGAATGTATTTTATGGATACTATAGACATAAAGTAGACTGTATAAAAACTGTTGTCATAGAAATTAAGACATAACGCTGACCTGTTTGATAATCATTAAATACAGATATAGACTAACAATAAAAAGTGCGAAACAGGTGTACACTACCTAAAAGCATAATCGCATTGAGGTTTAAGACTACATACTAAAGACGGAAATTAGAAAATGTTATCTACTTCAGGAATTAATGAAATGTTTAACTTGATAAAACTGATATACAATAATAAACTTTTGAATTTAAATACAAAATGGGCAAGGTAGAGAAACAGCCTTTGAACAATTCACACTATTTACCTTACTAATGATTTATATTACCAGAGTAAATCAAAGGGAAGCACAAAACACAACAAGAAATAGAAAAAAAGCTTGGCTGAGGTTTTATCTTGTATCGGTTTAAGCTTCCTTTTGAACAAAACGAACTCCATGCCTCTAAAAGTCTAGAAAAACTGATAAAACACACAAGCCTTTAATCAGTCTTGTTGATGCGTTGATACACTTTTGTTGTTGTTGTTGTTGTTGTTGTTGTTGTTGTTGTTTATCTTTGCCAATTGTTTCTTTGTCAATATTTTTTAAATTAATATTGCCACTTTTGCACTATTATAATCACTGTCAGCTGGCTAGGACTTTTGTCTTTGATATTTGCACTCACTAATATATACGTTTGTTTATACTTAAATCTTGTCAGAACTATAATATGAAATAAATGACTCTTTGCTGCATGATAGAATTGTAATTCTCTTATTCCACAGTGTCATATGTCATTGCCATAGATCATGAACAAACATTGAATGCACATATGCTTGCCCATGATATGTTTAAGATTGTAGATTCAATTTCTCGCCAGGTCGTAATTAATAACGTTGGATGCTACAAGAAGCTTTTACATAATAATTTTCTAAGGCGAGAACAATGCTAATTCTGAAAACAAATCGTACTGGTCAGGTATGTGTAAAATAGTTTTCATTCTAGATTGAGAATTACTCTTTGAGCTTTTGCATTCATTTTGAATGACAGTTTTGGGTCCTCCGTGACCGATGCCAGTAAAGTGTGACTCAATAGTTACACTGAGATAGTACTGGCTTCCTGAAACATGAATTGACGAGACAGAACTAGCCTCCTGAAACATGACTCAATGAGATAGCACTAGCTTCCTGAAACATGAATTAATGAGATACATGTAGTACTGGCTTCCTGAAACATGAATTAACGAGATAGTACTAGCCTCCTGAAACATGACTCAATGAGATAGCACTGACTGTCTGAAACATGACTCAATGAGATAGCACTAGCCTCCTGACACATGGCTTAATGAGTTAGTACTGGCTTGCTGAAACATTACTCAATCATTGCCTACTAGTTCCTGAAACATGCCTTGATGAGATAGTACTGACTGTCCGAAACATGACTCAATGAGAAAGTACTGGCTTCCTGAAACATGAATTAACGAGATAGTACTAGCCTCCTGAAACATGACTCAATGAGATAGCACTGACTGTTTGAAACATGACTCAATGAGATAGCACTAGCCTCCTGACACATGACTCAATGAGTTAGTACTGGTTTGCTGAAACATTACTTAATCATTACTCTCTAGCCTCCTGAAACATGACTTGATGAGATAGTACTGACTGTCCGAAACATGACTCAATGAGAAAGTACTGGCTTCCTGAAAAATAACTTAATGAGATAGCGCTGGCTTCCTGAAACATGACTCAATGAGAGATTACTGACTGTCTGAAACATGACTCAATGAGATAGTACTAACTTCCTGAAACATGACTTAATGAGATAGTTCTAGCTTCCTGAAATATGATTCAATGTGAGAGTACTGACTGTCTAAAACATGACA
Organism: Panopea generosa; assembly: GCA_029582155.1. Lineage (NCBI taxonomy): Eukaryota > Metazoa > Mollusca > Bivalvia > Adapedonta > Hiatellidae > Panopea > Panopea generosa. Next base: position 85,372,886 of record CM055899.1, read on the forward strand.
TAATGAGATAGCACTAGCTTCCTGAAACATGCAAATGAGATAGCACTAGCTTCCTGAAACATGATTTAATGAGATAGCACTAGCTTCCTGAAACATGATTTAATGACAAAGAACTGGCTGTCTGAAACATGACATAATGAGATAGCACTAGCTTCCTGAAACATGATTTAATGAGAAAGAACTGAATGTCTGAAACATGACATAATGAGATAGTACTAGCTTCCTGGAACATGATTTAATGAGATAGCACTAGCTTCCTGAAACATGATTTAATGAGAAAGAACTGAATGTCTGAAACATGACATAATGAGATAGTACTAGCTTCCTGAAACATGATTTAATTATATAGCACTAGCTTCCTGAAACACGATTTAATGAGATAGAACTGACTGTCTGAAACATGACATAATGAGATAGTACTAGCTTCTTGAAACATGATTTAATGAGATAGTACTAGCTTCCTGAAACTTATTTTAATGAGAAAGAACTGACTGTCTGAAACGTGACATAAAGAGATAGTACTAGCTTCCAGAAATATGATTTAATGAGAAAGAACTCGCTGTCTGAAACATGACATAATGAGAGAGCACTAGCTCCCTGAAACATGCAAATGAGATAGCACTAGCTTCCTCAAACATAATTTAATGAGATAGCACTAGCTTCCTGAAACATGATTTAATGAGAAAGAACTGACTGTCTGAAACATGACTCAATGTGATAGCACTAGCTTCCTGAAACATGATTTAATGAGAAAGAACTGGCTGTCTAAAACATGACTCAATGAGATAGTACTTGCTTGCTCAAACATGACTTAATGACATAGTAATGGCTTCCTGAAACAAGACTTAATAAGATAGCACTAGCTTCCTGAAACATGATGAAATGAGAAAGAACTGGCTGTCTGAAACATGACTCAATGAGATAGTACTGGCCAGCTCAAACATGACTTAATGAGATAGTACTAGCCTCATGAAACATGACTCAATGAAAAAGTACTGGCTTCCTTACACATGACTTAATGAGATAGCGCTGGCCTCCTAAATCATAACTCAATGAGATAGTACTGGCTTCCTGAAACATGAATTATTGCGAAAGTACTGGCTTCCTGAAACATGACTCAATGAGATAGCAATAGCTTCCTGAAACATGAATTAATGCGAAAGTACTGGCTTCCTGAAACATGACTCAATTACATAGCACTAGCTTCCTGAAACATGACTTAATTAGATAGTACTGGTTTCCTGAAACATCACTTAATGTAATAGTACTAGCCTCCTAAAACATGACTCAATGAGTTGGTACTGGCCTCCTGAAACATGACTCAATGAGATAGCACTAGTCTCCTGAAACATGACTTAATGAAATAGCACTAGCTTTCTGAAACTGAGTTAATAAGATAGTACCAGCTTTCTGAAACATGAGTAAATGAGATAGCAATAGCTTCCTGAAACATGATTTAATGAGATAGCACTAGCCTCCTGAAACATGACTTAATGAGTCAGTACTGGCCTCCTGAAACACAACTCAATGAGATAGCAATAGCCTCCTTAAACATGACTTCATGAGATAGCATTAGCCTCCTGAAACATGATTTAATGAGAAAGAACTGGCTTTCTGAAACAGGACTCAATGAGATAGCACTAGCTTCCTGAAACATGATTTAATGAGAAAGAACTGGCTGTCTGAAACATGACTCAATTAAATAGTACTAGCTTCCTGAAACATGATTTAATGAGATAGCACTAGCTTCCTGAAACATAATTTAATGAGAAAGAACTGGCTGTCTGAAACATGACATAATGAGATAGCACTAGCTTCCTGAAACATGCAAATGAGATAGCACTAGCTTCCTGAAACATGATTTAATGAGATAGCACTAGCTTCCTGAAACATGACTTAATTGGATAGTACTGGTTTCCTGAAGTATCACTTAATGAAATTGTACTAGCCTCCTGAAACATGACTCAATGAGTTGGTACTGGCATCCTGAAACTTGACTCAATGAGATAGCACTAGTCTCCTGAAACAAGACTTAATGAAATAGCACTAGCTTTCTGAAACATGAGTTAATGAGATAGTACTAGCTTTCTGAAACATGCGTAAATGAGATAGCACTAGCTTCCTGAAACATGATTTAATGAGATAGCAATAGCTTCCTAAAACATGATTTAATGAGAAAGAACTGGCTGTCTGAAACATGACATAATGAGATAGCACTAGCTTCCTGAAACATGCAAATGAGATAGCATTAGCTTCCTGAAACATGATTTAATGAGGTAGCACTAGCTTCCTGAAACATGATTTAATGAGAAAGAACTGGCTGTCTGAAACATGACTCAATGAGATAATATTGGCCTGCTCAAACATGACTTAATGAGATAGTACTAGCCTCATGAAACATGACTCAATGAGAAAGTACTGGTTTCCTTACAAATGACTTAATGAGATAGCGCTGGCTTCCTAAAACATAACTCAATGAAATAGTACTGGCTTCCTGAAACATGAATTAATGCGAAAGTACTGGCTTCCTGAAACATGACTCAATGAGATGGCAATAGCTTCCTGAAACATGAATTAATGCGAAAGTACTGGCTTCCTGAAACATGACTTAATGAGATAGCACTAGCCTCCTGAAATATGACTTAATGGGATAGTACTGGCTTCCTAAAACATGACTTAATGAGAAAGCACTAGCTTCGTGAAACATGACTTAATTAGATTGTACTGGTTTCCTGAAACATCACTTAACGGAATAGTACTAGCCTCCTGAAACATGACTCAATGAGTTGGTACTGGCCTCCTGAAACATGACTCAATGAGATAGCGCTATTCTCCTGAAACATGACTTAATGAAATAGCACTAGCTTTCTGAAACATGAGTTAATGAGATAGTACTAACTTTCTGAAACATGAGTTAATGGTATAGCACTAGTTTTCTGAAACATGATTTAATGAGATAGTACTATCCTCCTGAAACATGACCAAATGAGTCAGTACTGGCCTCCTGAAACACAACTCAATGAGATAGCAATAGCCTCCTTAAACATGACTTCATGAGATAGCACTAGCCTCCTGAAACATGATTTAATGAGAAAGAACTGGCTTTCTGAAACATGATTCAATGAGATAGCACTAGCTTCCTGAAACATGATTTAATGAGAAAGAACTGGCTGTTTGAAACATGACTCTATGAGATAGAACTGGCCTGCTCAAACATGACTTAATGAGATTGTAATGGCTTCCTGAAACAAGACTTAATGAGATAGCACTAGCTTCCTGAAACATGATTTAATGAGAAAGAACTGGCTGTCTGAAACATGACAAAATGAGATAGTACTGGCCTGCTCAAACATGACTTATTGCGATAGTACTATCTTCATGAAACATGACTCAACGAGATAGTACTGGCTTCCTTACACATGACTTTATGAGATAGCGCTGGCTTCCTAAAACATGACACAATGAGATAGTACTCGCTTCCTGTAACATGAATTAATGCGAAAGTACTGGCTTCCTGAAACATGACTCAATGAGATAGTACTAGCCTCCTGAAACATGACTTAATAAGATAGAACTGAATGTCTGAAACATGACATAATGCGATAGTACTGGCTTCCTGAAACATAACTTAATGAGATAGAACTAGCCTCCTGAAACATGACTTAATACGATAGTACTGAATGTCTGAAACTTGACATAATGCGATAGTACTGGCTTCCTGAAACACAACTCAATGAGATAGCAATAGCCTCCTGAAACATAACTTAATGAGATAGAACTAGCCTCCTGAAACATGACTTAATAAGATAGTACTAAATGTCTGAAACATGACATAATGCGATAGTACTGGCTTCCTGAAACATGACTTATTGAGATAGTATTGACTGTCTGAAACACGACTTAATGATATAGTACTAGTCTCATGTCATGAAACATGACTTGATGAGATAGTACTGGCACCCTGAAACATAACTTAATTAGATAGCGCTGCCTTCCTGAAACATGACTCAATGAAAGATTACTGACTGTCTGAAACATGACTAAATGAGATAGTACTTGCTCCCTGAAACATAACTTAATGAGATAGTGCTAGCTTCCTGAAACATGACTCAATGCGATAGTACTGGCTTCCTGAAACATGACTTAATGAGATAGTACTGACTGTCTGAAACACGACTAAATGATATAGTACTAGTCTCATGTCATGAAACATGACTTGATGAGATAGTACTGGCACCCTTAAACATAACTTAATTAGATAGCGCTGGCTTCCTGACATAACTTAATGAGATAGTGTTGTCTTCCTGAAACATGACTCAATGAAAGATTACAGACTGTCTTAAACATGATTCAATGAGATAGTACTGGATCCCTGAAGCATAACTTAATAAAATAGCGTTGTCTTCCTGAAACATGACTCAATGAAAGATTACAGACTGTCTGAAACATGACTCAATGAGATAGAACTGGATCCCTGAAGCATAACTTCATTAAATAGCGTTGTCTTCCTGAAACATGACTTAATGAAAGATTACTGACTGTCTGAAACATGACTCAATGAGATAGTACTGGTTCCCTGAAACATAACTTAATGAGAAAGCGCTGGCTTCCTGAAACATGAATTAATGAGAGAGTACTGACTGTCTGAAACATGACTCAATGAGATAGTACTGGTTCCCTGAAACATAACTTAATGAGAAAGCGCTGAATTCCTGAAACATGACTCAATGAAAGATTACTGACTGTCTGAAACATGACTCAATGAGATAGTACTGACTCCCTGAAACATAACTTAATGAGATAGTGATGGCTTCCTGAAACATGACTCAATGAAAGATTACTGACTGTCTGAAACATGACTCAATGAGATAGTACTGGATCCCTGACGCATAACTTAATGAGATAGTGCTGGCTTCCTGAAACATGACTCAATGAAAGATTAATGACTGTCTGAAACATGACTCAATGAGATAGTACTGGATCTCTGACGCATAACTTAATGATATAGCGTTGTCTTCCTGAAACATGACTCAATGAAAGATTAATGACTGTCTGAAACATGACTCATTGAGATAGTACAGGATCCCTGAAGCATAACTTAATGAGATAGTGTTGTCTTCCTGAAACATGACTCAATGAAAGAGAATTGACTGTCTGAAACATGACACAATGAGATAGTACTGGCTCCTTGAAACATAACTTAATGAGATAGTGTTGTCTTCCTGAAACATGACTCAATGAAAGATTACAGACTGTCTTAAACATGACTCAATGAGATAGTGATGGATCCTTGAAGCATAACTTAATGAAATAGCGTTGTCTTCCTGAAACATGACTTAATGAAAGATTACATACTGTCTGAAACATGACTCAATGAGATAGAACTGGATCCCTGAAGCATAACTTCATTAAATAGCGTTGTCTTCCTGAAACATGACTTAATGAAAGATTACTGACTGTCTGAAACATGACTCAATGAGATAGTACTGGCTCCCTGAAACATAACTTAATGAGAAAGCGCTGGCTTCCTGAAACATGACTTAATGAAAGAGTACTGACTGTCTGAAACATGACTCAATGAGATAGTACTGGTTCCCTGAAACATAACTTAATGAGAAAGCGCTGGCTTCCTGAAACATGACTCAATGAGAGATTACTGACTGTCTCAAACATGACTCAATGAGATAGTATTAACCTCCTGAAACATGACTTAATGAGATAGCACTAGCTTCCTGAAACATGACTCAATGAGAGAGTACTGACTGTCTGAAACATGACTCAATGAGATAGTACTGGCTCCCTGAAACATAATTTAATGAGATAGAGCTGGCATCCTGAAACACGACTTCATGAGATAGCGCTGTCTTCTTGCAACATGACTTAATGAGAGAGTACTGACTGTCTGAAACATGACTTAATGAGAGAGTACTGACTGTCTGAAACATGACTTAATGAGATAGTACTAACCTCCTTAAACATGACTTCATGAGATAGAACTAACATCCTGAAAAATGACTTAATGAGATAGCACTAGCCTCCGGAAACATGACTTCATGAGATAAAACTAGCCTCCTGAAACATGACTTCATGAGATAGCACTAGCCTCCTGAAACATGACTTAATAAGATAACAACAGCCTCGTTTAACATGACTTTTTGAGATAGCACTTGCCTCATGAAAAATGACTTCATGAGATAGCACTAGCATCCTGAAACATGACTTCATGAGATAGCACTAGCCTCCTGAAACATGACTTCATGAGATAGCACTAGCCTCCTGAAACATGACTTCATGAGATAGCACTAGCCTCATGAAAAATGACTTCATGAGATATCACTAGCCTCCTGAAACATGACTTCATGAGATAGCTCTAGCCTCCTGAAACATGACTTCATGAGATAGCACTAGCCTCCTGAAACATGACTGCATGAGATAGCACTAACCTCCTGAAACATGACTTCATGAGATAGCACTAGCTTCCTGAAACATGAGCTAATGAGATAATACAAGCTTCCTGAAACATGCTTTAATGAGATAGTACTGGCTTTCTGAAACATGACATAATAAGATAACGCTGGCTTCCTAAAACATGACTCAATGAGATAGTACTGGCTTCCTGAAACATGACTTAATTAGATAGTATTGGCTTCTTGAAACATGACTCAATGAAATATTACTAGCCTCCTGAAACATGACTCAATGAGTTGGTACTGACCTCCTGAAACATGACTCAATGAGATAGCACTATTCTCCTGAAACATGACTTAATGAAATAGCACTAGCTTTTTAAAACATGATTTAATGAGATAGCACTAGCCTCCTGAAACATGACTGAATGAGTCAGTACTGGCCTCCTTAAACACAACTCAAGGAGATAGCAATAGCCTCCTTAAACACGACTTCATGAGATAGCACTAGCCTCCTGAAACATGACTTAATGAGATAGCACTAGCCTCCTGAAAAGTGACTTCATAAGATAGCAATAGTTTCCTGAAACATGAGTTAATGAGACAGCACAAGCTTCTTGAAACATGACTTAATGAGATAGTACTAGACTCCTGAAATATGACCCAATGAAAGATTACTGGCTTCCTGAAACACGACTTAATGAGATTGCGCTGGCTTCCTGAAACATGACTCAATGAAAGAGTACTGAATGTCTGAAACATGACTCAATGAGATAGTACTGGCTCCCTGAAACATAACTTATTAAGATAGCGCTGACTTCCTGAAACATGACTCAATGAGAGATTACTGACTGTCTCAAACATGACTTAATGAGATAGTACTAACCTCCTGAAACATAACTTAATGAGATAGTACTGGCTCACTAAAACATAACTTATTGTGATAGCGCTGGCTTCATGAAACATAACTCAGTGAGAGAGTACTGACTGTCTGAAACATGACTCAATGAGATAGTACTGGCTCCCTGAAACATAGTTTAATGAAATAGCGCTGGCTTCCTGAAACACGACTTCATGAGATAGCGCTGGCTTCTTGAAACATGACTTAATGAGAGAGTACTGACTGTCTGAAACATGACTCAATGAGATAGCACTTGCCTCCTTAAACATGATTTCATGAGATAGCACTAGCCTCCGGAAACATGACTTCATGAGATAGCACTAGCCTCCTGAAACATGACTTCATGAGATAGCACTAGCCTCCTGAAACATGACATCATGAGATAGCAAAAGCATACCTAAACATGACTTCATGAGATAGCACTAGCCTCCTGAAACATGACTTCATGAGATAGCACTAGCCTCCTGAAACATGACTTCATGAGATAACACTAGTTTCCTGAAACATGAATTAATTAAATAGTACAAGCTTCCTAAAACATGCTTTAATGAGATAGTACTGGCTTTCTGAAACATGACTTAATAAGATAGTACTTACTGTCTGAAACATGACATAATGCGATAGTACTGACTGTCTGAAACATGACTTAATGATATAGCGCTGTCTTCCTGAAACATGACTCAATGAAAGAGTACTGACTGTCTGAAACATGACTCAATGAGATAGTACTGGCTCCCTGAAACATAACTTAATGAGATAGCGCCGGCTTCCTGAAACATGACTCAATGAAAGATTACTGACTGTCTGAAATATGACTCAATGATATAGTACTGGGTCCCTGAAAAATAACTTAATGAGATAGCGCTGGCTTCCTGAAACATGACTCAATGAAAGATTACTGGCTTCCTTAAACACGACTTAATCAGATAGTACTGACTGTCTGAAACATGACTCAATGAGATAGTACTGCCTTCCTGAAACACGACTTAATGAGATAGCGCAGGCCTCCTAAAACATGACTTCATGAGATAGCACTAGCCTCCTGAAACATGACTTAATAAGATAGTACTAGCCTCCTGAAACATGACATAATGAGTCAGTACTGGCCTCCTGAAACACAACTCAATGAGATAGCAATAGCCTCCTTAAACATGACTTCATGAGATAGCACTAGCCTCCTGAAACATGACTTAATGAGATAGCACTAGCCTCCTGAAACATGACTTCATGAGATAGCATTAGCTTCCTGAAACATGAGTTAATTAGATAGCAACTAGCTTCCTGAAACATGACTAAATGAGATAGTACTAGCCTCTGAAACATGACTCAATGAGACAGCACTAACTTCCTGAAACATGCTTTAATGAGATAGTACTGGCTTCTTGAAACATGACTGAATGAGATAGTACTGACTGTCTGAAACATGACATAATGCGATAGTTATGGCTTCCTGAAACATGACTTAAAGAGAAAGTTCTGACTGTCTGAAACATGACCTTATGAAGTAGCTATAGCCTCCTGAAACATGACTTAATGAGATAGCACTGACCTACTTAAAACATGATTTAATGACATAGTACTGACTGTCTGAAACATGACTTAATAAAATAGTACTAGCCTCCTGAAACATGACTCAATGAGATAGCACTGACTGTCTCAAACATGACTCAGTGAGTTAGTACTGGCTTCCTAAAACATGACTTAATGAAATAGCACTGTTTTCCTGAAACACGACTTAATGAGATAGCACTACCTTTCCTGAACCATCACTCAAAGAGGAAGTACTAGCCTCCTGAAACATGACTCATGAGATAGCATTGACTGTATCAAACATGATTCAATGAGTTAGTACTGGCTTCCTGTAACATGATTCAATGAGATAGAACTAGCATCCCGAAACATGATTCAATCAGATAGCAATGACTCTCTGAAACATGACTCAATGAGTAAGCACCGAATGTCTGAAACATGACTCAATGGGAAAGCACTGACTGTCTCAAACATGGCTCAATGAAATAGCGCTGACTGTCTGAAACATGACGCAATCAGATAGCGGTGACTGTCTGAAACATGACTAAATGCGATAGCACTAACTGTCTGAAATATGACTCAATGAGATAGCACTGACTGTCTGAATCATGACTCAAGGAGATAGCTCTGACTGTCTGAAACATGCATCAATGAGATAGCACTGACTGCCTGAAACATGACTCAATGTGATAGCGCTGACTGTCTGAAACGTAAATCAATGAGATAGCAGTGACTGTCTGAAACATAACTAAATGCGATAGCACTGATGTCTGGAACATGACACAATGGGAAAGCGCTGACTGTCTGAAACTTGATATCATTGACTATCTGAAGCATAACTCAATGATTTAGCGCTGACAGTCTGAAACATGACTCAATGAGATAGGACCGACTTTCTGAAACATGACTCAATGAGATAGAGCTGGCTGTCTGAAACATGACACAATGAGATAGCACTGAATGTTTGAACATGACACAAGGATATAGCACTGACTGCCTGAAACATGACTCAATGGGATAGCTCTGACTGTCTGAAACATGACTTAAGGAGATAGCGCTGACTGTCTGTAACATGACTCAATGAGAAAGCTCTGACTGTCAAAAACATGACCCAATGAGTTAGCACTGACTGTCTGAAACATGACTCAAGGCGATAACTCTAACTGTCTTAAACATGAATGAATGAGATAACACTGACTGTCTGAAACGACTCCATAGGATAGCGCTGACTGTCTGAAAAATGAATCAGTGAGATAGCATTGACTGTCTAAAACACGACTCAAGGAGATAGCGCTGACTGTCTGAACCATGACTGAATGAGACAGCACAGATTGTCTGAACCTTACTCAAAGAAATAGCACTGACTGTCTGAAACATGATTCATTGGGATAGCGCTGACTGTCTGAAACATGAATCTATTAAATAGCATTGACTGTCTGAAACATGACTCAATGAGATAGCGCTGACTGTCCGAAACATGACTCAGTGAGATAGCTATGTCTGTCTGAAACATGACTCAATGAGTAAGCACTGACTGTCTGAAACATGAATCAAGGAAACAGCTCTGACTGTCTGAAACATGAATAAATCAGATAGCGCTGACAGTCAGAAATATGACTTAATGAGATAGCACTGACTGTCTGAAACATGACTCAATGAGTTAGCACTGACATTCTGAAACATGACTCAATGAGATAGCACTGACTGTCTAAAACATGACTCCAGGAGAAAGCTCTGACTGTCTGAAACATTAATCAACGTGATAGCACTGACTCTCTGAAACATGACTCAATGAGTAAGTACTGACTGTCTGAAACATTAGTCAATGAGTTAGCACTGACTATCTGAAACATCACTGAAGTATATAGCTCTGACTGTCTGAAAAATTAATCAATGTGATAGACCTGAATGTCTGAAACATGACTCAAGGATATAGATCTGACTGTCTGAAACATGAATTAATGAATTAGTATTGTCAGTCGGAAACATGACTTAATGAGATAGCACTGAGTTTCGGAAACATGAATCAATGAGATAGCACTGACCGTCTGTAACATGAATCAATGAGATAGCACTGACTGTCTGAAACATGAATCAATGAGTAAGCGCTGACTGTCTGAAACATGACTCAAGCAGAGAGCTCTGACTGTCTGAAACATTAATCAATGAGATAGCACTGACTGTCTGAAACATGACTTAATTAGATAGCTATGTCTGTCTCAAACATGACTCAATGAGTAAACACTGACTGTCTGAAACATGACTGAATGAGTTAGCACTCACTATCTGAAACTTGACTAAATGAGATAGCACTGACTGTCTGAAACATGACTTAGTTAGATAGTACCGACTGTCTGAAACATGACTCAATGAGTAAGCACTGACTGTCCTAAAAGATGACTCAATGACTTAGCACTGACTGTCTGAAACATGATTCATGGAGATAGCTCTGACCGTCTGAAACATGAAGCAATGAGATAGCACTGACTGTCTAAATCATGACTGAATGAGATTGCACTGAATGTCTGAACCATGACTGAATGAGTTAGCACTGACTGTCTGAAATGTGACTCTTTGAGATAGCATTGACTGTCTGAAACATGAATCAATGAGATAGCACTGACAGCCTGAAACATGACTCAATAAGTTAGCACTGACTTTCTGAAACATGACTCAGTAAGATAGCACTGGCTTTTGAAACATTACTGAAGGAGATAGCTCTGACTGTCTGAAACATGAATCAATGAGATAGCATTGTCAGTCTGAAACATGACTCAATGAGATAGCACTGTCAGTCTGAAACATGACCTAATGAGATAGCACCGACTTTCTGAAACATGAATCAATGGGATATCACTGACCGTCTGAAACATGAATCAATGAGAGAGCACTGACTGTCTGAAACATGAATCATTGAGTAAGCGCTGACTGTCTGAAACATGACTCAAGCAGAGAGCTCTGACTGTCTGAAACATTAATCAATGAGATAGCACTGACTGTCTGAAACATGACTTAATTAGATAGCACTGTCTGTCTCAAACATGACTCAATGAGTAAACACTGACTGTCTGAAACATGACTGAATGAGTTAGCACTCACTATCTGAAACTTGACTAAATGAGATAGCACTGACTGTCTGAAACATGACTTAGTTAGATAGTACCGACTGTCTGAAACATGACTCAATGAGTAAGCACTGACTGTCCTAAAAGATGACTCAATGACTTAGCACTGACTGTCTGAAACATGATTCATGGAGATAGCTCTGACCGTCTGAAACATGAAGCAATGAGATAGCACTGACTGTCTAAATCATGACTTAATGAGATTGCACTGAATGTCTGAACCATGACTGAATGAGTTAGCACTGACTGTCTGAAATGTGACTCTTTGAGATAGCATTGACTGTCTGAAACATGAATCAATGAGATAGCACTGACAGCCTGAAACATGACTCAATAAGTTAGCACTGACTTTCTGAAACATGACTCAGTAAGATAGCACTGGCTTTTGAAACATTACTGAAGGAGATAGCTCTGACTGTCTGAAACATGAATCAATGAGATAGCATTGTCAGTCTGAAACATGACTCAATGAGATAGCATTGTCAGTCTGAAACATGACCTAATGAGATAGCACCGACTTTCTGAAACATGAATCAATGGGATATCACTGACCGTCTGAAACATGAATCAATGAGAGAGCACTGACTGTCTGAAACATAACTCAATGAGTAAGCGCTGAACGTCTGAAACATGAATCAATGAGAAAGATCTGACTGTCGGAAAATGAATCAATGAAATAGCACTGAACATCTGAAATATGACTTAATGAGATAGCACTGAGTGTCTGAAACAAGACTAAATGAGTAAACACTGACTGTCTGAAACATGACTTAATGAGATAGCACTGACTGTCTAAAACATGACTCAATGAGATAGCACTGACTGTCTGAAACATGACTTAATGACATAGCACTGACTGTTCGAAACATTACTCAGTGAGTAAGCGCTGACTGTCTGAAACATGACTCAATTACTTAGCGATGACTATCTGAATCATGACTCGAACAGAAAACTCTGACTGTCTGAAACATGAACTAATGAGATAGCACTGACCGTCTGACACATGTCTTAATGAGAAAGCGCTGACTGTCAAAAACATAACACATGAGTTTGCACTGACTGTCTGAAACATGACTGAAGGATATAGCTCTGACTGTCTGAAAAATGAATCAGTGAGATAGCATTTACTGTCTAAAACACGACTCAATGAGATAGCGCTGACTGTCTGAACCATGACTGAATGAGACAGCACAGATTTTCTGAACCTGACTCAAGGAGATAGCACCGACTGTCTGAAACATGATTCATTGGGATAGCGCTGACTTTCTGAAACATGACTGAATGAGTTAGCACTGACTGTGTAAAACATGACTCAATGTGATAGCTCTGACTGTCTGAAACATGAATCAATGAGATAGCATTGACTGTCTGAAGCATGACTTAATGCAATAGCACTGTCTGTCTGAACTAAGACTTAATCAGTTAGCACTGATTGTCTGAAGCATGACTCAATAAGATAGCACTGACAGTCTGAAAAATGATTCAATGAGAAAACACCGACTGTCTGAAACAGGACTTAAGGAGTTAGCACTGACTGTCTGAAACATGACTCAAGGATATAGCTCTAATTGTCTGAAACACGAATCAATGAGATAGCTCTGACTGCCTGAAACATGACTACTCAAGGAGATAGCTCTGACTGTCTGAAACATGACTCATGGAGATAGCTCTGACTGTCTGAAACATGACTCAAGGAGATAGCTCTGACAGTCTGAAACATGACTTAATGAGATAGCACTGACTGTCTGAAACATGACTTAATGAGATAGCACCGACTGTCTGAAACATGACTTAATGTGATAGCATTGACTGTCTGAAACATGACTCAATGTGTAAGTACTGCCTTTCTGAAAAATGACTCATTGGGATAGCACTGACTGTCTGAAACATGACTCAAGGAGAAAGCGCTGACTGTCTGAAATATGAATGAATGTGATAGCACTGACTGTCTGAAACATGATTTAATGTGATAGCACTGACTGTCTGAATCATGACTCAATGTGTAAGCACTGACTGTCTGAAACATGACTTAATGAATTAGCACAGACTGTCTGAAACATGACTCAAGGAGATAGCTCTGACTGTCTGAAACATGACTCACGGAGATAGCTCTGACTGTCTGAAACATGACTCAAGGAGATAGCTCTGACTGTCTGAAACATGACTCAATGTGATAGCACTCAATGTCTGAAACATGAATCAATGAGATAGCACAACTCGTCTGAAACATGACACAATGAGATAGCGCTGACTGTTTGAAACATGACTTAATGAGATAGCACTGACTTTCTGAAACATGACTTTATGAAATAGTGCTGACTGTCTGAAACATGTCTCAATGAGAAAGCGCTGACTGTCTGAAACATAAATCAATGACATAGTACTGACTGTCTGAAACATGAATCAATGCGATAGCACTGACTGTCTGAAATATGACTTAATGAGATACCACTGACTCTCTTAAACATGACTGAATGAGTTAGCACTGTCTGTCTGAATTATGACTGAATGAGTTAGCACTGACTGTGTAAAACATGACTCAATGTGATAGCTTTGACTATCTGAAACATGAATCAATGAGATAGCATTGACTGTCTGAAGCATGACTTAATGCAATAGCACTGACTGTCTGAAAAATGGCTCAATGAGTAAGCACCGACTGTCTTAAACAAGACTTATGGAGTTAGCACTGAATGTCTGAAACATGACTCAAGGTGATAGCTCTGTCTGTCTGAAACATGAATCAATGAGATAGCGCTATCTGTCTGAAACATGAATCAATGACATACCGCTGACTGTCTGAAACATGACTCAATGAGTAAGCACTGTCTGTCTGAAACATGACTCAATCAGTTAGCACTGACTCTCTGAAACATTATTCAATGGTATAGCACTGACTGTCTGAAACATGAATCAACGATATAGCAATGACTGTCTGAAACATGACTCAATGAGATAGCTCTGACTGTCTGAAACCTGACTCAGTGAGATAGCGCTGACTGTCTGAAACATGACTCAATTAGTTAGCACTGACTCTCTGAAAAATGACTCAAGGAGATAGCTGACTGTCTGAAACATGACTCAATGAGATAACAATGACTAACTGAACATGACTTAATGAGATAGCACTGACTCTTTGACACATGACTCAATGGGATAGCACTGACAGTCTGAAATATGAATCAGTGAGATAGCATTGACTGTCTGAAACATGACTCAATGAGATAGCACTGACTGTCTGAACATGACTCATGGAGGTAGCTCTGACTCTCTGAAACATTATTCAATGTCTCACCCGCCGCCAATCTCCGCCCTCGGCTAATACTTGGGTTTCAATGTACACATCAGGTGTCTTCTACACCCTCTGGGCTGCCCAGTGACACCCAGATTTTGAGTGTGGCTCATCTAGAAGTCGGTCAACGAGTGTCGTGAACACGGGGACACACACCAGGCTGCAGTCTGTAGGCTGTTCGGAGCGAATCAGGCGACACGATCGGCCTCGCCTCCTGCCGCCAATCTCCGCCCCCGGCTAATACTTGGGTTGCAATGGACACCTCAGGTGTCTTCTACACCCTCTGGGCTGCCCAGTGACATTCAGTTTTTGAGTGTGGCTCATCTAGAAGTCGGTCAACGAGTGTCGTGAACATGGGGACACACACCAGGCTGCAGTCTGTAGGCTGTTTGGAGCGAACCAGGCGACACGAACGGCCTCGCTTCCCCCCGCCAATCTCCGCCCTCGGCTAATACTTGGCTTTCAATGGACACCTCAGGTGTCTTCTACACTCTCTGGGCTGCCCAGTGAATCCCAGTTTTTGAGTGTGGCTCATCTAGATGTCGGTCAACGGGTGTCCTGAAATGGGGACACACACCAGGCTGCAGTCTGTAGGCTGTTTGGAGCGAATCAGGCGACACGAACGGCCTCGCTTCCCGCCGCCAATCTCCGCCCCAGCTAATACTTGGGTTTCAATGGACACCACAGGTGTTTTCTACACCCTCTGGGCTGCAAAGTGACACCCAGTTTTTAAGTGTGGCTCATCTAGAAGTCGGTCAACGAGTGTCGTGAACATGGGGACACACACCAGGTTGCAGTCTGTAGGCTGTTTGGAGCGAATCAGGCGACACGAACGGCATCGCCTCCCGCCGCCAATCTCCGCCCCAGGCTAATACTTGGATTTCAATGGACACCTCAGGTGTCTTCTACACCCTCTGGGCTGCCCAGTGACACACAGTTTTTGAGTGTGGCTCATCTAGAAGTCGGTCAACGAGTGTCGTGAACATGGGGACACACACCAGGCTGCAGTCTGTAGGCTGTTTGGAGCGAATCAGGCGAAAAGACGGCATCTTGCCCGCCGCCAATCTCCGCCCTCGGCTAATTCTTGGGTTTCAATGGACACCTCAGGTGTCTTCTACACCCTCTGGGCTGCCCAGTGACACCCAGTTTTTGAGTGTGGCTCCTCCAGAAGTCGGTCAACGAGAGTCGTGAACACGGGGACACACACCAGGCTGCAGTCTGTAGGCTGTTTGGAGCGAATCAGGCGACACGAACGGCCTCGCCTCCCGCCGCCAATCTCCGCACCCGGCTAATACTTGGGTTTCAATGGACACCTTAGGTGTCTTTTACACCCTCTGGGCTGCCCAGTGACAACCAGTTTTTGAGTGTGGCTCATCTAAAAGTCGGTCAACGAGTGTCGTGAACATGTGGGACACACACCAGGCTGCAGTCTGTAGACTGTTTGGAGCGAATCAGGCGAAAAGACGGCATCTCGCCCGCCGCCAATATCCATCCTCGGCTAATACTTGGGTTTCAATGGACACATCAGGCGTCTTCTACACCCTCTGGGCTGCCCAGTGACACCCAGTTTTTGAGTGTGGCTCACGTAGAAGTCGGTCAACGAGTGTCGTGAACATGGGGACACACACCAGGCTGCAGTCTGTAGGCTGTTTGTAGCGAATCAAGCGAAAAGGGGGCATCTCTCCCGCCGCCAATCTCCGCCCTCGGCTAATACTTGGACTTCAATGGACACCTTAGGTGTCTTTTACACCCTCTGGGCTGCCCAGTGACACCCAGTTTTTGAGTGTGGCTCATCTAGAAAACGGTCAACGAGTGTCGTGAACATCAGGACACACACCAGGCTGCAGTCTGTTGGCTGTTTGGAGCGAATCAGGCGAAAAGACGGCATCTCGCCCGCCGCCAATCTCCGCCCTCGGCTAATACTTGGGTTTCAATGGACACCTCAGGTGTCTTCTACACATTCTGGGCTGCCCTGTGACACACAGTTTTTGAGTGTGGCTCATCTATAAGTCGGTCAATGAGTGTCATGAACACGGGGACACACACCAGGCTGCAGTCTGTAGGCTGTTTGGAGCGAATCAGGCGACACGAACGGCCTCGCATCCCGGCGCCAATCTCCGCCCCCGGCTAATACTTGGGTTTCAATGGACACCTCAGGTGTCTTTTTCACTTTCTGGGCTGCCCAGTGACACCCAGTTTTTGAGTGTGGCTCATCTAGAAGTCGGTCAACTAGTGTCGTGAACTTGGGGACATACACCAGGCTGCAGTCTGTAGGCTGTTTGGAGCGAATCAGGCGACATGAACGGCATCTCGCCTCCCGCCGCAAATCTCCGCCCCCGTCTAATACTTGAGTTTCCATGGACACCTCAGGTGTCTTCTACACCCTCTGGGCTGCCCAGTGACATCCAGTTTTTGAGTGTGGCTCATCTAGAAGTCGGTCAACGAGTGTCGTGAACATGGGGACACACACCAGGCTGCAGTCTGTAGGCTGTTTGGATCGAATCAGGCGAAAAGACGGCATCTCGCCCGCCGCCAATCTCCGTCCTTGGATAATACTTGGGTTTTAATGGACACTTCAGGTGTCTTCTACACCCTCTGGGCTGCCCAGTGACACCCAGTTTTTGAGTGTGGCTCACCTAGAAGTCGGTCAACGAGTGTCGTGAACATGGGGACACACACCAGGCTGCAGTCTGTAGGCTGTTTGGAGCGAATCAGGCGAAAAGACGGCATCTCGCCCGCCGCCAATCTCCACCCTCGGCTAATACTTGGATTTCAATGGACACCTCAGGTATCTTCTACACCCTCTGGGCTGCCCAGTGACACCCAGTTTTTGAGTGTGGCTCATCTAGAAGTCGGTCAACGAGTGTCATGAACACGGGGACACACAACAGGCTGCAGTCTGTAGGCTGTTTGGAGCGAATCAGGCGACACGAACGGCCTCGCCTCCCGCCGCCAATCTCCGCCCCCGGCTAAAACTTGGGTTTTAATGGACACCTCAGGTGTCTTTTACACTCTCTTGGCTGCCCAGTGACACCCAGTTTTTGAGTGTGGCTCATCTAGAAGTCGGTCAACGAGTGTCGTTAACATGGGGACACACACCAGGCTGCAGTCTGTAGGCTGTTTGTAGCGAATCAGGCGACACGAACGGCATCTCGCCTCCCGCCGCCAATCTCCGCCCTAGGCTAATACTTGGGTTTTAATGGACACCTCAGGTGTCTTCTACACCCTCTGGGCTGCCCAGTGACATCCAGTTTTTGAGTGTGGCTCATCTAGAAGTCGGTCAACGAGTGTCGTGAACACGGGGACACACACCAGGCTGCAGTCTATAGGCTGTTTGGAGCGAATCAGACGAAAAGAGGGCATCTCGCCCGCCGCCAATCTCCGCCATCGGTTAATACTTGGCTTTCAATGGACACCTCAGGTGTCTTCTACACCCTCTGGGCTGCCCAGTGACACCCAGTTTTTGAGTTTGGCTCATCTAGAAGTCGGTCAACGAGTGTCGTAAACATGGGGACAAACACCAGGCTGCAGTCTGTAGGCTGTTTGGAGCGAATCAGGCGACACGAACGGCCTCGCCTCCCGCCGCTAATCTCCGCCCCCGGCCAATACTTGGATTTCAATGGGCACATCAGGTGTCTTCTACACCCTCAGGGCAGCCCAGTGACACCCAATTTTTGAGTGTGGGTCATCTAGAAGTCGGTCAACGAGTGTCGTGAACATGGGGACACACACCAGGCTGCAGTCTGTAAGCTGTTTGGAGCGAATCAGGCGAAAAGACGGCACCTCGCTCGCCGCCAATCTCCGCCCCCGGCTAATACTTGGATTTCAATGGACACCTTAGGTGTCTTCTACACCCTCTGGGCTGCCCAGTGACACCCAGTTTTTGAGTGTGGCTCATCTAGAAGTATGTCAACGAGTGTCGTGAACATGGGGACACACACCAGGCTGCAGTCTGTAGGCTGTTTGGAGCGAATCAGGCGAAAAGACGGCATCTCGCCCGCCGCCAATCTCCGCCCTCCGCTAATACTTGGGTTTCAATGGACACCTCAGGTGTCTTTTATACCCTCTGGGCTGCCCATTGACACCCAGATTTTGTGTGTGGCTCATCTAGAAGTCGGTAAATGAGTGTCGTGAACACGGGGACACACACCAGGCTGCAGTCTGTAAGCTGTTAGAAGCGAATCAGGCGACACGAACGGCCTCGCCTCCCGCCGCCAATCTCCGCCCCTAGCTAATACTTAGGTTTCAATGGACACCTCAGGTATCTTTTACACCTTCTGGGTTGCCCAGTGACACCGAGTTTTTGAGTGTGGCTCATCTAGAAGTCGGTCAACGAGTGTCGTGAACATGGGTTCACAAACCAGGCTGCAGTCTGTAGGCTGTTTGGAGCGAATCAGGCGAAAAGACGGCATCTCGCCCGCCGTCAATCTCCGCCCTCGGCTAATACTTGAGTTTGATTGGACACCTCAGGTGTCTTCTATACCCTCTGGGCTGCCCAGTGACACCCAGTTTTTGAGTGTGGCTCATCTAGAAGTTGGTCAACGAGTGTCGTGAACTTGGGGACACACACCAGGCTGCAGTCTGTAGGCTGTTTGGAGCGAATCAGGCGACACGAACGGCCTCGCCTCCCTCCACCAATCTCCGCCCCCGGCTAATTCTTTGATTTCAATGGACACCTCAGGTGTTTTCTACACCCTATGGGCTGCCCAGTGAAACCCAGATTTTGAGTGTGGCTCATCTAGAAGTCGGTCAACGAGTGTCGTGAACATGGGGACACTTACCAGGCTGCAGTCTGTAGGCTGTTTGGAGCCAATCAGGCGAAAAGATGGCATCTCGCCCACCGCCAATCTTCGCCCTCGGCTAATACTTCGGTTTCAATGGACACATCATATGTCTTCTACATCCTCTGGGCTGCCCAGTGACATCCAGTTTTTTAGTGTGGCTCATCTAGAAGTCGGTCAACGAGTGTCGTTTACATGGGCACACACACCAGGCTGCAGTCTGTAAGCTGTTTGGAGCGAATCAGGCGACACGAACGGCCTCGCCTCCCTCCGCCAATCTCCGCCCCCGGCTAATACTTGTATTTCAATGGACACCTCAGGTGTCTTCTACACCCTCTGGGCTGCCCAGTGACACCCAATTTTGACTGTGGTTCATCTAGAAGTTGGTCAACGAGTGTCGTGAACATGGGGGACACACACCAGGCTGCAGTCTGTAGGCTGTTTGGAGCGAATCAGTCGACACGAACGGCCTCGCCTCCCGCCTCCAATCTCCGCCCCCAGCTAATACTTGGATTTCAATGGACACCTCAGGTGTGTTCTACCCCCTCTGGTATACCCAGTGACACCCAGATTTTGAGTGTGGCTCATCTAGAAGTCGGTCAACGAGTGTCGTGAACATGGGGACACAAACCAGGCAGCAGTCTGTTGGCTGTTTGGAGCGAATCAGGCGAAAAGACGGCATCTCGCCCGCCGCCAATCTCCGCCCTCGGCTAATACTTGGGTTTCAATGGACACCTCAGGTGTCTTCTACACCCTCTGGGCTGCCCAGTGACACCCAGTTTTTGAGTGTGGCTCATCTAGAAGTCGGTCAACGAGTGTCGTGAACATGGGGACACACACCAGACTGCAGTATGTAGGCTGTTTGGAGCGAATCAGGCGAAAAGACGGCATCTCGCCCGCCGCCAATCTCCGCCCTTGGCTAATACTTAGATTTCAATGGACACCTCAGGTGTCTTTTACACCTTCCGGGCTGCCCAGTGACACCCAGTTTTTGAGTGTGGCTCATCTAGAAGTCGGTCAACGAGTGTCGTGAACACGGGGACACACACCAGGTTGCAGTCTGTAGGCTGTTTGGAACGAATCAGGCGAAAAGACGGCATCTTGCCCGCCGCCAATCTCCACCCTCGGCTAATACTTGGGTTTCAATGGACACCTCAGGTGTCTTCTACACCCTCTGGGCTGCCCAGTGACATCCAGTTTTTGAGGTTGTCTGATCTAAAAGTCGGTCAACGAGTGTCGTGAACACGGGGACACAAACCAGGCTGCAGTCTGTAGGCTGTTTGGAACGAATCAGGCGACACGAACGGCCTCGCCTCCCGCCGCCAATCTCCGCCCCCAGCTAATACTTGGGTTTCAATGGACACATCAGGTGTCTTCTACACCCTCTGGGCTGCCCAGTGACACCCAGTTTTTTATTGTGGCTCATCTATAAGTCGGTCAACGAGTGTCGTGAACACGGGGACACACACCAGGCTGCAGTCTGTAGGCTGTTTGGAGCGAATCAGGCGAAAAGAGGGCATCTTGCCCGCCGCCAATCTCCGCCCTCGGCTAATACTTGGGTTTCAATGGATACCTCAGGTGTCTTCTACACCCTCTGGGCTGCCCAGTGACACCCAGTTTTTGAGTGTGGCTCATCCAGAAGTCGGTCAACGAGTGTCGTGAACACGGGAACACATACCAGGCTGCAGTCTGTAGGCTGTTTGGAGCGAATCAGGCGAGACGAACGGCCTCGCCTCCCGCCGCCAATCTCCGCCCCCGGCTAATACTTGGCTTTCAATGGACACCACAGGTGTCTTCTACACCCTCTGGGCTGCCCACTGACACCCAGTTTTTGAGTGTGGCTCATCTAGAAGTCGGTCAACGAGTGTCGTGAACATGGGGACACACACCAGGCTGCAGTCTGTAGTCTGTTTGGAGCGAATCAGGCGAAAAGACGGCATCTTGCCCGCCGCCAATCTCCGCCCTCGGCTAAAACTTGGGTTTCAATGGACACCTCAGGTGTCTTCTACACCCTCTGGGCTGCCCAGTGACACCCAGGTTTTGAGTGTGGCTTATCCAGAAGTCGGCCAACGAGTGTCGTTAACACGGGGACACACACCAGGCTGCAGTCTGTAGGCTGTTTGGAGCGAATCAGGCGACACGAACGGCCACGCCTCCCGCCGCCAATCTCCGCCCCCGGCTAATACTTGGATTTCAATGGACACCACAGGTGTCTTCTACACCCTCTGGGCTGCCCAGTGACACCCGGTTTTTGAGTATGGCTCATCTAGAAGTCGGCCAACGAGTGTCGTGAACACGGGGACACACACCAGGCTGCAGTCTGTAGGCTGTTTGGAGCAAATCAGGCGAAAAGACGGCATCTCGCCCGCCGCCAATCTCCGCCCTCGGCGAATACTTGAGTTTCTATGGACACCTCAGGTGTCTTCTACACCCTCTGGGCTGCCCAGTGACACCCAGTTTTTGAGAGTGGCTCATCTACAAGTCGGTCAACGAGTGTCGTGAACATGGGGACACACACCAGGCTGCAGTCTGTAGGCTGTTTGGAGCGAATCAGGCGACACGAACGGCCTCGCCTCCCGCCGCCAATCTCCGCCCCCGGCTAATACTTGGCTTTCAATGGACACCACAGGTGTCTTTTACACCCTCTGGACTGCCCAGTGACACCCAGTTTTTGATTGTGGCTTATCCAGAAGTCGGTCAACGAGTGTCGTGAACACGGGGACACACACCAGGCTGCAGTCTGTAGGCTGTTTGGAGCGAATCAGGCGAAAAGACGGCATCTCGCCCGCCGCCAATCTCCACCCTCGGCTAATACTTGAGTTTCAATGGACACCCCAGAGGGTGTCTTCTACACCCTCTGGGCTGCCCAGTGACACCCAGTTTTTGAGAGTGGCTCATCTAGAAGTCGGTCAACGAGTGTCGTGAACATGGGGACACACACCAGGCTGCAGTCTGTAGGCTGTTTGGAGCGCATCAGGCGAAAAGAGGGCATCTCGCCTGCCGCCAATCTCCGCTCTCAGCTAATACTTGGATTTCAATGGACACCTCAGGTGTCTTCTACACCCTCTGGGCTGCCCAGTGACACCCAGTTTTTGAGTGTGGCTCATCTAGAAGTCGGTCAACTAGTGTCGTGAACACGGGGACACACACCAGGCTGCAGTCTGTAGGCTGTTTGGAGCGAATCAGGCGACACGAACGGCCTCGCCTCCCGCCGCCAATCTCCGCCCCCGGCTAATCATGTCTGAAACATGAACCAATGATATAGCATTGACTGTCTGAAACTTGACTCAATGAGATAGCTCAGACTGTCTGAAACATGAATCAATAAGATAGCACTGACCGCCTGAAATATGAAACAATGAGATAGCACTGACTGTCTGAAACATGACTCACTGTGATAGCACTGACTGTCTGAAACATGACTCAATGAGATAGCTCTGACTGTCTGAAACATGAATCAATGAGATAGCACTGTCCGTCTGAAACATGACTCAATGAGATATCTCTGACTGTCTGAAACATGACTTAATAAGATAGCGCTGACTGTCAGAAACATGACTTAATGAAATAGTGCTGACTGTCTTAAACATGACTCAATGAGATAGCGCTGACTGTCTGAAACATAAATCAATGAGTTAGCACTGACTATCTGAAACATGACTCAAGGAGATAGCTTTCACTGTCTGAAATATGACTCAATGTGATAGCACTGACTATCTGAACATGACTCAATGAGATAGCACTGACTCTCTGAAACATGACTCAATGAGTTAGCACTGACTATCTGAAACATGACTCAAGGAGATAGCACTGACTGTCTGAAATATGACTTAATGAGATAGCACTGACTGTCTTAAACATGTCTGAATGTGTTAGCACTGTCTGTCTGAATTATGACTGAATGAGTTAGCACTTACTGAAACATGAATCAATGAGATAGCATTGACTGTCTGAAGCATGACTTAATGCAATAGCACTGCCTGTCTGAACTATAACTTAATGAGTTAGCACTGATTGTCTGAAGCATGACTCAATGAGATAGCACTGACTGTCTGAAAAATGACTCAATGAGTAAGCACCGACTGTCTGAAACAGGACTTATGGAGTTAGCACTGAATGTCTGAAACATGACTCAAGGTGATAGCTCTGTCTGTCTAAAACATGAATCAATGAGATAGCGCTTACTGTCTGAAACATGAATCAATTACATACCGCTGACTGTCTGAAACATGACTCAATGAGTAAGCACTGTCTGTCTGAAACATGACTCAATCAGTTAGCACTGACTCTCTGAAACATTAATCAATAGTATAGCACTGACTGTCTGAAACATGAATCAATGATATAGCATTGACTGTCTGAAACATGACTCAATGATATAGCTCTGACTGTCTGAAACATGACTCAGTGAGATAGCGCTGACTGTCTGAAACATGACTCAATTAGTTAGCACTGACTGTCTGAAACATGACTCAAGGAGATAGCTCAGACTGTCTGAAACATGAATCAATAAGATAGCACTGACCGTCTGAAATATAACTTAATGAGATAGCACTGACTGTCTGAAACATGACTCAATGCGTTAGCACTGGCTTTCTGAAAAATCACTCAATGTAATAGCACTGACTGTCTGAAACATGACTTAATGAGATAGCACTGACTGTCTGAAACATGACTTAATGAGATAGCACCGACTGTCTGAAACATGACTTAATTAGATAGCCTTGACTGTCTGAAACATGACTCAATGTATAAGCACTGGCTTTCTGAAAAATGACTCAATGAGATAGCACTGACTGTCTAAAGTATGACTCAAGGAGAAAGCTCTGACTGTCTGAGACATAAATCAATGTGATATCACTGACTGTCTGAAACATGATTTAATGTGATATCACTAACTGTCTGAATCATGACTCAATGTGTAAGCACTGACTGTTTGAAACATGACTTAATGCGGTAGCACAGACTGTCTGAAACATGACTCAAGGAGATAGCTCTGACTGACTGAAACATGAATCAAGGAGATAGCTCTGACTGTCTGAAATATGACTCAAGGAGATAGCTCTGACTGTCTGAAACATGACTCAAGGAGATAGCTCTGACTGTCTGAAACATGACTCAAGGAGATAGCTCTGACTGTCTGAAACATGACTTAATGAGTTAGCACAGACTGTCTGAAACATGACTCAAGGAGATAGCTCTGACTGTCTGAAAAATGAATCAATGTGATAGAACTGACTGTCTGAAACATGACTTAATGAAATAGCACTGAATTTCTGATACATGAATGAATGAGATAGCACTGACAGTCAGAAACATGAATCAATGAGTAAGCTCTGACTTCTGACTGTCTAAAACATGACTCAAGGAGATAGCTCTGACTGTCTATAACATGAATCAATGTGATAGCGCTGACTGTCTGAAACATGACTTAATGTGATAGCACTGACTGTCTGAAACATGACTCAATGATATAGCGCTGTCTGTCTGTAACATGACTCTATGAGAGAATGCACTGATTGTCTGAAACATGACTCAATAAGATAGCACTGACTGTCTAAAACATGAATCAATGTGATAGCACTGACTATCTGAAACATGACTCAATGAGTAAGCACTGACTGTCTGAAACATGACTTAATAAGTTAGCACTGACTGTCTGAAACATGACTCAATGAGTAAGCACTGACTGTCTGAAACATGACTTAATGAGTTAGCACTGACTGTCTTATACATGACTCAATGAGTTAGCACTGACTGTCTGAAACATGACTAAAGGAGATAGCTCTGACTGTCTGAAATATGACTCAATTAGATAGCACTGACTGTCTGAAACATGATTCATTAAGCACTGACTTTCTGAAACATGACTGAACGTGTTAACACTGACTGTCTGAAACATGACTTAATGAAATAGCTCTGACTCTCTGAAATATGAATCAATGAGATAGCACTGACTCTCTGAAACATGACTTAATGAGATAGCACTGACTGTCTGAAATATGACTCAATGGGTAAGCATTGACTCTCTGAAACATGACTCATTCAGTTAGCACTGACTATCTGAAGCATGATTCAATGCGATAGCACGGACTGTCTTAAAAATGACTCAATGAGTAAGCACTGACTGTCTGAAACATGAATCAATGAGAAAGCTCTGACTGTCGGAAAAATGAATCAATGAGATAGCACTGAACGTCCGAAATGCGACTTAATGAGATAGCAATGTGTCTGAAACATGACTCAAGGAGATAGCTCTGACTGTCTGAAACATGACTCTATGAGATAGCTCTGACTTTCTCAAACATGACTCTATGCGATAGCACTGACTGTCTGAATCATGACTCAATGAGTTAGCACTGACTGTCTGAAACATGTCTTACTTAGATAGCACTGACTGTCTGAATCATGACTCAATCGGATGGTATGGCTAGATCTTCTGAACCATGAGTTCGCAAGATTGCAATAACCTCCTGAAATATGTCTTAATAAGATAGCACTGATCGTCTGAAACATGACTCACTGTGATAGCACTGACTGTCTTAAACATGACTCAAGGAGATAGTTCTGACTGTCTGAAACATGACTCTATGAGATAGCTCTGACTTTCTTAAACATGACTCTATGAGATAGCACTGACTGTCTGAATCATGACTCAATGAGTTAGCACTGACTGTCTGAAACATGTCTTAATTAGATAGCACTGACTGTCTGAATCATGACTCAATCAGATGGTATGGCTAGATCTTCTGAACCATGAGTTCGCAAGATTGCAATAACCTCCTGAAATATGTCTCAATAAGATAGCACTGATCGTCTGAAACAAACATGGTTCAATGAATTTACACTGAGCTCCTAAAATATGCTTCCACAAGATAGCATGGCTAGATCTCCTGAACCAAGATAGCACTGACCTCATGAAATATGACTCAACGAGATAGCACTGACCTCCTGAAACTTGATTCCTTGAGATGGCATTGACCTCCTAAACAGGATTCTGCAAAATAGCACTTACCAACATAAAAAATATTTCACAAGGTAGCACTGACCTCCGGAAAAATGTTTCATCTGATACCATTGGCCTTCTGTAAGATGATTCCGTGAAATAGCACTGACCTCATGAATCCTGAAACATGAGATCGTCTGATAGTATTGGCTTTCTGAAACATGATTCCGTGAGATAGCACTGACCTCCTGAATCCTGAAACATGAGATCGTTTGATGGCATTGGCTTTCTGAAACATGAATCTGTGAGATAGCGCTGACCTCCTGAATCCTGAAACATGAAATTGTCTGATAGCATTGGCCTTCTGAAACATGAATCCGTGAGATAGCACTGATCTCCTGAATCCTGAAACATGAGCTCGTCATATAGTATTGGCATTCTTAAACATGATTCCGTGAGATAGCACTGACCTCCGGAATCATGAGTTAAATTATGAGTCTTTAAATATCTTTCTCTTTTTATTCAAAACGTCGGAATTTCTTTACATCATATTGAACGGCGGCACTCAGCTATTTCTGGGACTGGTTCTCAGAGACCAACCCGCCCTTGAGTCAATGCGCAGGTCGTAGATTCGAGTCCCGAACGGCCTTAACACTCTAAATGAGAAAGTTTGGTAGTTTCACACGGTGGTCATAATGAAATTCATTCACATGCCTTCCTTCACCAATAGAGTATATAACCAGAAATGTGTTGAAAAAGACGTCAAACACTACTTGCTTGTAATGTTAATTTTGTTTTCACAAAAAGGTTTATACCAGCTGATGGAATTTCACACATTGATAAGTAAAACATATCTACTGTAGATTTTGGCTATGGACCTAACTCGGATTTTCAAAAATGGCCGCCGTTTTCAAAATGGCCGCCAAATATGAAAATAATAAGATTGTAAGATTAATTTTGTTTTCATAAAATATATTATTCCAGCTCATGGAATTACATTCATTAATAAATGAAAAAACTTATTGAAGGGTTTTGGCTATGGAACTATTGCAAAGTTTTCAAAATAGCCGCCATTTTTAAAATGGCAGCCAGTCAAACAAGATACCACTGATTGTAAGATTAGTTTTGTTTTCACGAAATGTATTATCCAAGCCTATTAAATTTCACACATTGATAACTAAAACATATCTTATTGAAATTATTTTGGCTACGGACCCGCATGTCATATTATTCAAAATGGTAACCATTTTCAAAATGACCGCCAATATGAAAGATAAAACTGAATATAAGCTATATCTCTTATAGACGAAATGTATTATCCCAGCTCATGGACTTTTACATATTGATAAGTAAAATATATTCAATTTAATTTTTCATAATTTTAAGTTTCCGATAGTAATAGATATAGTTAGAAGTTAATATGTTATATGATCACATGTGTATTGGTTAATTTAATGCATCAACATGACTTAAGATTAATGCCTTTAAAATAATTGTGACTTTTCACCAATAACTAAAATAAGTCATACCCTCTTAGTATACTTTTGAAAAGTTTAATAATCATGTGGCTTTTGTATTTTACTATAAACGGTCATTTCAGTGGCCTAGTTAATGGTTGCCCATGGTGCTTGCGTTCCATTTTCGATCATGCATTGTGGAATGACTTACAGAAACGAAATCCAGATAGTGTTGCTAAGCATACTCAATAAAAAAAATAAAACCCACCTACGTTGCGCTAAACGTTGCAGCTAAATTAAATGCATTTATTATTATATTTTGGCATTCGTATGTTAGTTGCTAGTTGCATAAAGATAAAATCTTGGGGATATTTTATTGTAGTCCAGATTGTTTACAGTCCGGTACATTTTAGAAACAAGTCATTGAATTTGTTCAGACCAGATCTCAGTTTTCCAACGAAAAAAGGTAATGAGGGAAAAGTTGTTCCTTGATAAATAACTACTGATCTTAATCTTCATTCCGAATCTAGCATAGAAAATAAAGCAACAGCTTTTTAACGAAATACTCTAATGTTGTCTTTAGAGTATGTTTTAGACGGCTGACAACTGAAAAGAGGAAACTTGTTTTGTTTTATTTGGACGAAGAGTGAGATTACTATTGTAACAATACCTACATTCACGATTGTGAAAGCATGCACTTGGCCTGTTACATCTATCTGTATAACTGTTCTTTATCACTAAATCCTTCAATGACATTTATGTTGACATTGCCTTCATAATCAATTTGACTACTAAATCGTCCATTATGTCACATGGTTCCTGAACTAGCTTTATGAATGTTGCCTGAACATTTTAACTAGTTCATGGAGACTGTGATCTGGATCTTTATCTTTGTCATGTTTAAGAAGTACTTGCCATGATTACATGTGCTATCACTGATCGTGAGACCATCAAACGCAGAAGTATTTTCAATAAAGCCTTCTTCGTTTGATCAATATGTATTGATGAACAGGCGTTACTTTACGATATTTTTGTCATTACTAACTTTTTTTAATCCTTAAAGTCAAACCATCACGCGTAATTTTCATGACCAAGGGAAAAGACGGATGACATTTGTAAAGTTTGAACTTTTCCTTGCAAAGGTACCTCAATTTAAATTTTAGGAGTACTGACCAGTTCTGAAACTGCATATTGTTTTATATCAACATAATCACACATTTCTCTGATACAACCTTGGCGGGTTACTAGACTATTTCCAAACTTTGATATGAACCAATGATGTCTAGACCACATACGCGTAACTCCAGTGACATACACTTCTCTGATACAACCTAGGTGGGTCTCTAGACTATTTCCAAGTTTTGATGTGAACCAATGATTTCTGGACCACATAAGCGTAACTCCAGTGACATACACTTCTCTAATACAACCTAGGCGGGTCTCTAGACTATTTCCACACTTTGATGTGAACCAATGATTTCTGGACCACATAAGTGCTACCCCAGAACCATATATTTTTGGATGTTTGAGCCAAAACATTAACCATACAACTAGAACACGTAGCGAATATACAGAGAATGCCAACTCGTTTGTGATAAAAAAATGCTTACTTGCAATTAATTTACATCACTCTTGTCCGTTATACATGTGACGCTTTTAGAAAGGAAGTTGCAATACTGGCTGATGATCAAGACGTTGACAGTTCTACTGCTTTCTAACCCTTTCTACAATGGCATTTTAGACAATTATTTCAATATGAAGTCCTCAGTACGTGTCGATAAGCCTTGCCAATTATATTGTTTGTTCTAAGCAACTGCGTAAAATGGTTTACCCGGTTATCACTGCGGTCTGTCCAATGTAATTATTATTTGTAAAATTATATAAAAAAAGAATAAAAACCTTTTTTGGTAATTTATTTTAAATTATCCCTTATACTTAGGTAACATGCATATCCAATTGTATGTAACTTTGATGAAGCAATCAAGAGATATTGAATGGAACACATATACCATTAAATTACACTATTTTAGCTACTTACTATATTGCATCACGTTTTAAGTATTTTTCATCATTGGGCAGACACATGTTTCATTTATTGTCAAAACAAATGGAGAAACAGCAATCAAGAGGAATAACTTTGTATAAAAATAAATAAGGTCGGTATGTGAACATAAACACTGATTTTTTATCCTGTCAAGCAGTTATGTACACAACATAGCAACGTATTTGTCATAATTAGTTTATCTATTCTAATAAAAACAATGAATTCAAGAATATTGCATTAAAACGGCGGAATATAGATTTCCGGTGATGAAGTGAGATTGGAGGTGTGACATTTTAGGGAGATAAAATCAGGATATTATGGATTAAATGGACCTTTAGAGGCAAGTTTTCTACAGCCAAAGTACACGTAGATATTCAGTAAAACCATTTCATCTAGACATATGAATAAAGACACCGGTTTATGAACGCTGTTTACAAAATTAACTGACAATGGGTAAATAAAATGTATACCTGTCTATCGATGTAGTGTTTAACTGAGCGCGTTTCGATCAAGTAGATGACCCACGCTGGAATTTATGAAAACTATACTGCACAAAAAATAAAAAGATCTCAAGGTGATTGTATATTACAATGGATAAGAAGAGACAGAGGTCAAATAACAGAACACTAAGTGATCTTGACTCCTGTCAAAATTTAACTTTAGACAGTTCATTTGAACAAAAAAAAGGATAAAAAACGAAAAGATGTGCTTAAAAAAACAAGTAAATTAAGAGCTAACAAAAGAGACGGCTATCTCCTTGGAAATTAAAATTGAAGAGATAAACTCAAAACTATGTCAAATGTTAACGAAAAATGACAAAGATTTTATTAAAAACATTTTAATAGATACGCTTGAAGAAATGAAAGGCAACATTATTGGTTCAGTGATTAACAGAATAGAGATTATGGAAGGAGAGATACATGAGAAAACAGTGGAGCAGGTTAAACTTAAAACTGGATTAAAGAATGTAATGAAAAACGACTCATTAGTAAATGAAAACAAGAAATTACTTGAACAGTTAAAAACTGAGAGTATAGCACGAAACCAGCAAATTAATGATATAGAGCAATATAGCCGAATAAATAACATACGCATTTCCGGTCTTGATCACGACAACAAATATGAGAGCTTCCAGGAAACAGCAGAAGGAGTTGCAACGCTCCGAAGTAACAAGATGGGTATAAATATATCGGCGCTCGATATAGACATTGCTCAACGACTAGGGAAATTTCAACAAGGGAAGACCAGGCCGGTCATTGTGAAATTCATACAAAGACAGATGAAATACAATGTAATGAGGAACACAAAATTTCTTGAACATACACAAATATCAATAAACGAAGACTTGACAAAGTTAAACCAACAGGTGCTATCCTCAATGTGATTGAAGGCAAAAGACAAAGTAATCAGACCTTGGTCTTTCGACGTAAAACTTTTTGTCAAATACAAAACGGATGAAACATCAATAGTCACATTTCCAGAATATTCGAAATGGTTGGAATTACCTTGGCCAAAACCAAGCAATTAAAGTACGGAAATAATTGGTCAAAATTCGTCCTAACTTTTCTTTTACCAGTGTAGAGAGCGTTGTACATAGTATAACAATACACATACCTTTATACAGGTATTTATATCAGTACATTGAATTTAATCTACAATTAAATGATCGGTAACGGTACATTCAGTATCTAAACAAACAAGGTGTATATAAATTAAGTAGGTTATTATCGGGACAATCAAATTTGTTTGTGAATTTTGCAAAGTGAAATATCGTCAAATAAGCCATTTTAAAATGGTGTCCGGGACATAGACAGACAATCTTTTTTTCAGCTTTCAAAGATTTGGTAAACATCATCTCAACATCCTACCAAAGAAAACAAAAAGCGATACAAACACCATACAACAACATCGTTTTTATAGACACGAGTTATTATACAATATACTCACATTCAATGAGGCATTACTTGATATAGAAATAAACATTATTGATCAGTGCTGAAAATATGTTTTTAAAGCAAAATGATGTACATGTAGAACTATATAGGACTGATGGACATGTCATGTTATTAATACTATAATTAGTTTTGAATAGACTGTTTTACTTGAGGTCGTATGACTACATAAGGTACATGTTATTTCAAGGTTTATTGTATTGTAATGATGTAACAAATCAAAATGTGTTTGTTTGTGAATTACAGTTGTAAATAATGATGTTTGTAAACTTATACTAATTGACAGGTTGAATTAAAAGAATAAATTGGCATAGTTTATCATCAATATCATTTTTAAGAAATATAATAAATACGTATATATATATGGTTTAGTATATGGTAATGTTGTGTCAAATCAAAATGTGTTTGTTTGTGAGCTCAAGATGTATATATGTTTGTAAACTTGAACTAATTTACATGTTGAATAAATGGCATAGTATATCACCAATATCATTATAAATAAGGTATAGTATATGGTAATGTTATGACGAATCAAAACGTGATTGCTTATGGAGTGCAGATGTAAATATTTGTATTTTGTAAACTTGCAATTATTTACAGGTGGAATATAAAGACTGAAATTGGCATATTATAACACCAATTTCATTATGTGTGTGTGTGTGTGTGTGTGTGTGTGTGTGTGTGTGTGTGCATTTGTATGTGTATATATATATATATATATATATATATATATGTGTGTGTGTGTGTGTGTATTTTGTGTATTTGTGGGTGTATGAAGAACAAAACGTATTTAAACATTCCTTTTTTATTCTAATATGAGTTTCGAATCTGTTTTCGTATATAAGGGTAATATAAATGAGTTTTTTAGCATAATTTACAATAATATATTTACATCAATATAAAAGTGAAACTTATTCTTATGCACATCTTTCGTTTTTGTAGTGTATAAGGACAGTCTGAATCGGACATGAGTTTATAATTGTGTCAAAAGGTTGTTTAAAGCGAAGCTTAATAAGAAAACATAGTATAGAGCTATAAAAAGTTTGTGGTAAGTATACAATAATATGTATATGATATATGACTGTTTTGATCACTTTTAAGTTATTATTTTTAAACGTTAACAAACAGTAATATTGAACAAATCTTGGATATTGAATGAATTCAATCATAGTATGGCAACACTGAATATTATTTAATAACGAGTGTTGATAGAATGCATGCATACATAGATGGCAATCTATTACCAGACTATAAAGGCAAAAGTGAAAATCATTATTTTGCATAACAAGTATAGCTTGTGTTAGTAGATGCATACATAGATGCAAATCTATTACCATATATTGTTATAACGGCAAAAGATAAACCATAATTTGCATAATAAATAAAACTGGTATGATATACAAATGACACACATAGTTTATTACAGTTCTCATATGTTCTTGCATTGTTCCACCTTTTAACATAGACATGCTTTATTATATTCAAGACTGCGTTACAATGGTTTGGAATGGTATGACTAATCTTGTAATAAATGCAACTTTTAATGTATAAATATTATACACAAGTATGCGAGTGAAGAGTTGAGTTACATGTAATATATGTAATCTGATGTAATGCGAAATATAACGACGAAGAAAGTTAATCAAATAATTTGTAACAAATAGTCTTGTTAAACCATTCTGATTTGGTACTCAATATTATGTCAAAGTATATTCGTTGACTATTTAGAACAAATACTAGTTTTTGTTTATAAACACGCTATTTAATGCATTGTAGTTTTCTGTTCATAATATATATTTAAATCATTTTTTGACAAAATAAAGCCGAAAAATAATTATAGATCAAAATATCAGATAAATGTTATTTCTACTCATATGACAAAACAATAATTTTCAAAAATGTTGATACTTATTATGTTGACAAGAATATTTTGCAAAACATGTTTGAAAGCAATAGTTGTTTATAATGGCGGCGTACCTTTGTAAGTATTTTGATTTTTGTGATAATGATTTTTTTTGTTCTATTGTTTGTATGGTCATCAACACTCGTACTACTTGCTATATCTCCTTCTATTCCTTTTTCTCACTTACACTCTTAGTTTGCAACAGAACGCACATAGTAAATATTACAGTGATTTTTCTCAAACGTCGTAATGAGTGTAAAAGTTTGCACATTTAATGTAAAAGGTTTAAGTGACCCATCCGAAAGACAACAATTATTTCATTGGTTAAAATTGAATAAATACTCTATATGTTTTTTACAAGAGATACACTGTGAAGAAATATATAGCAATTGGTAAAAAGAGTAGGGAGATGATCTATTTCTAAGTGGAAACAGTAGGAATAGCACAGGTGTGGGCATCCTTGTCAACTCAAATTTTGCATATACAGTAAAAGAATATAATAATATTATAGACGGTAGAATGCAATCACTAAAAATTAATATAAATGGAAAAGATTATGTATTTTTAAATTTTTATGCACCGACAAATGCAACAGAACAAGCTACATTTCTTACAAAAATAGAAGATTTTATTATTTCAAATGATAGTGATACTTTAATTATAGGTGGCGATTTTAATACTATTATCGACATCGATAAAGATAATAAAAAATGGAAATAAAACTAACAACAAGAAAAATAGACATTAAATAAATTATATAATATGGAGAATTTTAAATCCAAATACAAAACATTATACGTGGCACTTCAACAGAAAACCGCCAATATTGTGCAGGTTGGACTTTTTCCTAGTTTCAAATGACTTAGTAAATGTAATTACAGAATGTAAAATTACAACCGGTTTATGATCAGATCATTCGTTAGTTTATTTTAATATGAATGTGGAAAATCAACCTAGCGGACCAGGATTTTTTAAACTCAATGATAGTATTATTTTAGAAGAGGATTATCAGGATAAAATAAAATATTCAATACAAGACATAACAGATATTAATAAAGAAGCTAATACTTACACGTTATCCTTTTATAGATTTAAAGTATAATTTATATTGGTGGGTAAAAGTGGATTTGGCATGTTTTTATTTTTGATGGTTATGCCATATTTCTTTGATATTTTTTATTGCTTGTTTTATTCCATGGAACTGTAGACAGTTTTTTTATGTTGTATATTGTTTTAAATTCATTTTCTGTCAAAAGCTCCCCTTTTTGTGACACAATATCATTAATAAAATATATAACTTTTCCATTCCATAGTTTATTTATTACTGGTTTTCAACCTACTAGCAAATTATTATTTTGAAATATTTGTGTCTGAAGTAACTATTCTAAGGTTGTAGTTTTGTTTAATTGCATTATGCTATTGTGTGATTTAAGAACATCCCGCCAGAATGTATTGCTAATTTTATTTAACTTTTTTGCAGTGTAGGCATTTCCAAAATTGCTAAGATTTGATAAACTAATTTTATGTTCTGTGATTCCACTCCAGTTGTCCCCCATATGTAGTAGTCTCCTAATCCATGTTGCCTTAAGTGCTAAAATAAATGCTTGAATGTTGATCATTTTAATCCCCCTTCAATGTATTGTTTCGTGATAACTGTTTGTTTTATTTTGGCTGTCCCACCCCATATGAAATCGTAAAAAAAATGATTTATTTCTTTGATTATACTTTCATTAGGATTTGGTAATGCTACAAATATATGATTCAAAATAGGCAATAGCAAACTTTTTATAACAGTGATTTTCCCTAATGGAGTCAAATATGTTCTTCTCCATTGTTGAATTTAAGATTTTATAATATTTATTTTTTCTTTATAATTAATATTACTCATTTTGTCTAGATTAACATGACACTTTACTTAAATAGTTTAAAATGTGTTTCCCCAATTTAGTTTCCTTTTATATTTGATTGTTTGACTACTGAATTTCTTAACTCCAATCCATACAACCTGTGTTTTATCAAAATTAACGCATAACCCCGAGATATATGCAAAATGTGTGAGCTCATTCAGTGTTTCGTTTAGAGATGATTCCGATAGCTTTTACGCCCATTAAAGTTTCGATTACCTAAAAAATACTTATAATTACGCTAAGTTACACCGGCCTTAGCAACGGATATCAACCATCTCGGCTTCATCATAGCTCCACTTAGAGTAACATAATCTGTTCAAACTAAGCCAGTTTGTTTTCATTATACTTCATAAGAAATTGATTGATTTAGTTACAAGTAGAGTATATAGCTGTGTCCCATATCGACACAGCTTTATGTTATTTTATTTCCAATATCAAATAAGCATGCAGATCCTTCGAGTACATGATGTATACACAACTATCTGGTACATGATGTATACAGACAATGGTTTGTTAATGAAAATAAATAGTTACAATGTTATTTTCATTGTATAAACATATCGAATAAATTTAAATTTAAGCAAGGGTGAAAGTGGAGAAGGTTGTATGCATAACAGTAATAATATTCAAAGGTCATGTCAGAAAGCAAATAAAATGCAACATCATCTTACCTACCATGAATATTGTAATTGAAAATACTTGTGAATCTTACATATATGGCTATATTTCTTATCTGAAAAGCTTTTAGTAAAAAAGTACTAATATTTTGATTGTACTGTTGTCTTGTGAATTTAACAAACTTTCCCAATAATATTCATTTATATATACTTTTCTAAGAACGGAATATGGTACACATTTAATAATAAAATGATATTCATCATCTAATTTATAACATACTCTGTACTTTCGTTTGTCAAATTGTGTTTTAATTGGCCGTTTCCAACGGCCTGCCTCTACTTCTAATCGATGCGACAGGACTCGTAACTTAGCAAAAGCTTTAATGAATTTAAATAAGGTTGAAATCGAAAATAAATAATACTATTGTAAAAGACTGCGCGTGTTGACTCATAGCACATTCTTTATCATGCACACTGAGGGACTTTAAAAATGCAAAAGTCTGACATTGTAAATCAAAAAAGTTGCTTATTAATGTAAATACAATTTGGCAATGTTCAACATTAACATAAGCCTAGCAAGTTGTGTGAATTTCAATGGAAAATATTATCACTTCCCCGAGAATTAACGTTTCGAATGACACCCCAAATCACCGAATTTGCAAATAGTATTTTCCTTAAAACACGTCTTTAAAACACATTCTCAAAACACGACCCAAAACACCTCCTAACAGATTCAAGAATGGACGCTCTGTATAGTGTCGGTTCAGA
Source organism: Panopea generosa (assembly GCA_029582155.1). NCBI lineage: Eukaryota > Metazoa > Mollusca > Bivalvia > Adapedonta > Hiatellidae > Panopea > Panopea generosa. Next base: position 85,410,516 of record CM055899.1, read on the forward strand.
ACTGGTATCTTACCACTCAGAATTGAAACGGGAGGATTTGCCGGGGAGCAGTCTGATCAAAGACTATGTATACTTTGTGCGTCAAATTCAGTAGAAGATGACAGACAATTCCTATTCAGTGCGAATGGTATACTGGCCTGCGAGGAAACAAGTTCAGAGATTTATTTGTAAATAATAATGCTTACACGCATATATACTAACGATATTCACATATCATATAAGTTATATACATGTATAGCAAAATGTGAAAACTATCTTAGTTTCATCAGTTTTAGTCTAAATGTCAGAAAATATAATCGATCATATCATTTTTTTATATTTTTATATCAATATCACAATTTCAAAACCATTTGGTCAACACTTAGTCTAGTTCATAAAGACTTAATTAACTCTGCTTAAAATATATACAATTAGTTATAAAATCATCTGTTACAGTATATGGGGACACGTTCAAATTTGTAAACTTGTAATATATAAGAGGACATGTGTAACATTTTAACTTTGGCGCCTGATACTTTAACATAAAGTCAAAAATTATTATTGATCTAAACAAATAATTGTCTAATTATGTGCAATACTTCCCTCATAAAAACAATAAATATGCAAACTAAGTATCGCAGCTTCCGTTAAAATAAAATTGTCGCACGTGTATTACATTGCAATTTTATTCATGATGTTATTTTGTGTTTTTAATGGGACTTAGCGCCATTTTCAACACATTTCAGGTTATATATGGCATATCCAGTTTTACTGGTGGAGGAAGACCTCACGCTGTGTCTGATTGAGTAAAACCACCGTTCATCCGCAAGTAACTGGAAACTTTCTTACATAAAGATTTTAGAGTATACATGACGTATATTATGTATAAGCATTATGGTATTCTACTAAGTCAATACTTCCATTTATGTTGATCGGCGTTTGAAACAAACAGTAGTAGTTATAGTATGCTTTCTGTGCTTTGTTATTTTTTGCATGATTTAAATATTGAATCCAGATTTTACTTAAGTTACTGCTTGATATATCAGCATGTTACAAAAATATATTGTTGAACAAAAAACAAAGTCATAGTAAAAGATTGGGAGAGGAAATGATTTAATGCTTATATAGGGAATACATTTGTATTGCCATAGACCTCAGAATGAATATGCCAATTTTCGTCAGGTTATAGGCAACTTTAATCATAAAATGATTTTTATTTTATGTGCGATCGAACCAAACTGCAGCGATATTAAGATTAGGATGGTCGTCCGTGACAGCGGTCCCACTGCTGCATCTATATTAAGATTAGGATGGTCGTCCGTGACTGAGCGGTCAGACTGCTGCAGCGATATTAAGATTAGGATGGTCGTCCGTGACTGAGCGGACAGACTGCTGCAGCGATATTAAGATTAGAGTGGTCGTCCGTGACAGAGCGGTCAGACTACTGCAGCGATATAAAGATAGCAGGTTATAACATTAGGATGGACGTCCGTGATATTAAGACAGCAGGTTATAACATTAGGATAGTCGTCCGTGACTGAGCGGTCACACTGCTGCATCTATATTAAGATTAGGATGGTCGTCCGTGACTGAGCGGTCAGACTGCTGCATCTATATTAAGATTAGGATGGTCGTCCGTGACTGAGCGGTCACACTGCTGCATCTATATTAAGATTAGGATGGTCGTCCGTGACTGAGCGGTCAAACTGCTGCAGCGATATTAAGATTAGGATGGTCGTCCGTGACTGAGCGGACAGACTGCTGCAGCGATATTAAGATTAAAGTGGTCGTCCGTGACTGAGTGGTCAGACTACTGCAGCGATATAAAGATAGCAGGTTATAACATTAGGATGGACGTCCGTGATATTAAGACAGCAGGTTATAACATTAGGATAGTCGTCCGTGACTGAGTGGTCAGACTACTGCAGCGATATAAAGATAGCAGGTTATAACATTAGGATGGTCGTCCGTGATATTAAGACAGCAGGTTATAACATTAGGATGGTCGTCCGTGACTGAGTGGTCAGACTACTACAGCGATATTAAGATAGCAGGTTATATTATTAGGATGGTCTTCCGTGACTGAGTGGTCAGACAACTGCAGCGATGTTAAGACAGCAGGTTATAACATTAGGATGGTCGTCCGTGACTGAGTGGTCAGACAACTGCAGCGATGTTAAGACAGCAGGTTATAACATTAGGATGGTCGTCCGTGATATTAAGACAGCAGGTTATAACATTAGGATGGTCTTCCATGACTGAGTGGTCAGACTACTGCAACGATATAAAGATTAGGATGGTCGTCCGTGACTGAGTGGTCAGACTGCTGCAGCGATATTAAGATTAGGATGGTCGTCCGAGACTGAGCGGTCAGACTGCTGCAGCGATATTAAGATTATGACGGTCGTCCGTGACTGAGTGGTCAGACTGCTGCAGCGATATTAAGATTAGGATGGTTGTCCGTGACTGAGTGGTCAGACTACTGCAGCGATATTAAGATTAGGATGGTCGCCCGTGACTGAATGGTCAGACTGCTGCAGCGATATTAAGATTAGGATGGTCGTCCGTGATTGAGCGATCAGACTGCTGCAGCGATATTAAGATTAGGATGGTCGTCCGAGACTGAGCGGTCAGACTGCTGCAGCGATATTAAGATTATGACGGTCGTCCGTGACTGAGTGGTCAGACTGCTGCAGCGATATTAAGATTAGGATGGTGGTCTGTGACTGAGTGGTCAGACTACTGCAGCGATATTAAGATTAGGATGGTCGCCCGTGACTGAATGGTCAGACTGCTGCAGCGATATTAAGATTAGGATGGTCATCCGTGATTGAGCGATCAGACTGCTGCAGCGATATTAAGATTAGGATGGTCGTCCGCGACTGCGCGGACAGACTACTGCAGCGATATTAAGATTAGGATGGTCGTGCCTGACTGAGTGGTCACACTACTGCAGCGATATTAAGATTATGACAGTCGTCCGTGACTGAGTGGTCAGACTCATATCCATATTTAAGCTATCATTTACGAGGATGCCCTAAAAATCTGATAGTGCTTGAAAAAAGCTATAAAAAGGACGAAAATATTTTAAATATATTTCATAAAAACGATATTAGATATCAGAAATTAAGACAATTTGTAATAAACTTGCGCCATTGCATTAAAAATGAAAAAAATGTATATATTCTCGCTGAAATTAATAAACAAGTTTACTGTTTTATTAATTCTAAATTTCATAAAGTAAAACATGTCTATTGATTTTTCATAATGGGCACTAAATTTTATAATCTATATATACTCAATAACCTTACATGACATTCAATTTCCTTATTTGACACTTTATTTTCATATGCGACACTTGATTTTCTAACTCAATACACAACATCCTTACTTGACTATATATTTTCCTTACTGGGCACTACATTTTCTAATCTATGTACACTCAACATCCTTACAAAACATTCAAATTCCTTTTTTGACACTTTATTTTCATATGCGACACTAGATTTTCTCTCTTGATACAAATCATTCTTACTTGACAATATATTTTGTTACTGGGCACTAGATTTTCTAATCTATATGTACTCAACATCCTAACATGACATTCAATTTCTTTATTTGACATTATATTTTCATAGGCGACACTAGATTTTCTCACTCATCCATCTATATATATTCAACATCCTTACAGGACATTCAATTTCTTATTTGATACTATATTTTCATATGCGGCACTAGATTTTCTCATTTGATACACAAAATCTTTACATGACTATAGATTTTTCTTACTAGGTACTAAATTTATGATCTGTTTATACTAAACATCCTTACACAACATTCAAATTTCAGTTTCACACCTTATTTTCATACGCAACACTACATTTTCTCACTTGATACACAACATCTATACTTGACTATAGATTTTTTTTACTAGGCACTTGATTTTCTATTCTATGTATGATCAACATCTTTACACAAAATTCCAATTTCTTATTTGACACTATAAAAACATTTCATACGTGACAATAGATTTTCGCACTCGATATATAACATCCTTACTTGACTATAGATTCTTCTTACTGAGTACTAGATTTTCTAATCAACATTTATTCAACATTTTTACACGCCATTCAAATTTCTTATTTCACTCTTTTTTTTCATATGCAACACTACATTTCGCACTTGATTCACAATATCCTGACTTGACTATAGATTTTCTTACTGGGCACGAAAATATCTAGTCTATAATTACTAAACATTCTTACACAACATTCAAATTTGTTTTTGACACTATCTTTTCTTTATACGCGACACTACAATTTCTCACTCGATACACAAAATCCTTCCTTGACTTTAGACTTCTCCTACTGGGCACTAGATTTTCTAATATATTTTCACTCAACGTTATTACACGACATTCAAATTTCTTGTTGAACACTTTATTGTCATATGCGACACTAGATTTTCTCGCTCGATACACAACACCCTTCCTTGACTATAATTTTTTCTGACAGGGCACCAGACTTTCTAATCTATATGTACTCAACATCCTTACATGACATTCAAATTCCTTAACTGACACCATAATTTCATATGCGGCACTAGATTTTCTCAGTCGATATGCAACATCCTTACACAACTACAGATTTTTCTGACTGGGCACTATATTTTATAATGTTTACTCAACATCCTTACTGGACATTTGATTCCCTTATTTGACACTATATTTACATACGGGACACTAAATTTTCTCTCTCAATACACAACATCCTTATTCGACTGTAGAGTTTTCTTCCTAAGTATAATATATTCTAATGTATATATAATCAACATCCGTACACAACGAATTTCCATGTTTGACACTATATTTTCATAGGCGACACTTGATTTTCTCACTCGATACACAACATCCTAACTCGACAATAGATATTTCTTACTTGGCACTAGATTTACTAATCTGTGTATACTCACATGCATAAGTGACATTTGATTTCCTTATTTGACACTATATTTTCATTCGCGAAATTAGATTTTCTCTCTCAATACACAACATCCCTACTTGACTATATTTTTTTCTTACTGGGCACTAGATTTTCTAATCTATATATAGCCAACATCATTACAGTACATTCAATTTCCTTTTTTGACAATACATTATCATGTGCGACACTAGATTTTCTCACTTGATACACAACATCTTTATTCAATACTAGATTTGTATTACTGGGCACTAGATTTTCTAATCTATATAAACTCAATATTTTAGTTGACATATGATTTTCTTACACCATACTTAATTTCAAAACTTGAAATTAAAAAAGTTGTGAATTTCTGAAAAGTGAAATCACCATCAATATATGTTTATATGACGTCACACCTTGAGGGTGTCAAATTAAGCATAAATTTCTCATCAAAATCACTCGTAAATTCCTTCAACCTGTTAATCTTTATTTTCAAAATGTTTTAAATTTCCCCATTGTTCATTCTTTATAGAAATTTAATATAACTATCGAAAAAACATAAGGATTTGTATGTTGTCAAATTAACAGCTAGATTTTTCGAAAGCGAGGTAAAATAATGTGAAACAAATATCTGGATTTAATCTCTCATATTTCCCTCAAAGCACAATGAAAATATATCTTTATATGTTAATTGTTGAATGATATATTAAACTGGCGTTCTTTATGGTTATAAACTAAAATAAGATAATTAACTTTGTTTATTAAGGGTCCAGATCTTTCTGAACGGTACACGCGTAGAAACAATGACGGCGAAATGTTGATTTTCGGAAATGGATACATTTTTGAAGAACAGTTGCAAAAATAATGTTTTTATACTAATTGAGCATATTTGTATAAATATTGGGTTTTAAATATATTACATATTTAGTAAAATTGCTATAATTATTTGATGCCAGAATGCATATTTTGTATATTGGTGACCAATTTCAGGCGTATCCGTAAATGATTGTGCCATCCGAAATAGGATCATTGTAGTATAGTGGTATCTAGTTACTCTGGCAGGTCTCGACAAAATTGTTTCCCTTTGTGCGCGGAGTTGGTACCCATGGAAACTTATAGCAATCGTTTTTTAAAGAATCTTGCGCAAGTACACTATCTTACACACATCGTTCCAACTATATTTGTAATCATTTGCACTCATGTATGCTTAATATTGGCGGTTATACTGAGACATTTAAATGTTACTTTACGTTTGCTAGCTTCTCATCACTGAAATTCATATGATTTTCACCCATGAGAAATTATTTCAAATTATGAAAAAAAAATAAATGCAATAAATGTACAACCACCTCTTTTAATTGATATAATGTTAGATATTGCTGTTTGTTTAATACAATGTTCAATAACAAAGTATGAAATATATATGAAGCATAGCAAATGATAACAAATACAGATAATTGACCCAGTACGTTATAAATGATCAATGATATTTCTGCACTATGTGTACAAGTAGCTTTATAACTTTTAAATGAGTCATTATTAATCAAGTGTTCAGACGTTGAATAATTTACTATTAATGCATATAATACGATTATATATTTGTATTGGCAAACTGTTTATACAATCAAGATGTGTGTGGCTACATCTTCAATAAAATAGTTGAATACGAACCTACTTCCTGGTTTGAATATATCCGTTCATTTAGCATTGATTATTTCCCAAATAGCATATCGTGGTATTACATACACGTATCAACTGATTACGACCGTGTAGCAAAGCGCTGTTCGCTTACTGCATGAGACATGTATTCAGATAACGTGTAGGACATGTTCTCGCTTCAGATACCTCACAGCTCTGGGCTGTTGATATTATCAAGAATATGTAAAAACATATTTGTTGTTTGTTTTGTTGTCGAAAGTGTTTTATGTGTCTGATAAGACTTGCAATACGTCAACAACCGCGGGTTTGTAATAATGTAATAAACACATGCACGTCTGTGTTTATTCTTTTAATTGTTTATCCCTTGATAAAGATCACAGCGCTATGTAAGTTTAGCACATCAATGAGCGTGTTGTTTCTATCGGGTGTTGGGTTCGATCACCCGCAACCGTTATGCGGGATGGCCTTGACTTGAGTGTGATTATAACGTAATTATAACGATAATGTATCAATGGGACTGGCAATATACTTAAAAAGTAAATGCTATGAGTAAACATTGTCTTGTGTAATGATGTGTCTGAGAGACGTAAGAGTGAGGTTGGATGCACACGTACACCAGGTAACTTAATCAATTGTGGTCGAATTACTACCGACCGTTATAACGCAGTGATCTCAGGTTGTCGCCTCGTCGGCATGCAACAGTATACTTTTTTTTATTAGTTTATTAGTTTATTCTTGTTATAGTTACGATGGCCGTGTAACAATGGTCAGTGTAACAATTAGATAAGTTTATTTTATTTATATGAAGATTAAGCCACAAATAAGCTTTTTAAATTTTCTAAAGTTTTTTACAAACCACTACATCGACATACATTTACAATCACACTTTTTGCATATTTTACATATACACAATTATATATCAAGGATATACACATGTCTAATATTGATAATGAAATCCATATTTGACACATAGAGCATAAACCAAACATACATGTTCATGTATTTTCTGTTAGGCGACCTGCAGTGTAAAGTTATTAGTATTAAAAGTCGAATATCAATGTGAAATACTTGTACCAATAATCCATTCAGAAAAGAATTGTGAGATGCTTAGCAGCTTTACAGTCACCCGATGACATAATGTAAATCTAGTGCCGCCACGCTAGTTTAAAAAACATTAGGAAACTTATAAAAAATATAAACGAAAATATCAAAACTGATGAAAAATATATATTGGTTAAACTTTCTGTTATATATTGCCACGAATATTGAAAAAAAATAATGCCGTTAAACCAATTACACAGATTATCCCAACTTCCAAAAAAGGTCTCCAAACACACACTGGACTATTGTATTTCATATTTGCATAATGTACATGTATATATATATATAGTTATCAGAATAGCCGGGTGAAAATATACCAAAAATTGTCGTGCGTCCCTTGAAGACCAAATATATCAGGTGATAACGCTTTATGCGTCATATATGGATTTCATTATCAATATCAGACGTGTGTATATCCTTGATATATAACAGATTAAAGTTTTTTCTTCCGTTAACAAAATTAAGTTATTTCTGATGGTTTGAATGTTGTTTATCGCATTAACATTATATTCACATTTGTTTGTAAATGTGTCAGTATCCTTGTTTCAATTGCGTGTATGCAAATCTAACTAATTTGGTTTTCATTTCAAGTTAAAACGTTGTACTTTTTTTAAAAAAAAATCTTATTACATTCGAATACAAGCATAAACTGCAAAACTAGCTTCTTATAAAATGATTGCTTGGAATCATACAACGAGCCCAAGAAGGCAAATCCGATATGCCACATCCCAAACACTCCATAGCAACGATTAAACGATGATCTTATTTATTTGCTAATTCTAACAATGACTTATGATGATATTTTAATACATGACAGACTAGTACCTTCTTAAGATCTTTGAAGTAAACAATGATAATTTAAAGGTCCTTGTTGTCTTCTATCACTGCCTGCCAGGAAGCCAGGTAATCAAAATATAATTACGTTGCCACTAGAAAAATGCACATATAAATACAATATGATAAGAGTAAAGTTGTAGCAATACAATATGTTTAGTTCAACATTATATTTATCAAATCAAACACACAGCGATACTCAATTGATTTATATATTGCTTTGTTAGTGTTCGTAAATTATTTTAAGATGTGGGACTCATCTGGTCACAGGAGAATTAACATTTTAAAATGTACCTGATACTTAAATCGTAAATACCTCTTGTTTCTCCCCCAATGCGACAAACACAACAATCACTGCGATCTAAAACATTTTATGGCAAAAATGGAATCCATTCCAGCCTATTGTCTTGTAAAAGCTTTTGCGTTTTGTGTATTCATGTTTTACCTGTCACAAACGTAATACAATAGTTTGCATTTCTGTGGTTTATATGTTCAGAAAATGTGCGAATTAGTGTATATTTTTGTAAAGAAACCATAAAATAATCTAAAATATCAATTTAACACTTACTTTTCTCCAAATATGAAGTTGAAAGCAATAAAACAATCCCCAAGAAAATATACGCTAAATACAAAGAAATCGTTTCTCTTAACTAAATAAAATCCAAGGAAACAATTTTGGATAATGTGAGCGACTTATGTAATTCCTGTTAAGTTCTACGGTGCCATATAATGCACAATTTAACACCCATTAAACCAAATATCTCCCAACAAAGTACCCCAAAGATATACGTCAAATTCAGCGGCTTTCCCACCAGAATGCACGATATGGCACAATTTGGCACTAAGAAAAGCAACTCTTTTAGAGGCCACCGTCTAAATTCTGATTTCATACCATTTCAGTATGATAATAATGTGTTTCACCATTGCACATCATTAACACATAACACACGATTTACTATATATATATTTATTTCTTACATTGTTACAACTGTCATTTTTTTTAAATCTAATGAATTCTATTTAACACATGTGCAGTTTCTAAAATATAGTTCAAAATATGATTCAAAGTACGCTCCCATTTTAGTTTCGGTTCCTACTTAAACATCAACCATAATCTCTAAAGTCCATGCACTTTATCCACATTTCTACAACACCCAACCAACTAAAACCCATCTTAACAGCTGGTCTCCCCAATGTTAACTGGCTTAAATTCCTACATGACCGTACACCTTGCCTAAACACTCGTAGCTTGCGTCCTACTAATAACCGTAACAGCTCGTCAATCTTCCACATTTTGATGCATATATGTCCTGACTATTTTACATTCTATTTCCTCAAAAATGCCCATAAACACAGTTTATATTACTAATTTTAGTACCGTTACATTATTTTGTAACAGGGTAATTTATCATAAGTGACCTCTGAAATATTCCCACTTTGAACTGCATATTTTGTAATCTAATCTTAGCCATGAAATATCCCACATAACTATATATTGGGTTTAAATTTTACAATACTAAACTAACAACATAAAATAATTAATAAGTGAAGTGACTGACAATAACACAAATGCAGGGCTGATAGCACACCTGAAACGGAAGCTGCAATGCACCGGAATGTACGATTCGGCACTTGTTCTCTTCTCTGTAATACATTGTTGTTATATCAATTGTGAAAATTTATTTATTTCATTTTTGGGTTGTTGTTATTTTCATTTTGACATAGCATAATGTGAAATTTACATGAATTGAACTTATGAAAGATACCATTAGAAAAACGTTGATCAGCTTAAATGGGTTACCTTGTGTATGCTTGCTTATTTTACTTAATGTTGTAGTGTTAAACTCTATTTCTACTGTTTTCTTAGTTAACACAACATGTTAGTTTTGTTATATATATCACAACATTTTAAGAGTAAATAATTCTAAAATGTTGACCTTCGAATATTTGTGACAAGTTATTTAAACAAAAAAGTGAATTGTTAATAAATGCATTTTATTTTACGCTCTGTAAATATAGAAATATATATAATGATGACGATTTGAATATCGTACATAAATATATGGCGATATTAATATAATAAAAAAATATATGGTGATATTAATATCATACATAAATATATGGCGACATTAAAAATATACATAAATTTATGATGATATTAAAATCATACATAAATATATGGCGATATTAATATCATACAAACATATATGGCGATATTAAAATTATACATAATTATATGACGATATTAATATTACATGTATACATAAACAAATAAAAAAAAACACCCTTTTACCTATTCCAGCAAGAAAACATGGGACAACACTTCTCCATGACTGAGTATTATTTATATTAAATTTATCCTTTGTAGTATAGTGAAACAGTGAGAAAGCCGTATGTTTAGGATTCCTCACTGCTTATACTAGTTTTCCTTTCTTCTGTATGTGCTCCCGTGGCAGACGGTTGAACCTCAAGTGAGAAGATAATAATTTAGGACTTGGTATTGAGTTAACCATTTCAGCAGGAGTCATTTCCACGAGTGAAAGACCGACGGACGGTATGTCTTTAACTGGTCCTGGTATAAGGATACAGTTGATCAGGTTGGTTGTCCAGTGTGTTCCTACAATTACATGGTAATGAGTGTACATTGTGAAATATCAAATACCGAGTTCACTTCAGTGATAGAACCAGTACTGAGTGTTGTATATCTAAGAGGTAAAAAAGTCGAGCTTGGAATCGAACCCAGAACCTCTAGCGCGGCCAGCCAACAGTACATATTCAACACTATACAGCTTTTCTTGAGGTGTGTTTGTTAACAAAATGTTCAAAATGAAACAATATCGTTTTATTATCCCTGTAAGTGGCTATACTTTTAATACTCTTTCAAAAAGAATACCAAACGTAGTTCCTGATATTTTTCTACATCAGTCCCCGCCACGTATAGGTAAATTTACAAGAGTGACTTTATAGTAGACCAGTATTGGTCGATACATCTGTGCACGATGTGTATTCGATAACGATAGTATAGGGCATCAGTCCTATGGCACGCCACTATATATTTTATAATAGCAACATATTTGGCTTAAATTTTATGTAAATACTAGCATATCAAATTTGATTTGTTTTGTTAAATTGTTTGAAAATGAATTAAAGTGTTGTTTTTTTTTCATTTACCTGTTTTGGGATAAGTACAGATAAAAACATCGCCATTCCTTCACTGAAGATATTTTTTATTCAAGGTCCAATCTTTTAAACAAGATTTCATGCAATAGTTGATCTTCGTACAAAACCAAATCAATGCCCTGCCCTTGATCATCTGGTATTGCTAATGTTACACCAGTCATCGTAAATGTAACAATATAGGCAAGTAGATGTTATAAAAACACAGGCTATCTGATTTTTTGAAGACATTAAGTTAACTATAAAGATATTCTTTAATGATTCAGGAACATGTACACTGTCTTGCAGACATCGTTCCAACTGCATTCTAAATCACATACACTCGTGCATATTTAATATTGACCAATATACTGTGACATTTAAATGTCAGTTTACGTTCATTATCTACTTATCACCGAAATTAACTTGACACCTATGAGAACTTATTTCAAATTAAGATAAAATGATACATGGTGTAAATGTACAACTACCACGTTTAATTGATATAAATGTTACCACTAAAAGTGTTGTTACTTCTTCAATACAAAGACCTAGAACGTTATAAATGATGTGTTATATTACTGCTCCATATTTACTTGTTTTGTATGAACCAGTAGCTTTATCACATGATTCATTTATAATCAAGTGTTCAGACGTTGAATTGTTTGATTTTTTACATAAGAGAATATTTACCAATAATTCATTCGTTGTTAATTTTTATAATACAATTATATATTTTTAATGACAAGAATCAAGGTTAGCTTGGAAAAAAATTAAAAGCATGCGTCACAACCATCTCATTTGGTTTAAAACAATCTTTCCACGAATGATTAACAAACTAATATCCCATTTAACTTTACTAAAATAGACAATATATGTCGATTTATGTTCAATATAAACCTTTCCGTGACTTTGATAAATAAAATATATTGTTATTTTACTGAAATATTGGTACGTGTTTTTAGAATACTGGTAACGGGTTTCCCCATCCGTCATTTATAAATAAAATATATAAATTGTCTGTATGACGTAATAGGATATTAAATTCGTGCATGCGCAAAAGAATATCAACACGTCCAGAAACTGTAAAGTCCCGAGTAAGTATTTTCTATACGCAATTTATGACTTTTAGATGCACGTAACATTTTAAAATTTAACAAGAACATATAGATATGTTGTTAAATATCTAAATGCAGAGCGAACATTGTATTTTGCACTGCTGTCATACGTGAACTGAAGTAAAGAAACAGACGTCTACTGTACGTCATTTTCTTTGCGTTCGAACCCAGTGCTATATCTAATCGCAAGTGCCTCTGGTGTATTTTATTGTATATCCACCGAGATGAAAAGCACGTCAGTTGTTCAATTAATAATTATATAATAAAAAAGCTGTCAATCCACGCATTGTTTTATTAGGCTAAAAGCTGGTAAACAGAGAGAGAGAGAGTTGTTGGAGGTTTCGTACCACTACAGTTTCGTAACGGAAGGTTTCACCGCTTTACTAACAGTTAATTAATAGAAGCATGTAACAAATGTTCAATCATCCGTCAAAGCTTATTAATGTCATATAGAAATTTACATTGTCTACATGAAGACCAATTTTATGGCCCAAATTTAATTATAGCTCTGTACATCAACCTTTTTGTGTGTTGTAATTGTCATGCACTTATTTTGTGGTTCAAAAGTTTATATCTAGGAAAGTAAATCTAGTATTGAAAGATGCAACATTTTATAACTGGGTATAATATGACATCGTAATATATTCTATTTCATTTTTTAACTAGGAAATGGAACTGTCACACTGGACCAAGTAATGTCTTAACACCAGTACTATTCTCTGTGGTGATGCAGTCCTCTGACGTATCTGTATGCTGTACAGAACTGACCTGTTCCCAAAATATTCAGCTTGGAAAAATGATATTGACTATCATTTATTGACAGTGACTGACTTTTGTGTAAAGAATATCATGGGCAGATCCTGAGACATATACTCGTTTGCTTTTTCTTCTAGTAAAGTGCATCTCCATATAATTATCATCATCGGACTATCTTTCTAAACTTTAGACACATATTTAAACAGGTTATATCATCGTTACTGACAGTCTATCGAGAGAGCAGCCACTAAACCAACACTTTAATACGTTTAGGGAAGGGGTGTTGATATTGCAATGATTTTATTTCCATAAGACTGAACGAAGAAAACGGAATAAATGCTGACTGTTAATGTTGTGGATGATTTTGAGCTTGTGAAGGCCACAGGCTCAAGAGCTTTTCTGATTACTTTCAGACCGCTTGTCATTATCTTTTTAAAAAAAAACAACAACTTGTTTCTGTTCTACAAAAAAGGATCTTGTAAACCAAATGCTTGGTAATTATTGAATTTATTACGTGTCGAGCGTCATAGTATTTTTGTCAATTAATAAATTACATTGTGGTGGGACTGGAACATTTACAATGACAAAAAGAGATCTCAACGATGGTTTGAACCCACAATTACTTTGTGCAACGCTCTACCAATGTTGCCACAGAAGTTAGGTCTGTGGCGAGACAGTAGTAATTGATAAATCAATATAAATTATGTTCAATCCAAGTACCTTTTTGTCAAATAATTCAGATAAATATCACATTTACCATTCATTTTTCATATCACCTCTTTACCATACAGTGATCTAGTGGTAGATCATCTGCTTCACAGGCGGAGGGTCATGGGTTCGATCCCTGACCGTGTTGTACCAAATACTTGATTTTCAGAAAAATGAAACTAAAAGTGTCAGTATTTCGAGACAAGTAGGGTAGGGCATCATACAATGTGTCTGCATATTGATACTCCAGCATGACAGACCGCGGCGTCGTCTAGTGGTAGAGCGTCCGCCTCGCATGCTGAATGTCGTGGGTTCGATTCCCGGCCGGGTCATACCAAATACTTTAAAAATGGTACTAAAAGCTTCCTCGCTTGACACTCAGCATTTAGAGGAGAGTTCTAGGTCTGGTCGGCCCGGTGTCAGTATAATGTGACTGGGTGGGGTATCATACCATGTGTCTGCGGCATGATACTCCAGTGTGACAGCGCTTAGAATACTGTCTCAAGTAGACACCGTCGCAATATGACTGAAAAAATGTTGAAAGCGACGCTAAACACCATACAACAACTACAACAATCCAGCATGACAGTACTTTGAATACTGCCTGTTGAAGACGCGGTTGCGATGACTGAAATATTGATGAAAGCATCGCTATCTACCGTGCAATTACATCAGATTACCAGTCAGTGTTTTATGTAATTCCACCAAATAGCTTCATTTTACCATGACACATCAATGTCATTCATATGTTTGGGCAAGTCGGAAAGGAGCTCAATATTAGATACGAATGTAGAGTTATACGATAAAGGCCAAGCAATGACTAAATAGTGAGTTATAAAACAAGTATAATAAGCCGCCATGGGTTTCATGCACTCCTGTGCCATATGTATTTAGTATATATAGTTATCTAGTAAAATAACAGATTTGTTGTATATTTATGTAAAATTTGTACTTGACATTATTTTGTATAGCTTGCACCTCTGTAAAGGTTATTCAGATAAGAAACCCTGCATTATATTTGTCCATGCTCTTATAATAAATATTAAGCTTTAATTGAGAAGCCAGGCCCGATTAATTGGTAGCGCATCCGACTATCGATCCAGGGGTCGTGAGTTCGAATCCCCACTCTGCAAAAGTCTCCTTGATGATGTACGACATTGCATTATCATTTTTCTCTCACAGCTGATTCAAGTGGGAAAGTTATCGGTTACTTGTGGAATGGGGTGTGCTCGAGTACTGGTAAACCTTTCAGGATCCAAGCAAAGAGTTGTTAGATTAACGTATCGCCCCGTAGCACTCGATGGCATGAAAATCCCACTAAATATTTAACAAATCAAATTGAAAACTATTATCATGATAAAATCCTTACAGTTTCAGGTGAGCTATATGTATAAAGATCTTTTTTTATGATTTTATCATTTCAGTTCATTATTTACAACTATTTTTACTTGAAATTATTGGTTAGTCTAAAAAAATGTTTTAATGTTAAAGGGACGAATGCTAAATTTAATAAACTAACTTTTCACATTTTTGGTCATCTAGGACAAAATGGTGACATTTTTAAACTCGTTTCTTTCGAAAACTAACGAGACACCTAAGTAATAGAAAACTATATGTTAATAGTTTTGTAAATATGAAGTTTCAGATAAAGTGTCTTTGGGGGTTATATTCATATGAACATGTATATTAACAGTGATATGCAACAGCTGGCGCCAGCTTCTTCAATAAAATACTTGAGTATGCATCTACCTTCTGGCTTGCATATAGCGTACTCTTAAGCATTTAATAGGGGATTTATCTCCGGTTTATTTATTTATTTCCGGTTTATGCACTGGTGTATCAAGGACTGTAACCCGTACAACTTAAATAGTTGGTTCTCACAGTTGGTAAAAAATGGTGCATGACGGCAACCAAAAAATGAACTGGAGGAGTTAGCTCCCTTGACAAAAAAAGTGCACGTTTGGCTAAACCAAATAACTAACTCTTTCCATACTTCAAAAAGTAGTCCGATAAGTATATGAAGAAATGTTACGGTAATACGCATTATAACGTTACATACACGATGTTTTTTTATGATTTAACAATATATATATATATATATATATGTATATACAATTAATGTATACTTATTGAATGAAATTGATAAAATCTGCCATCCGAACAACACGACTCCAGCTGAGGGACGCCAGCCAATATATTGTTGTCTAGGATCTTAGTACAATTATACGTAGATAAGGCTGATACATTTATTATTTTCTCGCTACGACAGGTGTACTATTTAATTAGTTATTGTAGATGCAAGGTCTTGGAAGTATTGCCACTTACAAATAATGCTTCGTGGACAAGTATTTTTCTTTACAGATCGTGACACCGTGACAGCTGTGTTGACATATCTGCATGAGACGTAATTAACACTGACAAAAAAATGATGTCTTCAGTCAGTCAATGTTTGTTTACCCTCGCAGCTTGGCTCAAAGCATTTTGTCGTCTACATATACAGTGTTAATTTTTGAAAGTATAAGAACCAATACTGTATTTATAACATGACTTGCCTTGTGGTTTCAAATAATTTTTCTGCTAAAATTGATATGGTAGTATAGTTGTTAGCCGGGGTATTTTTTATTTGTTAGTATGGGGTGAATTATGTCGCCGTCGTTAGGATACATTATTGCTTCAGGATCCAGGGGTCTCCAGTTTCATTCCCGGTTTGGTTTCATCACAGTGCCTTATTCGGGTAAGTAAATGAAGGTGTAGTGAATGTACGTAGGTCACTCACAACATGTTAAGCTAGCTATTATAGCCTCGTGGTAGAAGTGCACTGACTGTATTGGAAGTTGAGCAATGAAGTACAGGGTTAGTACTCGGATGGGTGACCGCTGTCACTTTAATGGCGTCGAGGATTAACGTTCAAACCTGTGTCTGCACAATCTCTATTTCCTTGGGATGGGACTGGCTATAGTCAGGAACTGCGGGAAGCCACAGGCTGTGCAGTTGAAGGCTTATAAGCCCTAAATGTTAAAAAGGGGAGGAATGTAGTGAATGTTTATAGGTCACTAACAACAGCCTTACAGTTAAGCTAGCTTTTGTAGCAACATGGTTGAAGTGCACTGACTGTAAGTTGGAAGTTAAGCAACAAATTATAGAGTTAGTACTCGGATTGGTGACTGCTGTCACTTTAAAAGCATGCAATCCTTTGAAGGGGATTTAAAGCAGTTGGTCCCGCGTCCAAGTAGAGTCATTTCTGTGATGTTGATAAGTGGAATAAGCTTCCATCGCATTCATGAAGAGTTTGACATCCCTACCGATGGTGAAGGGGATAATCCAGTAAAGAAATTAAAGTGCCTGTAAAATAAACATGTGCACTTTGTGCCTGCACATTATCCTCTGGTTAGGGACTCCTATGTTGCTATAATTTCTTTAAAATGCAGAGTAGACAGATTGGTTGGAATTGTTTGAATACTTGAAAAGCAGCATTTAGATTAAACAGTTGGAATACCATGCTGTTCATTTGATACTTTTGGCCGTTTAGGCTTAATTAAAATATTTTGTAGAGCTGTGTATTGCTTGAGAAATGGTGATGACAGGGCTGGGGATTGAATATACGATTTTCCACAAGCGAGGCGGATGCTCTACCCCTAGACCACTGGTGCGGTTTTACAGGATGGAGGATTTCCAGTAAATATTAAACTAGCTCCTCTTCAGCACTGATTGTATATTAAACCAAGCCCAGTACTGAACATGCATACTTCTGTGTTTGAAAATGATTTTAGTTGGTTACTTGCTGTATTGCAATACACTTGATAAATACAGTTGATTAAGGCATGTTATACATGATATGCCATATTGTGATATAACGCGATTTCAATATACTGCTACATATCCAGTTGATCCACAACAATCCTGCTGGTTGGAAACTTTTTTAACCCCCCCCCCCCCCCCAATAAAAAAATATTGTTCATTCAATATATTCTAGGTATTTGCTTACAAGTCCTTTCTCTGTCCATATCCTTTAAAAGGATTTTCAGATTGGATGCATATTAAAAAAGTCCCCTACCTACCTACCTACCCACCTCCTATCTGGGATGGGTTGGAAATGGCAAACAAACAATTTTTTAAGGGTGGTCTTAGTTATCACATATTCACATAATATAATGTACACTTGGTTTGTGGTGTCGGGGTACATCTCTATAGTGTAAGCTAGCACACTTTTCTGTTTGAAAAGAGCTCCAGGTTCAAGTCCTGGTGGGGATCTTGACACCCTTACGAAGTTTTACAAACTAAAAACACCATTATATTTGTCAAAATTTAAATAAAAGTGTAATAGATGGTGTAAATACAATGTCGACCTTTCTTTACCAATACTGTACACATGAGAGCCCATAACCAATTGACATACGTAATAATTATATATATAAGACAATACAATTGGTATGGGCTTAAAGCTATATGATGCTAATAGAATGGGGCAACTAGAACTATTACCTGAATACATATAGACAACCAAGTTGATCTCAAAACCAGTCTCAAAATGTTACAATCATGTAGTAATGAAAGTAAGTTAAACAAAAAAGAGGAAGCTAACAGAGAAATACCACAAGTTCTGTTTGTTAACAATAACTGAGACATATACATTATGTCACTGACAATATAGTTAAACCTGTGTTAGTGGTCACCTTTATTAAGAAACCATTTTGTTGTAAACAGCCACAACCTAGACACTGGATTATGTCAGCCAGAACTATAATATGAATGTAAGTGTTGTTTAAAACATTCTGTACAAATTATTTTACCAAATAATTCTTTAAGAACTGCACCCAAATATGTACATCTATGGGTTGTTGTTTTACTACCGGGTATTTAACCATAATAAGGGATATTACTTAATCGAATAGGTGATATCATTTATATTACAAGTGATATCACTTATTCGAATATGAATAAGTGATATCTTCTATTCAAATAAGTGATATCACCTATTTGAATAAGTGATATCTCTTATTAATATGGATAAATAGAAAAACAGCACCCATATACATAAAATCTTTTTGGTGATATATTTCAAAAAGTGGATTATTCAACCAGTTACTGGTTCAGCCGAATTTGAAAAAATAAGTATTACTGTATACCACTTACAAAGACTGTTACACTGATATATAATTAATGAAACACATAAAAAATATTTGGTGGCAATTTCTTCCCTAAACAAAAATAGATTTGACACAAAAGTAGCACTCTGCACAAGTAAGTCCATTTGTATCCCGTTATATACCTTTGGTAACTGAGGTTACTTGTTATATGTCTTTGGTATCCGAGAAAAAAACATTTATGCTAAATAATTTTTCACATTGTAGTTAAAATTAGAAATATAAATAAATGTCTCTATCCCTGGTTACTCTTTATCCTTCTTTGTCTTTTTGCACTCTAGATTACTACAGCAAATATATAGCATCAAAATTTAAGAAATACTAAAAAACATGTCTTTATTTCTGGTTACTTGGTTATCCTTCTTTGTGCGGAGCGTGTGGTCCAGTGGTAGAGTACCAAACCCATGATCAGAGGGTCGTGGGTTTGATCCTCCGCCATGGCTATGTGTGGTGTCCTTGAGCAAGACACATTCCCGCATATGCTTAATACTGGTTCTAACCAGGAAGTCTTCGAGCGTGATTTGTCTAAGTTTTAAGAACTTGTGTGATACAATCGAAGTAAAATCAATAAGTTTAAACAAATCCTTCCTTATCTTTGGTAACTGATGGTTACGACAGCAAATATTCAACATCCAAGCAAGGACCTACATAGATTTTATATACTTGTTTGAGTGGACTTGCACATGGACTTATTAACAGACTTACATATTTTGGGGCATATATGAAACGATAAAAATGCTATATTTTCTATTAAACGTTATGGCAATTTATTATTTTGACAGTTATAAATCTTATCCTGATACACTGATATTAAATAATCTACATATACAGTGACTGAAATTGATAAATCCCCTTTTAGGCAGTGCCTTATTTCATATTATTTAAAATATCCTAAATAACACATTGAGTCATTACATACACGAATCATTATTGTCAAGAGAAGGAACACTCATGATTAACAATTTACACTTGACTGAGCAGGTAATGGATACAAGGGTACTGTCAAAGGCATGCCGAACAGTAGGGCGCCGCCATCTTAATTTGGTTCCCTGTCCTATTATGGTACCTATTCAAAATTTCGTAGTACGCAGAGGACCAGTCTACCGCTTTCTTGGACTCATGCATATTCATTACAAATAGCCTCTATGCCAATGTATATTCATACGCCTTAAAGTCAATCTATTGTAAAAATGCAAGTTTTTAACAGCAGACCGACAAGGAACAATTATTCGTATAGTATAGAATATCAACCCCTGCATTGAATATTTGATAATATAGAATAGAGATTAATATAATGATTATGCATTGACTCCCGCCAAATAATCACGTAATGAAATAGTCGCTTGTCACGTGATAATTTAGCTTTAAATATATCTGTGCAATATTTGCAAATGCTGAAGCTCAGGTTTGCAAATGCTTCCTTTCATATATTTTGACCTGTCTAGATCTTTTTTCTTCGTTCCGTAAATGTATATGTGTAAAATGTGTGTGTGTGTGTGTGTGTGTGTGTGTGTGTGTGTGTGTGTGCAGGTGCTCGTATGTGTTATTCACGTGACAAAAACATCCGGGGAGGACCTGGCTCGCTTCTTTCAGAATACTCACTTTTTATGAGTTTTTAAGAGAAAAAACATATTTGCCCAAAATGTAGGGCCAGTTCGTTTTTAAACAAAAAGCATTTTTCGTGACATCTTTCCCTGTAACTGATCATGCACAGTGTAAAAGTCCAATTTATTATACATTACGTTCCTTTGCAACGGGCACAACCCTATGCTACATAAGCAGCAGGTTAACTTTGATACAATTATAAATATTACCTGGCTGAGTTATATAAATGCACGTGTAAAATATCTATTAACATATTTTTTTTTTTAAAAATGCACATATAGTTACTACACAGAATTTTCGTTACTGTTATATTGGACATCTGTAACATGATAGTTCTAAAATCAGATTTCCTTAAAATACAGAATATTGTATATACGCTAGAAGGAACCTTTTGCTAGGCAAAATCTTGTAATATACATATATCCAATGTACCGACATACCTTTTAACACATCAGCTGATAACGACCATGCAAGTTAGAGTTGTTCGCTTACTGCATGCGATATATATTCCGATCACGTGTAAGTTTAGATACTGGGACATGCTTTCGTTACAAGTACATCACAGCTAAGGACTTTTGATATTATCAATGATGTAAGAACATGTTTTGTTGCCTTTTTTTTTGTTATAAGTGTCTGATAATACTTATACCAAGTAACCAACTTTGCGATAAAGTTATGCAGGTTTGTTTTTATTATTTATAGTGGCCTATAAAATACTAAACTCTCACCGCTGGGGTCGTGTGTTCCAGTCCAGCTCTGTCCAAAAGCTATATGTGAGACTTTGTTAGGTACTTGCGGAAGGATGGTGGTTCCCCTCATATTTCTCTGATAATGCAAGTTGTCATAGCTGCGACTTGAGTACGGATATTTTTAAGGGGAAATCAGAATCAGTGATGTGTAACGTACAGTTATACGATACTATTCCGGATTAAACCGGAGTTATTTTTAGTCGCTGTGTAATAAACCAGGTAGCTTACGCCACAATTTTACTCCGAGTAATAACGTTGTTCGGAAGTTTATCTCAATTTGTGTCGTCTGCTCTCAGAACCTATGAGCGGGGCATTTTATATGTATCCCTCTTAAGCTCACATATGTTTACATTCCTGGGTAAACTTTAATTTAAGTGTTCAGGTTTGATAAAGTACAAAATTACTAATATGGATTTAAGTTGACTCCAGTAGATTGGTCCACATTAAGAAAGTTTACATAAAAATGTTATAGCATTGCGAAAGAGGGGTTACAATAAACCATTTGTTGTTGTTGTTACTTATAATGGTATATATGCCCGGTGAGGGCACAGAGAGTAAGGGTCAGTTAACCCTTTGTATGTGCTGTTTTAAGACATATGTAATTGTAGATACAGACTTGTATAAATGGTAGAAATTGAAACAAACAGTTAAATAATATGTACAGCATGCTTTATACATAATTATATTTTGTATAAACACAGATAAAGATACATAAAAATGAACATGCTTATAAGACATATATATTGGTAAAGTAAACCAGAGAGAGAGAGAGAGAGAGAGAGAGAGAGAGAGAGAGAGAGAGAGGGGAGAGAGAGCTACTGCGTCGCACATATTGCTAAATAAGTCATTTAATCATAAAAAAACACGAATACCTTATTAAAATAGGTATAAATGCATCTGATATTCTTCTCGTGAAAGCATGATTGGAACAAGCGTCTTCAAACAAACCTTGAATTTGATTCTTTGATATTTACAAAACATATGTGAAAAACAACACATATATAGATATGGAACAGTGGTGTGTAAAAAAAATTACCCAACCACCAGCCATATCTTTAGGATATACTAAATGTCTTCCATTCCACGCTCTTTATACTCTGGATAACTCACTGTCATATTTAACAACATTGTCTCGTTAAATGATTACCCACGAAAGGAAGAGTGAGACTGGATGCACGTATAAATCAGGTTTACTTTACCAATGGTTGTAATACCGCTCTGAACCGTGACTAACTGTTGTATGGATTGTACTTAATGATTATTATTGTTTAAACCATTGTTATGATTTTGTAAGACCGCGGCGTGGTCTAGTGGTACAGCGTCCGCCTCGCATGCAGAAGGTCGTGGGTTCAATCCCCGGCCGGGTCATACAAAAGACTTTAAAAATGGTACTTGTAGCTTCCTCGCTTGACGCTCAGCATTTAGAGGAGAGTTATAGGTCTGGTCGGCCCGGTGTCAGTATAATGTGACTGGGTGGGCTATCATACCTCGTGTCTGCGTCATGACACTCCAGTGTGACAGCGCTCATAATACTGTCTCAAGTAGACACCGTCGCAATATGACTGAAAAATTGTTGAAAGCGACGTTAGACACCATACAACAACAACAAATGTTTTTGTCACTTTAATGCTTCATAGCATTTTTGACATGGCATATATGTTGTTGTCATTTTGTTCCTACTCCCCACAAAACAATTAATAATATATCTAACAAAAATTCATATTTTTTTTCATCTTAAAAGTGCCAATAAAGGATAAAACTATTGAAAAAATTGCATTACATGTATTTTATTCATAAATGTACAACAAAACAAATAAAGATCACATGTTTATAAAGGAAATAAACATTTGAATGCAATTGATTTGAAGATGTACAACATTTCCCTTTGTTATGCTGTGCGCAATAGATATATAATGGCTACAATCTCTACAATATCTTTACAATAATAATATAATGTATGATTTATATTCTCTACGAGGTCATGTGTTTATTCCTATTGAAAGCTAAACATGCTTTTTTTCTTCACAGATTTTGTCAAATAGTTCGATGTCTGCTACAGTGGAATGGTTGATCCAGTCTGCAATTTCACCTGTAACGGAAATAAATACACTATGACAGATGCATGGGTGGTTTTACAGGACGATAGAGTTACAAATGTATATATTCAAATACAAATATGTACATTAAGCCATGAATGAGCATAACAAGAATATATTGAGAAATAACGAATAAGCATACTATATTAGCGATTAGTTTAAACAATATTTTATTCACATAAGTACATATATTTAGAATACATTTAACAATAAAGCCATACGTTTAACGAATTATGTGGAAAGGATACAGAAAAAGCCTTAGAAGCTTGTGTAAATCTGCTTCCATAACAGTTATTTTACATTTCTTATAGACTTTATCATATTGTTCGGAAAAAATTCAAATTTGGCCAAATGTGCAAAATTTGATTAAAGAAATAATGGTTTATTCAGTCTATTTCAAAAATTAAAAAAGAGAGTATTGGTTGAAGAGAAGGAAAGAAAGAAAGAGACTCCACTGATTTTCTTTTCTTTATCAGTTCATTCCGATACAGGGGATAGGTATTTTGCTAGTTTATGTTTATCAATCCAATCCATTCATTAACCATTGTTTCTTACTATCCAAGATCAAATAAAGGCGTGTTGTTATAATTAAGTAAGTAAGAAACACGACAAGTCATTATCTATTTAACTGTGTGCGATACTAAAAACGTTTGGTCTTTATAATATAATTTTGAACTGTCATGAAAATCGAGTTGTTGTCAGTTAGTATAAGATTTTCATTACTATACAAAAGATCACTCAAGGAAGGATCATGTGGATAAGCTATTTTTATTTCAGTCATCATTCTTTGTCTATATTGGTGAAATAGTCTGCACCTGAATAAATAATGAAATGTGTCCTCGATTTCACCACAAAGACAATTTGGACTTACAACTATGTTTTCATTGAATATATGTTGATTCAAGTTACTGCAATTTGTACGAAGTCGTGTATGATATATTTGGGCAGTTCGGTTTCCTGTATAGTAATGATTTGGAACCTTTCGTGTATAAGCGTTGATATTTGATTTGAATCTATTAAGGGAAGGCGACTCTCTTATGAGGTGAGGAAGATTATTCCATTCACGCACAGAAGAAGGTATGAATGAATTAAAATATAACTGAGTATTACATGAAAACGTCCTAAGGTCTTGTGCATTTTGAGTGTTATAGCCAACAGGATTCCCAACATTTTCAGGTAATAGTGAACATAGGTACGAAGGAAATAATCCTTTTTGCATTTTGTAATAAAGGATAAGTTTGTGTTTTTATTCTAGAATTGGACGTATAAAAGTAGTATATATAAGTGATTTTCTATCTAACTGAAATTTTAAAAGTCGCATAATGTTTATTCTTTTCCATGCCTTTTCTTTAATGTATTGAATGTGTTCATGCAATGATCCATTATTAGAAAAAGTAAGGCCCAGATGTTTATGAGTAATAAAGTCTTGTATAACAGTTTGATTCATAGAAATATTTGGATGTATCGGTTTGTTGATTTTACGGGTAATAACCATCGATTCTGTTTTATTTGGATTAAAATTAACGATTATATAATTATAAACAACAAAAATGTAATACGTGTTTGACGAACAATGAAAAACTCGTCAAAATGTTGTTGATTTTTTTCCCAGTTTTATTGAATGGTGTTAATCTACTGAATGTACATATATATACTCATTTTGTTTTACTTATTGCAAATTTTAAACCCTTATTTAAACTATTTTTTGTTTTTTATGTTTCTTATGGTTTTTAGACGCTATGTATTTCATTGATAAGAACTAGTATATATAGCTATTCGCTTTCTCCCAATTTTATCGCATTGTACAACGATATGTATTTAGCAACAGACTGACATCAGCAACTACATAACATGTATTCATTCAAATTGAGATTCTTCAACAGAAACATCTACTGACCCTTTCCGTTCACTACTGACTTCCCTTCTTGATCCACTATTAAAGTCTTTGTTGTAGCACGGTCAAAGTTATAGTAAAGCATTTATACAGAGAGCAACGGTCAATACTCTCCTGCAGATAGCCATCAGTGTTGTTGGCTTCCAGAAAATAGCTGATTCGCCTTAGCTCATCCAAGCCGTTCCGGGTATAATGGAATGGATAAATATCAATGAATTTTGATTTTAATGCGTACAAAAACTAATATAAATTATACACCGCTCGAAAAGAAATATAGGTTCACTCTGAGTGGACAGTTTGGATGAAAATATCCCTAAAAATTATTGAGAATTAAAAAAAATTGACACACCCGTATGACTGCAATTCCTCTTATGACATTATGTATTTAATATAATGTTTACAGCCTGAGCCACATTGTGTCCTAATATGTTGAATTGGTTTAAATTGTTCATAGAAAAGTCAATAGATTTTAACGCAGTGCTATCGCACTATAAAACCTTCCATTATCTTATATTAATAATCTTAATGAATCAAAACAAATATGACAATAACAGCATGGTTGTTTTAGCGGAGTTAGCTAGTTGTGATGATCGCGTCCTTTAAAGGTGACGCCATCGTTTTGACAATGGTTAAATTATATGTATTTGGACGTCTAAAGATAGCTGCCATTTTATCTCGTATACGGCACTTTCCATATCAAACTTTTCATAGTCAAGTATACCATAACTCTACGGGACATCGCCCACATATTAGTATATCATATCTCTATGTGACATCGCACACATACTAGTATATCATTCATCTATATGACATCGTCCACATACTAGTATATCATACATCTTTATGACACTGTCCACATACTAGTATATCATACATCTATATTGCATCGTCCATATACAAGTATATCATACATCTATATGACATCATCTACATACTAGTATATCATATATCTATATGACACCGTCCACATACTAGTATATCATACATCTATATGGCACGTCCACATACAAATATATCATACATCTATATGACACCGTCCACATACTTGTATATCATACATCTATATGATATCGTCCACATACTAGTATATCATACATCTATATGGCATCGTCCACATACTAGTATATCATACATCTATATGACATCGTCCACATACTAGTATATCATACATCTGTATAATATCGTCCACATACTAGTACATTATACATCTATATGACATAGTCCACATACAAGTACATCATACATCTATATGACATCGTCCACATACTAGTATATCATACATCTATATGACATCGTCCACATACTCGTATATCATACATATATATGACATCGTCCACATACTTGTATATCATACATCTATATGACATCGTTCACATACTAGTATATCATACATCTATATGGCATCGTCAACATACTAGTATACCATATATCTTTATGACATCGTCCACATATTAGTATATCATACATCTATATGACATCCTTCACATACTAGTATATCATACTAGTACATAACAGTTAATTAACCATTAAATAGTAATTTTCTACACAAAAGGTAACAAATATATGCTCACTGCTTTCACATTCCGTTATATCACGGTGCATTTACGTTAGATCACGGTGACCCCAATAATCTCCAACAAAATGGCGTCACCTGAATTCGAGCACATGAATGAATGACGTAATGTGTCAACACTGAAATGACACGGGGATGCCGAAGAGCAAAGTAGAAAATACAGCACTTACCTTACGAATGAATGAAGGATTATTTCCAAAGAAAAACATTGTTTATTAAAAAAAGTAAATATATTTGAAATATTTAATACACAAAATATAATACAACAATGTATTTAAACTTCATAAACATTTTTAAATGTGTTAACACTAACTGAAAAGAGCTGTTTAGGCTATCTGCAATATTGTTAATATAAACTGTTACTTTTCACAACATGGGCACATAAATTCTGTGTGCCTTCTTACAGTACGAACTTTACAACAAAATCTGAGATGGTCCAGTGATGGCATTTATCACAATAACTACGTCAGTGCACTCTCTTAAAGTTGGTGGTGAATGTCTGTGACAAACACAACATTTAGACGATTCATCATCTGTTGAACTGCTATCCTCGTCTTAGTTGGAATCCTCAACATAAAATGCGGATGGACCAGATTGTGGAAAGTCATATTGTTTGTTCTTTTTGGTGTCCAAATTTGATTTATTTTGCGTTTTTTTTTTTTGGGGGGGGGGGGGGTTACATGTTTTTTTGTTTACATGAAGTTTGGAAGGGTTCTCTTGTTTATACTTTTTCATTTGGCATATTACAGATTCTTCGGTTATAGCTCGACCAGACACGATAGGATGTAATTACTTTCTTTTCTTGCCTTTATTTTGTTTGGCACTAACAATATTAAGACAAGAAAAGAATTCTTCCGCATTTGGACCATTCTCTTCGTTCCTGCAATGTATGTCAACACCATTGATTTGATCATTATCAATAGCGTGCAATGCTATGTTCAGGTGTATGTTGACTGTTTGTGTTTGTATCTGCAGGAGCAGGGTGGTCCGGGTTAGCATCTGCAGGGTGGTCCAGGTTTACATCTGCAGGAGCAGGGTAGTCCATGGTTAAATCAGCAGGAGCAGGGTGGCCCAGGTTAACATCTTTAGGAGCAGGGTGGCCTGGCTCAACAGCAATGTCAAATATTGAATGCGGTGTTAATTTTGTCTGATCTATGGCTTGTGGGTTTCATGGATAAACACCAGCTTTACGGAAAGCTGATCGAAGATTCTCTGGAAATAATGCATGAGTATAAGCTTTACTGGATATTTCACAAATGTTGTGGCGATTGATGATTTGTCCAGGGTGTTTTCTCAAGTATGCCAGGGATTCTGTACTGTATATCTTTTCCAAAGGTCCAAAGCATCCAACATCCATAGGTTGGAGGATGTGAGAACAATGGGGCGGGCAGACGAACAAATGTATACCTATTTGTTTAGCCCATTCAATTACAGACAATGTTAGATGACTGGCATGACCATCGAATAACAAAAGCACTGGATTATCTGGAGTAGATCGTACATATTTTTGAAAATGTTCTTTAAGGTAAAACTGCAGAAGTGGACCATCCTTTGTCTGTCACGGTGCCAGCTGTTCCAGGTAAGCCTCCATTGAGCAACTCATCTCTCATTCTCTTTCCTGCAAAAACATAATATGGAGGGATTTGCTGACCTAATGCATTGCCACACCCAATAATAGTTGTGTTGGCAGCTCTTGGTGATGTTATTGCTTGTGCAGGAATGCCACGTGCTGAAACAACATTTGGAGGTCGGTGTTCCGTTGAGATGCCCTTTTCGTCCAAATTGTAGATGGCTTCAGGTTTGTTAAGCAAACCATACTTAATCATGGTGGATTTCAGTTCATTGAAATACGTATTGACAACTCCAGGTGACGCACTCTGTGCCCTGATAGAAGCAAGACCCCTAGGTTTAACAATGTGCAACTCGGGCCATCGACTAAGAAAGCCATAAAACCATTTCATACTAAAATGTTGTGATTTGTCTCTTTTCCCCATATGAGCTGCAGGATCTGATGCAATTTCTAACACCTGGGCTCTGGTAAAACCAAATCCAAGCTCGGCCATGTAGGTGATGTGTTTCACCAGTCTTCTTGTGTTAGCAGAGGATCAGGACCAGATTTTACTGTTTCTTCTGAAATCCTACCATTCACTCTGTCTCTTAGTGTTGTCACAGGCACATTATGATCTATTGCGGCCTTTCTTACAGACATATTTTGCTCTCTTATTGACTGTAGAGCACTTGTCATAGCTGTTGGTGACCATATTCTGTACTTCTTTGTCTGTGACAGTTTCTTTGGAAATAACTGGGAACGATAAAAAAAACAAAATATAAACATTTTTTAATTAGACAATATTCTTACTAGTTTACATTTTATTTGTTCACCTCAGTTTATTCCACAACTGCCATTTTAAACTATTAACCACGTTCCATTTATTATAACATAAAATCCTATGATAATTTCAATGTCAGTTTTCAAAAAAAATCTATAAGAAGGGTTCTTCTCTAGAGCATCAATATCTTTTGAGATGCGCTCTCACTTCCGGCTGTCACTACTTGACCTTGACCTTGCATATATTTACTATCAGCAGACGACGTTGGAATTAATGTTTCTTACAGAAAAATAAGTTTTAAACTGTTTTTTTGACAACCGGAAATGGGAATAGTGAGAAATACGTTTTTTCATGCTTGTATAACAAAATGACGATGTCACCTGTATGGGAAGCCTTGTTTGTGAGTATTTTTTCACGATCAATAACACTGTGGCTTCTGGTTGTAAATATTTACATTTCTGCAGGAAGTTCAAATACGCGTGCGCGATATTCGTAATTCTGGGAAGTGATCGATTTCAGGTGACGCTCCAAAACAGGTAACGGCACCATACTAGTATATCATACATCTATATGACATCGTTCACATACTAGTATATCATACATCTATATGACATTACCCACATACTAGTATATCATACATCTATATGGCATCGTCCACATACTAGAATATCATACATCTACATGGCATCGTTCACATACTAGTATATCATACATCTATATGACATCGTCCACATACTAGTATACCTGTAGCAAAATGACCAACTGCCGACAACTCACGAGGGTAGAATACAAGTATACTCAAAATAAAGTTCACAATTTACAATTTTAATTTTTCATCAATAAAATTACGACTAGACATTTATACAATATACAATATCAGATGGAGAACAGGGAGTAGTGACGAACTCCCATACAATCAGGTGGAGAACAGGGGTAGTGACGACACACCCATACAGTCAGATGGAGAACATGGGGTATTGACGAACACCCATACAATCAGGTGGAGAACAGGGGTAGTGACGAACACCCATACAGTCAGATGGAGAACATGGGGTATTGACGAACACACATACAATCAGGTGGAGAACAGGGGTAGTGACGACACACCCATATAATCAGATGGAGAACAGGGGGTAGTAACGAAACACCCATACAATCAGGTGGAGGACAGGGAGTAGTGACGAACACCCATATAATCAGATGGAGAACAGGGGGTATTGACGAACACACATACAATCAGATGGAGAACAGGGAGTAGTGACGAACACACATACAATCAGATGGAAAACAGGGAGTAGTGATGAACACCCATACAGACAGATGGAGAACAGGGGGTAGTGACGAACATCCATACAGACAGATGGAGAACAGGGAGTAATGACGAACACTCATACAGTCAGATGGAGAACAGAGAGTAGTGACGAACACACATACAGTCAGATGGAGAACAGGGAGAAGTGACGAACACCAATACAATCAGATGGAGAACAGGGGTAGTGACGAACACCCATACAATTAGATGGAGAACAGGGAGTAGTGACGAACACACATACAGTCAGATGGAGAACAGGGAGAAGTGACGAACACCCATACAGTCAGATGGAGAACAGGGGGTAGTGACGAACACCCATACAATCAGATGGAGAACATGTAGAAGTGGCGAACATCCATACAGACAGATGGAGAACAGGGAGTAGTGACGAACACCCATACAGTCAGATGGAGAACGGGGAGTAGTGACGAACACACATACAGTCAGATGAAGAACAGGGAGAAGTGACGAACACCCATACAGTCAGATGGAGAACAGGGGGTAGTGACGAACACCATTACAATCAGATGGAGAACAGGGGTAGTGACGAACACCCATACAATCAGATGGACAACAGGGAGTAGTGACGAACACACATACATTCAGATTGAGAACAGGGAGAAGTGACGAACACCCATACAGTCAGATGGAGAACAGGGGGTAGTGACAAACACCAATACAATCAGATGGAGAACAGGGAGAAGTGACGAAACACTCATGCAGTCAGATGGAGAACAGGGGCTAGTGACGAAACACTCATACAATCAGATGGAGAACAGGGGGTATTGACGAACACCTATACAATCAGGTGAAAAACAGGGGTAGAGACGACACACCCATACAATCAGATGGAGAACAGGGAGTAGTGACGAACACCCATACAATCAGATGGAGAACAGGGGGTATTTAGGAACACACATACAATCAGATGGAGAACAGGCAGTAGTGACGAACACACATACAGACAGATGGAGAACATGGGGTAGTGACGAACATCCATACAATCAGATGAAGAACAGGGAGAAGTGACGAACACCCATACAATCATATAGACAACAGGGGGTAGTGACGAACACCCATACAGACAGATGGAGAACATAGGGTAGTGACGAAACACAGATACAGTCAGATAAAGAACAGGGGGTAGTGACGAAAACCAATAGAGTCAGATGAAAAACATGTGTAGTGACGAAACACCCATATAGTCTGATGGAGAACATTGGGTAGTGACAAACACCCATACAGTCAGATTGAGAACATAGTGTAGTGACGAAACACCCATACAGTCAGATGTACAACATGGGAAGTGACAAAACATCAATACAGTCAGATTGAATACATAGGGTAGATACGAAACAAACCTACAATCAGATGGAGAACATGGGGCAGTGACAAAACACCCATACAGTCAGATGAAGAACATTGGATGGTGACGAAACACCCATACGATCAGATCGAAAACATAGGTTAGTGACGAAACACCTGTACAGTCAGATGGAGAACATGGTGTAGTGACGAAACACCCATACAGTCAGATAGAGAACATGGAGTAGTGACAAAACACCCATACAGTCAGATAGAGAAATGGGGTAGTGACTAAACACCCTTACAGTCAGATAGAGAACATGGGGTAGTGACGAACACCTATACCGTCAAATGGAGAACATGGAGTAGTGACGAAACACCTATACAGTCAGATAAAGAAAATTGGGTAGTGACGAAACACTCTTACAGTCAGATGGAAGGCATGAGGTATTGACGAAACACCATTACAGTCATATGGAGAACATGGGGTAGTGACGAAACACCCTTACAGTAAGATGGAGAATATGGGGTAGTGACAAAAAACCCATACAGTCAAAACATCAAAACAGTCAAATGGAGAACATGGGGCAGAGATAATACGCCAATACAGCCAGACGGAGAACATGGTGTTGTGACAAAACACCAAGACAGTCAGATGGAGAAAAGGGGTTAGTGATGAAACACCCATACAGACAGATGGAGAACATGTGGTAGTGACGAAACACATATACCGTCAGATGGTGAACATTGGGAAGTGACGAAACGCCCATACAGTCAGATGAAAAAATAGGAGTAGTGACAAAATACCCATACAGTCAGATGGAGTACATGGGTTGGTGATAAAACAGTCATATATGACAGTCAGATGGAAAAAAGGGGGTAGTGACAAAACACCCAAACAATAAGATGAAGAACATGGGGTAGTGACGAAAGATCCATATAGACAGATTGAGAACCTGGAGTAGTGACGAAACAACAAACAGTCAAAATGAGAACATGGGGTAGACATGAAAACTTATACATTCAGATTGAGAACATGGTGTAGTGACAAAACACCAATACAGTCAGATGGAGAAAAGGGGGTATTGACGAAACACCCATGCAGACAGATGAGAACATGGGGTATTGACGAAACTCACATACCGTCAGATTCAGAACATGGGGTAGTGAGGAAACGCCCTTACAGTCAGATGGAGAAATAGGGGTAGTGACAAAATACCCATACAGTCAGATGGAGAACATGGGTTAGTGACAAAATACCCATACTGTCATATAGAGAACATGGGGTAGTGAAGAAAAGCTGATACAGTCAGATGGAAAAATATGGTTAGTGAGAAAGCACCCATAGAATCAGGTGGAGAAAAAGGGGTAGTGACAAGTCACCCATGCAGTCAGATGGAAAACATGGGGTAGTGAAGAAACGCTGATACAGTCAGATGGAAAAAATATGGTTAGTGAGAAAGCACCAATAGAGTCAGATGGAGAAAAAGGGGTAGTGACAAGACACCCATACAGTCAGATGGAAAACATGGGGTAGTGACGAAACACCTATACAGTCAAATTGAGAAGATTGGGTAGTGACGAAACACCTAAACTGTCAGATGGAGAACAGGGGTTAGTAACAATACCAATACATTCAGATGGATAAAATGGGGTAGTGAAAGGACACCTATACATTTAGATGGAGAACATGTGGTATTGACGAAACACCCATACTATCAGATTGAGAACATGGGGTATTGTCGAAACACCCATACTGTCAGATGGAGAACATGGGGAAGTGACGAAACACGAATTCTTTCAGATAGAGAATATGGGGAAGTGACAAAAGTCGAATACCGGCAGATGGAGAACATGGGAAATAACGAAACACCCATACAGTAAGATGGAGAAAAGGGGGTAGTGACGAAAGACCCCTACAGTCAGATGTCGGAAATGGGTTAGTAATGAAACACCCATAAAATCTGATGGAGACTGGGGTAGTGACGAAATAGCCATAAATTCAGTTTAAGAAAAGGGGGTAGTGATAAAACACCAATACAGTCAGATAGTTAAGATGGGGGAATGCCTAAACACACATACAGCCAGATGGAGAACATGGGGTAGTGATGAACACCCATACAGTCAGATGAAAAACATGGGTAGTGACGAAACACACAAACAGTCAGATGGAGAAAATGGATAGTGACGAAATACCCTAACAGTCAGATGGAGGACATGGGGTAGTGACGAAACACCCATACAGTCAGATGGAGAACATGGGGTAGTGACGAACACCAATACAGTCAGATGGAGAACATGGGTAGGGTAGTGACGTAACACCCATACAGTTAGATGGAGAACATGGGTAATGACGAAACACTAATACAGTCAGATGGAGAACATCGGGTAGTGACGAAACACCCATACAGTCAGATGGAGAACATTGGTAGTGACGAAACACCCATACAGTCAGATGAAAAACATGGGTAGTGACGAAACACCCGTACCGTCAGATAGAGAACATAGGGTAGTGACGAAACACCTAAACAGTCAGATGGAGAACATGCTGTAGCGACGGAACACCTATACAGACAGATAGAGAACATGGGGTAGTGACGAACACCCGTACCGTCAGATGGAGAACATAATGTAGTGACGAAACACCCATACAATCAGATGGAGAACATGGCGTAGTGATGAAACACCCACACAGTCAGATGGAGACATGGGTAGTGACGAAACACCCATACAGTCAGATAGAGAACATTGGTAGTGACGAAACACCCGTACCGTCAGATGGATAACATAAGGTAGTGACGAAATACCCATACAGTCAGAATGAGAACATGTGGTAGTGACGAATACCCATTACGTCAGATGAAGAACAGGGAGTAATTACGAAACCCCTATACAGTCTGATGTAGAACATTGGGTAGTGACGAACACCCATACCGTCAGATGGAGAACATTTAATAGTGAAGAAACCCCTATACAGTCTTATGGAGAACATGGGGTAGTGACGAAACACCCATACAGTCAGATGGAGAAAAGGGGGCAGGGACCAAACACCTATTTATTCAGATGGATAAAAGGGCAAAGGGACCAAACACCCATGCAGTCAGATGGAGTAAAAGGTGGTAGGGACTAAATACCCATGTAGTCAGATGGCGAACAGCGGGCAGTGACGAAACACCCATACTGTCAGATGAAGAATAGTTGATAATGACAAAACACCCATACAGTCAGATGGAGAATAGGGGTTGAACAAAACACCCATACAGTCAGATGGAGAACATTGGGTGGTGACGAACGCCCATACAGTCAGTTGGAGAACATTTGGTAATGACGAAACACCAATACAGTCAGATTGAGAACAGCGGGTAGTGACAAAACACCCATACTGTCAGATGGATAAAATGGGACAGGGACCAAACACCCATAGTCAGATGGAGAAAAGTGGGTAGGGACCAAACACCCATACAGTCTGATGGAGAAAATGGTGTAGGGACTAAATGCCACTACAGTCAGATGGAGAAAAGGTGGTAGTGACGAAAGTCCCATACAGTCAGATGAAGAACTTGGGGTAGTGACAAAACATCAATACCTTCATGTGGAGAATATGGTGTAGTGACGAAACATCCATTCAGCCAGACGAAGAAAAGAGGGTAGTGACGAAACATTCATGGAGTCAGATGGAAAAATTTGGTTAGTGACGAAACACCCATAAAGTCAAATGGAGAACAGGGGATAGTGAAGAAACCCGTACAATAAGATGGAGAAAAGGGGGAAGTGACGAAACAGCCACATAGTCAGATGGAAAACAAGGAGTATGACCAAACATTCAGATGGAGAAAAAGTGGTAGTGATGAAAAGCATATACAGTCAGATGGAGAAAAGGGGTAGGACAAAACATCCATACAGTCAGATGGAGAAAAGGGGGTAGTGACGAAACAGCCACATAGTCAGATGGAAAACAAGGAGTATGACCAAACATTCAGATGGAGAAAAAGTGATAGTGATGAAAAGCCCATATAATCAGATGGAGAAAAGGGGTAGGACAAAACATCCATACAGTCAGATGGAGAAAACGGGGTAATGACGAAACAGCCACATAGTCAGATGGAAAACAATGAGTATGACCAAACATTCAGATGGAGAAAAAGTGGTAGTGATGAAACGCCCATATAATCAGATGGAGAAAAGAGGTAGGACAAAACATCCATACAGTCAGATGGAGAAAAAGGGGGTACAGTCGAAACAGCCATACATTCAGATGGAAAACATGGGGTATGACAAAACTACAATACAGTCAGATGGAGAAAATGGGTTGGGACAAATCACCCATATACTGAAGTTCCATGGGGGCGTATCGTGACAGATTTTGAAGTTACTTAGGGAGTGGTGAGTGGAGCCAACTTCCCCTGGTCGGATCCGAGGTTGCCTTCCCCCGGGGACACTTTTAAAATATTTATGCTTCTTTGGGCTTGAAACCTTTACTTAAACAAACTATTGATCGGTCCAGATAAAGGTTCTTGGAATACACAGTCTAAGTTAGGTCGATATATTTTACATGAAGGATACTGTTGGTTTATCAAAAGTTTATATATATATTGCTTCTATCGCTTTTTTAGCCTTATTATGTTTTAGGCTTTGATTTCAAACGTTACTCAGTAGAGTAACTGAGTATACCACGCTACTTTCCTGTCAGCAATAAATTAATAATATTTGTATATTTAAATTCTCATTTGAAATATATACTACAAATGAACACTGTGTAATTTTGTAAGGCGTATTAAAGGATGGGCACCCCAATTAAACTTAAACCTATTACGGACTTGACTGAATTAATTGACCACCAGTGGGTGGTCAAGAAAACATGATGTACGTGATGTGCTTTGCAGGCAATTATCGTTATTATTTTCAGGCGTTCTTGGGCGGCATAGTATACACTGGCGGTATATACTAAACTGTGTTTACAGAACAGTTCCCTGACACCAGCAAAGTGGCGATTAGCTGGATGTGTAATATGCCTCTCACACTATGGTGCATTGCTAGTAAGTATTTTTTTGTAGATGTCCCAAACATTATATCGGCTCGCACATGCAACTTCGACATGTTCCAAACATTATATCGGCTCGCACATGCAAATTCGACATGTTCCAAACATTATATCGGCTCGCACATGCAACTTCGACATGTCCCAAACATTATATCGGCTCGCACATGCAACTTCGACATGTCCCAAACATTATATCGGCTCGCACATGCAACGTTATTCTGAGCATTTCTGTCTGTGTTTTACAATACATGCATGTGTATTCTATTGTAATTGAAAGGAAATATTATGCGGGGGATACTTTTATTTATTATGGCTGCTCTTATGTCAAAACAACGAGAGGTGAGCGAGGTTGGAGGCACCCATTTTAACCCGTAGTATTAAGCTCTTTTGTGGGATAGTTTGCTACTTATTATTGCAAGTGGTGTCACTACTAATCTCTGCATTTATTGTTTTTGTCCTAATTATTCAATATACTTACTATGTTTATGTTGATTTAATGGTTCTGACCTTTGAATGCTTTGTCCTCTGTTATATGCAGTTATGTAATTAAAATAATTCAAACTGGATATCAACAGCCAATACTATAGCTAGCCTTCAGTTTCACACATTCACAGATGGAAATGAAAAAGAAACAATGAAATGCAATGTGTAACTACATGTAATTAGGTGGCCTAACCCTCACTCAAACCCCATCGAGCGGTTATGTATTTATACACATGTCAAATCGTTATATAGCTACATATACTTTTAATGACACAGGCATTCTAAGCAATTTCTATAACATATGAAATACATTGACAGCATCAATGTTTTATGCACCAAGAAATATCATGGGTTATTTGACAGTGAATATGGTTTTCACCACATTACGTACGAGTAAAATATATTTCCATATTGTACAAAACACTGTAAAATGATGTTTTTATTCTAAATTTGCCTTAATCTGTAAGATATTTGTCAAAGGAGTTCAAAGCGGCAGACGAAGGAAATTGCAGAGACAGATATTCGGATTTTCACAACGTCATCGTCATTTCGTTTTTTTTTTTATTTTATCGTTGAAATTTCTACCAAATGTATTTCCTTTTTTTGAAGACGCCATCTTGAATTTTGAACTTTAGAATGTAAAAGTTATTGGATCCAATAAACGTCTACATATTGTACGGCCACATGGTAACATATGGGGTAGCTGATTGGCTATACACGTACAGATATAGAATTAATTGTTTTATATGTTTTGAAGGATCAGTATGTTTTTATTATTAACAAACCGTTTTGTAATTATTTATTGTCACGTCACTAAAACGAAATACAGCTATTTACACTTGTGATTAAGGAATATATTACTTACTGTGTGTATTCTTTAATGAATTAATACAAACAAACCGTTTGCAGGTATGTTGGGAAGCGTGATTACCAACAAATACGGCTGTCGCACCGCTGCCCTCCTAGGTGGCTTGCTGACATCTTTCGGTCTATGTCTCTGTTTTGTCACATCGAATTTCTACATGGTGTTCATGTTCTATGGAGTTTTAACTGGTTAGATGTCAAAACACATTCTCTAAGCAGATCTTAACCTTGAATAAATCTTAACAGGTTTAGAGCCCGAGTATTTTCATAACAGGTATGACACCTTCAGTTATATACTAACGTTATTGTCTTTAGAGGAACCTAAAATATTATGCTAACATATAGTAAACACGAATAAATGGCACTTTAAACACTATCTTAACATGAATTGTACCTTACGTGTAGATATTCTTGTAACATGTTCAGTACCGTCCGCATAATCTAAACAGAAATTGTACCTTAAACAGCATTTAAACAGCTACTGTGCATGTAACAACAATCAAATAGGTCAGAGAGTAGAATGAATTTAATTGGCTAGAAATCATACTTTTAATGAAATCTAAATACGAAAAACGTAGACGTAAACTGTCTGTTTTATACACAATTATTAAACACAATTTTCTGAATGGCAGCATCGAAGAGTTGTCTTACGCTACATGGTGCAAACACACATTATAATATGACGTTAACGTTACTTCACATAAGTGAGGTTTTATATTTAGTACTAACGTGACCATCTTCACTCTTGCAATATTATAAAAGACAGTACCTTGTATCTGATATCATTGATCAAAATTATCAAATACATTAGAGATCTAAACAGCTATTGTAGATCTATTCTTTTTTTATTCGAAATATACGGCATAATCGACGTTCTCTGTCAGTCTTGTCGAAATACTCCATTGCCAACTAAGATGTCACCACATTTGGCAAAAATATCTTTAATATACCTTATATCATATATCTTAAGACATATTTACAAGTTTATATCTTTTTAAATCCTTTTATAACTGTAGACACATCTGTTAACTTATATGTGATTGTTTCAATGTGATTGTAAATTGTTTTCGAATAAAGTATGTTTAAGCTAAACAAACAATTAAGCAGGAACTAATGCCAGAATAAATGTATAGCTGGTATTATTATTTAATGTACTGTAGCATACTTAAAGATTTCCATTTTCCTACCTGTAGGTCTCGGTAACGGAATACAGTATATCGGATACGTGACAGCTGTTTCCAGATACTTCAAAAGATACAGAGCCATTATCAACATGTTCTCTTCGATGGGTCCTACTTTTGGAATGGCCGTATACTCTTTTCTCGTACCTGGTTTGATACATTTATTTGGTTGGCAAGGGAGTCTTTTAGTCATCGGTGGAATTAGTTTAAACGTGTGTGCACTCGCGTGTGCCTTGATTCCATTCAATGATAACTCTCAAAATGAATCTGGAGGTTGTTTTAATTATAGCATTTTAAAAGAGAAATAATTTCTTTTATTTTGTTGCTTGTGTTTTGTTTGTAATTTATCAATCTCAATGGCAATTTTGCATTTACCGTCTCTAATAATTTCGTTTCATTTATGATTAGTCATATCTTCTTTATCGTTGACTGTTTATGGAATAGCAAATTGTATCGCAAAAATAATTTATGGGATCTCAGGACACGTGTTCGATGTTAACGTTGGTTTAGTTTTTGCCGTATCAATAGTGCTAAACGCGATGTCCATGGCACTGGTTCCCTTGACAAACAATGCCGTGTGGGTGCTTTGTTGCGTTGGACTTATAGGATTTACATACAACGTAACCGGTGGTCTTTCATTGGAGGTGGTTTTAGAGTTGGTTGATCACGACCATTGCTCAGATGGTGTAGGTCTGACCCAACTCTTCTATGGTGCTGGGACGATGTTAGCCGGACCATTAGCAGGTAAGAATATAATCAAATAGTGTTTATGTTGCGGTGACTCAAATGTAAAGGACTTTAAAAAATACGTGGGTCACTATTTCAGGGTGATTTGACTTCGAAAAGCAGCGAATTAACTGGTAAGCTTAACATCTGGCTGTATGTGTTATATCTAATAATGTGTAAACAAGTATTTTCTGTATTGTTGAGAGCACAAACGATTTGGAATACTTAACTTATCTTTCAGATTGGATTTTTCGACAGATCGTAATCTGAAATTCTATCTAAGTTTGTTCTTATTTATCTATTGCTGAAACGCTATATAAATAAACACATACATTATATAAATAGACACATACACTATATAAATCTATACATACACTCTATAGATAAATTCATACACTCTATAAATAGATACATACACTTTAAATAGATACATCCACTATAAAAATAGATACATACAGTATAATTATGAATAGATACATACACTATATTAATAGATACATACACTCTATAAATAGATACATATACTCTATAAATATATACACACATTATATAAATAGATACAAACACTATATAAATCGATAATAATACTGTCGTCATGTCAATTATAAATCTGCTTGTCATAAATAATCTTTTATCGTTACGGTGAAAACCAGATAAAGTCATGTAATATGTCTTAATGCTTATTAAAATAAATGCAGTATAATAAAGACGAGTATATATCTTACAGGTATGCTTTCTGTGGCAAGTGGGAATTATGAAATGACATTCTTCGTCAGTGGTGTTCTTTCCATACCGGGCGGCTGTTTGATGATTATTGGTGTGTGTGTCAGGGGAAGGACCACTAGAGATAGACAAACTGATAGAAAAACTGTCATTATCACGGTATCTGACCAGGAACCGGAATGTGAGAAGGAAACTCTCGAAATGGAATAAAGTTCATAGACATATCTTTATTTTTATATTTGTCTATTGAAATAGATGTATGTTTTAAATTGAAAACATTGTAGACATATTAATTGATGTTTATAATTATTTATGTCAGCATAAACATGTAATTTGTTCTGTTAAACACTGTAAATTTATAACTTGTAGCGGGAGGACCGAAGTTGAAAGAACTTGCGGCCCAACCCCATTTCAAAATATTTGCAATTAAATATGTTCAAATTATTAATGTTATTATCGCTGCGTCATCATATAAAATACCACGGTACTTATCAAATATATATCATTTATGTTGCTTCTTTGTCAGTATGAGGCTCCAATTAAATTGATATTAGTTTATACTAATTAGTCACAGATCATAACAAGTCAGTGGAATATGGTGTCTTTCAACAGTTAACCGGAGTAATGCATTGTCCAAAATAAAAGAGAGATTAAAAGTTAATTAAGTTTCGTAGTTTCATCAACACCCCTTTTTTTTAAAAGTATTTCACTTTTATTAATTTATACAATATTCATAGATGCATGCGTTCTTATAGAAATTGTCAGAAATATTTGCTAGTATCGAATCTTCACATGCAAATTTGATGAAAAAAAATGAAACTTAATTTTTATTTCTGTTCTAAATAAGCTTCCACAAAAACAAAAAAAAAACAACATTTTACCAATGGTTGACAGAAAATATAACCACTGCCTGATGAAATAAAGAATGGTATCTATTATAAAAGTCAAATCTGGAATGATTATATACATTGACGAAATAAAGCTAAAATCTCCATTTGAACATCAAAATAAGGTTTCTGCAAAACATGGTAAAACTTTATGTTATGTGCATCTAAAGTAATAGTCATAGAAAATCATTCAGTCTAATTGACTTTGCAATGAAATATACACTTTTCATACTTTTGAATTTCAAATTGTTTCATACTATATTTCTAGCATAGATATCTGAATTATCAATTTTTTAACTTGACTCCTTTGAGTTAAGTTGATAAACAGAATATAAAACATGAGAACATTGAAAAAAAATATTATCCACTGAAAATACAAATTTTAGAGATAGGATGTGTTATATATAACAAAGATTCATGGTCCTTTACCGAATTTATTTAAGTAATGACTCAAGTGTCAAATATTTGGTCTCGACCGACCTGATGCTACCCAAGTATTGAATAACAAGACTTGAAGGATCTTACACTATAGATTCTTAATCATATACTTTGCAAGCAGAATTCTGTTAAATGATGCCCTTGTAAGCTCAAATCATGATCCTGTGTTTGATTTTCGAACAAATTGGCAACTATTTTCAGTGCCATCTGTTCCAACATATGTTGTGCAAATACCACCAGTTGGCAAATATTTGGGTTTCATTACACAAATCAGTATCTTCTACAGAGCATTTCAAACTCAGAAAACCCAATATTTTAACTCTCGCTTGTTCAGAAGGCCGTCAACGAATGTGTGCTTTCGCTCAGTGCATACGCTGGGCAGCGATTTGGGCGCAATTTGTTGAAAAAAGCCGCTTCTCTTCCCAGCCCAAATGTCACCCATTGTCAAACACTTGGGTTTCATGGCACAACTTAGGTATTTTCTACGCACCATTTCCAACTAAAAGAACACTAAGTTTTTAACTCTCGCTCGTCTGGAAGGCCGTCAACGAATCTTGAAAAGGTGTGCTGTCGTTCAGTGCATAAGCTGGGCAGCAATTTAGGCGCAATTTGTTGATAAAAGCCGCTTCTCTTCCCGGCCCAAATGCCACCCATTGTCAAAGACTTGGGTTTCATTGCACAAATCAGATATCATCTACAGACCATTTACAACTCAGAAACACGACGTTTTTAACTCTCGTTCGTCTAGAAGGCTGTCAACGAGTCTTGTCAAGGTATGCAATCGCTAAGTGCATATGCTGGGTAGACATTTCGGTGCAATTTGTTAAAAAAAAAGCCGCTTCATTTCCGGCCAAAATGCCACCCGTTCGACAATATTCGGGTTTCATTGCATCACTCAGATATCTTCTACGGACCATTTCCAACAAAGAAACACAAAGTTTTTAAATTTCGCTTGTCTAAAAGGCCGTAAACGAGTCTTTTGAAGGTGTGCTGCCGCTCAGTGCATACGCTGGGTAGCGATTTGGGCGCAATTTGCTGAAAAAAGCCGCTTATCTTCCCGGCCCAAATGCCATACGTTGGCAAATACTTCGATGTCATTGCACAACTTAGGTATATTCTACGTACTATTTCCAACTCAAAAACACCAGGTTTTTAACTATCGCTTGTCTAGAAGGCCGTCAAGGAGTGAGTCTTGTATACGTGTGCTATCGCTGAGTGCATACACTGGGCAGCGATTTGGGCGCAATTTGTTGAAAAAAGCAGCTTCTCTTCCCGGCCCAAGTGCCACCCGTTGGCAAATACTTCTGTTTTATTGCACAACTCAAGTAACTTTTACAGACAATTTCAAACTCAGAAACACCTAGTTCTTAACTTTCGCTCGTCTCCAAGGCCATCAACGAGTCTTGTGAAGGTCTGCTGTCGCTCAGTGCATACACTGGGCAGCGATTTTGGCGCAATTTGTTGAATAAAGCCGCT
Organism: Panopea generosa; assembly: GCA_029582155.1. Taxonomy (NCBI): domain Eukaryota; kingdom Metazoa; phylum Mollusca; class Bivalvia; order Adapedonta; family Hiatellidae; genus Panopea; species Panopea generosa. The sequence goes on from CM055899.1 coordinate 85,454,615, forward strand.
TTTCTTCACGGCCAAAATGCCACCCGTTAACAAATACTTAGGTTCCATTGCAAAACCTAGGATCTTCTACTGACCATTTTCAACTCAGAAACACCAAGTTTTTAACTCTCGCTCGTCCAGAAGGCCGACAATGAGTCTTGTGAAAGTATGCTGTCGCTGAGTGCAAACACTGGGCAGCGATTTGTGCACAATTTGTTGAAAAATCCACTTTTATTCCCGGCCCAAATGCCACCCGTTGGCAAATACTTGGGTTTCATTGCAAAACCTAGGTATATTTTACTGACCATTTCCAACACAGAAACACCAAGTTTTTAACTGTTGCTTGTCTAGAAGGCCGTCAACGAGTCTTGTGAAGGTGTGATGTCGCTCAGTGCATACGCTGGGCAGCGATTTGGGCGCAATTTGTTGAATACAACCGCTTTTTTCCCGGCCCAAATGCCACCCGTTGGCAAATACTTGGGTTTCATTGCAAAACCTAGGTTTATTTTACTGACCATTTCCAACACAGAAACACCAAATTTTTAACTCTCTCTTGTGTAGAAGGCCGCCAACGACTCTTGTGAAGGTGTGCTATCGTTTTGTGCATACGCTTGGCAGCGATTTGGGCGTAATTTGTTGAAAAAAGCCGCTTTTCTTCCCGGCCCAATTGCCACCCGTTTGCAAATACTTCGGTTTCATTGCACAACTCAAGTATCTTCTATCGACCATTTCTAACCCAGAAACACCAAGTTTTTAACTCTTGCTCGTCCAGAAGGCCATAAGCGAATCTTGTGAATGTGTGCTGTCGCTCAGTGCAAACGCTGGGCAGCGATTTTGGCGCAATTTGTTGAAAATATCCGCTTCTCTTCCCGACCAAATGCCACCCGTTGGCAAATACTTGGGCTTCATTGCACAACTAAGGTATCTTCTACCGACCATTTCCAACTCAGAAACACCAAGTTATTAACTTGTGCTAGTCTAGAAGGCCGTCAACGAGTCTGGTGAAAGTGTGCTATCGCTCGTGGCATACATTGGCAGCGATTTGGGCGCAATTTCTTCCCGGCGTAAATGCCACCCTTTGACAAATACTTGGTTTTCATTGCACGACTTAGGTATTTTTTTGGACCATTTCCAACTGAGAAACACCAAGTTTTTAACTCTTGCTCGTCTAGAAGGCCGTCAACTAGTCTTATGAATGTGTGCTATCGATCGGTGCATACGCTTGGCAGCGATTTGTGCATAATTTGTTGAAAAATCCACTTTTATTCCCGGCCCAAATGCCACCCGTTGGCAAATACTTGGATTTCATTGCACAGCTCAGGTATCTTCTACGGACCATTTCCAACACAGAAACACCAAGTTTTAACTGTTGCTTGTCTAGAAGGCCGTCAACGAGTCTTGTGAAGGTTTGCTGTCACTCATTGCATACGCTGGGCAGCGAGTTGGGCGCAATTTGTTGAATACAACCGCTTCTTTTCCCGACCAAAATGTCACACATTGACAAATACTTGGGTTTCATTGCAAAACCTTGGTATATTTTACTGACAATTTCCAACTGAGAAACACCAAATTTTTAACTCTCTCTTGTGTATAAGGCCGCCAACGACTCTTGTGAAGGTGTGCTATCGTTCTGTGCATACGCTTGGCAGCGATTTGGGCGTAATTTGTTGAAAAAAGCCGCTTTTCTTCCCGGCCCAAATGCCACCCGTTTGCAAATACTTCGATTTCATTGCACAACTCAAGTATCTTCTATCGACCATTTCTAACCCAGAAACACCAAGTTTTTAACTCTTGCTCGTCCAGAAGGCCATAAGCGAGTCTTGTGAATGTGTGCTGTCGCTCAGTGCAAACGCTGGGCAGCGATTTGGCGCAATTTGTTGAAAAAATCCGCTTCTCTTCCCGACCAAATGCCACCCGTTGGCAAATACTTGGGCTTCATTGCACAACTAAGGTATCTTCTACCGACCATTTCCAACTCAGAAACACCAAGTTATTAACTTGTGCTAGTCTAGAAGGCCGTCAACGAGTCTGGTGAAAGTGTGCTATCGCTCGTGGCATACATTGGCAGCGATTTGGGCGCAATTTCTTCCCGGCGTAAATGCCACCCTTTGACAAATACTTGGTTTTAATTGCACGACTTAGGTATTTTTTTGGACCATTTCCAACTGAGAAACACCAAGTTTTTAACTCTTGCTCGTCTAGAAGGCCGTCAACTAGTCTTATGAATGTGTGCTATCGATCGGTGCATACGCTTGGCAGCGATTTGGGCACAATTTGTTGAAAAAAGACGCTTCTATTCCTATCCCGAATGTCACCCGTTGGCAAAACTTCGACATTGCACAACTCAAGTTATTTACTATTGCTTGTCTAGAAAGCCATCAACGAGGTTTGTGAATGTGTGCTGTCGCTCAGTGCATACGCTTAAGTGCGATTTGGGCACAATTTGTTGATTAAAGCCGCTTCTCTTCCCGGCCCAAATACCACCCGTTAGCAATTTCTTGGATTTCATTGCACAACTCAGGTATCTTTTACGGACCATTTCCAACTCAGAAACACCATGTTTTTAACTCTCGCTCGTCTAGAAGTCCACCAACGAGACTTGTGAATGTGTACTGTCGCTCAGTGCATACGTTGGGCAGTGATTTGGGTGCAATTTGTTGAAAATTGCCGGTTCTCTTCCCGGCCCAAATGCGACCAGTTAGCAAATACCTTGGTTTCATTTCGCAACTACGGTATCTTCAACGGACCATTTCAAACTCAGAACCATCATGTTTTAAACTTTTGTTCGTTTAAAAGGCCGTCAACGAGTCTTGTGAAAGTTTGCTGTCGCTCAGTGCATACGCTGGGAAGTCATTTGGGCGCAATTTGTTGAAAAAAGCCACTTCCTTTTCCCGGCCCAAATGCCACCCGTTGCATAACTCAGATATATTTTACTGACCATTTCCAACTAAGAAACACCAAATTCTGAACTCGTCAGAAAGGTCGTCAACGTGTCTTGTGAAAATGTGCTGTCGCTCAGTGCATCCGCTGGGCAGCGATTTGGGCGCAATTTGTTGAAAAAAAAAGACACTTCTCTTCCCGGCCCAAATCCCACCAGATCACAAATACTTGGGTTTCATTGCACAACTTATGTATCTTCTACGGTCCATTTACAACTCAGAAACACCAAGTTTGTATATTTTGCTCGCTGAGAAGGCCGTCCACGAGTCTTGTGAAGGTGTGCTGTCTCTCAGTGCATATGCTGTGCAGGAATTTGAGCGCAATTTGTAGAAAAAAAACACTTCTCTTCCCGGCCCAAATCTCACCAGATCACAAATACTTAGGTTTCATTGCACAACTCAGATATCTTCTGCTGACCATTTCCAAATCAGAAACACCTAGTTTTAAACTCTCGCTTGTCTAGAAGGCCACCAACGAGTTTTGTGAATGTGTGCTGTCGCTCAGTGCATACGCTGGGCAGCGATTCTCACCCGACAAAAAGGCCGTTTACGAGTCTTATGGAAGTGTTCTGGCTCGCAGTGTATTCATACTGGGCAGCGATTTGGTCGCAATATGTTTAAAAAATCCGCTTCTCTTCCCGGTCGCAATGCCAGAGTTGGCAAATACTTAGGTTTTATTGCACAACACAAGTTTTTACTTCCGACCATTTCCAACTCAGAATCACCAAAATTTAACTCTCACTCGTCTAGAAGGCCGTCAACGAGTCTTGAAATGTGTGTTGTCGATCAGTGCATACGCTGTTTAACGATTTGGGCGCAATTTACTGAAAAAAAAGCCGCTTCTCTTCAAAGCACAAATGTCACCCGTTGTCAAATACTTGAGTTTCATTGCACAACTCAGTTATCTGCTACGGATCATTTCAAACACAGAAACAAGAAGTTTTTGACTCTCGCTCATCTAGAAGGCCGTCATCGAGTCTTGTGAAGGTGTGCTGTCGCTCAGTGCATACACGAGGCAGTGATAGGGGTGCAGTTTTTAAAAAATAACGCTTCTTTTTTAGGCACAAATGCAACCCGTTGGCAAATACTTGGGTTTCATTGTGCAACTTAGGTTTCTTCTACCGACTATTTCCAACACAATACACCATGTTTTTAACTCTTGCTCATCTAGAAGGCCGTCAATGACTCTTGTGTAGGTGTGCTGTCGATCAGTGCAAACGCTAGACAACGATATTTGCGCAATTTGTTGTAAAAGCCGCTTCTCTTCCCGGCCAAAATGCCACCCGTTGACAAGTACTTGGATTTCATTGCCGACTCAAGTATCTTCTACGGACAATTTCCAACTCAGACACACCATGTCTTAAAATCTCGCTCGTCTAAAACGCCATCAATGATTCTTGGGAAAAAATTGCTGTCTATTAGTGCAGCAATTTTGGCTCAATTTGTTGAAAAAAGCCGCTTCTCTTTTTGGCCAAAATGACACCCGTTGGCAAATATTTGGGTTTCATTGCACAACTCAAGTAACATCTACGGACCATTTTTAACTCAGAAACACCACGTTTTTAACTCTCGCTTGTCTAAAAGGCCTTCAACGAGTATTATGAATGTGTGCTGTCACTCAATGCATCCGCTGGGCAGCGATTTGGGCAAAATGCGTTGGAAAAAGCCACTTCTTTTCCCGGCCTAAATGCCACCCGTTGGCAAATACTTGAGTTTCATTGCACAACTCAGGTGTCCTCTACTTACCATTGCCATCTCAGAAACACCAAGTTTTTAACTTTCGCTCGCCTAGAAGGCCGTCTACGGGTTTGTGAAAGTTTGCTGTTGCTCAGTGCATACGCTGGGCAGCGATTTGGGCGCAATTTGTTGAAAAAAGCGGCTTCCTTTCCCGGCCAAAATGCCATCCGTTGGCAAATACTTATGTTTCATTGCAGAACTCAAGTATCTTCTACCGACCATTTCCAACTCAGAAACACCACGTTTTTAACTCTCGCTAGTCTAGAAGGCCGTCAACGAGTCTTGTAAACGTGTCCTGTCGCTCGATGCATCCGCTGGGCATCGATTTTGGCGCAATGTGTTGGAAAAAGCCTCTTCTTTTCCCGGCCGCAATGCCACCCGTTGGCAAATACTTGGGTTTCCTTGCACAACTAAGGTGTCTTCTTCTTATCATTTCCATCTCAGAAACACCAAGCTTTTAACTATCGCTTGCCTAGAAGGCCGTCTACGGGTCTTTTGAATGTTAGCTGTCGCTCAGTGCATACGTTGGACAGCGATTTGTGAGCTTTTTGTTGAAAAAGCTGTTTCTGATCCCGGCCAAGTGCCACCCTTTGACAAATACTTGGGTTTCGTTGCACAACTCAGGTATCTAATACGGACCATTTCCAACTCAGAAACCACGTTTTAACTCTCACTCGTCTAGAAGGTCGTCAACGAGTCTTGGCACGGTGTGCTGTCGCGCAGTTTTTACGCTGGGCAGCGATTTGAGCGCAGTTTGTTGAAAAAAGCCACTTCTCTTCAAGGCCCGAATGCCACCAGTTGGTCAAATCTTGGATTTCATTGCACAAATCAGATATATTCTATAGACCATTTCCAACTCAGAAACACCAAGAAGTTCGTCAACGAGGATTGTGAAGGTGTGCTGTCGCTCAGTGCATACGCTGGCAGCGATTTGGGCGCAGTTTGTTGAAAAAAGCCACTTCTCTTCCCTGCCGCAATGCCATCCATTTGCAAATACTTTGGTTTCATTGCACAACTCAGTTACCTTCTACCGACCATTTCCAAGTTTTTAACTCTCGCTCATCTAAAAGGCAGTCAACGAGTCTTGTGAAAGTGTGCTGTTGCTCATTGAATAGTCTGGGCAATGATTTGAAGCAATTTGTTGAAAAAAGCCGCTTCTTTAACTGGTCTAGAAGACCTTCAGGAGTCTTGTGAATGTGTTCTGTCTCTCAGTGCAAACCCTGGGTAGCGATTTGGGTGGAATTTGTTGAAATATGCCGCTTCTTTTATAAGCCCAAATGTCACCCTTTGACAGTTACTTGGGTTTCATTACACAATTCAGGTATTTTCTACGGACCAGTTCCAACTAAGAAACACCAAGTTTGTTTCTCTCTTTTGTCATAAAGGCAGTCAGCGAGTCCGACGAATGTGTGCTGTCGCTCAGTGAATATGCTGGTCAGCGATTTGGGCGCAATTTGTAGACAAAATTTTCTTCTCTTCCCGGCAGCAATGCCACACGTTGACAAATACAAGGGTTTCATTGCACAACTCAAGTATCTTCTACCGACCATTTCCAACTGAAAAACACATAATTTTTAACTCTTGATCCTTTAGAAGGCCGTCAACGAGTCTTGTGAATGTGTGCAGTCGCTCAGTGCATACGCTGGACATCGATTTGGGCGCAATTTATTGAAAAAAGCCACTTTCTTTCCGGCCCTAATGCCACCCGTTGGTAAATACTTGAGTTTCATTGCGCAACTCCGATATCTTTTACGGACCATTTCCAACTCAGAAACACCAAATCTTTCACTCTCGCTCGTCTAGAAGGCAGGCAACAAGTCTGACGAAAGTGTATTGTCGCTCAGTGACTACGCTGGGCAGCGATTTGGGCGCAATTTGTTGAAAAAAGCCGCTTCTCTTCCAGGTCGCAATGCCATACGTTAGCAAATATAGGGTTTCATTGCAACACTCTGGTATCTTCTACCGACGATTTCCAACTGAACTAAACACAAAGTTTTTAACTCTCTCTCTTTCTCTCTCGAGTAGAAGACCGCAAACGAGTCTTGTGAAAATGTGCTGTCGCTTAGTGCATACGCTAAGCAGCGATTTGGGCTAAAGGGCTAGGTGCGTTAAGGCCAGTTTTTCGCCCACAAAATTATAAAATTAAAAAATATGTATTTTGTTCATATTGCTACTTTTTATGTTAGAACCGATAAAGGATTTTCAAGTTGTACATCTTTTTTGTTAAAATGTTTATTGCGGTGACGTCATAATTGCGCCGCACGTTCGGCATAAAAAGGGAAAAACAATAAAATACACAGAATTGGGACTATAATTTCACAATAAAAAACACCTGCGGACTCGAGAAACAACTTGAAATTTTCATAATTTGTTTTAAATCGATTAATCAACGTTTGGTTAAAATTCCAATTTGTTTCTCGCCTGCGCACATATATTTTTTTTTTTATAAAGATTGAAATAACTACGATGTTGATTGAAGTATATTCCAATAGCGGGTGTTGTTTACTTTCAGTTGTTTCGTTAAATCATGAATTTTTAAATCAAACGTCTCCGTTATATGATAATCAATACACTATTAATTATTCATTAATAAAAAAAAAATAACTATATAAAAATACAGAGGGCAGAAGTGATTTTTTTCCAATATAATTTCACACTTTACCCGGCACATTAAATAACCGCATCACCGGTTTTTTTGACGAGCGGTGCAGCGATGAAAAATGACAGGTAAGAAAGAGGCGTAAAAATGACTGCGAATTTGTGACATCACTTGCGAATGGTAAATATATTTATTTTTTTATTTCTGTAGATATAAATCAAACATGTGTGTATCAGAATTAAGAGTGTTATAAATAGTCTGACACGCAGAATGCAACGCATTTTAATCGAGCAAGGTAAAATCCCGGTGTGACGATTTTACGCTTGAAAGACGATGTCGACTGTCATTTGTAATATTTGTTCAAGATTATAAAATGAACGCATAGGAAAGTACAAATATTTAATAACAGAACTGATTGTAATTGAACTGATAAAGTGTGTAACATTATAAAAAATCAATTTGAAATACACAATTCCGTCAAAGTTTAATGAATAATAACAAAACAAAAATACTACTATTACAATTATCCACTTTCAAGTACGCAAAGCGGAATGGCTTAGTTGTTACGAGCTCGACTCTGTGAACCAAGGTACCCCGGGTTAAAGCGCGTGGGAAGCAGTAATTTTTTTCAAATTTTGATTCATTTTCTTTTTTCTATATAATTAATGATCTATCAAATTAAAATGTATTGTAAAAAGCCACTTCTCTTCCCTGCCCAAATGCCAACCGTTGGCAAATACTTTGGTTTCATTGCACAACTCAGGTATCATCTACGGACCATTTCCAACTCAGAAACATCAAGTCTTTTAACTCTAGCTCGTCTAAAAGGCCTTCAACGAGTATTGTGAAAGTGTGCTGTCGCTCATTGCATAGTCTTGGCAGCGATTTGGGCGCAATTTGTTGAAAAAAGCCGCTTCTCTTCCCGGACCAAATGCACAACTTAAAAACACAGTAAAGTTGCAAGGGTGTGTATTTGTGTTGGCCATGAAGGCGTTCCAGTCTCGCCGGCCCGCCCAAAACACGCGAGAAACAGGCTAGCCTTGCAAAACACACAAAAGTTAAACAACTCGTGCAGGCGTTCTGTTCGACATACACTCAAAAGATTGTTACACGCTGAAAACCATGCTCTTTTAATGTAGCCCAGAACGACTACTTTCGCCTGGGAGTGCGCCATGAAACCCAAGAGTTTGGCAAGGGGGTGTCATTTTGGTGCCGGGAAGACCGCGCATACTGGCTCAAGCGTCACCTGTTACCGATTGATCGCCCTGCCTAATACCAAACAGTCAAACAAGTTGTGCAGGCGTCCTACTAGACACACAGTTAAAAGCTTGCACACTAAATGTAGCCCAGACACCATAATAGCGCCTGTGAGTTCGCCAAAGAACTCAGAAAAGCTGCAATGGGGTGTATTTGTGTGTGCCTTGATGGCGTACCAGTCTCGCTGGTCCGCCCCAAACACGCGAAAAACAGGCTAGCCTTGCAAAACACACAACAGTAAAACAACTCGTACATGCGTTCTATTTGACACATACTCAAAAGCTTGCTCTCTAAATGTAGCCCAGATCGACTTCATTAGCCTGGAAGTGCGCCATATAACCCAAGAGTTTGGCAAGGGGGTGTCATTTTGGGTGCCGGGAAGACCGTGCAGACTTGCTCAAGCGTCACCTGTTTCCGATCGATCGCCCTGCCTAATACCAAACAGTCAATCAAGTCGTGCAGGCGTCCTACTAGACACACAGTTAAAAGCTTGCTCTGTTAATGTAGCCCAGACACCCTTCTAGCCCCTGGGAGTGGCCAAAGAACACAGAAAAGCTGCAAGGAGGAGTATTTGTGTGTGCCGTGAAGGCGGTCAAGCCTTGACGGTCTGCCCAAAACACGCGAAAAACAGGCTAGCCTTACAAAACACACAACAGTAAAACAACTCGTGCAGGCGTTCTGTTTGACACACACTTAAAAGCTTGCTCTCTTGATATAGCCCAGAAACTTTACTAGCGCATGGGAGTGGCCAAAGAACCCAGAAAAACTGCAAGGGGGAGTATTTGTGAAGGTGCTCCAGCCTTGCTTGTTCGCCCAAAACTCGCGAGAAACAGGCTAGCCTTGCAAAACATCAACACACTCAAAAGCTTGCTCTCTAAATGTAGACCAAAACGACTACTTTGGCCTGGAAGTGCGCCAAAGAACCCAAGTGTTTGCCAAGGGGGTGTATTTGTTTGTGCCGTGAAGGCGCTCAAGCCTCGCCGGTTCGACCAAAATGCGCTAGAAACAGGCTAGCCTTGCAAAACACACAACTTTCAAACAACTTGTGCAGGCGTTCTACCAGACACACAGTTAAAAGCTTGCCCTCGAAATTTAGCCCAGACATCCTACTAGCGCCTGGGAGTGCGCCAAAGAACCTAGGTGTTTGGCAAGGGAGTGTATTTGTGTGTGCCGTGAAGGAGCCCCAGCCTCGACGGTTCGCCCCAAACGCGCGAGTAACAGGCTAGCCTTGCAAAACACACAAAAGTCAAACAACTCGTACGGGCGTTCTATTTGACACACACTCAAAAACTTGCTCTCTAAATGTAGACCAGAACGACTACTTTGACCTGGGAGTGCGCCATAGAATCCAAGTGTTTGGCAAGGGGATGCCATTTTGGGTGCCGGGAATACCGCGCAGGCTGGCTCAAGCGTCACCTGTTTCCGATCGATCGCCCTGCCTAATACCAAAAAGTCAAACAAGCCTTGCAGGCGTCCTACTAGACACACAGCTAAAAGCTTGCTCTCTAAATGTTGCCCAGACACCCTACTTGCGCCTGTTTAGAGAGCAAGCTTTTGAGTGTGTGTCAAATAGAACGCCTGTAGGAGTTCTTTTAACTTTCGTGTGTTTTGCAAGGCTAGCCTGTTTCTCGCGCGTTTGGGGCAAAACTTGGTCCATAGTTGTAAACGTCTTAGCGTTACCAATAATTATTTAATTCTTAGTATCCTCAGTAGTGTAATGCTTAGTATTACTTAAAACCATGCAGCATAGATTGGGTGACCTCGACCTTAATCTCGGCGGATAATAAACTTAGTATACAGCGTTAGGTGTTTGTGTTAAAGTCTTTTTATCAGAAGCGTTTTGTCCATGAGTCAACGAATTTGAACCTATATCGTGTAACTAATACTAATTCTCAAACCCATACACATTTTTTCGAATGACTCTGACCTTGACCTTTAATGATAAATACATTTGCCTAAAAATGTAAACAAGAATGGTGATTACAATGTATTCCCAATTGATATAACAGCATGATTTACAGACATGGCATAATAATTTTCGAAGATAAAACGTGTGGATGAAAACCGATTCGTGTTGGCAGTAATAAAACTGTCATTTTGGATCACGAAAATCACATTTTTACGATAACCAAATAGAAACAAGACAGAATAAGACAAAATGACAGGGCTTGGAAGGTTGTGGCCAGCTTGGGTACGAACAATATTTGAAACTGATAATTTTAAATACAAAACAGTATTGAAATAAAATGGAAAAGCGGAAGGGGTTCATGCCGGCTATTGTTATATCATGAAAGTTTTTTTAACGTGTATAAAGTTCTTCAATTGTGTTTTAAAATGGAATTGATGTAGAGTTTAGAAAAACCATCGAAAGTCAACCATATCACTTAATGTGGTGATATATAACAGGCTAAATATAGCCTTAGGTTTATCACGATGTAGAGGTGACATTATATTTTGTGATAAGATATGGGCAGGTTAAACAGACGTAGTAATTAAAAAAAATGACCAACAGTGAAGGTAATTAAGAATTGACCAATCAGCGAAAAGAGCTTGAGGCCTGTTTAGTAGGATGGTGAGATAGTCAGCTTGAGTATGAGTTGGTTAACATGTCACTTGATGGAATAGGTTGGTTTAAGACGAGAATGAGCGAGTTTAAAATGTCAGTTTTGTGACTTTGAACTATATAAAACTATATAAACATGCGAATAAAATTAGTTTAAATAAAACTACCCTGTTTGAGTGTCTGTTTTGCGACATGGTAGGTTAATTGGCGCCGTGTACTTCCAGGACTGGATTATTTACTCGCACAACACAGAGTATTGGCCATATATACGACGTGGTATCAAAACTCTTAAGAAAAAACAATAACTGTCGCCAGACGGTCAAAATATACAAAAGCTGCTTTGATTAAAATACAGTGTGTTTTTTTCAAATTCTTTTTGATATCGTTCTTGATATCGTCCATATCAGACAGAATACTTAAAACGAATATTGATATTTTGCAACGTTATATTGTGTTGATACAATTGCAACGGTCGTAACAAAAGCTTCAAATGTTATCTGATCATCATTTCAAAAAACAGCTGTCTCTATTATATGTACAAGCCATTCTACATTCTGGTAATATCGACGTGTCCATAATAAATGAATATATAAGATAGCGTGATCCTCAAACGTGGAGGATAGTATCGCAACAATTGAAATAAGTATGAAAATGTTGCTTATCATCTGTCTTGGTTTGGCCATGCAAAGTGTTTACGGAGGGCCTTGTAAGTATGGATATAAAAAATTTGAATGTTGATCTAACTATTAATCTTTAATTGTACTATAAGGCTGAGCGTAGAAGTATTTAACTGGGTGTTTAAGCTATCAACTGATCAACGTTAGCAAAGATTGCTAACTCAATATACACCACGAATACACACTGTGGGGTTAGTTCGAGGTAGGTAAACAACATGTGGTAAATACTGTAGTAGTTTGTGGAGTTGCATATGATTTCGCAGCCGCATTGCTTAAACATTGTAGTGAATTAACAAGTTTCTGGTATGCGGCAACTATGTGAAAATATTGTAAGAGTTTGTGGAGTTAATTATAGGTTTTGCAGCCTCCATGTGTAAACACTGTAATGGTGTGTTGAGTTTATTTGAGGGTATGGAGCCTCCATGTGTAAACACTGTAGTTGTGTGTGCAGTTTATTTGACGGTTTGGAGTCTTCATGTGTAAACACTCTGGTGGTATATGGAGTTTATTTGATGGTTTGCAGCCCCATTGTGTAAACACTATTATAATAGTGGTGTGTGGAGTGTCGGGTGTGCAGCCAATATGTTTTGAATTTGGGTTTGCAATTACTAATATATACTTATCGCCACACTAAGTATACAGTTGTTGTATAATATAATGTATTAACATTAATTTTGTTTTTACATGTTTCAATGTGAAATGATGTCGAAACCATGAAACACACTATGTCTTAGTGTGCTTACTATAAGCGTTCAATAACCACCTTGTGAGTCAAATTACTACTACTACTACTACTACTACTACTTTTTATACTACTACTACAACTACTATTACTACATCTACTTCTACTACTACTTCTACTACTACTACTACTACTAATGATGATAATAATAATAATAATGCGGCTGCTGCCACTACTTCTACTGCTACAACTACTTCTCCTACTGTTATTACTACTTTTCTACTTCTTCTACTACTACTACTACTACTACTACTACTACTACTACTACTACTACTACTTATACTACTACTACTAATAATGATAATAATGATAATAATACTGTAGCTGCTGCCTCTACTTTTACTGCTACAACTACTACTCATACTATTATTACTTCTATTCTACTACTACTACTATTACTGATATTACTTTTACAACTATTACTAATACTAGTATTACTACTACGTCTACTACTACTAGCTAGTATCATCAAAATACATCGAACATAACGCATTCTCAGTATTGCTGGACAAAAGATTTAAGTTTGAATTTTCGGGAATAGGCAGGGCAATCTATCGGAATAGGTGACGCTTGAGCCAGCCTGTGCGGTCTTCCCGGCGCCCAAAATGACACCTCCTTGCCAAATTCTTGAATTCTATGGAGCACTCCCAGGCGAAAGATGTCGTTCTGGGCTACATTTAGAAAGCAAGCTTTTGAGTGTTTGTCAAATAGAACGCCTGTACGAGTTATTAACTTTTGTGTGTTTTGCAAGGCTTGCCTGTTTCTCGCGCGTTTGGGGCGAACCGGCGAGGCTGGAGCGCCTTCACGGCACACACAAATACACCCCCATGCGAATGTGTTGGATTCTTTGGCGCACTCCCAGGCGCTAGTAGGGAGTCTGGGCTACATTTAGAGAGGAAGCTTTTAAGTGTTTGTCAAACAACACGCCTGTACGAGTTATTTAAATGTTGTGTATTTTGCAAGGCTAGTCTGTTTGTCGCGTATTTGGGGCGGACCGGTTGGAGCGCCTTCACGGCACACACAAATACACCCCCTTGCAGCTTTTCCGGGTTCTTTGACGCACTCCCAGGCGCTAGTAGGGTGTCTGGGCTACATTTAGAGACCAAGCCTTTAACTGTGTGTCTAGTAGGATGCCTGCACGACTTGTTTGACTTTTTGGGATTAGGCAGGGCGATCGATCGGAAACAGTTGACGTTGAGCCAGCCTACGCGGTCTTCTCGGCACCCAAAATGACACCCGACTGCCAAACACTTGGGATATATGGCGCACTCCCAGGCGCTAGTATTCGTTCTTTGCTACATTTAGAGAGCAAACTTTTGAATATGTGTTAAATAGGAATGCCTGTACGAGGTGTTTAACTTTTGGGTGTTTTGCAAGGCTAGCTTGTTTCTCGCCCGTTTGGTGCGAACCGGCAAGGCTGGAGTGCCTTCACGCGGACACAAATAAACCACCTTGCGATTGTGTTGGGTTCTATGGCGCACTCCCAGGCGCTAGTAGAGTGTCTGGGCTACATTTAGAGGGCAAACTTTTGAGTGTGTGTCAAACAACACGCCTGTACGAGTTGTTTAACTGTTGTGTGTTAGGGTTAGGGTTAGGGTTAGGGTAGAAGTGTTTGACGAATTTGCATCTTTGAGTTGCACCTCTTGTCCGTTTATTGGCTGAAATTGTTACGTGATCTTTGAATTGATTGGTCGATATTTTTAGTAACAATCTTTACTCTGCACTACTCTTAATGTAATTTGTTAATATGATGTGATATTGAATGGAAGGATATTTGTAGGAAATTATTTAAATTTAAAATGTAAGACGTGTAAAATGATACATGTTTATGAAATAATTATAAATAATATTAAAATATTATTTTAAACAATTGTTAACAATTATATGTTTATATTATTATGTATTTTTGCACTATTGTTTAGATCTATTCAATGTTAACAATAAGTTTACCAAAAGTATGTTTTATCATTGCGGAATCTACCCGTGCCGCACGCGCAAACATGATAGATACATACCAAAAATATGTTGTAGATCAATTGTTTATAAACAATTTTTGTTTTCAAATACATAAGCGATCTCTCTCCGTTTACTCAGAAAAAAATCCCGTGCAAACACGGTCTTGTTCGAAAGGTCTGGACATACTGGAAATACAGACGTTTGTTTAAGAAGTAGAAATAAAATGGGTGCACGTGGCACGTGCACGAATAAAAAAAAATCAAGCGAACTACCTAAATCTGTTTTTATTGTGTAGATCTCATCAAGTAATGCCAGTTTCTTCTCACCGTTAATAAAAATAACTTTTTTGTTATTTTCATTTTTTTTTCTTCTTTTCTTTCCTCATTTATTTTCAACATAGGTCTCTGCGGAACGTGTGGCTCGAGTTCGGCTTAAGGTTGAGGCTTTTGGCTTTGTAATGGTCCTTTAGAGCATTAAATTTTCTAAACTCTCATGTAGATATCGATAAAATGGGTCCATCCTGAGGCCCTCATTTCAGTGGTTGGAGGTCACCCAAAAACATGCTAAAACGGTCAAAATAGAGATCTGATGTGCTCTGCGGAATGGTCACTACGGCTTAATCAGAAGAGCAACGAAAATGTTTTTTATATGGTTGTTTCGACAATTGATTGCACTAATCAATGACATAAAAACATTAAAATAGCTACATCAACATTGTTAAGTTGAAGGTCATGCAAAACTCAGATTTTGCCATTTTTTTCGATTTTTTGTTGATTTTTGTGTCAACTTCAAAACGCTGTCCAAGACTCATTCTTTGATCTGGGCTTATGTTTTTTATGTTAGATTGTAGATAATTATATGTACATATATGTACTTTTACAAAAGGGAAGTATGATCATGGTACATGGATATCATATTGTTTCCCTTTTTGATTCCGTTTTTACCTTTTCTAAATGTCATTAACATAACTTTGAATTGTCCGCATCTGTGTTCATATAATTGCACAAATATTCATAAGCCTGCCAATTATCACCAAAACTGGGACATTATTATATTTTGGTTTGTAACATACCCCCTCCCGAAATATGTGGGTCAGTTGGATAGAGTGAGGGTCAGAAACAAACCATCTATTTGATATATTTCACCGCCAACTTTCCTTTAAATGCATGTAAATAAAATACAAAATCTCATTTATCAGTAAACAACATTTTACGTGACACTCTTTATATTAGATATGCATTGAATATCAAGTATGTGTTATATCATTTATGTTGCATTGATACATTTATGTTTCTCTAGATAATACCATAGCTGCTGTATTTTTCAAGGATTTTGATTAAATGCATAGCAGATGACAATATTGAAGTCTTATGTGCATCCGGATTTAAAAAAACAACAACAGTTTCTTGCTTTTGAATATTAGGTGTTTAAGTGTCATTTCCTGATTCAAATTCAAATCTAATAGCTCAATAAGAATAAATAAAGATGAAAACATCGTTAACATCTAGCACTTTTTCGTTACATATTAGAACATGCACTTATGTTTTAATATCGCACATTATTAACACATAAAGCACGATTTTCTATATATCTATTTCTTACATTGATACACTGTCATTTAAACATTATTTTATTAACATTTGTGCAGTTTTAAAAATATAATTCGAATTACGTTTCCATTTTAAGTTCCCACTTAAACACCTAACTGCCTTAACCCGCATTTTTACAACAACCCAACCATACTAAAACCCGTCTTAACATCTTGTCTTACCCAAAGTCAACTGTCGTCTCTAAACTAGAACATGACCCCGCAGCTGGTCTCCCCAAAGTCAACTGTCATTTCTAAACTAGAACATGACCCTGCAGCTAGTCTCCCCAAAGTCAATTGTCGTCTCTAAGCTAGAACATGACCCCGCAGCTGGTCTCCCCAAAGTCAACTGTCGTTTCTAAACTAGAACATGACCCCGCAGTTGGTCTTCCCAAAGTCAATTGTCCTCTCTAAACTAGAACATGACCCCACAGCTGGTCTCCCCAAAGTAAACTGTCCTCTCTAAACTAGAACATGACCCCACAGCTGGTCTCCCCAAAGTCAACTGTTCCTCTAAACTAAAACATGACCCCACAGCTGGTCTCCCCAAAGTCAACTGTTCCTCTAAACTAAAACATGACCCCGCAGCTGGTCTCCCCAAAGTCAACTGTTCCTCTAAATTACTACATAACTTCACATCCGCACTCTCAAAAGTAAACTGACTAACTCCATAAAAACTTATAGCTTGCACCTTTCTAATGGTGGTAACAGCTCCTTCATCTCCCACATTTTGGTGCGTATATGTCCTAGCTATTTACACTCTATTTCCTCAAAAATGCCCACAAACGCAGTTTATATTACTGATTTTAGCCCCGTTACATTATATTTTGACAGGTTAATTCATCATAAGTGACCTCTGAAGTATCCCCATTTTGACCAGTACTGAAGGACTCAATATCACGATGAAATATCCCATTACATATTGGGTTTAAATTTTACAATATCAAATTAATAAAATATAATAATTAATTGGTGAAGTGACTGGCAATAACAAACAAAGTAAAGTGATAAACAGATCAAGTTATTGTGAAGCCCATTTCAAGCTCGAATAAATGGAATAACAGACATATGCAATATAAATTGGATTTTTCATTTTTCTGGATTGTAGTATATGATACATTTGATAGTCGAAAATGCTTGTTTCCCTACCCTCCATGAACATATACCAGAGTCCTTCTTAATATTTAAAAAATGTATGGATTCATTTCCATTCATACAATAAATCTTACAAACAAACAAATGAAGTAATTGGTAATACTTGAAAAATAACCATGTTCCACTATGTTTAAGCGTTTGTTGAAAAATAATACCTTCTTGCATTAAGATCCATTTCTTTGAAAATCTTTTCGAACAGAGTCATTAAAATTGGTCCATAATTGTTAACGTCTTAGCGTAACCAATAAATATTTTATTCTTAGTATTCTCAGTAGTGTAATGATAAGTATTACTTAAAACTAAGCAGCAAAGATTGGGTGACCTCGACCTTAATCTCGGCGGATAGTAAACTTAGTGTACAGCGTTTGGTCATTGTATTAAAGTATTTTTATCAGAAGCGTTTTGTCCATGAGTCAACGAATTTGAATCTATATCGTGTAACTAATATTAATTTTTAAACCTATACATTTTTTTTAATGACTCTGATCGTGACCTTTAATGACAAATACCTTTTTTACTAAATATGTAAACAAGAATGGTGATTACAATGTATTCCCAATTGATATACAGCATGATTTACAGATATGGCATAATAATTTTCGAAGCTAAAACGTGTGGTTGAAAACAGATTCATGTTGGCAATAATAAAATTGTCATTTTGGATCACGAAAATTACATTTTAACGATAACCAGATAGAAACAAAACAGAAGTAGACAAAATGACAGGGCTTGGAAGGTTATGGCCAGCTTGGTTACGAACAATATTTGAAAATGGTAATTTTAAATACAAAACAGAATTGAAATACAATGGAGAAGGGGAAGGGGTTCATTCTGGTTATTGTTATATTATGATAGTTAAGAATTTTTATAAAGTGTAAAATTCTTAAATTGTATTTATGTTTTAAAATGGAATTTGTATAGAGTTTAGAAATACATCAAGAATTGACCAATTAGCGAAAAGAGCTTGAGGCCTCTTTAGTAGGATGGTGGGGTAATCAGTTAGAGTATGAGTTTGATAACATGTCACTTGATGGAATAGGTTGGTTTTAGAAGAGAATGAGCGAGTTTAAAATGTCAGTTTTGTGACTTTTAACTCATATGAGAAATGTATAAACATGTGAATAAAATTACTTAAAATAAAACTACACTGTTTGGGTGTCTGTTTTGCGGCATGGTAGGTTAATTGGCGCCGTGTACTTCCAGGACTGGATTAATTATTCGTACAACGCAGAGTATAGGCCATGTATACGACGTGGTATCAAAACTCGTATGAAAAAACAATACCTGTCGCCAGGCGGTCAAAATTTACAAAAGCTGCTTTGATTTAAAAAACAGTGTTTTTACAAGTTCTTTTTTTGTACTTGATATCGTCCATAATAGACAGAATACTTACAACGAATATTGTTATTCGGTCTTGTCAATATTGTTTTGATACAATTGCAACGGTTGCAACAAAAGCTTCAAAAGTTATCTGATCATCCTTTCAAATAACAGCTGTCTCTATTATATGTACAAGCCATTCTGGTAATATCGACGTGTCCATGATAAATGAATATATAAGATAGTGTGATCCTCAAACGTGAAGGATACTATCGCAACAATTGAAATAAGTATGAAAATGTTGCTTATCCTCTGTCTTGGTTTGGCCATGCAAAGTGTTTACGGAGCGCCTTGTAAGTATGGATATAATAAATTTGAAAATTGATCTAACTATTAATCTTTACTTGTACTATAAGGCTGAGCGTAAAA